>JAWWES010000041.1:60101948-60167676 GCA_035583135.1 Lophotriccus pileatus
TCTGGTAAAATAATGGGATGGACGGAGTGCAAAAGCTACAAAATCTTAATTTCTTAGAAAATCTAGTATTGGAAAAAAAGGAAAACATGCACATGTTTTCCTCTCACTACTTTTGCATTTCATATCTTGCAACAAAGAAAAGTTATTGGCTGTTGTTATGTTGAATTGAATTTGAAAATGTTTTTGTGTCTGCAGACTACGCATGTGTTGGCTCTCAAGTGTTACTTGGATTCTTTTTTCGCTTTGAGAGAAATGTATGGCAACACTGAGAAAAGTACCAAATAACCATTCCTGCAATATAGTTTTGGATGAGCAGGAAGATCATAAGGCCAGGCAGTCAGGTAGATGTTTGGGGCCTGCTAGGATTAGAGTGAGAAAAATAATCAGTGAATAGGCCCTAAGATCTAGAGGGAGAGTTTCTCTTTGTCCTCTTTCCCCTTGTATCTCTGAGGCTTACAGGGAAAAACATTAACAGCATGAAAGTTAGCAATACTGGAAACTGTGGAGAAAGCAATGCTGAAGGGTACAAATGCAGCTGACACGAATGCACTGAAAACTCCCATTGTGGATCCCTGAGTTCTTTGGAGCAATGAAACCTTTCCGTGTTCTCTGTGCAAGTGCTGTGACCTGATAAGACTTCTAAATTGTAACACAATGCCAGTGGAAAGGTAAGTGCAGTGAAAGGCAATATGCTGACTAGGAGGTAAAAACACTGACACTGACACAGGCTTTTCTTTTGAAATCAAGCTCATGGCTATTATTTTAACTAACTCATGCTAGTGAGAAAGAGCTGCAAGTGATTTTCTGTCCATTAACATGAAATATTTTTTATTGGCAGACGTTATAATACAGTTCATGACAAAGTCAGGATGATTGGCATCATTTTGCAAATGGGGAAATTGAGGCATGGAGAAGTAAGAGTTTGATTCAAAGTCACGCATCTCTCGGACAGTACCACAGTCAGTACAAAACAGGAATCTGTAGACTGAATCAAACATTTTCTGCAATATTATCTTATTTAAAGTATGAATGGGGGGTGGGGGGTGGGGGTACTTGACATGTATATTCACACTCATCTATCCACAAACATTTAAACCAGAAGATATTATAGAAATATCTGAAGGTATAATTCTGTACCATTCCATACTAGTAATAACCTTGTCAGGAAGGCATTGAGCACACCTTATCAAAGAGAATTCAGAATAATCTTACCTCTAATCACTTTCACCTTTGCAATCCATTAAAAGCCACATCTCTGTTGTGCCTTCCATCCAATTTTTTTTAAGAGATCCTACTGATCTGACATTTATTGATCTGAGCTTGTCTTCCGAATTGCTAATTTGTTCATATGCTCCTAAATGTCCCTCACCCTGTTTTTCTGCTGGATTCTGGTAGAATCTGAAATAGACTCTCTTTGATAAACAAACATGCAACTTGTGTCCTTTTTAAAATAATATTTGGTTATTGTTCATCATGATTTTATGAAATACTTCAATATAGTAAAAGACAACACCAGCCTTCGGGTACAACGGGTACTTTTGTAAATGCTGTAACGTATCATTTCAGTGAACCCATTTAAGTTAGCCCGCTTAAAATTGTCTCAAGGGAACAATGAGATCTAATTTTTCGTTTGTTTTTTGAAAGGTACCTTTTCATTATCACAGACTCTGAAAAATAAAGTCATATTGGCTATTATAAAGACATAATAATTTACTAGTACAGAATGCAAGCCACTAAGAGAAAAGAATCAGATTTTTTTAAATTTTTCCTGTTAGTTATGTACTTAATTTGTTGTGATGTTGTTCTGATCCTCTGTTATTTTAAGTGCCTGAACTGATTAGAAATTTGCTAGCAGTATTTCTACTTTAAATACATTTTTTATCCACTTTCTTTGGATTTTTTTTTATGTTTTTGTTAGAAATGGCAGTGTAATGGTTACGTATTACTGTGGGAGTCAATCTCAGTGTAACATCTCAGGAACTTCTTTCTTGAAGAGATCGCTGTTAATCTTCAAGAGACTTTTCTAGATGTCATGTTACAAAAAGATCATAAAATCAGACAATGGCTTGGGTTGGAAGGTACATTAAAGATCACCTAGTTCCAACCCCTTGCTGTGGACAGGGACACCTTTCACTGGACAAGGTTGTTCAGATCTCCATCCAGCCTGGCCTTAAACACTTCCAGGGATGGAACATCCACAACATCTCTGGGTAACCTGTTCCATTGCACTGAAATGAAATGCTTGGAGAGTAAATTTGATCCTAACATCTGCTGGGGATATTACTAAGTTAGATCACCAGAAACTCTAATTTCTAAAGCCACTATTGGGCTATCAAGGGAAGACTGAGGCCTTTCAGCCAAGTAAAGTCTGTAGGTTCCTCGTGGTGGAGGTGGCACTCTTCCTTTTGCAGCAGACAGCTTAAGTGAGCCGGGGGTAGGATATGGGTGCAAGCCAGGCGGTAAGAGGCTGAGCCTACCAGAAGCCACACAGTTTGCCCTCCTTGGCAACCTGTTTTCCTTAAGGATCTGCTAAATTCCAGCTCAATTCATTGCACTTTGCCTGTCTGTACTCTCAAGACTAAAACAACCTCTTCATTTTCATTCTGAACCAGTAAGTTTTGCACCCTTGCTGTCTGTCTGCAATCCATCTCAGTGGGCTTATTACCATCTAGCGACCAACACAAAAGATTTTGCATCTAAGTGTCATGTTTTCAACTCAGAAAACCCAGGAGAAAAGCTCCAGAGAGAGTGTATTGCCAGCAACTTAAATGGACCAGATTTTCCTCGCTTGTCCATGCCATCTTCGGGTCTGTTTGATCGCCCCTACACTTTATCTCTCTGTAACACCCTGTGATGTTCCTCCCTGACATGTGTTTTGGATGCTTCAAAAGAAGAGGGAAGAGATGGAAAATTTGTTAACCACATAAGAAATTCTTCTCTAACTATGGAAGCATCAAGTCAGGCAAGGAAACACTTGAGAAGCTAAAAACACCAAGGGACAAAAATGTTCTCCTGTTTCATGCATAAAGAGCTGCACTTCTGAGAACTGGAGAAGTACAAAGCCTCTATGCAGAGCCTGGGCACAGTAGGAAAGGTTCACAGGTACCTCTATTCTACAGCACTGGCTTTGTGAAATTAAAGCACACAGTGTAAGTTGATACCTAAGAAATATTTATGGCATTTTTTGAAATTATATTTATAAAATAATTTAAATGCTTTCTCTCCCACTGTAGTGCTGCAGTGATTGATTATGAGCTAGAAAATTAATTCTGTAACTCTCAGGATAAAGAGAAATTTGGAAACTTGGATACATCTGTGAAGCTTCTTGTCATTTGCTGGTAACTCATAATGCCCCCAGGAATTGTAATAATACAGAGGACAGCTTGGGCTCAGAAAACCAGAGGACATAAAAAATATCACCTTCTGTGTACACAGTATCTATCAAGCCTTTGAATGTGAGAGACTGCTGTTTTACCAGATTTCACTGTGGTCAAAATTTACCTAGACAATGCTTCATTTGTTCTTATGGATAATCTCAGCACTTAGTGAGGCTCCTGAGGGTCCAATTGAGTGCACAGGTACTTGCCTACTACGTGCCAATAATGGTTCATCTGAACACACACTGCCAGCAAATGAATAAAAACAACCAGAGTCAAGAGCCTTGACCATAGAAGACTTCTCCTCATTACAACAAACTGGCTGAAGGCCCTGACAATTTCTTTCATTACAAGTCTTTCACATGCAGATAGACTTTATTCTATCAACGATCCACTCAGAACAGGATCTGTGGAGTAGTAATCTTGCACTTTTCATTTAGAGTTGTTTTCCTTTCGTGTTTTTCCTCTATGTTTTCTCTTAAGACAAAGTTAAAAGGCACATTTCAATCAAGCAGGCTTATGTTGTCAAGCTCATACACTGAATTCCCATGGGGGGAAAAGGAACCAACAAAACTTTCTGCTGAAAAGGGAAAAATAAAACCCTCCACTCCAGTTATGTTAATCATGAATCTGTCTGCCGGAAGGGAGTAAAGGGATGAGTAGAATTAATAGAGTAGAAAAAAAAATTTAATTATTCATATCTAAGTCAATGCACCTAACACCTTGCACTCCAGGGCCTTTGCTTTCAATAAAAATATACCACCAAATATTGTTAAAGAAACAGTACAGCAGCATTTCCTCTTTCATAGGAGATGGGAATGTGTTAAAATATACATCAGAGTTATACAGTCATAGAAAATACAGCTGGAGGAGACCTCGTTTAATCATCAGGCTTGTATTGGCACCTCATGCTTAAAACATATTTGACAGGCACTTGGAAAACCTTGAGCAGCGGACATCCCACAGTTTTTTGGACTAGCAATTCCCTGTCCTTAGTCTCTTGTGAGGAAGCACACACAATTCACTGAAGCCATGTCCCAATCTACCAGAACCCAGCCTTTTACAGTACTACTGGAAGCTACTGTAGAGCACTGGAGTCAGTCCTGTCAACCTCTGTTTCCTTTTACATATTACCCTAGTCAAATATGTCTGATGAAAGCTGTTGCTAAACAAGGCCTAAAGAATAAGATGCTTTTTCAGATATTTGTCTCAAGTAGGTCTAGATTCTGCCCATTCACATGTGTGGGCACAAATAGGAGGAACATAAAATGAAGCTGAAAGAGGAGCAAGTACAACACCTGTAAGATACTGGTATGGCCTAGTACTGGCTGCTTAAGTTCTGCCAATTTTCCTCTGAGTTGCATGATAGGACTAATGAGAAGTGATGGCAAGTGGCATGAGGGTAAATACAGCTGATCAAGAGTGATAGGTCATGAAGCTTTCAAGCACCATTAATCAAAAATTTGGTTAAATTCATGTGTCCCTCTCCTTTTCAGTATAACAGTTGCCATCATGTGCCCTTGCCACCAGGAGGACAGGGACACCTCCTAGGTGTAGACAGCTTCAGCTGTTTCCAAACACAATCAGAAATACCTGGAATTGTGGGGTTTAGGTTGTTCTGGTTTCTATTTTTTTCTTTTTTTTAAACTCTGTTTTCCATTACCTGTCGAGTACCGTGTCAAGTAGCAGCAAATGCTTCATAACACCTTGTTTTCTTCATTTCCTGGGAGCTTTTTACCCGGAGCTTTGTAGCTGTGTGCTGCACAAATCCAGACACTCTCCTTGTGATGCTTACCTTCATATCATCAAGAAAAAAAGTTTTATTGAAGTTTAATGTCTGGCAGCATCTGCTATTTGAGTGTGATTTTCAAAAAACATGAAGTTACTTCCATAATTGCATTCTTGGCTCTTGAAAACATATCTGCTGTGTATTTTTAGCAGAAATTTTCTTTCTCCCAAAAAGAGTCTAAAATATTTTACTGCTGAATTAGGATAATGATATGTTATATTTTTTAGCAGAAAGTGAACCTATTTCTAATTTAAATGTTGTAGACTTTTAAGAGAACTGACCTCCTCACATTATGCTGGGAAAACCTACCATTTTATGAAATTCAGCCATAACTAATAAAATAATTAAGCATTCCATTTCTGCATAGTGTGAAGCAGGAAACAAGCAACTCAACCAGTTTGTTTCCTTGACTGAGTAGACAGTTTTAAAAATGACATTGGCGCCTATGAGCACAGAGTTCACACAATCTCTTCTCAGCAAACATGCCCCGTGATGGACCCATCTCATATCAAAATCGCCAGGCGAGTCACAGTGCATCCCTAGCATCGTGATAAGGACTCTGTTTTGTTCTCTTTGTTTATGCAAAATTTCCATGGGAGCAGAAGTGCTTTGGCTGTGAGTTTTTTCTGCTTTGCACAGTGGGCAGGTTTGCTGAGGGAGAAGGGATTAAGCCTGATGCGAGCTCTGTGCTGCTCTGTGCAGGATGAAAGCAAAGTGTTTGGCTGTGCCCTTGTACATCACCCTCCTCCCTTTTGTCCCCACCCTTTACAGGCCAGCTGCAGCCAAGTTTTATTATCCAGTGAGGCTCACTGCCCAGGATGGTGATGCTAATGCTGTATAAACAAGGCAATAATAGGCAAAATCAGCAGGTTGAGGGAGAGAGGATGTCCCCCTCCCTTTAAAGAGCATCCACAGCCCTCACCTTGTTCTCAGCCAGCAGGAAAACATCTCCCCTCCTGTTTTAATATACTTTTAAACATATTTTATCAGTCAGAGGGAGCTTGGCCTCTTTAAGGGACAAAGAATTGGCAGAGAAGTGCCCATTCCTGAATCAATGTTTCTCTGTCAGAGGGTGAAGAATGCGATCTGAGGCAAACTGGAGAGGCAGGAGGATGATTTTAGACAACAGGCTCGCTGGGTAATATATTTATCTATTTATCATTTTAGGCTTTGTTTATAAAGAAACATGCTAGCTTTATCTGTAAACATTTTAAATACTTCAGTTGGTGGGAGGCGTAGGAAGGGGATTCAAACAGGGGTTCTGGACATTTTCCTTGCTGTTCCTTCTGACATGTCAGTTCAGAGCAGTTGGTAACATAGCGACAGGCTGCAGCACTTCATTATCATCACAATCTGCTACCTGTTTAATATAGTATCTGACATTTCAGTCAGACAGAGATCTGTGTCCTTAAGCTGGCAGGAACTTTATGCCTTGCACTCGAGAACATCACCTTGCTGAGTGTAAGGACCAGGCAGTCTTTATCTAGACATGTCAAAAGCATGGCATTCAGGTGAAAGGAAAAAACATATAAATGTTAATGGAAAATCTCAAACAAGGACCAAGCCATCCTCTGTGGTCTGGCAAAAATGTTTCGCTGTTATGCAGTTTCCAGCAAGAGCTTCCACACGTGTCTTATTTGGGAGGAGAAAACCCAGAGGTCGCTTGAGCTTTGGTGGCAGAGCTGAGGTACCCACTGGGGCAAGTGCTTGTGTTGCCTGTGCCGTGAGGTTGTGGAGAACGTGTTGACACCAAAAGCCACAGAGGGACACAGGGCTGCAACTGTGCCAACCAGGCAGGAGGCACAGGCAGGACTGTATTTTTGGGATTGCAGGGCAGGGAAGAATTTGAGCTTGGAAAGTTCTGATCTAAAAGAAGTAACTCCACATCTAAGTCTTTTCCTTAGGCATATTAGAGATTTATTATTTTAGACCTGTCTTCTTTTCCTGACTTTGTGTGGCTCATTTCGACTGTTCTGTTTTGCTCTGCCTACTTGTCCTTATTGGGAACCAGCTATCAGAAAACATAAATAAATGGCAGAAATGGAAAAGTCTAATAGTACCTATTGTTTATTTGAATCTCTGCACCTCGAGATCTTTATTGTAAAATCTTTAATAAAATCAGATCTGGAATGTAGATACTACTCATATTAATTTTCCACATGGGAAAACTGAGGCACAAGCAGTTACTGGCCACATACAGGGTTTCCTACCTCTGCTGGGTGGCAGAGTGTCTCCCAGGAAGCCTGTGAAATTTATATATTACATGGACAAGATGTCGTTCCACATGCATGAAAATGATAGGATTTGGCTCCAAATAAGTAACCTAATTTTGAGATCAAAAAAGTCTGGTTTTGTTGGATTTTTGTTTTGCCACCTTGATGCCACTGACAAGCTAGATGTTTCCTGTTACAGTCAGTTGAGATTTTGTTCTGGGGTACCATCATGACTGAGAAGTCTAGATGCTGTGGTAGATGGTGATAAAGAGAAGGGCTTCTGTGTTTACCCCAGAAGTAGCTACACAGGAGTAATGTGTGAAATCCTCATTTTTTGTATTGCTCTCTGTGTTATCCAGCTTGAAAGACTAGATAGGCTTTTGTTAATATTTCAGCAAAGATGATATCTTAAAAGAAACAAATCTTTGATCAAAGCCTAAAATCACCGTATTTGATCTAAGCTGACTTAACAGATAGAAGTAAAATAAGAGGATGATTTTCAGTACTCTCAGTTTTATCTTGGCTGGAATAATTTTTCTCAATAATTCAGGTGTTACAACATCCTTAATCTGTCTTTTATCAAGGCTAGACTATTTGATTTAATATTAGGTTTAAAATGTCACATGAGTAACTATAGGGGTTCTGTGAATTGCGTTGTTGATAGCACTTTTCTGCTTTCCAATGCTCTTAAACCACAGGCTGATTATGGAAATAAAAGCCTGTAGCCTTTAAATTATACTAACACATGATGTTTACTGCTGTGAAAAGAAAGGTAAAATCTTTTTCTTATCAAAGAGAAACAAGCATGTAAATCATAATCTTGATTTGATTTGTGATGAATATTTAGCACGGTGATTTATCAGAAACTTTCCAAAAATGCTCCAGTAATTTAAGAATATTTATCTTAATTTTTCAAAACATTCATGACCTGGGAAAGCATAATTTTCATTACGAGTTAAGGAGACTTGAACTCCTAAGTCTCTAAAGCCTTTTGGAAAATTATTATTAAATTCTCATGAGCCTATTTTTCCCTCTAAAACTCTCAGTTGAAATTTAGGGGTTTCTTTAAGGCTTTAAACTGCCTTAATACCAATAGAAGTTTTCCTCCAAGAGTCTTTCACACTGAGCGAGTATATGTACGAAATGAGTAGGATTCCATGTTAGACCAAAATGCTTTCAATTTATTGGAACTTCGATTACCTTTAAAAGCAAGGCTGTTAAAAAAGGTCTGTCACATGCAGGTAAACAAACCTCTCTGTTAGGAGATCTATTTAGAGTCGTGGAGATCTGTTATATCTGTTAGATCTCCACTACTGCACAAGACTGTGTCTATCTTCAGATGTGCTTATGCATGTCAGGAGCTGTGCCCTGTGTGCCACACTGTGGTGCTGTGCAGCTGAGACTTGGAGAAATCAGAGGGGATTTAGTCAAATCTTTGAACAGGACAGATTTATTCTATAGGTTTGTGAGCACCATGAAGAATTCAAAATAGCCCAGAAGAGTGAGTCGGGCAGTTAATTTCCTCTCCTTCTTTCATCCAATATTGTTTCTAGACCAGAAAAAAAAATGGTAAGTCTGGTTACAGAGGCAGGATACTTGGCTAAGGAATCGGTCATGTTTTCAAAGAAAAAAGTGTTTCATGAGATGATCTTTTCCCAAACAAAACTCTGTTGTAGTTCAACAAGATGTCCGATTACCACTTTAAAGAGTCACTACTTTTGAAAAACAATTTAAGCAATAGCTGTGATAGTGGGAGCTGACCTTATTTCTTGTCCTTAGGAAATACCCACCATTGCAGGTACCCATCACAGGTGTTTGTGTTGCCAGCATCCTGACTGGAGGACATTAAAGCATGTGATACAGGCCAAAGCCAAGCAGTGCTCTGAGGGTTAATGCTTACTTTTAACATAACACAATGGTTTTAATGGCTTATGAAACAGTAAGTTTTCTAACACTTGGGACACCATGCTGATCTGGCTGCTAAACAGGGTCCTCATGCATGACATGGGTAAGACAACTTGCTCACTGATGTTCACTGTCTGTGAATAATAGAGTAGCGAGATACCAAGAGACGATGCTGATCATTCATTAATTGATTCAACACTCTTCTTGCCCAGTAGAGAGCTAGCAAACACCAATACACAGCACTTGTAGTCAAAGAAGGATATCACACAATTAGAATGTATCTGGGAATCATCCTAATGCTGTTTCCAGATATGTTGAGCATGCTTCTCTTAGTGCTTGGAAGTCACCAGTGTGTTGGTGGTGTGATAAAGCATGCAGTCAGCTTGGAAATGTCAGGAGATATCAGATGGCAGGCACCTGAAGAGCCATTGAACTCCAGCTCACAGTCATGGGAGCTGCAAGACTCTGCTGTGCAAAGTCAAGTTCCTACTATTTTTTACACTGTGTAACAGAAGTTGGTTGACAAATATCATCAAAGAACATGAAACAAACACTTAGTGCTTAAGAAGCTGAGTAGCTTCAGTGCTAAGGCTGTTTTCCACTATTCTGCTTATTCAGTATGAGGGGAAAGGGATTTGTCACCAGTATAGCACTAGACTGTGCAGTTCTTTGCTGAGGCCACTCTATACTTTGCATCTTGCTTTGTAGCAACTATTTCCCTGACAATAAGTCTTGTTGAGTGTTGTGGTTTAACCCCAGCTGGCAAATAAGCCCCACACAGATGCTCGCTCACTTCCCCTGGTGAGGTGGGAGAGAGAATCAGAAGAGTAACAGAGAAAACTCAGCAGTTTAAGTGGTAAAGCAAAAGCCATGCACAAAAAGCCAAGCAAAACAAGGAATTAATTCACCATTTCCCATAGACAGGCAAATGTCCAGCCATCCCCAGGAAAGCAGGAGTTCAGCACGCACTGGGAAGACAAACCCCATCCCTCCAAATGTCTCCCCACTTCCTCCTTCTTCCCTAGCTTTGTGTGGTGAACATGACAACATATGGTATGGAATATCCCTTTGGTCAGTTGGGATCAGCTGCCCCGGCTGTGCCGCCTCCCAACTTCTTGTGCACCCCCAGCCCACTCTCTGGTGGGGTGGTGTGAGAGGCAGAAAAGGCCTTGACTCTGGGTAATCCCTGCTCAGCACTAGCTATCGATACTGTTGTTGTAGCATCAGCAGTGTTCCCAGCACAAATCCAAAACATCGCCAGTGCTAACTACTGTGAAGAAAATTAACTCTGTCCCAGACAAAAACACCACACTAAGGCAGTCTGGATCTAAAAATAGTGCTGATGCTAATGGAAGAAAAGAATAAGTTCTGAATAAAAAGTTGAATACATTATATTGATGTTTCAGCTAAAGAGAGATTTCTGACAGTACTTCTCCTGCAGTTCTGTAAAAGAGTACTTCCATTTTATTAACAATGACTGAAAGAAATAAACAATTACCTACATCTTTTTCTGAGCCAGCAGTTTCTCCTTCTGAAATCCTTATAATGAATCGTCATTCTCTCTTCGTCTCTCAAACCAATTTGTTCATAATTGCTATCTTTCAAAAAGAACATGTTTGAAGATTTCAATTTTCAGCCTCTAGTCCAGCTCTTTAAGGTAAGGAAGCAAAACAAATCAGCCCAAGCTCAAAATTTCTCCTGTTTTTTGGGGGGATTCGTGTTGTTGGGTTTTTTGTTTGTTTGTTTGTTCTTTAATTTGGTTGTTTGTTCTCTTATTTGTTTTTACAAAAATAAGAGCAGAAACAACAGTATTAGGCCTATGCTCCATGATGCTCTAAACCTTTACAAAGCCACAAGAAACAGAAGTTTTCCATCAGAAAACTGTCTAATTGTAAAACAATATACAGCTTCATTAAAAAAAAAATAAAATAGAATGTCTGCCTAAATCCAGGTACAGATCGTTTGTATTCTATGGGGAAGAGCAAAGATGTGTGCATCTCATAATTCATTATCTGAGAAAATACAGTCTGTCAGTTAAAGGAAAGAAACCTGCTGTAAGTCATTTTGGGTCCATTGCAGAGTCTATCTTTGATTCACAGCACAGCACTGAGCAAGGAACTTGATCTTTTTGCAGTCCAATTTATATAACTATTTAAAAGATGTAATGAAATCTACCCCACAAGGGTTTTTCAAGACTTGTTGTTTATGAGATACCGGGACAGGACCAGTCACTAGAGAGATTTCAAAATACAATTAGTAACCTAGGATTACCAGAGTGTTTCATGCTTGGGTGGTATGCAATTAACTCCATAGTCTGTTTTAAAATGCCTAAATCTCCAAATTCAGTCTATGAAACACTGAGAGTCCTGATTTACAGTAGCACAAAAACTGGATAAAGAAAGGATAAAGATAAATAAATGAATATAAGGATAAAGGTAAGATAAAGAGAAAACCTGAAAGCTCCCTTGGTTGGTTCTTCAAGCTATGCAGTGAGCAGCAAGTAAATGCCATATCAATCAAATTAGCAGTGATGAATCTGTTTTTCCTCTCAACAGTATACTGAGATATTCCTTAATTTGTTCCATGATGTTGATATCAGGAGTCTTGAATGTAAGGCAGGCATTTTGACAGTGCATCTGAATTGTTTTCTGTGATACTTAACTGAAATTGTATTATTCTGGAATATATTCATCATTGCTGCTTATTGCTGACCTGAGTAAAGCCGGTGGATAAACTCTGAATGCTCTCCTTCTGGAGTAAATAAAAGGAGAGGTTAAACATTTGGATAGCCAAGGGATAGATGCATCTTCCTCCTGGTGGGGGACACTGAGCAGTTCTCCTGTACAACTCAAGACAGCAGATGCCACAGCAGACGTCGCGAGCAGGTCCAGGGAACCCAAATTCACCCAGTTCCAAGTAAATACGCATTTAGTGGTTCAGCTGGTGTGGTGCTGGTGTTGGCTGCTGACAGAAGAGCTGGGAAGCATAAGGCTGAGCAGAAGATGAACAATATGGATGAGTGGGTTCTTGGAGGGCTGGCTGCCAGAACAGCCACCGGGGTACAAGCAGATTATGGAAGGTTGTGTGCGTATTTGTGCATGGCAAAAGTAAGAGCAGCAAGTGCTAACAACACTTGGAGAAAAAGCCAAGAGCTCTTATTCCAGTTTGTAAAAACAGGGTCTTCTTTCTCAGCAAAAACATTTTTTCCTGCTTGCTTTCTGGAAAGTTTGACTTAAAGTGTGTGATAGAATGCAAGTAATAAATTTAGCTTTAACCAGTTTCTCCTTCTGTCAGTACTTGCATCTCACAGTTTTAAAGTTCTGCACTTATATCTTGGAACAAGAGTTTCTTGCCCTTCCTGAGAGGATTTATTTTTTAAAAATTTCATTGGAAAGAGATTCAGCTACTGTTTATATGAGTAATAGAGAAGCTGAATATTTATAATTTATTTTTCCTTTGCAGTTTATTAATTAAGTCTTCTAGATAAACTGAAGCATGTCCCAATTTATTTGAAGCATTCCAAAGAAGAAGTGTAGGTTTGCCATGAAAATTTTTGCTGTTCCTGTGTGTCTTAGGCTTACTTTGTATTCCTGTAGCCTCTTTCCTTCCTCTTCTTATGTGTATATATTTTTTCTTGGGAATGTCAATGCATTTTATGCTGCAGTTTATGTTGTGCAAAATAAACCTGTTTCAATGCATGTTTGATTCTGTTCTATCAAAACAAGGATTTATGTTCCCATGTTATTTAACAGTCACTTGTGTTTATTACCTGTTCTCCTCCAGAAGGAGTCAAATCTAATTTTGCCTGCTTTTTGTTAAAAGTTTTACAGTTCCTGTATCACATGGATCGTCTTTGATACTTCTTCTTATGCATAAGGCTGTTGGAAGTACCTTTTTTTATTAAAGTGGTATTTTTCACCCTTTTTTTCTTCTTTTCTCTCCTTCATGGCCAACAGTGAATAATCTACATATGATGTCATTGTACTGCCAGCACTAAATTAGTAGTTTTAAATGTTCAGAACCCCACTACTTATTTTGGATTGTTCAACAACTGTGAATTTGGATGAAGGTTCAATAACTAAGTTTATAGGCATATATTAACAAAAGAGGTAATATTAGAAAAAATGAGTAAACACAGAAAAGAGATGAAACCTAAATGGTTTAAACTAGTAACAAACCTTGCAATTTCATCAGGTAGAGTACTGCTGGGTACAATCTCTTTGATGAAATGAAATTATTTGACCTGTGTAGAAAAGGAAGACAATTTTACTGCATCTCATAAAAGCCTAACTATAGGAAGGAACTTTGGCTGCAAAAGGAAAATGCACCAGACGGGAATCTGATTCCAATGGGTGCCTTTCAAAGGGTCTGAATCTGTCAGCAGGTCTAGTCACCTGCAACTCAGTTTGCAAAACTTTTTTAGATATTTCCTTAAATATGAGAGTCATTATTTAAAAATGGATTTGACAGATATTGTAGAAAGACTCAGAGCACAACAGTGTTTTCATAAGAACAGCTGGTAATCTTTCTGAACTCCCTTTAATCTTAATTGCACCTTTTTGATCACTTAATATCATGCTCAGGTCCCACACTATCCAGTGCCATAGAATAAGAGGTGGAGATTGTACTGGTTTTTTGCTGGGATAGGATTAATTTTCTTTATGGCAGCTCATGTGGTGCTGTGTTTTGGATTTGTGGCCAAAACAGTGTTGGTAACACATGTATGCTTTAGCTGTTGCTGAGCAGTTCTTACACAGCACCAAGAACTTCTGTTTCTCCCACTGCCCTTCCAGCAAAAAGGCTGGAGGTGGCCAAGACCTTAGGAGGGGACACAGCCAGGACAGCTGACCCCAAGTGGCCAAAGGGATTTGTCTGTTTGTGCCACTTTGCTTCACTTATTAAAGTCTGTTTATCTTGACCCACAAGTTTTCTCACTTTTGCTCTTCCTCGTCTCTCCCTCACCTCACTGAGTGGAGGGCACGAGTGAGTGGCAGTGTGGTGCTGAGCTACCTGCCAGGGTTAAATCACCACAGGATGCCTTTACTATTTTAACTGGTTTCTAAGCCAAATGAGAAGTTTTCTACATGACACCTTCCCCTGGCCGTTTCCCAGGACATATCCTAGACAACAGTTCATCAGCTAGCAGGATATTTGGCCATGTTAACAGCATGACCTGTATTTTGCGGTGATTACAGAACAACCATCGGTCTCTGCAGATGGCATTTCCAGCCTTCGTCGTAGATGGCTGGTATCACAGAAGCAGGCAGCTTTGTATTGAGTGTTCCAATCAGGAGGTGATCCATCAGCCTTGGAAAGGTGGCTATGACCTCATATGCTGCGATTTGTATCAACCTGAGAGAATCAGTAAACGGGGAGGGAAGTGAAGGTCTTTGTTGCACAGGCTGTTTGTATGCTCTGCAAATCCTGTTAAAAAAAGGCAAAATGACCTGTTAAATTTCTGAGAATGCACATTTGAAGAGTTTTGTGTAACTGGGAGAAAAAAAAAATACATGAAATTGGGAAAACCCCAGTGCAATAAAAGAATTGCCACTAAGTGAGCTAAAATGTCAACTGCTTCGATTTCTATCAATTCCACATGCAGTTAGGTTTAAATATATTTTACAAATTGAGTAAAGCACAAATATTTTTAAAAAAATATGAAGCATTGTGCTGGCATTTTATTAGATATAGAATACATGATGTTGAAAACTGAAAAAAGAGTGCTTTTAGGTCTATTCCTTCTACTGTTGCTGTGCCCAGATGAAGTTGTTTCAGTGACTACCACTGCTTGACTAATTCATACACGTTTCATACCATTCATATCCCAAAAAATATCACCAACAAAAACCGCTTCTCTTGAAACAGGCAGAAAATTTAGTAACATATGTGACTGTCAGTTTAATGGAGATTTTGATATGCTTTTTTTAAGGACTGCATTCTAATCCAGGAGTTCAGAACCTGACATTTTAGGTAAACATCACTCAGCAGTTCATATTTCATGTAATATTTAGTATTTATACTCAAAGGTTACATGTACTGCTTAAAACAAGCTATATTTCCCAACGTGTTGAAGCTCTGGGAATGGTGTGGAGTTGTACTATTTCAGGGGTGGCAGCTGCCCCCAAGGAAGGTACTTTTTCTTCAGAGGACTGTGTCTCCCAAACTTGCCTACTTTTTCTATGAAGAGATTTCTTCCAAGAGTCCAGTATAGTGAACTCCCTTCATCATATGGCCAGACAATGGTTGATTCAGAGGAAAAATAAGTACTTGTGTTCCCTCTGTTGTCCAAATAAATGCACAAAAAGAACAGAAGGCAGCACAAAGCATATAGAGGGGCAGTGAGGCAGGTCAGCAATGTCCTTGGTAAGAAACCTGCTAAAGGCAGAAAAACTTAACAGTAATCTTTTAAAATGCCTCAAAGCAGAGAGTCAACCAGAGAGTCAATCAGGATAGAAAATTATCCCAGTGTAAAAGGAGGAGGGGAAGAAAAAAAAAAGGAAAATAATAAATTTTGATGCTATGCCCCAGTTTTCACTGTGGAGAGGTTTAAAAAAGGTCCTGCATTCAGGTGCAAGTCAGACAACCTTTCACAAAAGAAAAGATAGGCAGAAGAGATGTTTAGAACAATCTTACACAATTGATAATAGCAATTAAAATTGTTTATTAAAACATATAACTAACATTTAAACATATAACTAACATTTGATCAGAAGACAGAGAATAGTAAGACAGTTTTTAAGAGTGATTTCACAAGAATATATTTCAGTAAATCTGATTTCTGCAGTAGGAAAATTGTCAGACATTATAATAAAACGGGAATAGTTTCCTGCTAAGTACAAAACATTGGGGGAAAATTGACATTTTTGTCATGCATCACAGATCTGTTAGATCCTTTGGAACAGCTAAAGAGCAAGTGATAAAAGGGCCTTGGTTAATACAGTGTTATTGAATTTCAATTC
The DNA here is from genome assembly GCA_035583135.1 of Lophotriccus pileatus. NCBI lineage: Eukaryota > Metazoa > Chordata > Aves > Passeriformes > Tyrannidae > Lophotriccus > Lophotriccus pileatus. The sequence goes on from JAWWES010000041.1 coordinate 60,118,192, forward strand.
AATTATTGAATTTTTGAAAAGCTACTGCAAATGTAAATAAATGGCTTGCCATTGATATTTTCACTCAAGAGTCTTTTCTAGAGCTTGTGCTATTCCTTGTTTTCATAAATTATCTGAAAGAAGGGGAAACTAGTGAGACAATAAAATTTGCTTCTGACACAAAATTAGTCATAATAGTAAAAATTAACTCTGACTAAAGTTTTTCTGGATGGTCCATGACAGAGACGTGAAATAAGAAATGAAATTCAGTGTTAACAAACAAAAGGTAATTTGCACAGGAAAAGCAAATGCATAAATACCAACATAAGGGTAAGTTTAGGGGGAAAAAATTGTCATCAAACAGAATGCTTGGAAAATATTGTAGTGTCATGTAATTCCACGCATTCCATATACTGAACATTTAGTTTAGTTATTCAAGAAGGATAAAGTAGGCATAAAAAAGGTTAATAGAAGGACAACGTGTATGGTGAGATATGAAGAGAGGCTAAATAGATTAGGAATTTTTAGCTTGAAAAGAAACAGCTGAAGAGAGATGTGAAACTCAAAGCAGAAGAGCTAGAGGTCTTCTGATCTCTCTCAAAACTTATGAACAAGGAAGTTCTTTTTCAGTGGAGAACTGCCAATTTAATTTGGAGCAGCCTCCCTGTGACCCATTTGAGAAGTATAGGTGATTCACAGTCCTGTCCTGTGGGTGGATGACAGTGGAACTCAGGTAAGATCCTTCTGGATGCTGCAACATTCTTGTTCACCACAGCAAGGACACTGTAGAAAACAAGCCCTGAAAAAAGGATCCCAAATCACCCCCATCAAGGTTTTTTCCTGTGTCATAAGACAAAGAAGAATTTGTTTTTTCAGTGTTGCATTAGAGCCACGGTGATACTTGATATTGATGAGAAGTTTATTGATGCCAATTGTGGGGGAATAAAATTTAATGTCTCAGTTAAACTGCTAATTATTATTTATTAAAACAGTTCCCTGGTTAAGAAATCATGACACTTCTGAAAATTTTCTACCGGGAAAAACCTTTGTTTCACAGCCTAACACCTTAAGGAGCATATATAATGGTGCTGAAGGCCTCCAATAATCCACCCCAGATCTCATTTCTCTTTGTCACCTTTGTGTACTTGATCCTATCATGCTCCAGGTACTCATAATTAAACCTGTCAGTCAGGCAAATATCCTGACACATCCTGAGTGAGAGAAAAGGTAACAGACGTCGTGCTGAGGTGTTGCTAATGTGGGAACCTGGGAAATTCAAGCAGTGAAATTTTGACAAGAAGAGGAAAAAAAAAGATGCGGAACTGTTAAGAGGACTGGCTAAAGCAACAAACTGTCTTTTACGTTATGAGTTGGAATTGGCGTCAATATAGCATTACCTTTGTTGGTGCTGACTAAAATTGTTACTAAGAACCTCAAGCACTGCATCAGGAATAAAATTAAGTTTAAACATAAGGGATAGGGGTGATAAGGATGGAGTGGGCAAAAAAGGCCTAATAAAGCTTGTACTGTTTCTTCCCATGTCATTTTTTTTTCTGCACAGAAAGAGATGACAGCCCTCACTTGTTTCATTCTGGCATCTTTTCATTACTGCTAAATTTGCTTTTTAAAAATCAGGCACCAGAAAAGTTGTCTTTGATTAGAGCAATTTTAAAGCTGAGCTCATTCTTAAGTACCTGGCTGAATCAGTGCCCAAGTTTTCAGCTGCAATTCTTGGCCTTCAAAAATATGTAGAATTATGCGATTAGTTTGGTAAACCAAACAAATCTCTCAGGGAAAGGTGTATTTCTAGACCTGTGCTTTCACTCTTTCCCTTCAGAAAACCAAAACAAACTGTGTGTTACATACCTATCCAGATTACCAGGGTGGGTTTTTTCTCCTTCTAAACAATTGAATAGATTTTAAGACATAAGCATTATCTATCCTGACTTACCACTTCATCTGACTCACCGAATTTCATCCAGTCATTTCTGTTTTGAACCTAATAGCCTGTAAATGAACTAGAACTTTTCTCCTGGGTAGATATGCAATCAAGGAAAACATTGATTTTAGATTTGTAGTGTATTGTTTTCAAAAAGTGTTTTTTCTGTTCATCTCTATTTAAAAATCTGACAAGAAACCATCTTAAAACAGTCTCAGGATATTGCACTGTCTGGAGAAAGAAATTTCTACAAAATACTCATCTGACAATGAGGAGTGATGAAGAATATTATACTACTGAAAAACCCCTACAACTTCATATTCAATTCCTGCTACAAAATCCCTAGAATCATTTCTAAGGGAAGCAAACTTATTATATTATTACAGGCCTACTTTAAATCTCAAAATTACATAACTGTGCCTTATTTGCAAGTGATATGAAAATGCTGCTGTGTTGATACCCTTAGCTTCATGAAAGAGTCTGAACTGGATTTCTTTGCATGCAAGGGACAGCTTGCTCATGTGATTCACCAGAGTTATTTTTTTGTGGAGGAATAGAAAGACCCAAACCCAGGAATGGAGCTAAAATTGAGTTCTCCATTTTTAAAAGTCTTCTACTTCAGAAATGTTTGTGTTAAAGTACATAAAACCTACAGCATTGAAGTCATGCAAAAAAAAGGAAATCTTTGCAGGACCAAATTGGGCTTTTTGGCACTGAAAAAACCCAATTGTACCAGTCAGAGGGTATTGAAAAAAAATCATGTAAAGCTCTTCTGTTACTGAGATGCTGTCTGTGAGGTTGGGTTACCCTAACTACAAGCAGAATGAATGCACTGAAATTACTTCTGGGCATCAGCCAAATATAAAGAGACTCCTTTAAATCTTGTCATACTCCACACACAGACAGGTGAGAGAGTGATATCGAGGGGCTACTATACTCTCTCCACACTGTCATGGGCTTCTGAGAGAGGTGACTGTTTCTGTATCTATATTTTATCCATTGCATTGTTGAAAGTGATCATGTCAGATCCCACATTGCCCCTATAGCATGACTTTAGCTGTGAGTTGGAAGAAATCATGGTGGAGTTAAACTGCTAGGTACCTTTTTTCTCTCGGGGTTCACAAAGATGCCTTTGCTCTTCTGCGCAGCTCTAACACATACAGAGGTTTCTTGATAGTTCTAGGACTGGAAAGGCTCCTGGGCATGACGGATTCATGAAAGAGGAAACAAGAGATGCTGAGGTGAGATGTGAAACATTTTATCAGAGGTGAGGAAGTTTCAAATACGCCCAGCATATCAGAGGTGTTAAAATCAAAGATGTGAGTGCATTGTTTACGGTGTGAAAACCGAAACATAGGAGTGCACAGAGTATTTCACAACTGTTTAAAGGAAGCCTACATTGTGTTAGTTTCTTCTTTCTTCTCTGTCTAGGCTGTAGAGGGATCTTAGCAAAGGTCTCTGTTTCATGCCAGAAATGTTAAGAAGCTTCTCCCGACGGCTCAGCTCTATAGGAGAGCAATCTTTGTTAGTGTAGCTCCCAACGTGCTGCAGCTGCTTCCTGCTAGTCTGGCTAGAAATGTCAGACCACATAAAGACCCGAGAACAAAATAGCTGCAGACAGGTCTTCTCTCATCTGACTTTTCAACAGAGGCATTATTAGATCTAAATATTTCCATTTGCATTGCCTGCACTCAGAGCAGACAGTGCACAATTTTATCCTCAAGCACGTCTGCTCCACCGTGCATTCTACTACAGTAAACTGAAGGATGCAGAATCTGCTTTACATTTTCTACACTATACATTTTATGAGGTAGCATTTTCTATTGTCTTCTACAATCCAGCCTAAGAACTTTCAAAAGGTTCGCCCAAACAAGACGATTTTTTTGGGTCCCCCACCTCTATCTACCTCTGTCATGTTTCTCTTTTCTAAGCAAAAGATAAATAGACCAAATTCTTTTGTAATGAAAATATTCTGAATGTTAAGTAAGTTTCTCAGAGCTCAACTACCTTCTTTCTGATGGGCTTCTGATGGTTAAATAAGGTCTGGCTTTGTTCAATTCACAATTCTTTAAAGTAAATAAAGGTAAAAATTATGCAGAAAATAATTTTATTTTCTTTTAAATTTCATAGAATTTTCAAAGATAAATTAATTCTAAAGGCTGATTGATTCATATATTTCCCTCCACTGTCTGGAAGAACACCTTTGTAAGTATCATTTCATTATATTTCTCCTATTGCTCCATAGAGTATACACCTCCACATTAGAATCTTTGTTCCTATCCATGAACTCTACATCAACTTTAAGAGTTTTAGATCCAGATAAGGACAATGAAGAATATGCCAGAAGTATAGAAGGCTACAAATATGGTGGAAAAGGAGTTGTCTACTTTTTTTGGTCACACAGCAGAAAATAAACCAAACCAAATTACTATAGTGAAGTCTGTTAGCTGACAGAGTTGATCTTTTTTTCTCTGTTGGTTTCTATTCTGATCTAAACAGTCAGAGATTACTGTAGAGAACAGAAGATGATAGTTATTTTCCAAATGGAAAAACAAACTAAAAGTGACAAATTTCTTTTCAATATAGTTCTTTAACTCTCCCTGGATCATTTTCTTCAGGCAGCCTTTACCATGTGTTCAAGTGCTTCACACATAACTTAAAAGACCAAAGGACTCATTTGTTACCTAATAAATACAACAAACAATTACACTTACCAAACATTTAGTCTGAGCATTCATGTGCTCACAGCCCCTAATAAGAAGCCCATGAGTGTTTGCAGGCCGGCAGTGGTGAAGGCAGGGGCAACAACCCTTGATATTGCCATTTTGTTGTCTTATGGCTCCCCATTTTTTCTTTTGTGGTTTTATGCACCAAGTCTCCATGTTAGTGTTTTTCCTTTTAGACTCTCAAGCTGCTATGAGTTCACAATTTGAACTTCTTTACCTTGCATGACTCTATGCACTTCCTCAGATCCCTTTCTCACAAGAAAACATTGCTCTGACATTTATCCCCAGATTTCGTAGCTGGGCTGCATTGGAACTAAGCCTTGGGCCACAGAGAGCTGCATCCCTTGTCAGAGGAATACAGGGAGCAGATTAAAGCTAAAAATGTGTTTGTATTGTCTATGTTCATGTATTTTTAAATAGAGATGAGTGCAATGGTTGATCCAACTGTGAGATATTTTTTCAAGGCATCTGTAGGTGCTATAAGGTCTTATATATGTGGCTAAAATTACCAGCCTGGTTGAGTCCTGCTTCCTCATCTGGTTCAGTTTGTCTTTACCTTTGAACGACATGAGTTTTCTGTTGAAACTGTGGGAGTAGAAATGATAACTGTGTGCACATCCTCATTTTCCTTTTGTTGGCACAGGGGTTTAGCCTCCTGCCCTACGGGGAACTTTAGACAGCTCATTGCCAAGACAACTCTCAGTGGGACCAAGGCCTTACATGAAAAACTACATTTGCCACAAGGCGTTAAAACAAAGCACAAACACACCAGGCAGTAGGTGGCAGCTCAGGATGGTATCTGCTGCCAGAACATTTCCACAGAAAAAGAAACTGAACTACAATTAATCTGTTCTGTGGAAATCATTAGATGTCTTTGCTTCACAACAGTTGGCTTTCTTCATTTCTTTTTCATTGTATTGAAATAACTGATGCAAATTAAAAGACAAAATTAGAAAAACTAGGAGGGAAGAACCTATACAAAAGAAAATATGCCAGTGTCTTCTGAACAGATGAAGGGGTTTGAAGATGCTGAATAGAGCAAAAAGGAGACCGATGTCATAAATTATGTTGGATTTGGAACAGAGAGCATGCTTAATCCTGTGAGAGTGCAATATGTGCATGAGGTACAAGTGCCTCACAGATAGAAATTATTGTCACCATTTATAATATAAATGACCCTATCTGTGTAAAAGGGTTCACTACTAGATAATACCTTATCCGAACTGAAAAATGAAACTGTATAACAGTAGCAGTGCAATAGTTCCCTTGACAATAGAGCTGCACAGCTGCTAAACTTAAAAAAATTTCTGCAAGGTCATTTAGAGCCCTCCAAAATTCAACATATCCTGTGTTCCTCTGTTGAACCATGACACTCACAAACCCAGTGATCTGTAGAAACCACTGTTTATTCTTTTACATGTAAGAAAATAATTTTCATCATTCAAAATGCTACAACTATTCTTATATGTGGTACCACTAGAAATACACTTTATAACAAAAAGCCCTGAGCTTTTGGAGCAATACAGCTGCCAGAGAGTTCACAAACACTCTTAGGATGATGATGAACTAGTACTGGATTTACCTATTAAAGACAAGAGCACCTGAGAAGTCTCTGTCTTTGGTCACTTCAGACTGTACTGAGAGTGCCTTGAGGGGCCTTTGTGCAGCTGTGCTGACTCTTTCTCATGCTAAGCCCTTAAGCCATATTCTATTGGCCGAAGCTTTTCCAATTTGTGGATGTCTTTGGCCATATTAAGAGGAATTTGAGAAGGGCTTATGGAGAATTAGAAATCCTTATTTAGAACCCAGTAGCTTAGCTGCTGGTTATTATTCCGAGCTGCTGGTTTTTCTAATATCAGTTTCAATGATTTTCATTTCAGAAAAAATTATCTTAATAACACATTGGGAGCAGGAATAATACATGGAACAGTTTGGATGTTACTTTCTTAATAAATATAATTTCTGTCTAGCCTTTGTATTCTGCCTGAATTTTTTTTACAGCTATTCATCCTTCTTTTCTCTTTTTTTTTTTAAACTTTTTTATTTCTTTTAAACTTTTTTTTCTTTATTTAAGAAAAGGAAAAATATATAAAGTTGAATATTATTGTGTGCTGAAGAAGAGTCATAGCTTTCTCAAAGAGATTTAAAAATTCTTGCTAGTTAGTATTTCCCAAAGTTGGAAACCTACCATAACACCACTATTGGTATTCTAAGCATAGCTAAACTTCATTTAGGAACTGGAGGACAACAGTTGATCCTTTAAAATATCAACCAGTAAGTTCAACTAAGATCACTCTCTAGACCATAATCCTCTTGTTTTCCCAATACTAAGTGAATGCCAATGTTTGCATTTCCCTTTTCCTTTCCACATCTTTAGAGTCGAATCAGATTCTTTCTTCATTCAACAGACCTGAATTTATGGTGAGAAAAACGATCATGGACCTGTATTCATAGCAGTGAATCTGTGACATCCTGATGACAGAGAAGTGATAAAGAGCAGAGGGCTGGTTTGGAATTTGGCCTCTGCTTGTGTGTATTAATTCCAGTGAACCCTTTTGCAGGTACTATTTTAGAGTCTCAGCTGGCTTCCTTAGATGGGGGAATTTTTTTCTCATGTCAGATTCATTATTTTGCAAGATATGAGAAATCTTTGGTTCAGATACAGTAGTATCCACCCTTTCTCACACACTTATAAAAGGACTGCCTTAAAGTTCCATTGGTGTTTATATACAAAATTAATTCCATGGTACCATCTGAATTTCAAAGCATTAAGCGTTTCAGTAAGCACAGTTGGTCATGTTAAACATATTTACACACACAGGAGATAATTTCATTCAGTGAAATATCTTGTTACACAGGAGATCAATTAAGAAGACTGTGTCTGCTGGAAACTCAATTAGGACTAATCAGTTTTATCCTACTAATCTCAGAAAGGAGTTTATTTATACTGTCAATGGGAGCATTTGGACATGTAATTTAAATCACTTACCTTAATAAGAAGAGGTTTTATCTTTCTATTTCCTTAGGTGTACCTTAAATATTTTGTTTTGTCACATCCCATGTGACACTTCACAGGGTAAACAGTCATTTAGTTAGGGAATCAAAATTATTTTTATTTCATGTAAATCCTCCTACTTTCTAGCATCCAGTTCCGCAGCAAAGGAAACAGCAACAGTGTAAGATATGAAATCATGGAATCATAGAATCAGAGAATGGTTTAGGTTGGAAGAGACCTTAAAGATCATTTAGTTCCAATCCCTGTGCCATGGGCAGTGACACCTTCCACTAGACCAGGTTGTTTAGAGCCCCATACAACCTGGCCTTGAACATTTCCAGGGATGGGGCATCCACAGCTCCTCTGCACAACCTATTCCAGTGTCTCACCACCCTCACAGTAAAGAATTTCTTTCTAATATCTAATCTAAACGTTCTCTTTTTCAGTTTGAAGCCATTTCCACTTGTCCTATCACTACTTACCTTCATAAAAAGCCTCTCTCTATTTTTCTTGTAGACTCCCTTCATGTGTGTCTAAAACTAATCCTCTTTCAGAACTTCCAAACCCAGGATTTTGTTAGCTGTCCTTCCAAATCATATCTGACAGTCTTCACCCAACCAGTTCAGACTGATTTTTGAGAAACAATCTGTCCTGTAGTTAGTCTGAAGGATATTTGATGTTCAGAGTTTTAACAGTTTTTGGTTCTGAGGCCATTTCCAAGGAATTTGCTGCTGACCTAGTCACAGCCAGTTGCCTTGACCCAATACTTGCTGAACCTATCAGAATAGTATCAGAATACCCGTCAGAATAGTAGCTGTTGTTCCTTTCTCCTCTGTATGCAGAGGATATTCAATTAGATGGTGCCCACATTGTCTTCTCTTTCCACTGTGGGCAGGGTTGTCTCTAAATGTGCCATTTTTAACTAGCCTGAGATCTCCCAAAACCTCAGTTGGGCAGAACTTCTACTTGTCCCCAGTATTTAGAAAGTGAACAAGTTCCTGTTCTCTCTGTGGGTAAAGAGTTAAATGGTTCAGAGATTACTGAGCTGTATCAAGAAGGTATCCTAATATAATGTTTCCTTTTTTTGTCTTTATGAAGAATCTCATCCTCTGTAGGTCCCAGCGGTGTGATAGGGAAGAAGGTCTCCTGTGTTTGCATTCCAGATCACCTGTGCAGAGGGGTTCCTAGAAATAGTCTCTCAGATGCTATTAAAAACAGAATGTGTCTTTCATTGCAGTCAATATTTATATAACTTCCAGCTGATTAATGGAATTCTTTAAAATATAAAAAATGAAACACGAGCATCGGAGCAGAGGTGAAGCCAAAAGAAAGCAAAAAAAAAAAAGCAACTTTAAAAGGCATAGAAATGGTACCACAGTTTGTAATAACCACTTCCTAAGAGAAATGGCAAAGCATATAAAGAAACCCTGCATTATTACTATAAAGAAATTAAACATTTCTCTGAGAAGGAAATTACAGGTGTTTTCTATTTAATGTCAGTGCAGGTTACTGAAAATACATTGATGCTTCATTAACAATTTGAGACCACGAAGTGTAAGGATGCTCTTTGTCTATTTGATTCACCTATGTAAAGAAGAGAAAGAAGAGAGAAATGTTACATCCCTTATTTTTACAGCTCAAATTATACTTTTCTGCAGTGAAAAAAATGAAACCTACAAATTATATTTGACCAAGTTGATTCCTGTAACTTGATGATGTCAGGGAGCAAAAAGGAGAAATTCTCACAAACCAGGACTGTGTGTAGAACATCCTAGTCAAGAGCACTCATGCAAAAGATATCAGATACAATGATGTATATTCATGAAGAAAAATAAATGATGTCTTCACCTACCTACTCCTCCTGATCTACAGAGTGGATCCTGCAATGACGGTGCACAACCAAACAAATGAGGTGAAAGAAAGCTGACCCTTGCAATGTAATGTGTGTCGACAGGAGGAGACTGAAAACACACTCCTAGGTGCTATTCTTCTTGAAAAAGCTGCTGCTTTTCCAGTTGCAACTGGAAGTTCTTTGGAAACAACATAGAAACACTTTCATGAAGACTCTCAGCTGCCAGAAATACTGACTCTCTTAATAATATGATCTTTGCTTGTTTTGGAAGGGAATTGATATTTATTTTTTCAGCTGTTACAACTTGCACATAAACAAAGGTGAAAAAGTCTATTTGGCATCCTACATGTCCTGAATCCTAAAATAAAATTTAATTAAAGTTTTATTACAACCATTTTTAAGTTTGATGTCATAAACCACAGAATTCCTGGTGTCCAGACATGTTTCTTTCACTAAGAAAGACTTTCAAAGAAACAAAGATGGAAATGGAGAACATTTTAAACACAAGGTCAGGATTTGAAGCCTGCACTTACCCATTTTAAGGCCCATAAAATTATCTGAATTTAGAGCTTAAGTTCTCTGTGTTCTCTGTAAAATCAGTGGAATGATCAAAACATTTCCATAGAGTCTGAACTGATATTTAAAATTTTATTAATTGGCTTTATTACTGTTGAGAAAATTTAGCATTACTAAGTTTCCAAAATAAGTTTCTCTGTGTAAGTCCCCAGTATGGGAAGGACTGCAAGGTATTTGAGGTATGGACACACAATCAATCAGTAGAGAGAAATTTATTATTAGATTTCCATGGAAAACATCCATTCACAACGGAAATAAACAGAGAACAACTTTTTGAGAGGATAAAAACATAAATTGTCTTTTCAAGGCTATTCTATCCTATGGATTAACTGTTTTAAATACAAGGAGTAGATATGCAAATCACCAGTTCTCCAGATATGATCCATATAATATGTATGTAATTTTTATTGTCTTCTCCTTTGCCGCTTCTGAATAGCTTTGGAAAACATGAAAGAAAAAAACCCTAACAATTCGCTTTCCTAGTAACAGTTGGTCACAGATGATACAGCCAGGGTCATGTTAAATGATTCTGAATGAAAACACGATTTTTTCTAATAGGAATAAGAGGGATGAAAAAGAAGCAGTTGTTAGTATAGTACAGGACATACTGTGGTAAAGCATAACAAACTCCTTGGCTTCAGTGTCACTGTTAGCATCACTCACATGTGTAAATATATATTTAGCCAGATTTGCTTTCAAGTCATGAAGTGGAAAAAAAATGAATAGTAACTGATTTGCAGAAGCCTGACTGTCTTCTATTTCAAACCCAGACCAGATGAAAAATGCACTGAATTGCCACTGATGCATTTCTAATGGACTTATTTCTGGAATTACTTCTAATTAGACTGATAATCTTATTTCCTTTCTCTTCCCATTCTAGAATAAGTGCAAACCACTCAAAAACTATTGTGTCCTATCTGTATGTCTTATTAAGTCATTGTTTAAAAATATGGGCAGTTATAATCGTGACAGCCCCCAAAAGAACCAGGGTTCAGACAAATGTCTGGATTCAAAGAGTAGCCTAAATAAACACTCTGGAAGCTACATCAACCCCAAAACAGTTTATATCATATATAAAGTAAATTATACCTACAGCTGAAAATATGGTTGTATTAAACCATTGTCCAGGTTTGAAACGTCTCCATTTAGTGATGGCTGTAAGAGCAGAGTTTAGCCCTTTATTCATTTATTGAGCTGCACAGTAGTAGCACCCAATTATATATTATAAATAAGTGAAGAGTCAGTGCTATGTTCTACAAAGACAAGGGAAAGGAAGGCCTTGTTTATGTGATATAATATGTGGATGCTATTGCAGCTAGGAAGAAAGAAAAAGATTTTTTTTTATGTAGTTCAAATATTATCTTTATATGATACACTGCTTGTCTCTGTTGGCCACCTGCAACACAGTTGTAAGCTTTCTGGTAGAAGGTCTGGATTTAAACAGAAATAGCTTTAAACTCCTCATTCATTAATACAAGGTAAGAGGGGAAGTAGTCTGTGTTGCTGTGTCATCCTGGCAGACTAGTTGAGACTGCAGTGGAGGCATAAGGACAGAATGTACTTATTGGGGTAGTGATGAGGCTCTCAGCTTCGATTGTTAGAAAACCAGGAGATTATTGATTGTGGTCCTATGCAAGGGGCATGAAGTAGAAAACAAGCAGAAAATTCTGCAGGGAGAAGTATATCCCTAAACATGAGGTTTTATCTTCAGGTAAGAACAGAAATAATTCAGCATAGCAACTTTATTAGGAAATATCTCGAGTCAGTTCCTCACACAGCTTCTGCTCACCCTTAGACTGTTCCACAAGTGAAAAACTGAGCATGCATGAGAAGTGAACAGATCAGAGATCTGGAGGAAGAACAGAGACAGGAACCCCTCCCAGTGTGCTTCCTGAACCAACTATCTCCTATTTTAATTAATCGAACACAATGTGTTTTCTAAAGTTCATGAAGAGAATAAAATCCCTCTGTTTCATTTGCTGCTTTAATTGCACCACAGGATCACTGCCTTGGAGACTGTAGGACATTAACATAAGTACAGTCAGCCACAAAAGCAGCTTTAGGCTCAGTTATCAGCACACAAAAGTAGAATTCAGGTCGAAGTCAGATCCCAGTTTAGCTAGGAAAGGTGAATGTCCCCAGTGGAATGACTATTTTTTTGAAACCAATCAAAGGAACTGCCAAACCACAGTGAAAGTTTGTGAGCTCTGAAAGCAATCACAGAGCAAGCACTGCATCCTTCCTTTTTCTCCTGCCTCTTTTAGTTCTGTTGTCTTTCAAGTTCAGGGATATATGTTTTTGCTGTTCTTTGGGATTCATCATCATCCAGTCTTTGGATTTAACATCTACTTTGCTTTAGTCCATCTGATCTCCACAATACCAGAGAAAGCATTATGGGCACTACATTTCATATGATTTATGAACATATTTCTCTCATGCAATTATTACTTATTCTTTGAAATGTTAGCATTCACTTTTACCATTAGAGGGCTGTGTTGTTTGTTACTTTTTTGTCTGTTATCTATTGCATACTTGTTCATATCTTTCAAAAGCCATCTGTAATAACAGCCAGGACACAGTCAAGCGCCGTGCTTTTCACCCAATAAGGGCCATGTAGCTTGTTAACCATGAATATCAGGAGTCCAATAGAAAGAGTTAGAGCAGTGTTCTGTAAAATTCCTTGGATAACCTTAGAGGTCATTTCTGCTACTCCTGATCACTGAACAGATTACTGGCCTGTTTCCTCAAAGGGAAACAGATAGAGCAGACTTTTATGGTGATGTCTGAGAGGAAGGTCCCAGGGAGAAAGTCTGTCCTCACTGAATTCGGGGGGAAATTTGTCATTGGACTGGGTTCAGGGTCTCTCTTGCTTCTATCCTAATGCTTTAAAAGTCAACAAGGAGAACTGCTACCACTGACAGAGGAGGTTAAGATGAAACTTTGCACATAATCACATCTGTTTGTAACTTCACAGTTTAGAACTTATTACAGCTTCCTCTGATACATTTGAAGTGCTGGCCATCAGTGTCAGGTGTAGTCACAGTTTGAATGGGGAAGAGGCATTGCAGCAGTTCATGTTTTCTACCAAGAGCAAATAATACTTAGGTTCAAGGAAGACTGCAAAGAATTCATAGAAAAGATAGGTTTTCTTTTTTACATTAAAATGTAATTTTTTTTTAAGCAAACCAAGAAGTGGTCTGACTAATTTCATTAGGATTTTGTTTGTTGGTTGGTTTGGGTGTTTGGTTTTTTGTTTGTTTTTTTTTGGTTTGGTTTGTTTGGGTTTTGTTTGTTTGTTTGTTTTTTGTTTGTTTGTTTGTGGGTTTTGGTGTTTGGGTTTGTTTTGGGTTTTTTTTGTGGCTGTGCTCTATTTTGTGACCATTAGGAAGCACAAATGCTTAAACATTGTGACTGAGTTAGCACTTAGAGGGAAACTTTTTTATGCAGTGAGATTAACAGAGAGAGAGAGTTCAGTAGTTTAAACATTCATAGATACATATACACATTAAGGTGAAACAGAGAGCAGTTTCCAAAGTTACCTGAGTAATGCAGTGCCAGATCCAACCCTGTGCAACATCTGGTTGTATCAAAAGACAAAATCATTTGATATTTGCCATTATAGTGAGCTCACTGGGCTTTCTTTAATGACTGATCTCATGCATACAGATTAGGAAATGTCAAACCATTAACTGGCTGCTCTTCTGAGCACTGAGTATCAAAACAGCACTGCATTGTATCACTGGGCTTCAGAGGACATTTTCAAAGACACAAATGACATGCAGACATTGACTTTCATTATCCAGACTAGAAATTGTTTCAGAGGTTAGGGACATTAGGAGTTCTGACATCATACATCAGGAGAAAATTCTATCAAAATGCCTTGCTAACCAGGGCACACACAGGAGCAATTATGATAACTCGTCATGAATAAAGCTATGCTTTACGCCTTGAAGTTCAGCAAGGTATTCTGGGAGAACACAGTAGCCATCTAGAGAGACAGAAATTTCAGAAAAACTAGAAATTCAAATCATTAAAATTAAAAAAAACTCACCAAAACAGTATGCTTTATATAGCCAATATGAATATTTTGTTCTTAAAAGTGCTGCTCTGCGTGTTTTCTAGTCAGGGTCCCTAAGACATCTCTGCCCCTGGCCTTTGATCAGGGAAAATAACTGTGGATAGAAATTATATAGTAGGTGTATAAATCTCCACTTAAGGCTGTGGGGAAGTGGCAGAAGGACACCAAGTTCACTGATGTTGTTTCTGCTTCCTAATATTAGATCATGCAATAAGAAAAACTGGCAATAAGAAAAACTGCTTTTAGAAAAAAAGAAAGAAATTTAATTTAACTTTCTAACATGAAGACAACAACAGGTCTACCATGAGCCATGGTATTTATTTTGATGCAAACTAGCCACAGAAAGTCATGGGGGAGGACAACAGCAAAACAAACAAACAAAACAAAAAGGTCAAGGAATGTTCCTTTTATTTTTTGCCTAAATAGAGATTTATTTCTCAGTTTGCTTTTGACTGACAGAATATCAACATATGGATTAACTCCCTCTTGTCATCATTGGCAGAAATGTTAATGTGTCCTATTAACACTTATTGTGTCACCACATTACAGACTGTTTTAAAGAAAATGTTCATGAACAGTTGATGGCAAAATTCTGCCAGAATTCACTCACAGAAATTAATGTTGATTAGTTTGTTGTGACAAAAACCCCAACGCTGACATTTCTAAAATCCTATAACAATGACAATAAAAATAAAAATTATGAACACTGGCATCATCAGTAAAATATTGTTAAAATTATTCTAGTAATTACATCTACTTTTCTTTTATTAGTTAATGTTATCATATGTCCTTCATATTTGAATTTTAGCCACGGTTCAGGATCCCAGTGTGTCAAATGCTGTAGGTTTGGTGCTGTGAAAATACAAATCTGTTCTCTGTTCAGAAAGACTAGAATTAAACTTTATGACAAAACAGATGGACAGAAACAGATGGGAGGAGTAAAGGAAAATAATGAGGCAACATTTGTGGGTGTGCTTGGCTTCTGAACTCAGAACACACCAAAATCTCAGCAATCCCTACTTTTGTGAGCATCTCATCAAAGAAGAATGGTTGTTTAAGCAGTGGTTTGAAAGGGAATAACACAGAGTTCTAGGGGAAGATTGTAAGAAATAAAAGATAGGTGGAGGTGTCACTTGATGCCTGAATGTATGCAGCTCAGAATTTAACATGGATGTGATTAAGGTTGACCTTACAGGGCACCTGTAGGAGGGAAACGACAACTTGATACTGCAATAAGACTTGAAGAGCGTAGAACCTTCTTAAAAAAGGTAGTTACTTTGATAAAACACAGAAGGTGAGAGCAGTTGCAGAGTGTGAAAGTCAAAGTGATGGACTAGGAGAATGACCTTAGCAGCAAACTTTTTACATGAAGACTGGCAGTGTAAAACTGCCTCTGACAGGGACAGCATGATGCCACAGAGCCTGAATTGTAAGGTGGCAAAGCTTTAAGAATTTAAATGGACAATGAAATTGTATCTTTGTAGTGCTCCTCGAGCTCCCACCACCCCTGAAAAAGAATCTGTCACATTTAAAAATAGGTCTGACATGTCAATGTTAAAAAACACTCTAAATTAAAGATTAAACCTAGATTACAAACTCAAGAGATAGACCACTCGCATTTGTAATGATGTAGAAAAGGGATGTCTCACAGCTAAAAGACAAAGATGCATTTGTGAGGAAAAACATGCCAGGAAGCCCTGCTCTATAGTGAAAGCAGCAAAAAGGGAAGATAAAAAGAGTGCAAGGAAGACATGTTACTCGGTGAGGTCATTGAACAATTAAAGGACTTAGGCAACAGGCAGTCAAAAAACATCTGTTTTTAACAGATAGATGTAATAGTTTTAGAATAGGCAGACAAAAACAATGTAAAGGCACTCTCTTTGATCAGGTTCATCTTGGGAGGCTGAGAGGACTATCTATGGAATAAGTAGAATGCTGGCTGTAGCAGGGAGAATCTTGAAGACAGTGACAAGGTGATCGATGGTTGGGGTGAGAAAATCCGCTAAATGAGAGAACAGTTGTTAACTGGAGAAGAATGATAGAAAATAGGTAGTAAATGTTTTTTGGCATTTATTCCACAAATGCTCTAAGTCCAGGAAGAAGACCCAGGGGAAAAGGCAATGGGAATGAACCAGGGTTTGATTGCATCACAGGCCACAATCGTGCAGGAAAGAAAACGTTTATGTATGAGGGAAAGCAGAATCCTGACAACTAACTATATTAACAGAGGAAGAAGAATAGAAGGGAAATCAGGAAGAAGAGTAAACCTATACAAAGCTAAGCCATAAAGAGTGGGAGGAAAGATGATTGATGGCAGATCAGTAGGTACCTACAGGATCTTAGGTGAGCTACTTGCTGAAGAACATTTTTAGTAAAAAGTACTTAAAAGGAAATGTACTTAGTGATTGCCAGTAGCAAATGTCAAGAGCTTACTGAACAGAAGACAGACACCTTCGAAACCAAAGTCCTTATGACCAAGACTCTTTCTGACAGGACAGTAGGCGAATCTCACATAGTACATTTTTGCCTACAGGACAAGAGAGGGACTCAGTATGATATGAAAGCCATGAGCCCAGAACTTCTCTAAAGGTCAAAGTTAAGTTTAGAAAAACATTGAAAAATCCATCAGGAAGACAGTATTAAGAAAAACCCGCACTGGGAAAGGAATAAAAAGATATGTTAGAAAGACGTATGACTGTCCTTTTCTATTGCAGTTCACCTATAACACACAGGGAAGGAATATTTTAAGATTAAATATCTAATCTAGGCTGCATTAGCAAGTGTTTGTCATCTTAGTATTTCTGGATCTCACATTCATTGCTCAAGAGTCTATATTTGGAATGAAATGTGACTCAGAATGAATTTATGGCATCTGGGGTAGGTACAAAAGTGACTCAAAGGGGAGAAGACAAGAAAGGAAAACAATAGTTCTCAAAATCCTTGAGGTGAGAATGTGTTTTCCTGTGTATAATGACAAGGTCTCACCTGTTGTGTATGGAATGAGCTGGCAATCAGTACTTTCAGAAATCAGCTGTACATCTTCTCCAGCCTCCACAATTTTGGCCACTATGCTTCACTGCCTGCATATTTTCAGAAAAAGAAATTTCTGCAGTTGTTTCAAATTCTTCTCCTATATTCTTCATTGTTACTTGCCTGCTTTCAGGATCACTTGCCATTACTGTCCTCTATCCCTTCCTCTTTTCTAATCCTGTGTAACATATTTCACAACATTTTCTTGAAGCATCAAATGGAATTTGTGCAGAGCTCATAAATACTGGAAGTGAGGGGAAAACAGATGTGAAAACAGGGTAAAAAGATCTCGGTCTAACTGAAAATACTTCATAAACAGACATTTTATTACAAGATTCTTTAGACAGCAGTTAACAACTAATTTCTGGGCATATCCAAAGAAAAAAAGCACAGGAGAGGTGGATGTTTATTTCTGAGATTTTGTTTTTCAGCCATTTGGCTAAAATTTCAGTGGCATCTGTATCTCTGAATAGCACTGGAAAAATCTCATCATCAATACCAATATCAATTCTGCAGGCACACTTCACAGTCTGTCACCTAGGAAGAATCTGTCTTCCCTGATGTTGACCATGCACAGTTAAATGTTCAATTTTTAAGCTGGTTTTCTAGACTTCTTCTACAGTTTCTAGAAATAGAAAGGTAAATTCCACCCCCTGCTATGGCACAGAAATTGTAGCCAGGGACTTCCAGAATATTAGGCTAATCTTGCATGTTTAGTTTGATAAATGAATACCAGAAATTATGCTCTAGGACTTCTGTAAGTAGTAGACAAGGTAAGAGTAGTGCAATGAGAGAAAAATGCCACAAAAAGAGCAGAGATAGGTTTTGAGTTTATTTTTCATTGTCTTAGGAATAGTCCTGTGCACAGCTAGGAGATGGACTCAGTGATCCTTTTGGGTTCCTTCTAACTTGGCATAATCTGTGATTAGAAGCATTTTATGAAAGCATGAAATTACCATTAACGAAGAGTTACCCTGATTAAACAAAACAATTTTTGAAACAACAACAAAAAAGAATTTTAGTGTTACAGTCTACTTAAAATTTAAAAATAGAGATTGATCTGCAAATGACTGTAAAAACACTCAAAAAAGCTCTTACAAATTAACTTTGGTTCAACCTTTCTGTCAGTTCTGTGGGAATGAATTTTGTCTCTAATTTCTTATCATGAAAGTACATAAAGTAATAGTTCTCACCCATCAGAATCAGCATACAAAGAAATTAATGAGTGGTTAATAGTCACTTCTATTCTGAAAATATAAGGACTACGCAAAAGAAAACATTTATTTGTAGGTCATGGAATATTTTCAGTGCAACCAGCTGTGTAAAAAATGTGAAAACTAGACAAAAGAGAAGTTCAGATTTCTTCTAAACAAACCTCCAAGCCCCAGAAAATAAGTCAGCATTGATTAATAAATAATTAGAATAAAACAAAAGCTAGTTTATGATAAAAAATGTGTCCCCCAAGTTCATGAACCTTAATTCAAGCTTTGCTTTACAAACAAATAGTATGAAAACCCATCTCAATTTACCATCTAGTAGAGGCTGTTAAGAAGTGAATCAAGGCTCAGTTTTGTGTTTGAAGGGACCTTTAAAGCAGCATTAGAAGCACTGCATGAATATTCATAACTGCTTTCTTCAGTAACTTTCCCCCTCTTAATCAAACAAACAAGAAGCACTACAATCAATAGAAGTAGAAAGAAATAACCATGTGTACTGATCTGGCCATCACAAGACAGATAGCAGAGGATATGAACTGCAGCAAGGATCCCAAGTCATCTGGCATTCTGCAGGTTTTACCTGCGGGCCCAGACTTAAAACCTGGAAATGCAAAGTTGGGTTTTTGAAGCCTGTAGTCACACGGCTCCTTGATTTTCCAAAGCACTCGAAATCCAGTAGGTGCTGGTGGGATTCATGACTACAAAAGCAACATTTGCATACTTGTTATCTGGACATGCCCACCCCCTCTCCCAGTGTCAAGTTCTCAGCTACACTGGGAGTGACTTTGAAGCCAACAGTAGCAGTGGGCATTCAGAAATTCCGTAAATCATATCGGTGACTCTTCAGAGTCAAAACTAAAGCTGCAGGCTCAAATGCATGTTGAGCAACACAGAGAGGGAAAATGCTCAACACTGAAGAAATATTCATATTTCAGCCTGTGTTGACTCCAGCTGTAGAGCTGCTGTGCCAATCAATGGAGCCATAAATCCTGGGGAGGAAGGAAAGTGGAGATGTGACTAGGGAATAACTACAGAAAAAAGGTTAAGGGGAACGACGAAAAGAAGATATTAATATATCTTAAATACTTAATTAGGTTTTTTTTCAAGCACATAAGTAACAGTAGGTCAAGGAGAAAGAGTGTAAAGCCTCTGCCAAGAGTCAGAGGAAATTTACTGACTGAAGGAGACATTGCCTTAACATTAAAATGTTAAATGTCTAGGCTTGCATTTCAAAGGAAAGAATAATAGATAGATTTTTAATTATTTTAAGAAAAAACAACGATCAAGTGAATCCAAACATCTTGGAACACAGAACTATTAGAAAGTAGCAGAGAAGACAGGAATCTATTACGCATAACATAAAACTCTTATGAAATTTGAGACTAGAGAACACAAATCCATTACATTAATGAGGGAAAAGCCAGCTGGGTGAGAACGGAGAAAACACAGTAGGGAACAAAAGCTATGGATTGTATGTGCAAAACTGATCTTTAGTACACAGAAGAACCAGTTTCAGCAATAATAAAGTGTTTTAAAAGAAAGGCTGTAAACAGGAGGGGTTTTCAGGGCTCAGCACTTATAATTAAATGAAGATCTTCCCAAGAATCTAACATATGATTGAACTGCATAGATAAAGAATTTGAAGTTCAAGCCATACCTTGAAACATCAAATTTATAGCTAGTAAGGATATTCCTATTTACAAAAGGGAAGGAAAAGCATCCCATTTAAATTCTTAAGTTTCATTTATATTCTCTGCAAGAAGTTTTGTAAATGACCTTTTAAATATTTTTAATTAAAAGTCAGCAACATTTTTTTTTAATTTTTTAACGTAGAAATTGTTTTACAATGCAAGCAGCTCTTCTAATTTGAGGTACAGTATAGTCTTCTACGTATTACATTCAATGTAAACCAAAGGGTGAATTCTACACTTCTGGATTGAGCAAGCTATTTGGCTGGTAGACTGGACTCTTAATTAAGCAAGATGTGCTCCCCTTTACAAAGTGATAGGAGATGAAATGTTAATGGGATAGTTCTTTTTTACCTTCAGAAGAAGCAGAGGGCAGCCATTTACCATATTTTGAGAGCATCTGTTTATTCATCTCCATGCCTTAGAACACTGCAACTATCCAAGGAATGCAAAAGGTCAGGTCCATATTGATTATGTTGTATGACGAGGACAACCTGAATGTAATGCTTTCTGATGTCCTGTGCTGAAAGCATTGGTTCTGTGAAGATAAATGCCCTCTGTATTCATTTCATGTTGCTTTCTCGCTTTCCACTTCAAGCAGTTCCTGCCTGCAGAAGTGACATAGATCTCTACCCATTACTAACTTGAAAATCGGATCTAAAGCTCTGTGAACCTGGAGGCAGTGCTCAGTAAATTGGTATTAAAACCCATATGAAGAATTGCATAATCCTCTGAAGAACATTTCATTTGCCAGTGACCTTTTCAGCAATGGAACTAGTTGCTTGTTTGGCAATGATTTTTGCTAGAATAATTTTCAGTACTTGCATGCACCCTTTATCCAGGATGAACCCTGAACTCTTTTTCCATAGCCTTAACATATTATGCTGTGTTTCTTCAGCTAGATGGCTTTAATATGACTAATATCATCAAGACATATTGGATATATTGTTAGTCAACTATGAAAAGTGGACTGTAGGTGCAGCTGATGATACAGTAGCAGCAGTGTGCAGTGACCATAAAATTATTTGCTTACGAAACAATTCCAGAAGTAATATGCTGGACAGCAGCTTTAAACCCTCGAAATTGCAGTCCCCTTAATATCAAACCTGGCTTAAAAAGAGCAGATGCAACAAGTCTGGGTGAGTTTGGGAAACTCTGGCCAGTGCCAGGAGGTTTCAGTGCTTTAAATGTGATTCTGCAGTTGGTTTGTTTGGTTTGGTTTGTTTCTTTTTTTCTCCTAGCCATGTCAAGTAAGCAGCCAGAGGAAGTTAAGTTGGCACTAGAGTAAGCAGTGGTGCTGAGCTAAAGCAGAAGGGGGGAAAAATGGAGTCCAGATACATTTCAACTTTTCTGTTCAACTTTGAGATCTTTATGACTGAAATTACTGGCACACCATAATGCATTTACACGGTGAGAAAGACTCAATAACACAGAGTTTTTCAGATGGTATTATGAAAGACAGCAGGTATCATATTGCAGTTATATTAACAAAGTAAGTAATTCAAAATATAAAAGAATAATTGTTATGTATGTTTCTAATAGTCAAAAAAGAGAACCAGTCTATTTATTCTCTCAGGCATGATATGAGCTCCTTTGAAAAAGGGCCACAGATGCCCACTTTCAAACACTGTGAATAAATTATATTATTTGAATAACTGCATTCAAATTGTGGAAGTCCAATTTCTCTTGATAAAATCTTCTTCTAGGAAATTTTATCAAGAAGTTGTCCTCAGCAGAGAGTTGGGTAAGGACATTATTTATGTGGCTGTTATTACTCTAATATGAATTTTTAGAAGGTCCTCAGCCTTGGAGTCAAAATAATATTAATACAACACTTTCAGACTTAAAAAGTCTTTGCCCACATTATCTTATGGATTCTTTCACTACTTTTTCTTGGAAAGTCAAGAAAGGATATTTTTTCTGCATGGAAAGGTAATGTGAGTTGTGAAGGAGAACAAGAGAAGAACCAGGACAAGGTATTTTTGAAATACCATTTGAGAGTGGCTCCCAGAGTACTTTGCTCCATCAGCCTTTCAGTTAGATTAAAATGAATTAAATTAATAATACCTGGTCCATAGGTAATGTGTACAGCTTTAAATCCACTGATTCCCCTAAGTCTTTGTTACACACATGTTGCAAACGTATCTCTAATGCTCAAAGATTTATGAGATCACTCCTCCTAGACTTGAGGTCAGTGCTAAAAGGAAACTATGTACTTGCAATATGAGAACCAATAAGCTATGAAGATGAGCTACTGTTACTAGATTGTAAAACCACATTATACTGTTATCAGAACTTCATTTAAATTTTCTGCAATCATTTAGTAATGTTCAATTTGTTTGTAAGATTGTTGGTCCCCCCCAATTTTACAACCCATGCCTTTTTTCTCATGAGAATTAGGTTGGGATTTACTTCAGAAAAATCCCTTTATCAGGGGATAGATATGTATAAGGACTTTTTTTACCATATCTCAACTGCACTGCACAGGAATTATGAACTCAATTCCAGTGGTTTAAAATAGCCTCCAAAGTGCAAATGGCTTCTGTAAAAGTGTCTACATATACCTGATGAAAGTATATCAGTCAGATGAAATAATGTCTTGACACATCACAGTCAGTATTGGTGACTGATGTGATGTCATTTGCACAAGTACCATGCTTGGAAGCTCTTTCTATAGAAAAACCGCAACAATGTCCATTACATGCAGCAGTAAGGACATTTTTTGGTTGTTTTTTTTGTTGGGGGGGGTCAAGAGAAGGATTATGTACCTTCACATCTGGAGGAACAGGATGCCATGGCATAACTGCAGCCCCAGATCCTTCGAGAGCAAGCCAGTGAAAGATAGCTAAAATGCTGTTTTTGTTATTAGACAGTTCAGTGTGATAAAGATGTCTCGTTGTTTTCATTTAGCAATACCAAGAATTTTTTTCACAGAAATTGTACTGCACACAGGAAATTGAAAGTTCGGAATAATGGGAATAATAGGATTTGGCCCTTCATTTTTACAAGAAATAAACAAGGAGCAGAAGTTTGGGGGAAAAAAAGGAACCAAACAAGCTAGCAATAATATTTTAGCAATGCAGTAAGTGAACTTGAAAATACATGAAGCAGAAAAACTCATTTTCGTAACAGAAGAACAAAAAGCAGTCAAAAATAAAAGGAAGTGAATCTGCTCCCTTACAAAACACTGCTGTTTGACTATAACTGTTCTGTACTTGAATGTGGCAACAGAACCTCTGCTGTAACAATAAATGGAATAAAAAAGAACATTGGAGACAAGTAAGTCACTTAGAAAATTAGTTCTCACCCATTCTAAAGTGTTTTGCATTCTGCTTGGAATTCATTATGTGCAGTGTTACTCCTTCATAAGACAAAACCCATTTATTTCCATGTTCATGAAATGTTCTTTTAATTTATTCTATTGCTCTGTTACCAGCTTTTTATTTTCTTATGCCTGGAAAATTTCCTTTTCTCATTGATCTCTTTCTGCTACCTATTTGACACAGTGTTCCTTTTTTTCCAGTTAAACAGAGCAATAAGATTTACCAGGAAACAGAGGTGAGGTAGTCTTGGGGTTATAATTCCATACATCTCTAACTGGAACTACAGGGGACAAGACAAAATGTTTTCTGTCAATATCCAATGTTTTTCTTAGTTGGTCTCATTCAGTTCTGACTTCAGGACTCAATCTTGAAATAAGGTAGCTCAACAAATCCGGAAACTAGGTTGTTTTAATATCTGCTGTCTCTAGTGTACCAGCATAGTACACAGAGATGGAAAAAGAAACCATTAGCACCACTTATTTATCTTGGAGTTGAACACCTGCAAACCTTATTTTTTTTTCTTCTTTTTTATAGTTCAGTGGCTTCACAGTTCTTTTCCCCATCCATTTTTGCTGTAGTCATTCAATCAGTCACTCTCGACTGTATTATCTTCTGATAGTTTCCAATGGGTTTGGTGTTATTTACTTCACTTACAGCTGACAATCAGTTTCTGCCAGATGTTCTTGGAATGAAAGCAGGAAGATGAGCTGAAACTGCAACAGACAGTTGAGACAAACACTGTCTGGGATTTATTGCATATATTTTTAATTTTATATATATATATATATTCAAACCCATAGTCTGACACCATGAGGTGGAAAACAATGAGCCAATCAACCATGCAATACATGAAAGACAAACTATTTACTTCATGATTTTAAAACTCATCACCAACACATGCCTTGAACCAAGCTGTTGTAAGGTTTTCTGGGCTTTACTATTCATGCTTATGCTTATGAGATTCCCACAGTCTGCACTATTAATTCTCCAAGGCCAGATTCCTGTCACCCAGCAAAGTGAGACCACAGTCACAATTCTTAGGCATTTGCCACTTCATCAAACCACTGGATGTTCTGGACATGGCAAATTTTATATTCTATACTAATTATCCATTTTTAAATCTCAGGTGATTTTACGTTGCTAATGAGGTTATTGATCTGCAGAGAAAAATCAGAAAGGTAAAAATCACAGAGTCATAGAATGGTTTGGGTTGGAAGAGACCTTAAAGATCATGTAGTTTCAACCCCCCTGCCAAGAGCAGGGACACCTTTCATCAGACAAGGTTACTGAAAGTCCCATCCAACCTGGCCTTGAACACTTCCAAGGATGGGGCATCTGCAACTTCTCTAAGGAGTCTGTTCCAGGGCTTCACTACCCTCACAATAAAGAATTCCTTCCTAATATCTAACATAAACCTACTCTCTTTCATTTTAAAGCCATTCTCCCTTGTCCTGTCTTTACATTCTCTCTCATCTTTCCTGTAGGGCCCCTTTTAAGTACTAGAAGGTCCCCCTGGACACTTCTCCTATCCAAACTGGACAAGCTCAGCTCTCAGCCTGCCATAAATATGAAGAAATAGAAAACACACAAACATTTAAACTGAAGAGAGACAACTAATCCATGAACTAGTTCTATTAATTACTATTCAAATCAGTGGTGTTCATTAGTATTTACTAGCCAAAAAGGGGTTAACATAGGCATACTCAGTTTCTCAGCTGCAAGAGATTTAGTTAACCAGCTACAGCTGAGCTAAAGCCTTCAGTATACATAGGCTCAGTTTGGAGCCTGGAGGTTTTTTTTAGTTGAAAAGCTCCTAGTGAGCAACCTGTTAGGTAGCTGCTTTAAATCCAGTGCTGGAAACCTTGGAAAGAAGAAATAAAGGGTGTGCAGCCTGTACATATTGGAGAGAAATAAGCCCAGGCACCTAAGAGAAAGGAAATAAAATCACAGTATAGTAAACAGTATATAAAAAGCTGAGAAGGAAGAAAAGGAAACATGTATGGTCCTTGCCATGTAAGATTTGGGGAATATAAAAGAGGAAAAGTAAAAAGGAGCTTTACCATGGGAAGGCTGGGAGGGCATTCTGTAAAGGGAGGGAGAGGGACATGAAGAGACTGCAAGAGCCTAGCTGTGGAGAAAGTTAAAGCAGATTAAATGCCATGATATAATCTAAACCGTCACTGAAGTACAGAGTATCTGTGGGACTAAGAAACTGCACAAGGAAAATTGTCTAGACTATCTAGGTTGCCCTTAAATCTGGAAAGGTAAATGAAATCATCTCTGGGGAAATCTAAAATAATTCAGACTACTAGATACTCTTTAAAATTCTGGGGTCTAGTTCTGGGAGATGCATTTTCACCGAGAACAGCAAGCAATCTCAAATGGTGAGGAAAAAAGACCTTGAGTGATGTTTACTTATTAGGTTCTATTGTTATCACTTAATCTAAAAGCTGAGACGTGATGTTACAAAATGAAAGATTGTAGTAAAATAAAAACCCAAGACAAATGAAAGGTTTTAGAAGTACATTAACATTGTATGTTGTTCATTGGGTCCTTCTTATAGGAAAGAATTTTAAAAAATACATTCTACAAAGAATGAGGAAACTGTTGCATCATATTCTGGAATTCTGTTGAAAAATAAGGTTTCTGAAAAGAATATTGTTATTCTGAATGTTTTTTATTTAAGACACTGGAATTATTCTCAAGATAATAGAGGAAAATAATATCTCTTGCATATTGTTTCAGAACTGTGTACTCATGGTAAGGCCCATCTGCTTAGCAAGAAGGTAGACATTAGTGAACCTGGATAGGTAGATATAGCTGGCTTGTTTCCTCCATGTCACAATTAAATGATAATGCCACCTCAGGAAGCAGTAGAATGGTATTTAAACTGAGATGATCTCTCAAGAGGAGGAGGTAAAGGCAAGCATTCAGATATTTTTTGTTTCTGGCCATGTGACTCTTTCCATGTCACTTTAAGTTTCTGTTTTCGGCCCTACTGCTCATAACAGCAATAGTCTTGATTTGCAAACTATTCATGTTTACTGACCCAGTGTAAACAACAACAGGAGGACTTTAAGAAGTTTTCCTAACAAGTTGTAGGCTATGGTTAATACTTATAAAGGTGCATAATTTATTTACTAGATTGTTGGTAGAAAACACGATTTTAAAGAGAATATTCCAATCAAACAATAAACAAGACCAAAGCTGCATAAAGCATGGTTAAGAACTCTGGAAACATGCCTAGAATTTCATATTTTTCAAGTGAGAATGATTTCTGTTCATATACTCACACTGACTTTTTAGTATTATAGCTCAGGAGGGGAAAAACATCAAACCATTCAGAATTATTGTCCTTACAATAGAAACTAAATGTCAGGATCTGTCTGCGATCAAAGTAAATGAATTTCTATTGTATCCCTGTTCTTCATGCTTTGCTAAGTGAATTTAGTGCTTATAAAAGGTAATAGATTGACTGCCTAGTGAACAGAGGTCTTCTATTGATTCTCTGAACAAATCTGACTGTGTGAGGAGCCAGACTTTGTCTCGCTAACGTGCCGCCTTTCTGGCCAGAGGGAGCACCTCGCGGGATCCGACAGAAGTTCAGTTGCAGTTCCCGGTTTGTCTGCTTGGGCATCCAGTGATCCCAGAGCCACTGTGGGTGCTGAGGAATGTCTGTCAGGAGCTTTAACTGCACCACTGATCTGCCCCAAGAACTGAACCACTCAACAGAAATGGAAAAAATATGTATATGCTTATATTTGTATGTGTACATATATCTGCCAATTATTTTTTTCCCTGGCACTCATTTCCTCTTAGCCCCACTTTTAAAAGTGAGGAATGATGAGATGTATCTGCCCTGACAAAATAAACACCACATTTTCAGATTAAAATGAGCCTGTGAAGCCTCTAAATTACCACAAAAGTAACCTGCAGATGAAAATTCTAACAGGAATATCTGAAAAGTAAATGTGGTTGAGTTCACAGCACATTTCCCTGATTTGTTTCAATCCTTTTAAATAAATATTTTTTCTAGTGAGTATTGCAGAATTTGTGGTTTGCCTGTGTAATAAAGCTGCACAGATACAAACTTTTATTCAGTTTTAAATGGAAGATGAGTTCTCAGTAATAAGCTGGTATTCTCCTTGAAGCTTATTAAGGCTCTTCACTATTCAAACTGCTAAGAATTTGAGACAGTCTTAAGTAATACCATTTTCTGAATTTATCCTACTGAGAGCTCCTACAGCAAAACCAGGGCCTTTTGTCAAAGCAAGACTTAATCTCACTTCTTTCCTCACTGCTTACAAGGGGGAAAGTCACTTAGGCTGAGAAATGCAATGAGAGATGGTTTGCAAGGGAATTGGTAGAGCTCCTCAATTAGAAAACAAAAAAACCCAAATATAACAAAAAAAAACCCCTAAAAACCAAACAAACAAAATAAACAATAACCCCTCATTTTCCCAGTGTTGTGACATCTTTGTGAGTTGCGCAAAGCCAAAACTGGGTTTATAATTAATTTTAGTTGCACACCTTACATGTTCTAAATTTCTTTTCCCTAACAGTAACCTTTCTAGATCAAGTTGAGAAAAATGGCTCAGTTTATTTAGTTTGCAGCAAGGATACTAACAAAGTAGTCTTCTACGAACTGCTCTTCCTTGAAATCCCTGTTCTTCTCTTACCAGGCACCTCTGTTCCTCACACTACATCCTTCTCAAGGAGTCCTGCAATTATAGAATAAAATTACAGGCTGAAGTAATATTTAAATTGGTTTCACAAGGTTCTCTTTGCCTTTACTGGAAAAATTACTCTAAAGGCAAAAGCGTGACTTTCACCAAACCACGATATACACCAAACAGCTTGATGTTGAATGTCCCTTTAGCATAAGAGTAGTGAACAAAAATATGAAACTCCTGTACTGTGATAAAGAACAAAGATCTCCTTTTTTTTATGCTTGATTTAGCATTTACTAGCAAGTTGCACCTAAGTAAAGCCCCATAGGACCTGATTAGTTGTGATTAATTAACATCAGACAGTAATGGTTTTTACCTGTCTGATTGGCATCAAAAGCATCAGTCCCTGAGCTTATCAGAAATGCTGTGTGCAAGTTTCTGGCCTTCCTGATATTTCCATGATGCTAATTGCTACCATTAGCAACTTGCCTCCTCACTAGAGATGCTTGTAAAGGACAAAGTTGTTGGATTGTTTTTTTGGGTGATAAGTGTGCCATCTGCTTTCCTTTTACAGCCCCTAGTCAGATAGATTCATCAGTGCCATTTTAAAGAAGTGCCAGAGGGAAGAAGAAAAAGGGTTCTTTGCCAGATGTTACCCAGTATTTTATGATAGGCCAGATAAATTGATGGTGATTAGAAAACTGTTGCATTTTCACTCTTCTTTTGGTTACATTTCAAAGGAATGTCTTCAATTATAGCTACAGGCATCAAAAAGCAGACTGTCAGGCTAATTGTGTCAGCCTTATGTTACAGCAAGGACAGAGTTATGCATTCTTAATCCATTTCAGCTTGTGGGTATTGGGAGTCTACCTTTGTGGTGGGAAGGGCTCAGCAGAGTCTTCAAGCACATCAGAGAAATAGTTGTGACTCAGCTGTACTTCTCCTTTCAGTCTCATTTCCTTTACACTGTTGTGATTTCTTTCCTCTGCACTCTCCAGCTAATCCAAACCACAGGGATGGTGGTTTTAGAGGGTTTCCCATTTCTCATCACCTCCCTCCTCAGGTGGCTGCATGAAGGAATGGCAGATAAGCAGACTCCCCTTGCGTAGGGCCTGAGTGTGGATGAGTAGGGAAGAGGAGGGAGAAATGTTGCTTCTAAGCACTCTTATGCAGCCCAGAGGATCATCTGAGGTCACACCAGACAAACCAAACCTCAAATCACAAAGTAGATGAAATTTTAATCTGATATTCTCCACAGGACTCAGGTTTATCTGAAACTAAATGTCAGGCCAGTGTGAAATCTATGATTCTCTGCAGGTACCAAAGCCCCAGTGGGGATTGAATTTCACTCCTGAAAACAAGTAATGTTAACCACCTTGCACACAAAATCTGGAAGTTAAGGGAAGGGCAGTGCAAAACTGCTTTTCAGTTTTGTGGGGAGTTGCTCTGCTTATCATGAGAGGCTGTCCATGGCAGCTCAGGTAAGTTTTTTAAAGGGAGACACTGATGCTCCAGAACACCAAGGAGAAAGAAAGCTCAGGGTTATAAGTGTATTATTGAATATTAACCACTAAACCCAGGTGATCAGCAGTAAAATGTCATCAGTGGGAGGGTTTTCTCACCCTTAACTTTCAATGCCTGCTGAGCAGTGAGGTGTGTAGGAAAAAGCTGTATTCCTGGTGGGTAAATTAGGGATCAAGCATAGATTCAAATTTCACAACTGTTGAGTTGCCATTTAATTGAATATAAGTAGAGCGAAGTTTTCCATATTTTGAAGTTCACATCTGAGGTCTGCAGCTTAGACCTGAATTAAAATTTTCCTGACTTTGAAAGTTTCTTCAAGTGCCCGGTTCAGTCATAGACCTGAGGGTTTCCCCCACTCTATGGTGCGAGGGAGCTCCACTAGCCCTTCCCACTAGAGGGAACACAATAGGACAAGCAGCTGAGGTCACTTTGTCTGTTCATCCTGGGGAAGAGGACACTGAAGGGAGACCTCATTGCAGTTACAACTTCCTCGTGAGGGGAAGAGGAGGGGCAATCACGGGTTTCTTCTCTTTGGTGAGCAGTGACAGGTCGTGAGAGAACAGCATAAAGCTGTGTCAGGGGAGGTTTAAGTTGGATATTAGGAAAAGTGTCTTCCCCCAGAGGGTGGCTGGGCCCTGAAACAGGCTCCCCAGGGAAGTGGTTGCAGCACCAGGCCTGATGGAGTTCAAGAAGCATTTGGACAACACTCTCAGGCACATGGTCTGATTCTTGGGGTGTCCTGTGCAGGGCCAGGAGTTGGACTTCAATGAGCCTTGTGAGTCCCTTCCTACTCAGCATACTCCATGATTCATCCTGCCCATGGCTCAGGACCCTATTTCAGCTCCCAGGACTATCAGCCCCTGTCCCAGTAATGCCATAACTGGGCTGATGTCCAGCTTCCCACGGCCCTGCCTTGCCATGGGCCACCTGAGACATCCCTCTCTCTACACTGCTACCCAGCCACCTCATGGCCATGTCTGACAGAGGCTGCCTCCAGTACATGCTGCAGTGTAACACATGCCCATCCACAGTGATAAATCTCATTGCTTCTCACTGAGAGCGGTGGAAAAACAGTTCCTGCAGTTTTCTGCTAGAACAGAATCCTGCAAGCACATGCAGACAAATTAATTTGAGAGATCTGACTTAGTGCAATCCTGTTGAAAATTTATGATGTTGAGTGTATGTTTGCCAAGCACAAAAATATTGTGGAGGCTGTACACGGGATGGAAGTCACATAAATATATGCGGGTAAGGCAGGAGGAGCAATCGTGCTTCCTTGTCTAAGAAAAAAAAAAGAAAACAAACAAAAGGCAAAAAGGGTTGTTTTGTAAATTTTATAAATGGCAGTGTGACTCCTTCCCACAGAAAGTTCACACCTTTTGGAAGAGTTGTGTATAATCTTTAACGCTCTATTAAAGGTGAATTAGTTTCAAAGGAACTAATTATTATTAAATGGTTGCCCTAGCAACACAAAGAGGGTTACCATAGTAGCCTCTTCTAACCAAATTGAAATATAGCCAGTCTAAAGCTTTGTAGGGCTGGGGATTTTAAAACCAAAGAAGAAAACATAAACTTCTTCCTTCACCTAATGAGCTGCTGCCATCACAAGAAGTCTAAGCTAGGTCAGACCCTGAGGTTCTTGGTGTTGTCTTATTCCTGCTGCAAGAGGTCTTGTTTGCTTTACCCTGTCACTGAAAGTTTGAGGAAGGAAATTAATTAAGATTAAACTGCATGGTATCTGTGTAGTTCACAATCCTGTCAAACCTGCTTTGTGCAGATATGGGGGGAATCAGGTATCTGAGAAGTAAGAAAGATTCCCAAGCTAACTCTTTTTCCATGGGGTATTGTAGAAATCACACATCTCTCTCTGTCCCCGAATTATCCATCACACTGGGCCAGAGAATGGAACATCCCCTATTTGTCTGCCTTCTGATAAAACTTTATCATCACTAAATTGTTTAGATACAGCTTGATAACATTCCAGAAACCTGGAATCGAGAAAGCATGGAATATTTTTCACAGTATCACTGCAAGATCAGTAAGTAATTTTGTCAGTAGCAAGAGATGACTAAAGCACTAGGAAAAAATTTTGTGCCCAGTAGGTCACAAATTCCTTATGGATCTGAGTGCTGCTGTTTCTGTCACTGTATTTTATTCATGTCTCTTTCTCTGTTTACCTTCAGATGGAGTCAGTAAGAGTGGATAAATATTTGTGCCATGGGTCATGTTGCAAAGACTTAGAAAACACAGCTAAACAATTTCCTAATCTCATGATGGTGCCACTGTTGTTGAATTTGATTTTGAAACAAGTCCTAAACATTTAATGTTTTCCATAAAGGCACAGTATCCAACTCAAAGGCCTATACAAGGGTAAGAGTTTGTTTGAAAGGTTGAAATGGATTTTTAGTCCACCAGGTTGTGGTGAAAAGCCTGAAAAAACCCTTTTGAACCCTAGTGAGTGCTACATGATCAACTTTTCTTCTCTTACCCGGTCCCCCCTTAAGAATTTTAAATGAATCCCAAATGCAATTTAAGGAACACCAATAAGCCTCAGACAACTTCATGTCTTCCAAAAGACAGTGTCATGCTTCCAGAAAACCTGCATAACTTTTAAGCGTCAATATAGAAAAGCTGGAATTCTTATTTTCACTCCAATGTCATAAAGTTTGCATCACAATATTATCTTTAAAATGGATCTCAATTTTTGGATAAAATTTCACATAAAAATTACTTCTGAATGGTGGGTTTTTTTGAGTCTCACTAGCAAAACAATAAAACTGGCCATGGAGTACCCAACTTTATGGCTCTTACCATCATGGTTTCACTTCAAATGATGTTTCTCAGAGCCTGCACTCATGCCTCCACCCTCTCTCTTCAATTGCCCTACACAACTGCTGGGCAGCTGCTGTGGAAGCTGATGAAGTCTCCACAGCTCAGATGGGAAGGGAGTTTCCCTCGAAACTCTGGCTCCAGCTCCTCAGGCTGCCCTGGCTTCTGCCCAGGTGGAGGTTTGTGCTCCCTCAGTGTCTTACCAAGTACTTGGTGCCCTCAAGGAACCTGTGCTGCTGCTGTGGTGTGAGTGACCTTGTCAGTTCCCAGGAGCAACACTGCATAGTCAAAAAATATTCATACCTGCAAGTGCATGTGTAACTCTTTTTTTTCTGGGTGATGCTTGACTTGGTCAAAACTGGAGACTTCTGGTGATAATTCCCATGAAAAAATGGCTTCTGCTGGGACAGTTGTGAAGAGAATGATTTCCTCTTTATCTAGTGATGTTATACTAACGAAGTTAAAATGACACTAAAAAGATAATATTTATGCAGTAGGTACTGTCTATTTCACTCTGCTGAAATAAGAAACTAAGCAAAAAGTACCTAATTATAATTAATTAACAGAAAGGTTTGCCCTTAATATTTTATACTGCATTTTAAGTTGACTGAACAATTCAGGATGAAACAATTACAACTCATGTACCTTTTGTTTCCTGAAAAGAGCAGAAGCTTCCTTTAAACCCTGTGTTTTCTAAGAAAGACTTACATATATGCACGTAATCAGTTCTTGGAAAATATGCAGAAGTTGTAGAGAGGATTTTTGCACAAGAAATGCTAGTCCATTAATGAATCCAGGTTTCATTATAAGGAATTACTATGAATTAGGACAGAAGTTAAACATTAAGCATTTATGCCACTGACGTATTTCAAAGAGAACTCGATTTACTATACATGATGTAAAATTTCTTGAGGGACATATGGAATTGGAATACAGATGTATGATAGAAAGATAAAATTGCATATTGATGCTATCTTTTTCAGTTTGTTTATGTTTGGGTTTTTTTAAATACAATTGATAATTTCTTCTAATAGTTACTTGTGTTTTATGAAGAATTCACAAGTCAGAAAAACTCGCACTGAAGACAAAAGCCCTGGGCTGCTCTGCTGCTCTTCTAGACTTGTATTCTCTTTAGCAGCTGTATATATAAAAAAGTTCATGTCCTCCAGGGAAAAATAAAATATTCTTCTCCATACCTCATCAGGATGAGTGTGATTCTGAGACATACCTTTTAAAGAAAAGAGCACTGAGAGAGTGGAGAGGTGAAGATGGTTTTCAGCCACTTCTGTGCATTGCCACTTCTGGATTGCTCAGGTAGCTAGAGTTTCTGTGTCTTTTTTTCTCTTTAACCAGACCCTCAGCACTGCCTGACTTTACTGCCATATCCATGAGCTCACCACAGTTCTTTTGAAACGGTGTCAGTATCCTGAGCTAAGGCTTTGCCACACAGCACCTCCCACTCTGGCACAACACCTGGAGCAGACCTGGAGAGGCACTTCTGTGAGCTTATCTCCCATGCTGCCAGTGCTGCCAAGGTGACAGTCCTGAATAAATCATGCTTTTGGAAGTCTCTGTGTGCTGCTTTAGCCTTTTTATGCATGCAGATAGGGCCAGGATGTGGCTGAGAGCCTTGCTCAATAAATCAACCTGGAAGATTGACGTGGTTTCTAACTAGTGTAGCACACACTTGAAATTGCTCATATGCGCAAACAGCAGGCACTCAGACATGCTGATGTGCATCTGAAACAAAAGTAAATTGTCTAAAGTCTCTTTTCTGTCAGTAAGTCTGACCTAGAAATTCACATGAGAAGTGAAAGTGCTGTCAGAAAGGTGGTTAGGCACTGTACTTTAAATAAAAATTGAGAAGAGTTCTTCTCAGCTGAAATCCTTTCACTGAGTTTTAGGAGGAAAATGAGAATTGTCCTTTCAGATTGCCAGGGTACATCTACTGCCACTGATTACTGCTCTCCATTCTGTTGCCACTCAGGGTCAACTGCAAATGTTTGAACCGTGAGTCGAATTTCCAGAGTTACAAGCAGTGATTTCTAGATCTAAGATTGAAAAGACAATGCAGTCATTGTCTTTTCTCTTTTTATTCTGCTTGTGGACACTTTATAAATCATGTATTCAATCATTTTTCTGTAGCCAGGATAGACAAAAACAGATTTCAAAATAAGAAAAGCTGGGTATTTTGTGCAACACCTCGGGTTCATTTTTAAACAAATGCAGGTAAGTTTCAAGAAAAAAAAAATTACTCTGTAAGTGAATATTAAAATTAAAGGGCTTTCCCCCAGTTGAATTTAACAACAAAAAGGAATTAGTAATAAATACAAAAGTTCCCTGAATCTCAATAAAAGGTGACAGGAAATAAAAGGAAGAGTTCTTTTAATTTGTTTAATAACTATCAAATTATTTGCTGGAAATATTAATTTACATATTGATTTTCAATTTTTTTTTCTTTTCTTTTTTTTTTTTTTTTTTTACTTTTCGAAATATTTAGTTAATGTATCAAAAACTGGCTTTTCTTCTTGAAACCATCATTTTAATGTAAAAAACAAAGTGCCTTAAAACACTCATTTAATAATAAAAACATTTCAGTTAGAACAAACTGTTCTCGATTGAGCCTTTTTTCCCCTGTAATTTCTCTACAATTTTTAAATCACAAACTTCATTTCTACCCAAGATATTATTATATCTTAATCACTGAACTGAATGTTCACTGTTTGTCAATTCTTCCCATGATTAATCTAAAGCGTAGGCAATACTGAGTTCTTCCATAAAGGATGTTATTGTAGACATTCCTCCAATGTTTCCTTGCTCTGTTTTATTTGAAAATGCAAAATTACATGGTTTCTGGCAGCACTAGTTCAGGATAATATTTAAAAATTAAAGCATACATAATGAGGATTTCTTTCTGGTCCTCAAAGAAGTAGTTTTGGAGTTGGCTGACGTGTTAAAGCTACCACAGTTGGTGTTCTTGCAGTAAAATATCAACATTTGTGAATGCATAGTGCTAGAAGGTATTACTTCAAATAATAAGTTGCTGCTGTTGAAGACCAGGGCTGTGATTTCAATTATACACTCAGTTATTCAAAACTGCTATTCTGCATGATGTCATTGAAATAAAAATCTGAACCAGAATATTCATTAAATTACCACTTTGACTCATCTGATTCATTGATAAAAAGCCCCAATTCTTTCACATAGCTCATTCTTCTAAGGACCTTAACAAACATATAAGTTAATTAGCATCAAGTATGATAAATTGAAAAATAATAATTGTGTAGGAATTAATTATGAAACTTTGTGAATAATCACATCTTAAGTAGCTAAGGAATTAATGGTCTTCAACTACAGCAGAGATTAATAACTGCAAATGAATGATCTTTGTAAATTCTTAAAAGAGGACAATCATTTGACTAAATCAAGATCCCTGTAAACTGATGAACACTTTAAATAATCTTTTTGGTTTTAATATTTTGTTTCTTAGAAGTATTTGTGGCATTCTTTTTTCCCCTATGTTTATCATCAAGTTGGAGTGACTGATATAATTTTTATTGAATTTTCTGCCTATAAAATTCATGTAAAATCCAACAGTGTAAACCTTGAAACAACTGTTACAGAGGTAGAATAAAAATGTCATTAAATTCCACTTAGATTTAAATTCTAACAATGGTTAGTTTATTTGCTTGCTGTCAATCCTGCAAGATTTCCTTGAGGCAAGGAAATTAAAACAGTTTAAATTTTTTATTGATAGGCAGAATGAAAAAAAATAATTTGAGGACAGGGAAAATGTGCTATTCTAGATCTTGGTGTCCTTAAAAACTATTAAATATTTTAGAATAGATTTGAAGAAAATAAAACTGCAAGTCATAGTCATTTCTATGTAGAGAATAATTTTAAAACTACAAAGTAATTTGGGGTTAATTTGTTTTTCTCCAAATGAAAGAATTTTCTGAAATTGAAATGGCCCTTTTGTTCACAAACCTGACTTCACTTGAGTAAATTAATGACTGTCCTTTTTAATGTCCCCAGTCAACCTTTACCATTTCAGAATATATATGAAAATATACATATCAATACACACAAACATACACATTTAATGTGAAAATGTCAGCTGGTTCCATTAAGGATGAAGCTTTTCTCCCCAAAAGAATCTAAAAAGATTCTGTTACATGCATGATATAAACCAAACTGTAAAAATCCATAAAATCCTCATTTTCCATAGTTATTTGATTACTATCTCTTGTTTTTCTACACCTGGTCTAGGAAGGTGTTTTTTAAACACTGCTTTTGTCTTGGGTCTTTCAGAGGATGACGCACAGAGCTCCGCCTCCCTCCTGAACCTGTTTCCTTCTATTCAAAAGAAAATGCCAGGGATGTTCATTCCCAGCTATCAGACATATAGACAGGTGTCTGGGCTTAGCTACCCTGAGGATTAAGTGAAGTCATAATTAGGGTGTGTGTCTGCCATTGCTTCAGGTGTCCTGTGCGCCTTCCAGCCCTATCACTGGACTTATTCTGCTTTGTGTTTTGGTTTTTGGCTTTTGGTTTTGTTTTGTTTTTCAAAAGGTATTTTTCTCAATAATTCTGAAAAGCCACATTATTACCCCTGCCCCTGAAATCCATAACCCACACTGGGTTCCTTCATCTGTCAGGATATGGGTCACATCTGGTTTGTTGGACATAGCCAAATGTACTATTTCAGGCCAGCAGTGATGCAAAACACCACAGCCGGAGGACAAGTGGTGTCCTCTTGGCCCTGCACACAACACTCACACAAGGGAAACAGTCACAGCCCCTTGACTGCATCATCCTTTCTGTCAGTCCCCCAGAGCAGCCAATGCCCTTGGAGAGCTGCATCCAGCCTGCTACCACACAGGGTGGCAAAGCTCATGTGGCCTGGAAGCAGCAGTGTCGCTTTCGGGGAAGTTGAGATCAGCATGACTAAGTGCTGTTTCAAAATGAAATAAGTCTCTTTTCCCAGAGGTTCCTTTTGACACCAGAACTCCCTACAGTTCTGTTCCATGTTTAGGTAGGGATTCTTTGCAAGGATGTGAGGCAAGGTCCTGTCATCATCACTCACTTTATTCTCTACATTGCACTTTAGTGTGGGTCACATGTCCTGTGCAGAGGCTTTCATAGCCCCCCAGCAGGGCTCTGAAGGTACCAAAATGCCATAACTGCAGGCTCACCAGAGCTGTATGCCCTCCAACCCTCGGCCTCAGGGACTATCTCACCTCTCCCTGAGCTCTGCCGTGAAGTGGTGGTCTTATTCCCACCTCCTGGATGTTCCCTGGTCCTGGATCCCCTCCTTGCTGTGTGTGGGGCTGTTGATAGAACCCTTGGTGACAGCCCAGCCAGCGGGAGGTCACCTTTGATTCACCCCTTCCCCACACACTGCTCCCTGGCATCTCCAATTGCTTGATTTTCTTGGTGTTAAACGAGAGACCAGACAAGGACATAACCTTGCTTAGTTTTAGCAAGCTTCCTGTTTAATTGCTCACCCAGATGTTTGAAAGCAGTCAAACCAGGCCCCCTGAGGACTGCCCAGAAAGCCTGTTATTATCTCTCTGCTGTTTACCAATTGTACGCTCTTGACGTTGGTGACAGCTGAAATTAGTTAGGCAGAAATGATAGAAAAGTATTCTTACAGACAAGACAGAAAGTGGTTTAAAGGTAATACCTGAATGTTACTCCAGAAAGAAGAGTCAGCCATAGGCACACCTGAACAGTGCACGTAAATGATCCTTTTTTGTACCATTAGACTGGGTCAAACCATAGAACTTTCTGACTTACAAAACCTTTATACTCCATCTTTCCACTCGCCAACGGAACTTTCCCAAAAGTAGGATATGAAATTAGAAATGCCCCTTTTTTTTTGACCTGCTCTTTAACAAAGCCTGTTTGTTTGACATGTAACGGAGCTGTACAGCCCAGGAATGACCCTTAGCTTTCCTTTTTAGAAGTAATTGTGTGACTAATCCAAAAAAATTTTCAGAGTTTTCCTCTGAATGTCTCTGTGTGGTCTGACTGGACCAGATATAAAAGCAGGTAAGCAAATGACCCTCTGGTAGCTGAAGAAAATGCAAATGCAGTTTGAGACACCCTAAAAAGTACTTAATTATTGCAACGAGTGAGTGATTTGTAACATTTTCATCCAAATCGGGAAGAAATAAGCACCAGTACAGAGACTAGATTAAAAAATAGAGCTATATAAAGAGGTTTGGGTGCTAGGAAAGCATCAGGAAACACTCTCTAGTGTTAATACATTAAATCTTATCATGCAGATTCTCAATTGTAGCTCCAGAAAGCAAGCACAGCGATTTCTGCTCTGTCTGAAGAAATTGCAGCATAACAGACGCAGAATGGCAGCTATGGGCAATGTCTGTGAAAAAAGTGTTGTGTCAAATCAAAACAGCTCTGCACCATGGGATATTGGTCCTTATGGGCACCAACAGGAAGGTGTGGACACCTAAAAATTGTAAAACACACTGAATTCAGAATGCTAAACTAGAGGAAAAAGACATGAATTTTATGTAGCACAAATAACTGTAGGGACACTGCCAAGCAACTCACCCTGAAATAGGTCAGATTAAGGCAAGTTAATGGCAAGTTTCACTCACTACAAACCAGTGAGTTAAATAATCAGCTGTGCAGTGTGTGGATGCCAAAAGCAGAGACCTGACAATGAAATTCTGACTGTACAAGCTGTGGAATACCTTTGACACTTATGAATGTATGAGTGAAACAAGCTAGAAGGCAGCTTTTTTTTCCCCAAAACACACACTCGAGCAGTCTGGTGCTGTTGTCTTATCTAGTCATGGTAATTTGCAGTGTACTACTATCCAACTTCAGCAAACAGAAGTGTTTAAGACCAGACAGTACCAGAATACCAGACTTGTCACTTCTGTTCCTCATTTTAGTGATGCAGTAGTGTGAAATCCTATAGGTGATCAAATGGATGAGGAGTTAACCTTATC
This sequence comes from Lophotriccus pileatus, assembly GCA_035583135.1. Classification (NCBI taxonomy): domain Eukaryota; kingdom Metazoa; phylum Chordata; class Aves; order Passeriformes; family Tyrannidae; genus Lophotriccus; species Lophotriccus pileatus. The sequence goes on from JAWWES010000041.1 coordinate 60,157,601, forward strand.
TTAGGATAGAGAAAAAATGTATACTTCATCATCTTCTCCAGCAACAGATAAAGATTAAAAGCCTACAAGAACAAAAACTGTCCTTTTCTCATTACCTAAGTTCTGTTACAAGAAGTAGAACAGTACTGATCAAACAAAATCTCCAGAATATTACTCTGTCACTCAATGAGTCAATTTTGTTTGATTACATGTTTGTAATGTTTAAAAGACTTGTCGTTCCATTTTCTCTTTGGGAATCTGTAAAAGATTGCAAACAGATTCAATAAGCTGAACTAGATAGCACCTGTTTTGAAGCATAGGTACACATGTAATGTTTAGTTGCAGTTGTAGTACAGTATGTTTCTCCCTTGAAATCATCATTTTATGTGCAGTTACAGCACTGAGGGACCGTCCTGTACCTCAGCTCAGTGCATATGATGAAAGGTCTGATGCCTAAAACACGTGGTAACCCAACTGAAAGAACTTATGTATTTATAAAACTTATTTATTTATTTTTCTCTCAAAATTCTTTTGTCAGTGAGCTGTTCTATGAAGCAATTGTTAACAAGAAGAAAGCTGTAGTGAGGGCAGTTATAGGTATAGAAGCAGCTGTAAAACACAAGGAAGGCTCCAACTGAAGGTCAAACCATACTGCACATGCCAAAGGTTGTTCCCCAGACAGGAGGGCAAAGAACTGACTTTGGAGGAATTGGAGGCACTGAGGGTGAAGAGAAGCAAAATTAATGTATTTTCTCCCTGCTTTCAGCATCACGGTTGCTAAACCAGAGTAGGAATAGTCATAAAATAGTTGGACTGAAGTTTGGAGTCATAAAACTGTAATTTTTAAATTGCCTGTGTCGCTCTAATGAATTTCCATTAGTCATCAGAACATATGGTTGTCCATGAAACAAGCTAGTACCCTGGCCAGATGGTACCCAGCTTTCAGAAGGATCAATAAACATAGGATGCATTAAAGAAAAGCAAACTCAGATAGCCTGCACTACCACTTTATTTTACTTTGAAGTAGCTGGAGGGTGGAAGAAGAGAAGAAAATGGAATTCAATTGTCTCTAAGTGAATAGGTTATTATTAAAAGATTGTTTAGATTATTTGATCTAAATGGCTACAACATTTTGGCATATTTATTGTTCAAGGCAGACAGGGAAGTTTCAGACCTAAAGTCATCACTGTACATTTCTGGAATTTATACAATGAAGGACAGATCAAAAGAGCAATTGAATTTACATTATGTGAGCAAACAAGGGTTTGTCAGATTATTCTTCTAAGGATAAAAAAAAAACTGTAGTGAAAAATATGTTGGAGTAAAAGAAATAGAAGGAGAAAACCCAAATGAAGCATACGGAGATTCCTCAATGATGTAAATTGTCACAGTACTAAAAAGAGCTGATTTCAGTTAGTGCCAGCTCTGATCTAAAACAAAAAATTCTGAAGTAAGTAACTGCTAATCTCTAGTTAGTCAAGTTATTTTGCAAGTGATGTAGACTTCCTGATCACCATGAAAGTTTAGAGTTTCTTGCTAGTGTTTAACATATTATTTTGCTATTAAATGGGGGAAATGCAAAAGCTGTGTTGATATCAACTACAGCTAAAATATGTCTCACTTACACTGCAATTTTTCTGTTACATTTTGATTACACCAGTGCTGAACCTTGAGGAAAAAAAAGTACTTAACCCATTAACTGTTATGGGTTGAAGCCAATTCTGTGGTGCAGAAGATGATACAAGCAAAAGGTGCCAAAGAGTGAGAGAAGATTATACACCAGCAGGGGGTAGAAATCTTTTGATTGCTACATTTCATAATTTATAAATTGTGTAATATTAAAAGTTTAGATTTTCAGCATAATCCTGATTTATGACTGGATCCCTCTGAAAACTTTTTTAGCTTTTTTTTTTCCTATTTCTTTTTCTAATTAAATTTTTAGATTCTTTATTGACAGCATTTTGCTGTCTCAATTCTTTTTCTTCTGTTGGGCATTTAATTAGGTCTAGCACAAATAATCCTCAGTAATTTCAATCCTGGAGTAGCTGGGATCAGTACTTACAGTGCCCTGTCACCAAAATAGGCTCCAAATCCCTGCACTGCATTAGGCAGCAGCAGCAGCAGTAGCTTCCCTGTGAGGATGAGAGGGCGAAGGGCTCCACAGACCTCACTACACTCACTCTGAGGAAAGCGAGAGTTACAGTACTACAGGCTGCTCCCCATCTACTTACCAGCAAGTCACTCAGATGGCATAGTCCCTCTGCTTAATTTAAACACCTAACTGTGGGATGCCTCCACTTCAGACTCTCTGAATTACCCCTCAGGGGTTTTTAAACTGCATTCATGCACCTTTCTCAAGGGCATTCTGTGGAGATTAGACTCGTTATTGAGGTACCTAACTTAGATGGCTAAAGTCAAGCAATGTGAATGCTGCCTTATAATGACTAAAAGAATTAGGCTTGTAACCTTTAACTGGCACCAGCAAGCTGTTAATCACAATTAAATGGTTTCTCAAAAAATGATTTGTCCACTAGAAAATGCTATAATTCCTGCAGTTAATTTCTCTGTAAGCTTATGGTACATCCCCAGTTTAAAACAATTAAGTCATCAAGCTTTTATCTGCCCAGGAAGTTCAATCATTCAAATAAAATAGATCAAGACCACTGCACTATGATTTCACATAGAAAAAAGAAATCTCCATTATTAAGAATTCTGCAAAAACAAAATAAAAGAAATCTAGTTCTCTCAACAAATTTATAGACAGTTAAAAGAGTTACAGCAAATCTTCATTAGACTATAACCTTTGGAAAATGAAAAAAGGTCATCCATTGCTGACAGAATCTTCCCATTGCACACCACTTATCAGAACAAGGAAAGACAAATCTTTCTCAGGAATTACATACCTCTGAGTCAAGCAAGAGAGTCAATTTTCATTTCAAACTGGTGAGATACAGCAGAGACAGAAAAAAACTGAACTTCAGAAACAGCGATTCCCACAAACCAGATAAACGTGCAACATGATGGTCACAGCTTGAGTATTAATATATTTCATTACAAAAAATAAGATAGAACATTATTATTCAGCCATCAGATTTTCAGTAAGACAGAAATATTTCCTATGTCTTGATTGGAAACCCATTTTCTGCACTGGTTCAGTAGTACTACAACTCTAAATCTGCTGTAAATCCTGCCACAGGAGAGTGGTTCTTCACCCTTGTTTTTACTTCAGCTCATCTTTCTTCTGTCTTCCTGATGACTTCCATGTGTGCCTGATATGGGAAACATTTCTAAGCAGTCTGAGGAAAATGAAAAAAGAACAGATTGTGTTCTGTGGAATACCTGACCATATTTTTTTAAGACTGACCTGTTCTGTCTCTCCTTAACCTGTTTCCACAGGTGTGAAAATTCAGGATATTTTTAGTCAGTTATTCTTAGTCATCACTGAAAGGAGTCGACTATATCACTGTGCTGACAAGGGTGAAAGTGCTGATAGATATGTTAATACAAGCCTCCCCATCACCATTTGTCATCTTGTTCTTTGTGATGAGAAACTATTTTATGTACTAGATGCTAAAAGCTTGCTGATCTTGTTTCTAAAAACATATTTTACATATATTCTTTAGCAACAGTAACAAAAAGTTAATTGTTGAGAAAAGCTGGAGGAGATCCAGCATGAGAAAGATGTTGGGAGTGAACTTTTATTGCCTGAGTATTTACCGCTCACAATTATAAAACAGGGCTGTGTCTCATCCTGTCATCATCTCCGTGAAACATCACATCCTCATTGACTTTGATTCCCTCACACGGTATCCTGAATCAGGAGGAAAAATCAGGGAAAAATACTGTGTTCTGGAGCCTGAGGGAAGAGCATCAAGTCAGCGGATGGTGTATCCACAGGAACTCTGAATAGGGGCTATAGGAAAGAAGAATTTACAAACTTAGAAAAACTTAGCTTTTTGTACCTCTAAATGGAGGCTGTATGTGATGTGATATTTTAAAGTAAGATATTTCTCTCAATAAGGAAAGGCACCACCCTGTATGCCTTTAACTAAAGTGGTCTGAATGACAGTGTTATCACAGGAGAGCTAAGCTTATGAGAGTGCAACCAAGGGAAGACTGTGGAGCTAAACTATTGAGTGCTCCAGAGGTAAAGAGAAGATCCTTCAGCTCTGGAACATTCTGTTACCACAGGAAAAATATAAACAAAATCAAATAGGCTCTGGATATTTTTTAAATTATATTGAATTTTTAAACCCCCCTTTTTTTAGTCTCTCCCAGCACTGAGTGTATTGATTTGACTACACATTACATTAAAGAAAAGCACTCTTCATGTCATGGTGTGGGTGAATGTTTTCCCCTGTGTGTCAACAGGTCATTCAGCTTTTATGGCTCCCTCATAAGGCTTTTTTTTCTGTTTGATCTGTCTTCAGCTGGATGGGAGTTGAAAAACACAGGGACAGCTCTGGGCTCAAATCCTTGGGGATCAAAACATGGGCGAAAGCATTTCTTCAGCTGTCATTTTCACAAGACGTTTATCAGATATGTGTCTAAAATCATGGAACAAGAAATAGCCCTCTGTCCTCCAAGTAAGGAGCAATAGTAGTACTGACAGAAAAATTTACTTTTCAGAATCTGGTTAATTGATGAAAATAATCCCAACTTTCTTAAAGATGGACAAATGGAGAGCTCTATCTTTTGTAGCAGCACAATTCTTTATTCATTCCTTACAAAGGAGGACTCCAGGCTCATTGTTTTTTTAGTTTACCTTTGATCTCTCACTGACTGTAAAAGAGCCTGACCATATTCCCTTTCTATTCACTGGTTACTTTCCAAACTAGAGCATATTACCTTCTCTGCTAGTATTCAGCATCTGTATCCTTGGAATTATACATAGGACAAAAAATATGGCTACAGAGGGTAGTAAAATTATGATTTTATTCTACATGACTTAGAGAAAACCCCACCTTTACTGCATGGTTATATTCCATGGATATCCTGTTTTGGTGATAGTAACCTAATGAAACACATTCAATATTGTTAACGCCTAAATAATACACTTGTGGTCAATCCAGAGTGTTTATATTTTGTACTCTGTGCTCTTACTACATCCTGCCATAGACTACTGCTACTCTTGTTAATGAGCTCCTTGTTTCTCTCAACACCCTGCCTTTAATAACCAAACCTCAATAATTCTGTTGCAGTGAAAGGATTTTTGTTGTGAAACTGGTTTGCATGAAAACAGAGTAAGCCATGCTGTTTCCACATGGAGGCTGTATCCTGAAAGATAATACACTAGAGAGTCTCATTACTTTTGTGCATTGTTATGACTGCTCAGTGTAGCCCTTATATAGAGAATTTTCTTCCCTTTTCTGTTCCATACAGGCTATTCTTGCCTGTTATATCTTAAATATCTCATTGCTAAGGCTTCTGTCTACTCTGAAATCTTTCTTCCTTTGCTGGCTATCTGCTTGTCTTTCCATCCTTCCTCAGCTATAAGTTTTTTTAGAATAGACACCATCCCTCTGAAGCAGTTTAGGATGCACTAAAGGTCATTTCCTAGTAGGCAAATATAATTAGCAATATTACAATTTCTGTTTTGCCAGGCACACCAATTTTTTTTTTATTTGTATGCTTGTTAAGTACTTTAATAATGAAGCATTTTAGAAGTTCTTTTCAAATTCAAATTGTTGGAAAATAGAGCGCGTTTTTATTTGTAATTTATTATTTATTTCCCAGCAGTCTTGAACTGGCATGTGATGCTCTCTGTGATACAATAAATAAGTTTTTTCAAAGTCAGGGATGCTTTGGGGAAACTCCAAGGAGAAGAAAACAACACTATACTGGCATAAAAAATCAAAGGTAAATGAGCAACAGTCCCACCTTAACGTCATGCATATACCAACTGGCCCATCTGTAGTCACTGTATTGGGAATATAGCGATGAATTTGGGAAACAGCAGCTCATTTAAACTGCCTCAAAAAGTTTTGAAAATGTGCCTCCCACTAAATTTTTAAAAGAACAAATATCAAGGTGTAGAGGCAATAGATACAAAAGCACTGTTGAGGGAGATGTTAGCACTGTCCAAATACCAGCTGCCAGATAACCAGAAATGAGAAATAACATCTGATAACTGCTCTCATGATGATCAGCTTCAGAAGTCTAAAAATCAGACTTTCATTTTAAAATGTAGAATTTAACTTTCAATTTTTACCTTTTAATTTTTCCTTTCTCTGACACACAGAGAAAGGAAGCTTGGAACAGAAAAAATTTGATGAAAGACGAACTTTGATGTTGCAATTATACTCAAAAACATATATCCTGATCACGGGTTTCAAAAGAAGAATAGAGAAAAGAGAAACAATCAACCTGTAAGTAAACTTCAGATCTTAAATCAACTGCATAGGAGAAGACTTTTCACTCAAAAAATAAGCAAAAAAACTTAATTAAAAAATTGCAAGAGTTGAGAAAATATAATCTGGATTAACAGGGTGAAAAAAGTGCGAACGTTAATTGTCATTATTACATTGGATGGTCATTGGACTTCTCAGACTCCTCATTGCAATGACTCCATGGATAAGGATAGGCTTTGTTCCAAAGAAATATTCCCCAAGACCAGGCAAAGAGACATCTAAATGGCAGTGGATGGTAGAAGGACCCTAGGTGAAGCTTGCTTATTTACTCTAGGATTCTCCTGTATCTCTGACATGCTTTAAATCCCAGACTATCCCTTCTCCTATCCCACTCTTGAAGACTCTCAAATTGGAACTGTCTTTTCATATATGAATATGGAAAAAAAAAATTTTGGCAAAGCATTTTACAGAACCCTTTCAGAAAAGTTACACAGTCAAGTTTTCCTATAAGCAGGTAACCTCAAAACACCCCCAAATGTGATTTTTCAATTGCCAGCACAAGCTTTTGTTTTTTCACTGAGTAAGAGAAAGACTAATGGTCTTTTCACACTTATGATGGTCATGCTAATCTGAGCTCTTTCCCAGTTTGTACATTTCCTGGAGACTGAAAACAAAATGAGCTGTAGAATAAGTATAGTCTTAGTCCCTGAACATTTTTTCTATTGATTAATTATAAAGAAAAGTCTGTTGATATCAAGCTACTCTGCTGGAAAACTAACATTCAAAAGCTCTGTTTGCTGGATGCAGGTTTTACTGCTCTGGTTTTTTTTATCAAAAGAACATTTCGCCAGTGAGCACAGAAGTTATCACACACAACATCCGTGGGCATTTTTAGGAACAACTGTTACAAATTTTTAATAATGTACACCTATTACATGATAGTCTGTTCAAAATAATTTTGGGGGGAAATAATTTCTCTTGGGAAAAACATAGTTTAAGCAAAACTGGGGAAAGTGGTTGTTGTGACAGTATCTGATATGTAGTCCTGTATGCAGGGTATGCAGCTTCTTTCAGAGCACTTTATTTCTTGAGCAGCTGTCAAGAAAATGCAGACATTGCATGGGTTAAAATCTTACAGAATAAAAATCAAAAGGGATAATACTGAAATACAAGATGTTTAAAACCATCCTCCTGCCATGAACTGTACAATATCCACCTGTGCTCTTATATGTTCACCTAGTCTGACAGTTCTCTGGTCATAGAGGCCAGTCTGATCCAATGCATCACTGTCTTAACTTATTCCTGATGTCTAAATTCCAATTTCTCTTTCTGTTTTGAGAGTCTGAGCATGAAGGCTCATCTTAAATCAGTGTGATTCTTATTGCTGTTGAGTTTATGAAATAGTTCAAACTGGTTTTATCTTTGATATCTGGACACCAGGGTGCTCCATTCCTTCACAGTCAGCTGCCTGCAGCAGTTTTTGAGCAGTAGTTAGGTCTGTCAGGAACAGGGAGGCAGAGGAGAGCTCAGGAAGAAAGTTTTAGACACTCATATTGATGGACATATGATGTTGAGAGATCTCATTGAGGACTCATTCACGCTCCCATTTCCACACTCCATATCCATGCAAGGTGTTCACTGGCTACACAGACAGTGCTAAAGCCATTATTGCTTGATTCCCAGCTACCCTCTCCTTATTCTTCCAATTTTGGTGGAAAGTATTTTCTAAAATTACTTCTGGGGTATGTTTGTGGGAAATTTAGATGGTTTTTGAGAAAAATTGAGGAAAGTTTTGTGGTGGTTTTGAGCAATCTACTGGGTTCTGTATTTTCTGAATGACAGTTTAGGCTGAAGAATCTGGGCTGCATTCTCCATAGACCTTCCCTTTATGCAGATGTGTGACCATTTCAAATTACAATGCCTGCCGTGGAAGATTCCTTCTCTCAAACTTGCAGGCTGTCCATTTCCTCTGGGAACTGTGCTGTCAGTCCTAGTAATGAAAAACTCTATCAGGTGTGTGGCCTTGGTCAGAGCACCAATTCCACCAAACTCCTACACTTGTGACAACCTCTCTCATGAGAGAAGAAGAAAGCCTAGGCAGATGTTACCACAACTCCTTTTATAAAGCAGCCACTGTCTGCTGTTTATAAAGAGCAGATCTTTTGTCATTGCTTCAGGATGATCAGGATCATTTTTTATAAGTTCTTTTAAGGTAATGTCAGGCCTAAAGTCTGAAAAACAATGTATTTTAAGCATTTCAAACAGTGGAGAAAGCATGTCATAATTCTAGGAAAGGCTGTGAAATCTGGATTTCAGTGCTTACAAGCATCTATTGCAGTGCTGGTATATAGGTGCCTAAAAGAACTCTGCTGGATGTGCAGATTTTTCCATTATTTAGCAAAATTAAGCCTACCCTGAATGGTCTTTCTTTTTTCCATTGCCTTATGTAACTCCATAACTTATGTAACCAGTTCCATTGGTGCCCTAGGACTTCTGGGTGAAAACACAGATGATTTAGCACATGCATATATACACAAAGTCTGAACAACTATTTAATATACTTATGATTACTGCAAGAACTTTGAAATATTTCTTAATAGCTATAATAATGATGATGATGATGATGATGATGCTCAGCTTCTTTTTCCTTTTGAAAACTGGGATTTAGGCTGGGCCCCAGGATTCAGAATTACAGAGGTATAAAAGAAGTGAAAACAAAGAATAAGAATTCCTGTGGACTAGGCAGAATGTTCTACTGAGATCAACTCAAGAAAGTTTTATTGAAGCAGAATATAAATATGAATATTAGTCATAAGAAAACCTCTTGTCTTGACTGAAGATGTTGTTTTTATATTTAGGAGTGGTTTGAATGTTTTCTGTGCCTGAATCAGAGAGTAGCTATAAGTTAGATGAAGTTTACACCAACCCTTTCTTTATCTTCCCCTTTTTCAACGCAAAATAGAGTGGTACCAATGAAGTACCTCCCTCGCAATTTGTGCTGTGCAATGTATGTCAGCAAGCCAAGGCAAAAGGACAAATTATACCTTTTTTCTCACAGATAATAGGTACACTGTTCACAAAACATAGGTCATTCTGTGATAAGGCCATGACTTCTTGAGATCTCTGCTAAAAAATAGTAGAAAGCTTTGTGAAGGGACAGGATAATTACTTTTAACATTTAAGAGAAGGCATACAAAGGAGTTATTAAATAATTTCCTTTGAATATGAATGGGGCTGCTTTCTAATGAAGACTGGCTGAATTGGAAACAAAATGGAAACAAACTATACAATATTTTCTTACATCAAAAAACAGAGCTTTCCATTTCACATTGTTCTGTTCTTTTGACAAGAAGCTGACACTGAATTAATGGTAAGGCAGTTTACTTAAATTCTATTAGATTTCTCTTGTAGAACCTTCTCCTTTCTTTTCACAAAACAGACTGAATGACCCTTAAAAAAACCCAACTTTTGTTGGACAGACTATAGTTTAGATCATATTTAAATTGTCTCTCCCATCTTCAAATTTTGGATGTCTAACCCCTGGTACCTTAAAAGCACTTACATTTAAGAACCCAGCATATGCTAATTGTTCAGGATCACTATGCATTCTTACATTCAGAAGTCTCTACATTAAAATCCTGACCCTAAACCAATATAAACTGACATAAATCCAAAGACTTCAATAGCTTTGTGGGTCTGGGGAAGAATGAAATGAGAATTCACTGTCATGCAATACTTATGGGAAGA
>JAWWES010000041.1:60167776-60186023 GCA_035583135.1 Lophotriccus pileatus
CCAAAGACTTCAATAGCTTTGTGGGTCTGGGGAAGAATGAAATGAGAATTCACTGTCATGCAATACTTATGGGAAGAGTTCTTCTTATCCCACTCATCCAATGGAGGATACAGTGCAAAATTCATTCTCAAAATTTTTTGTGTGTGCGTATTAATGCTAGGGAGTAAAGACTTCTGATATTGAAATGCAGATACATTAAGCTCTCAGAAGCAAGAAAAATTTATGGAGAGTTTTTGGGTTTTTTTAAAATCAATTACAGAATTCAGATAGTGAAGTGCTTTAACTCATCATCTTATGTTTGATTGTCATGCATTAAAATGTGTTTTTAGTTCTTCTTTGACTTGATCACCAGTTACTATGGTGTTGATGAATATTGAGCCAAAGTTACTTAAGTAAATTGATTTTTAAACTGGGCTTTAAAAATTATACAAAGTTGTAAAGATAATTATAAAACCAATGAGAGCAGCATTGTAATTTGCTTCCAGAATCTTCTGATACTTAAAAACAATGCAACCTTTTATTTATTAAAAATCTGCATGTAAAACCAATTTTAATTTGCAATGATCAAACTAAATTCTAGTTTGGAGATATATTTCTTCAAGAGTTACTATAATACTATTACCTAAATATTAAGTTGTACCTAATGTTTCTACTCTTAAATAGGAGGCAATGTAGCAAATAATTCATTGAAAAAAAAAAAAGTCTCTTCAAGGGCTTGTTTCCATTACATGATATCACTAGCACATATTATACAATTATTTACCATCACAAATAATCCTAGAAGAAACTCCCCTTCCCCCAGTTTACATTTATCAACTACATAATATAGTTAAAACCATACATTTCTGAGGTATCTACATCACACACAAGATTACTGCAACAAATAAAAACATGTTTCACAACGCCAAATAGATGTTATTCCATTTCTAGTCATAAATACACTTTCTGTCTACAGAACATTCACACTGAGAATTTAAAGAACTCTGATGTAATTGCTTTTACTCTGTGACTGTTAATTTTTCTTTTGGGCCTTCTCCATATATTTAATAAACAGTGTTAAAGCTAAAATTATTCTAATAAAACTGGTGTTGTTGAACCCAATAAATTTATATGATTTGTGGATGATGAATTTCTGAAAATGAAGGCTTATAGTAGCTTCTAATTTTATATTTCCAAGCCTTCTGATTTTGGCCTGAATAAAATTAAAGTTTTTGCATTTCCTTATTCATATTTTGGCAATGACACAACTCAAATAACACGTCATACCATTTACGCCCTAAAACCTGATCAGAGACCTGTCAAGCCACTGCCTAATTCTCCAAATCTCTCAAATTATCCAAAATTTATCACACCAAGGAAATTACAGTCAATTCCTCCATTCATACGATGTCTCTGTGTCAGATATTTCTGAATGCTGATGTAACTTCCTCTCTAAAAAGAGCTGGTTTTAAGGATTGTTTGTGTTAATGTCCTGTATGAGCCATAAATTTGAATATTTATTATTTTGTTTTGCCCTTTAGAAATCCTCAATTTATTCTATTTTTGTAACTGAAAATAACGTGGCTGCTTTTTACATTCATCAGGATTATTTAATAGGTACGTGCATTCAGAATGAATCAGAGAACTGTTATCCTTTCTTGTTCTTCCACTTCATGACCAATAAATCATGGGGGGTTTTTATTATTTTTTTTAATTCTCATTTAATTAAAGACCTAGTCATTTTTTGCATTTCAGAAGTGGGTTGAATTCTATGACATATGATCATCAGTGAGCCTTATATGTTCTCATTGACTATTATTTGCTGGCAGGTACCTTCAAAAGCAGTACACAAGGATATTCAATCTATTCCATGCAGTAAAGATGAATGGAAAGGCATGTTAAATGAGATGAGGTGTTCATCCTTGCAAAGCAAATATGATTATCATTGATCTCACAGGATATAACTTGAAGTTAGAATTTAGTTTCGTGTTCAAAAATATAAATAAAACTTTCTGATTCTTTAAGCAGATTTGTGCTTTGGTTCCTTGCACCACATTCAGTGTCATAAACCCATGCTATTTTTGAGACACTTCACATGGCCTCCTCCTGTCCAACAGAATATATTCTCAATGGGTCTTGTCTTTACCCTGGTTCAAAGTAGATGTCAAACCCTGCCAAATCAAAAAGGGAAAACGATGGAGCAAGAACTAAAGCAGTGAGAAATGAAACCCAGTATCTGGGAAAAGTGAAAGTGTTTGTTTCACTTGGAATGTGTGAGAACAAGCTGGTTTTTTTCCCCCGAGTTTTTAAAATATTTGTTTTTATGTTGTACAAAGCAGTCTTGGGGGGGGAGGGGGGGTGTGTGAATGTTACTGTAAGTGACAAGGAGATTTTTTTGTTTTAATTTTAGTAGGAAAGAAAAGGTGTATGTATAGAATTTGGGTTCAGGAAAGGAGAATTGATAGATACAAAAACATACATACCCATACAAAGAAGAATAGTGAAAAATGCAGCACGATAATGGTGTTATCACAGTGATTGACATGGGCTATCAGATTAAAGTGTATAGAGCACACACGAATAGAGAAGGACTGCGAGGTGAATAGAGATACTTCTGGTAACCTAGTCCAGCTCCCTGACAACGATTATTTCTTGAAATGTGTCTTCTGAAATTCTGCCTCTTCTAATTTTGTGTACAAAAGGCAAGAGAAGTCTACCATGAATTTTGGGAAGTACAGACCCTAATGGAAGTAATTGCAATCTAAGCATGTAGTTATAATAAAATACACTCAATTTGAGAGATGACTCAAATGCACAAGTCACATACTCTTAAGTACCTTGATGAATCAGAGCTTTATTCTGTTCCAATAAATCAGTAAGTCTGAAACCCCAACTAATTTTTACTGTGGGTTTTTTGGCAGTCTCAATTATGGAAATACTTACACTAATGAGCAAGTGTCATTCTGTGCCCAGTGCCACCACAATGACACGGAGAATTACTTCCTGCCCTTTGGGATGAAGCCCCTGGTCACACTTCTGAGTATTGGGTATTCCTGATAACTACTGTGAAACAGAGCAGGGTCTTGGCTAACCTGGAGTCAGAGATTCACTGCCTGGGGAGAAACATGGACATGGCACTTCATTTTCCCTTTTCTGGATTTAAACTAAATTTGTAGATTATCACTCCTTTGAATTTAACTTTTAATCCACTGATTCTTCTTTTTGACTTTTTGATTTTTCCAAGTAATCCCCAAAACCATGTTTCCCAACTGGATATTTTTCTAGGCAAAGCTCCATCTGAGTTTAAGGAAGAAGTTATTTTCTGTGCCTTGCAGACTCTGCTCTTTGTAAGATATCCCAGAATGAGACTTGGGAGTTTTTGTAACAGTTTCACGCTGGTTTTCCAATTATCATTCACCATAGTTTTCCTGCAATACTACCAGTGAGCCCTCAGTTCCCTCTTTTTTAATTATGCATTTTGTTTGTTCTTCTTACAAACTTTACCCTCGACTTTATCGAATTTTCCCTCCTTGATTTTAGATTGTTTCCCCAACTTACTGAGATACTTTTGCAATTTGATTCTGTCTTCTGAAAAGGTTTTAGTCTGTTCTTCTTTGGAGTCATCTGGAGACATCTTATAAGTCTATTATCCTTTTCATCATCTGAATCATTAATGGAAACAGTAGCACAAGCTCAGGCATAGAAAAGACTATTATTTGTTTTATTTGCCTTCCTTTTTTGACAGAAATCCTTACAGTCAGACCTCAGCAGATTTTTTTTCAGCAATATATATGCCCATTTTATGGAAATTTTCCGTAAAATATCTGTCCTTACTGAAAATATACTTCCTATTTCTATGAGTTACAAAAGTTAAGGCAATACTGCATCTGTTTGTGTTTGTGTAGTAACCACGCTACAATGAATATTAGAGTTGCTTCGAGAAGTTGTTTCTCAAAAAAAAAAAAAAGTTTGCACTTTTAATTACTCCTCACTCTGTCCCACATGCTTATGTATTATTATTTTCTAAACATTTAAGTCTATGTCATCGTATTGAAGTTAACCTGAATCATCTTCATTCTCAGACTTTATCTCATTTATGTATTTATTTATTTTTTAATTAAACCACCCACATTTTCCCAGTCTCCTGGGACCTCTTTCTTATTCAATAACAACAATAAAATGTTAAGAATTTGCTTTAACTACTTCTTATAATGGTTCTTCATCAGGCCCCGAACACTAGACCACCCCCTACCATAAATTCTGTAATACACTGAAAGGATTTCTTCTTTTATCCTACTCAGATCTGCACACCTGTGCACTGTTAATATAATTGCATTAAGCATCTGGTTGCATCTGAAAGTCTTTGTGTAAAAATTGAATCAGGGAGTTCACTGAGAACATAAGCTTGCATCACTCCTTACTTAGTTTCCTGTTCTATTAAGTAATGAATCTGTTTTTATTTTTCCTTCTTTTCACTTTGGAAGTATCTGCAAAGCCTTTTATAGACCTTGTTGCTTATGAATTTTTTATTATTATCTAAGCTCTAATTGTCTTCTGGATCCTAAAACAAGTTTCAGAGATTTCCTGGCTCACTCTTGCTTCCAGAGGTCCTCTGGTTAATTATTAATACCTTTAGCTTTCTCCTTTCCTCACCAAGTAAGACCAGCTTCAGCACACAGAAATTTTTTATTTGAGGCACAGTTTGAAGTAGCATGTGGAATTTCATGTAAATTTTATGAATTGTACCAGCAAAATAAATATTTTTTCAAACCAATTTTTTTGGGAGTGAGAAAAAACTAAGGGATGTAGGCTGTGCTCTCAGTTTAATACTCTTTGCAAGATGGTCTGGCTCAACAGTAAGGCAACACATGAAACAAGTCAATTTTTGAGTATTTTAGAGTACATTGCCTTATTCTGGATAATTTTGATTAGTAATTTATTGTTACTTTTCTCCATTTAGAGGAGTTAACTGTCACCAAACCAAGAAACTACAATTTCCTGGATGTTGAGTCAATCCCTTTTCATGCCACCAACAGTGCTCATAATAGAATCAAGTTGTGGAAGGGCAAGAAGGGTATTTATCCTAACAAACAACTTGTTACATAAAGATGTCATCACTGTGTCCATGACTTAATTAAGCTTAAATAACATGGAAATTCTTTTGCTTTCAAGTAACCTAGGATAATGGAAACCTGCATTGAGGTTTCCTTGTTCTAAACACCACTGTTGGCTTTCTTTTCAAACACCCCACAAGTACTTCAGGACAATGATTTTTCTTTTGTACTTCTGCATTTCTTGGCGTTTTTCGGTATCAGTCAGTGACTACAACAAATTCTTTTCATCTTTCCTTGGAAGTATTTGAGATAGTTTGATTTAATTCTAATTTTGCCCTGCACACCTTATAAAGTTTTCTCTCCTCTTCCCCTGTGCCTGCATGTTTTCCCTCTCAGCTCTCCAGACTAGAAATGGCAGTTGTCATGACAACATAACACATTTACTGCTCTTGTATTCCTATGATTTTTGCTTTCTTTTTTGATGGCAGCTGCTGACAGCCTTTTTTTAGAAGCTTGGACATATAAAGTTATCCTCTTGTATTTTCTGCATGCAGATGATTGGAAAAATTATGTAGTTAACTAAGCTATAATTTTATCCGTTGCAAAATACATCCAGCAAGAATTTTTCCCACTGATATCTAAAATGAATATTTTTGAATTGTACATCAAAAACCAGAAGAAATTTCTTGTACAATGGATGCACAGATAGATACATGTTGCAATGAAGTTGCAATTTGCTATGGGCTAATACTTGTTCTGCAAATCCAGTTTGCACATGGAAATGTCCATTTTGCATATTTTGCACATATAGTTGGACAATTTGGTGAAAAATATTCCCTATGGAATACTCTTGGAAACCTTCTGTACAGGAATGTTGCAGCTGAAATGCTAAAAGTTCCATTAATTTTAAAACTTTTTTTAGTTTAAATTTTATTTTTCTACACAATCCTTTCTTCTCCTTCTTCTTCATAGTTATTTCACTAATATTTCTATAGTAAATAAGTCTGTACATTGGTATAGATATATCCTACACAAAATTATAGATTTTTCCTTCATGGATTAAATTATTAATTTCAGCTAAAAGTTATATTCTTAATTATATCAGCATCACAATATTTCTAGGACCAGTAATTGCTCATTAATATTTTTTTCCTGATGGATGCGAGGTTTTGGTAGCTGTAAGTAAAGAAGTGGGTAAAATTAAAGAATGTGACCCGGTGAATTGTCTAATTGCTTTCAAATGTAATAAATATTGCTTGGATTAGGAAAACAAAGCAAAATGCAGAAGAAAATAACAATAACAACAACAACAATAATGTCAGTAATAACACCAAACCTTGAAAATGAAGAAAAAAGGGCTGACGGAAAGACACAGTAGAAGACTAGACTGATATAATTCTCAGATTGACACTAATCTGGCATATCCAGACTTTTAAAGCCTGACTCTTTTAACTTGAATCCTTCCTTACAATACATTCTGTATACAGACAAGACTTTGGTCAGAATTTTTAGTGAAGATATGTGTTCTGGATATTTTTCCATTAATAATTTACAAAATTTCCTTGTAAAATTATTCAATAATGGAGTCGTGAACAAATTTTGAAAAATATTTGTAGAAAGTAAAGATTAAAATTGTAATGTGCATAAATGGACCTTCAATATTTTGGGAATGCAGAATTATCTGAGTAATTAAAACAATAAAAGATAGTCATAATCAACTGATTGTAAATCAGGCACAGCAGAGGAATTATGAAGATACAATGCTAAGATTAGTATTTATAGTTAACTTATACACTACAGAAAATTTCAATCTATTTACGGATGATTCATAAAGAAGAAAAAGTGACAAAAAGTCTCGTATGAGTTATTAATTACCAAGTATTGGCTGAGCATCTCAGGGAGTGGGTATTTCTTTTCCCTGCAAATTTTACCTTGCTTGCATCCCGTTGATGTCTTGATTATAGCAATCAAGCTCATTTGATTCAGTTGTTCTGAAGAAATAAAGTGGTTATCTCCCAGCACAGCCTGGAAAGGAGGCATGCACAAAGTCTCTCTAATTTTTTGCACCCTCGCATGGAACTTCCTAAAATATGAAGCTGTCATCACACAACATTTCCCAAAGATTATTCTTCCTCTTCAGAGGCAGGTATACTGAAGTAGTACAGCACTGAGTGACATGAGAATGAGTGATGGATAATGACAGGGTGGCTTTTTTTCTTTCCTCTGAATGAATGTCCATTTTATCTCTTCCCACTCCCAGAGTGAGGGCCCCAGGACAATTCTGAGCTCAGGTGTAGGATGATTTACATGTTAATGTGGCACAAACAGGCAGTAGTCACAACTACTTATTTATTCTGCTGTAACTGAAATGGCATAAATATGCCTGTCTTTCACTCCTGAGGTTCACTGGTTGCTATTCAGGGAATAAATTAACAACAACAAATACATCAAGACCAAGCAAAGCAAAAAAGTCTTCCTGTCAGCAAGTGTATCCATGTCCCTGTCAGCTCCATGGAGTACTCAGCAGAAATCAGAAGCAATATTAATTAATTAATTTATTTATTTGCACAATACAGAGAAGCACATAATCACAACCTGAGGTGTCACGGCTACTAAGTTGGAATATCACATATGAAAACTAAGTTGCTGACTATTTCTTACCCTTCCAGTGCCAAGAAAAATAAAAAAGTGTGGCTCAACCATCATCCACTCTCCTTGGCCACAACACACATCCTTATCCTTTGTTAGTCAGCAGGGTGAATTGCAGAACAGCTGTCTTTGCCTTCGTGAGTGTGAGCAGAGTTCAGTCACCCACGCTTGGAGCACAGCACAGGAAGAAGTTACACGTGGCAGACTGGGTGGATGCACCTCTGGTGTGCCCACCATGGCTGAGAGGTGGAAAAGACTACAAGCAGTTGCCTGCCAAGTGGATAATCTTCTAGGGGAGGTTAGAGTGGGCTTGCACTCAGCTTCCTGACTACCCAGGGTAGCAAGGAGTGCACAGGGGGAGTGAAGGAGTTAATGTGGCTGCTGGCCTGGACCAGGACATGCTGTGAGCCCCATGACACTGTGTGGCATTGTGTGAGATCTTAAGAGTCAGCAAAATAACAGGGACATGCCACGAGATATGGTTCTCTGCACATAGCTGTGGGCAGTGGGTGAGGATGGGAGCTGACTGGGAGCTTGTGACCTGCATCCAGATGCGCAGTCATGGAAGGAGAGTGGGAGCTGGCAGCAGGAGGGTAGGGATGAGATTTGGTGGGGGAGGCAAGCACAAACACCCATGCCACATTAAACTCTCTTCTGTCTTCCAAGTTTGGCGAAGTACTTGTGTGATGTGCAGCCCTTTCTTGATTGCACAAAAGGGAGTTTTACTGTCAGCAAACACCACCTTCTGTGGGTTTCAATTACTTGAGAAGAAGCAAGACAATTTGGCACTTGATTGTTCTCTAGAAATTCTTAGAAGCCATATGTCAGGAACTGTGCTTCAACAGTCTGATTACAGTTCACTTTATATGTCAAATCCTAATTATGGGTCACATCATAGCAGCTCACAGAGGTCAACAGCACTGCAGAGCATAACAGGTACATGTCAATGGGTTATCAAAAGGGTTCATAATGTTTAATGAAAGTTTTTGCATACAGATTAGAAGAGATGTTACCTCTCAGCCAATTTTTCAGCTAGTAAATTTAAGAAACACCACTGACCTCAGTGGAGGTATACTGGGTCCCATTTGCTTCTAAGCTCCCTTTTGATTTGTCTTGTTGGTGTGTTCAGAAACAGAGCAGCTGTGGGTGCTTGTGATACAGTTTTTTAACCAAGGTACAAATGCAGTAGTAGCTGGGAGCTTTGTTTGTTAGTTAATTTTAAATTTGTTTCCCAGAGGTAAAGTATTGCCATTGAAGAGTTTCATTCTATGCTTTATGGGTTAGTTTTTCTTGTTTCTGTAAATAAGAAAGCTTTCCTCATGGTAGAAGTGTCAGCACACAAGTAAAACACTCTGAAATTTTGGTTTTGCTTTGTTTCTTTCCAGTTAATGGAGAAAGAAGTCATCTCTTGTTATAATCTTGAGACATTTTAGAAGTAGCAGTGAATTTTATATTACATGCTGAAATACTTTTTCCATACAGTTTTCTAAAATATTTGAGGTTTCTTCATGATTGCTCAATTTCTCATGTCCTCTCCTTTTCCATTTAAAGTAATAATTTCTCAGAAATCATTGTCAGAAACATTTCCATAGACTTATGACTTATTTGCTGGGGGGTTCTTTCTCTTTTTTTTTTTTTTTTTTTTAATCAAAATTATATTATTTGCAGTGTTTCTAACTATAAAAGACAACACCATTCCTTTGCAAGCAAACCTGTAGAAAAAAGCTGCTAATTACAAAACATAGGATGGAAAACACTTCTGGGTTAGTTTGTGTCAGTTTTGCTTTATATTCTTTTAAGGTACTGGGTTCTAACTATTTTGCAAAATAGATAAGTCTTGTCCCTTTGAAGATGCAGTCTTTTGGAGGCTCTGCAGTGCCTGAGCACTACGGTGCACTGAGAATACCCTTATGCATCATTTAATCTAAATTCAGCTATGACAACGTCGGTGATTAATGCAATCTAGTCATCCAAGCCCAGCTATAGTCAGGGCATGCAGGGGTGCATTTATAGAGCATAATACATCCCCTCTCAAAAGAACTGTCTAAAATAGTTGAAATTAATCACTCTTTGGAAGTACAGATGCCCCACTTTTGCCTACTTGCCCAATCCTACTGCAGAGACCTAATTTTTTAAATGGCTAAATTTAGGGAACCCAGTAACCTTAATCTCCATGGCAAGATCAGATGCTTCTAAGCAAAAAAATGCTTCTCTAAATTACACAGCTCTGTTATAATAAGTGCTACATCTCAGGACAAGCTATGGTAACATGATAGATAACTAATACAAAGCATGTATTATATATACTAACATGCATACATTAGGATAGAGCCTGATCTCTACTGATGCCACTGCAAAATATTTATCCCTCTTGATTGCATCAGTCTCAGTATCACAAAAGTTAAGAACCAGCCTTTCATATCTATTGTAATGCTAATTATCACAAAAAAGTAATAAATCTATTTCAAATCCTAAACACAATAAAGCATATTTTAAAAAAGCTGTCACAACCCCATTTTTAGTTGAAAATTCTGATTTCAGCTCTGTGTGCAAATTCACTAATTTTTCATTCAGAATATAACTGTAGATATCCCAGGAACACATCAACACGTGAGTACTTAGTTGCTGACCAGATATAACTCCTAGCTCTTAGCATAGTATATTTTTTAATTCAACAGCTAGACTAAATGCAAACTAGTTTTAAGGTTTAAGCCAAAAAAAATCCCCTAGGAGAAGCAGCAGTTTTAGGTGGATGCCTATGAAGACGCAGAGGAAAATCACAGTCATCTCCAAGGGACAGATTGGCTGAAGGCAGTTGCTGCTACCACATGAGCAGGGAGAAGTAGAGAATCCTGCTTACCATGGACAAAATCAGCTTTTCCTGCTGGCCCCTGCTGCGTTTGCTGTGTCTTCCCAACTGCAGCCAGCGAGGTAGAGGCCTTGGTGCCAAGAATTTCTTCCATTCTTTGCCCAAAAGCCACTTGTCCACCAGTGTTCCAGTCAGAAAAATACTGTTCAAGCATATAATTAAGGATGCTGTCATTATGCATAAACACAGGAGAGCTGAATTAAATTGCATGGGCTGCTTTCCATAGGCCCTGAGAAAACTGTGATCCTAATGATTACAGTGGGTAAAGAGCTGATTTCAGCCTGAATCCTGCTGTTAGGTTAATTAGTCTTCCAACAAGGGTATTGAGAGGTTTCTTTTAAAAAAATTGACATCTGTCTGCACTTGGTACATTTTTTTGTTTTCATTTTTATGCACACTTTCACCCTTTTCTATTCTTTTTTGTCCTGTTTCTATAATTATGTTGACATGTCATTTTCAGATTCATGTTCTTAATACTTGTTTAGTTTCCATGTGCTAGGGAGACATAAAATCCTGTCTTGTTTTGCTTGGTTGGTTTGTTTGGATGGGTTTGGGTTTTTGTTTGTTTATTTGTTTGGTTTTAGGTGGGGCTGGTACAAATTGGTTTCTGAGTTACAGGAATAAAAGAACCTGCTAGCAGATCTGCTTTTGTGTTTTCTATCCATGTGTTGCATTAAAAAGAGAAGGCAACTCCACAGACTTGAAGGTTTGTTATATTGTGGTTGACTACTCAGCAAAACAGTTTTATCACAATGGGATTGAAGCAGAACTACAGCAGCATATTAGTTTGCACTTAATGGCAGAGTAGAACTGTGTGTTTATTCTCTTCAAGGAAAACCAGTTCTTCTCAAAAGAAAACTTTCTTCTTTCTTTCTCTTTTCTCCCTTTTTCCCTCTTCTTATAATACTTAACTGTCTTTCTTTCAAGAAGGCACTTTTGTTGGTTTTGTTTTTTTAGTTTGATCAGGATTTAAATTTCTTTAGCTAAATTATAAAATATTGGTTCATAGAAAAACTATCAAAACTTTC
Organism: Lophotriccus pileatus; assembly: GCA_035583135.1. NCBI lineage: Eukaryota > Metazoa > Chordata > Aves > Passeriformes > Tyrannidae > Lophotriccus > Lophotriccus pileatus. The sequence continues at coordinate 60,179,356 of JAWWES010000041.1, forward strand.
ATCAAATGACAGGAAAAAAATTTCCATGTCCAAAAAAGTTATCACTTTTTCTCACAAATTAACCCTTTTTTTTTGTTGTTGTTGTTTTGTTTATTTGAAACCTTGTTTTTCATTCAATAAACTGATATCTAAGGGGGAAAAAAAAAAGAAACCAAAACAACTAAACAAAACCAACTCATTCAACACTTGAGCAGGCACTGTGAAAACTAAATAAAAATCCTTCCTCAGGAGTGCATTTGGAGAGCCAGGTAAAACCAGGGGGGTTCAGAAGTCACTGGTTTCTTCCTTTCAGGCACAGTCATCATATACATTATTTGTATTTCTTACAGGAGAAACCGTTCCAGCTGTGAAGCTCAGTAATAATGCACTTTGACAACCTTCACTCAAACAACTGAAGGACCAACACGGTTAGAATTGGTGATGTTCAATAGAGCTAACACCGAAAGATGAGTAAAATTGATAAAATTGCCATCCCTGGGAAATAGAGTCTTCATTTTTTTCCCCTGAGAATATTTTCATGTAATGTTTTCTGATATTTAATTAGCTGTGTTAATGATATCTGAATCCAGGGGTACTTCTGCCTCTGCCAGCTAATTATGATACTCTAATATTTGCTTCTGAGAGCGATACAGCTCCTGCTCAGTATGGGGGGGTCTTTTTCTCAGATTTGAAGCCTGTGAGGTTAAAGGAAAATTCTAATGACATCCTCCAGGGTAGCCTCCTTTGAAGGCTAGGACCAAGAGCTTTGATTTCAGGTCACTCCCTATGTGACTGCCTTTAAAGTTCATCTAAATTAACATTTGGTGATATTTTTGGCAGCTTTGACTGCCAGGAAAAACCATAGCAGTGGACTAATAATGCAAATAAACTTTGCATATTCCCATTAAGTCATTAAATGCCACATTGTTCTGTAATGGGAATGACATTTCATTATTTCTAAAGCATCAAAGGCGACTCTGTGTTTGATGGCACCGGTATTAATACTGGCGACAGAATACAGCAACACTGGAACAAGAAATGAAGGGGTTCTAGAATTTATGTGATGCCTGCAGATACAGAAAATGATTGAAAATATAGGGATAAAAGCATGATAAAATAACTGTGCTGGGCTTTTTCAAGTGGGTCCAAACATTTGGCCCAGATTATCAACGTTATTCTACTTTTCTTTTGTCATCTTTCCATCTACATCAGAAAGATTAGTCGGCTGTCATTTAGAGACTATGCTTCAACTTTTGGTTGTGGGATTTTGGGTTTTTTTTCCTCCATATTTTTATCCTTGTAAACCTTACAAATGTGGAAGGAAACTTTGTAAAGGTACTGCACCCTGCACTTGAATGTATAAGTCCTAAAACCAAACATAACCAAAAAAAATTTCCCATATTTTACTTTTAAACACAACTCTCTGAAGTCTAAAGGATTTGTTTCCTGAGAAGCAGGCAAATTCTTAAGAGGTATGAGGGCACAAGTGTGTTCTTCTAATGAACTGTTAAAATGTTTATTTAAAGAAGAAAAAAAACCCCAGAATTATTTAAAGTGTGACAAAAACAAAATAAAATTAAAAAAACAGCTTAGGAAAATCAGTGAGAAAAATCTCACCATACTTTTAAAAAAACCTCACCATACATACATACTTCTCTACATATCCTTGGGGAGTAAGCAGAGACAGTTTCAGAAATTGTACCCATTCTTTCTGTAGCTGCTATGGAAATCTTCCTTTGAAGGATCATTCCTGGGTAGGACCTTCAAGACCTGTAGATAGATTGAGACAGAATAAAGGAAAAAAAGACTTTCTGTTCATCATCAGTCTATTCTCCCAAATGACAAGTGGTGGGACAGAAACAAATGGCCTCAGGTTGTGTCAGGGGAGGTTTAGATGGGTACTGGGTGTTGGGAGGAGTTTCTTTTGCCAAGAGGGTTGTCAAGCCTTGGAACTGGTTGCCCAGGGCACTGGTTGAGTCACTATCCCTGGAGGTATTTAAATGATGTGTAGATGTGGCATATAGGGACAGGGTTTCTTGGTGGATTTGGGGGTGTTGTGTTTACAGATGAACTGAGTGATCTTTGATGATTCTATGACCTAAATGTTTCTTTGATGTAATAGTGTAAGCACAGATCTGCAGAAAAAAAAGGGGGCCTTTCTGCTGACAGTTCATAGTGCCACACAGGGATGTCACTTGGAATTTCCAGCTATGGGAGAAAATATTCCCTACACTACCAGTGACAACCACAGTTCCCTTACAAAAGAAGTCCAGACCCTGTTTAGGTGGGAAAACATCAAGTTGGGCAGCCAGTTCCTTGTTGAATATCTCTTTTGAAAATTTCAGCCTCAAACTGTCCAGGTAACCATTTGCAAATCCCATCCCTTGTCTGAGGTGCCTCATCCCAGATATTCCATTCCCTGTCTTTTCCCCACTTTGATTTGTGTTTATCTTTCCAGTGTTGAATCGTGTCCCACACAAGGCATTTCCTTGGGTTATGATATTTTTTCCTGTTTTAATGCCAAGGCACAGCTTCACCTAAAATGTGACACGGCTCCCACAAGTTTCTTGTTAGTACCCCTCAGTTCTACTGCCACACAGCAGCTGACAGCCCTATACGCTCATTCCCCATTGCTGAAGGAGTTTCTCTGTAAACTTACTGAGCTGGCTACAAATTCTAAACTGTTTACTTACTTTTGAATGACAGCAAATAGTAAACATTATTTATACCTCTTGCAATTAGAAAAGGGAAAACATTCCCCTAATATTCTAAGTGAATCTACATATCCAGGAGAGTCACTGGAAATGTGAGCAAGCAGTTTACCTGACCACTCACAGAGATTTTGGGTGTCTGAAAACTATGGATAAGATGTTTTCTGGTATTTTAGATTATTTTTGCATTGAAGTTAGAAGACTGGAATCAAAAGCTCTGAGAAATTCCAGTGTCCACCATGGGCAATTCAAATCCCCTTTTGGCAGAAAAGTACAAACAAAACAAAAAATTCTGAGGGTTTTTAAAATACAGATCAACTTGTCAAAGTTAGAGAACACTGATCTTATATTAGTCTGATAACAGCAGTCTCACTGCTAAAAGCAATTTATGCAAATTAGAATGAAATTAATTGTTAAATGCAGTTTATGGTGACCTGGAACTCACTGACATTTTTGGGGCCACTTATGAGCCATTGGAATTGAATAAGCTTTAATTTTACCATTATTTCTGAAGGCTTGAATGAAAAAGTCAATAGCTGTCTAATCCACTTGAGTTTGTGGGATGATGCTGAGCAGAATTGGGTAACAAGCCATGAGATCCAGCTTTTATCCACAGATCTGTGTTTCTGTGGTCACTTGGCCTATATTTGTACACAGAGGCACAGACACAACTTTCCAAAATCTTTGCTGACCAGACAGTGTAGGGATTTCAGGGAACCTGAGATTATTTGATTCTGATCCTCAGCCTGCTTGACCATTAGTCATTCTGCAACACTTCCTGCCCTGTCTGGCAAACGAATCAGAGGTTGCAAAACAGGAAGAGGTTAAATGGCCCTTCTGGTGAGAATCTTTTTCAAAATAAAATAGATAAGGGTGTCAATAAAGAATAATAACCAAGGCACTTTTCCTCTTCAGATGTCACAAGTTTTTTGGAATCCACTGACTTCTTGTGCTTCTGAGTGCAATTCCATACAACGTATTAAGGTACTTCCTTCTCCCCTTGTCTCATGTCAATATCTGAGGTAATGTACTGGGTCATAAAGTTAATATGACAGCCAAATTCTTCTAATCAGCTACTAAGAACACTCAGAAAAATATATTTTAGCTATCTGAAAAGAAGATTTTCTGAAGAATAAATCCTACATATTTCAAGCTAATTTTCTGTGAGCAGTACACGGTTGATCGTGCCATAGTACAGAAAGTACCACACACTTTGGACTAAGGAGTGTACTTAGGTGTTTCACCTTTGTATTTTCAGGTTGCTGTGCTACTATTACTCCTCCTCCACACTTCCTAATTGAGATGATGAGTACAGTAATGCAGTCAGAGATCACCTCACATCCTTATAGCAAGGAGACCTCCACAATCCTCCTTGCTATAGCAGGAACTCAGCACAGAGTACAGCTCTGTATACTCCATGCAGATGTCAACCATAAATGGTGCTCTTAAACTCCTCTGTATTTGTCTAATTCCTAAGGCTCAGTGATTTTGGTACGTGGCATAAGTGTGAAATCAAAATTACCCCTTATGTCTCTGATAAACCACTTGACTCTTAAATTAGGCAGAAATTTTTCTCATAAATGGGATCAGTAACAACCTGTGCTCGGTGCTGTGGAATGTCCAACGCAGCGTTGGGAAAAAAAAAAAAACGCTCATGGAAAATTACCTCAGTGATGAAAACTCAGCCAGTCAGAAGTTTTTGGGTCTGCAATATCATTCAAACTGACAGAATAAAAATGTTTGACCTGATCTGTCACATTACAGCATTCAACAGCTATTTATGACTGTCTGACTTCATCCCATCAGACAGTTCCTCATGCCTGAAAATCTGTGAGGAAGCCATGTATTACCTCTAGGTTTTCAGCCTGTGGTGCTGGAAGAGTGACTATGAACGATGGACACAGGTTTTCCTCTAAGAGAAAATTAAAAAAAAATCATGTGAGGTTCACAGAAACAGAAACATGGAAGTATCTCAAGTGCTTATGTTGCTTATGAAGCAAAAGCCTACTTTTAAGTGTAGCTGAGAACCAGAAGTCCAATCCCTACTGACTTTCTTTATGAAACAAAACTTAGGATTTTCAAAATGGTGACTGTAAGGACATCAGGTTTCGAATCCTGATTTGCTCAGTCACCCAACCTGCCACTTGACCCTCGGATTAGCTCGGTTGGTAAGAGCACAGTGCTAATAATGCCAAGGTTGTAGATTTGATGCCTATACGGGCCATTCACTTAAGAGCTGGACTTGATGGCCTTCATGGGTCCCTTCCAAATGAGAACATTCTGCCATTCACTTGCAATAAATATATAGAGTTGAGAGGCAATAGTCACTTACATTTGGACAACAGGCTGAGGAAACCTGATCTTTTCCATCTTCAGACAGCAACCTTGCAAAAAGTACACATCCATAGGGCTCCAACTGGTGTTTGTCTGGTCCGGCATGTTTTTCAAGGTACAAATAATTTTGTAACTACCTTCAATCTTAAGAAATTACTGAAACAAACTCCTGTTCCCTCTGCTCCCATATTACTCACTTGTCCTTTTATTCAAAACTGATTTGTCAACTCTAATGCCTTAACACATGGAGAAGATGGGTTATGTGCTTCAGTAGTTTCAAAATATGCAAGAATGCTGTATGAAGGTGTCCTCTCCCTGTGCTGTTGAGCCTCCTCAAAAAAAGCTCGTGTCAAAGAGACATTAGGAGGAGAAATCCTCCTGCTTCTCCAGATGAACAGAAAAAAACTGTTACTTTCATGCTCTTTGGAAGCATAGCAAGACCTTTGGCACTTGTCACAATAATGCAAATTGTGACATCTAAGTACGCAATGAGTTTGGCATTTTAATAGTATTTGGTCATATATGTCTAATACATACACGTCTGTGTAAAAGAAAGAGAGAAATGTGCCTCCAATGGATGAGAAACTTGGAAATTACCTGTTTGTAGGTCTTTGATTTATTGCTAGTAGTTTGTACTAATAGTCACCATGGTGTGTACCTGGCTGTGGGGGCTGCTCAGTAGCAGCTGTGATTGTGGTTGCTGCAGCGCTACCCTTCCTCACTCATGGGCAGAGGAGAATTCTGCTCCATCTCACAGCCCCTGGCCTGCATCCACTCTGGGAGATATCTCAGCACCCCAGTGATGTATGCAGCAGAGCTCAGGGGCCAACTGTGAGTTTTAGCTGATCACCATTCGTTAAAAAATTGAAGCATATATATTTTGGGGGCTTGCTTTTTATTTTTTTCTCCTTCAAATTTGACTCATGCTTGGTGGAAAAAAAAAGGAGAAAATGAAACACCCACCTATAAGCATCAGCTTCTTATCTGATATAGGTTAGTTTGCAATTGACACAACTGTCATGCCAGGACCAGAAATCATGAGCACATAGTGAAAACTGCAGTGAAAGACATCTCTTCTCTCAACTTTGGATTCTTTTAATAAACAAACACTAAACATGAACTACCAAAAATAGTGTGTATGAGTTTATAGTGCAGCTGGGAAAAAAGTCCACACTGTAGGAAGAGAAAGTGAATTATCTCCTCAAAATTCTAATTCAGACATTATCATGACAGCTGCTACATTATTCATGAAAGACAGTTAAAACAAGGAATCATTTCAATGCAGTTCACAAACTGTAGTTCACGTCCTTCTCAGTTTCCAAACAGTTAAATGGACTTTTCTTTTAGCTGATGTACAAAGGATAAATACACCCTCATTCTGTATCTGAGCACCTCTGTTAAAATATTAGTCTTCCTAATATATAAGTGATCAGGTGGTGAATGGACACACACTCGGTACATTTGAAACTTTTCTCAGTGGCGAACGATTGTTCCAAATGCTTGCCTGGTTTTGTTTTTCTAATCAAGGGAGGGAGGAAAAGGAGGGAGGGAGGAGGGAATGGAGGGAGGGAGGGAAGAAAGAAGGAAGGAAGGACGGAAGGAAGGAAGGACGGAAGGAAGGAAGGAAGGAAGGAAGGAAGGAAG
>JAWWES010000041.1:60186436-60206497 GCA_035583135.1 Lophotriccus pileatus
AAAGAAAGAAAGAAAGAAAGAAAGAAAGAAAGAAAGAAAGAAAGAAAGAAAGAAAGAAAGAAAGAAAGAGAGAGAAAAGGGAAAGATGAATTAGGTTGTGTTGTCTGATTCTGTGAATTATGCAGCTGAAAGGAAGAGATAGGTAGAAGCCCCAACTTGCTAATCTCATTGCTCCAAATCAGACAGCAACACACTTACGTGTGAGTTTTCATAGTCTGCTTCTCATGAAGAGGATATTCTCTCTTTTAATTCCAGAGGGAAGATGTGAGTTATGCCCATTCAATGAATTCAGGATATGATAAATATTTGGAAAGCTCTAGACATTTTATGCTGATCTTCCTCTTTCTAAGGACAAAGTAACCAGGTTTAAATGGTCTCTAGACAGGAAATGCCTGGGCAAGTTCACAGTGTTTACACTAAGGAGAAGTGAACATGCTAATTGACTACAGAGATTAAAACAGTGGAAGCCTTTAAAGAAGGGAATTGCAGAAATCATATTGCTGACAACAGCTGAATGAGATTTTATACCTGCCATCCCAGCACATTTTCCCTTCTCCCTGGAGGAGATTTAAGGTGAGAAGCAAGCCCACTTCATTTCTTACCAAGACATATATTTGCCTTCTTCAACACTCTCTGCAGTCATCTCACTCCTTCTCAAACACAAGCTCCTGGAAATCAAAATATCTGAATACAACCTCAAATAAACATTTAAAAAACATTTAAAGTCCTAGAGGGGAGGAGGAAGACTAAGAAGGACTGATTGCTGAGTGCCATTAACTTGTTTCAATCAGCCATACAGTATGGATTTTAGTCTTTCAGTTCCAATACAACGCTATTTTAAAATTACCTTACTTTACTTCTTTAGTATTAGTCATCACTGCTGGTACAGTTGTATGGATTTGTTGAGTTTTCCAGTTTTCTGGAAGATCCCTACCCAGAAGATGTTACAGTACACTGAGATTCATGTAAATTCAGCTGCACACATGAGCAAAAACAGAGTACACATAGCCTCTGAGGAATGATTCACAAATAAACTGAGCTAAAACAAATGCTTAGGTAAAGAAGATACATGAGGAGTGAAACTTAAAGAGTAAATGAAGGCAGCAAAGAAGTGGGTGCAAAATTAGAATGAAGCAGAGCTGTAGGTGACACTGTGGAATTTTTCTGAGCTTGGAAAGCAAGAATGGAGAGCTTGAATGTAAGGCACTAAGTCACCAGACTCCATGAGGAGCAATGCAGAGAAAAGCAATAAGTACCCTTCTGCCATGGGTTTCGAAGACTGGGCTTCTAGAGGAACATTCCCATAGAGCTGATATTCTGGTCAGTCCAAAATAGAAATAAATATGTTGACATCCTCATTGTCAGTTCCGATTTTTTTCAGGTCACCTGATATTATTATTTCTTTAATCTTGTTTTTTATCAAATATTCTTTGTTTAATAGTGTGGCTTGTCCAAACAAGATATTCTCAGTTGTAGTTCCCAATTAAGTGATTCACTGAATTTCATACTAGGCTTGAGCCAAAAATAAAAATGGTCTGTGAAGCACAATGTCCATTTCGTGTAATTGTGCCACATTTGTTGAGAAAACTCCTCTTTGTACAGGTGGTTATAACTTGCAGTATGAGAGATTCAGATTCAAGTTCCATCCTTGCCTGTCTTTCAGGATCTGAAATGAGTGTCCCTACTGTTCAAGAATCCACAAGGAGTTGAAATGGAGTAGCTCTTGTTCTTCTGCACTGTCACCAACAGATGGTCTATCAAATATTTACAGTTCTAAACCAACTAAAGCTATGCTTTTCTTGTTAAAATACCCTTTACAATATATTATTGAGCCATCTCTAAAAGCCAAGCACAAAATTAAACCCTTTGCATTGGTACAATATGCCTATTCATTGTGTCAATCTTCTTTTAAGATGTGATATACATCATAGCAGCTGCATGAAAGATTCAAAGGCTATGGCCCACTTACAGCACATACTGTTTGTTATTTCATCTTCCATTGCTAAGACAACTGTCCTCCAAGAAATAAGGGAAATATATTATCATTAAATCAGTTTTATAGGCATGTTGTTAAATAATTTAACAACCAGTCTGTCACAAAGGAATAATCATGTATAGATATGAAACTCTGAGTAACATTTTCTATCCAAATATTGAAGGAAGAAGTGAAGAGGAATAATTTTACTTGTTTTCATGATTAAGATTTCTGAGAGCCCATCGTGTGGTAGGATTGAAGAGCAACAATTAATCATGCTTAAGTGGCAAAAGAAATTGTATTTAAAAATTAAAACAAAGGCAAACACAAATTTGCAATGTTGGTAATGCACTTTTACACCTACTTTTCTCACAGACCATGAATGCCACAGTTTACTGCTTGATTTATAGAGGGCTGGAAATAATATAATAAAGTTATAATATAATATAATAAATATCAGTATGTTTCTATACAATATACTTCAAAGCTAAAAAACTAAATTGGTAATCTTAAATGTGTTTTAAGTAGGCCTGTCCAGGACACAAAATCAGGAAAATCTAGAAATATTTGGAAAAATTCAAGCTACCCGTTCTACAATCATACCTGTCCACTTGGATCTGAGCAACCACACTTCCCTCAGAACTATCACCCATGACTTCACAAACCTGCATTTGCCACGAGGATGACAATTAAGTTTTCCAAAGATTTCTTCAACTGGTTGGTGGTACCAACACCTGTTTTCCCAGTACTGCTTTAAGTAGTGCATGAACACACTCTTGTCTTCCCTCGGTTTTCTGCTTCCTATTTTGATTTGCTTTCCTTCTCAGCTTTGCCTGACAGTTCACTCACCTTTATCTTATATAAACGAGATATATAGGTCTGAGTTAGGGGAAAATGACTGCCTGGATTTTAAAGAATCTTAAATTTAGCTGTCCTCTGATTTCTTCTGATTGTATTTGTGATTTCTACATGTTGAAAAGAGATGGGAAAACCCTGCTGCCACTCAAATCTTGTCCTAGAAACAGGGCCCAGATGAGGTCAAATCACTAATGAACAAGAGAAGGTTTAAGAAAAAGTATTTTTAATAAATTTTCAAATAATATGCCAGTTTGATACCACTTGGGTTCTGTAGACAAAATTTGGTCTTTAAACACAAGAATAAATCTCCTTATACTAGAAATTAAACAGTTATTATATTCACAGGGTTCACCAGGCTTTTTCTCATGAAAGCATAGACTTTAAATCTGATCTGTTAGCTGCAAATACTCTGGTCACTGTTGAAGGATGGTGGATGATCAAGGACAAGAATAATGACCCTAAAATGTATAGTTGTAGCCAGAACTGCTACCTGCAGCTAAAAAACAGCAATGTGAGTTCATCTGGGGAGAAAGTAAACAACTTTTGCTGAGATAGGAAGACTATTGCTACAGGTTTAATCAAGCATTAGCCACTTACACAGAGACACTATACCGAGCTGCCTGGAACAGGAATCTTGTTTTGTTTGGTATTAATTATGCATTCTTGTGTTCTGAATAATAAAATGTCATCTAAGGCCAGAGTCTGAAACAAATTCAAAGAGGCATAGATTTTTTTAGTGGGCTAGTAACACAGTGCCCCAGTTTACAGTGTTAAAGACAAAACAAAATGGAAGAAAAAAAATGTTGGAGAATCCTGTAGTGAATAATTGTTTTGTTTTATAAAATCTAAATATTTTAAAAGTGAAAACATTATCAGCTGAGAGTCCTGAAAGGCTAAGATTAGAGGTCTAAACAGTGACATGTTTAAGAAGATCTTGGAAGTGCAAAGTGTCGATTCTGACCACTGGAAATAGCATGGGGGAAGGAATAGACAGAAAAAACCATTTTGTTCTCTGCATCCTAACAAGTCAGATAGATCCCACCTTATTTGCACATCAATTGCAGTAAGACTTTTCCAAAAGGTTTCTGACAGCTTCATATGGCATATATGCAGATTAGAAAGGTAGTATCACTGCTTCAGCAATTATACATCATATATGTCCATTTTTGCAGGACCTGGTCCTGCTAAGTCTCATATTTTCTCTTTTAAAATGGAGTTGAACAATTCTGAAGTTGAAGAAGGCATTGCCTTTCAGGTGTTTCTGTGTCATTCTGATTTATCTCATCTGCCACATGCTAGGTTAATTTCAGCCCATATTAGACTTTATTTTTTTCCACTGCTTTAATTAATCTGATCATCTTAGCTATTTCTTTCAGAAGTCAGGGTTTTGTCCACAATTTTTTGAAGTGTCACTTCTGCTTTGAAGCAGTACATTTTTTTTGCCTATGGGTCAAAATCTGCGGAAAAGGAGGTGTCTCCTCTCTCCAGTTCAGAAGTGCTATGTGTCAGAACCTCTGGGGGTTCATTTGCCTTTGGGCACTCATCTTATCACCAGCTGTAAAGACATTGCTGTGTTGCTCATAGGCTTGCTTATTTTTAGAGGGATATTGACAGCTTGAAAGCTCTTCAGGGGGAAATATATATCCACAAAGCAGTGTTAAATATGAACTACATCTTTTCTCAAACTTTGTGAGCTTGCCATACTCTTGGCACCCACACAGCTTGCTCAGATATGCAGACACCAGTGGCTCTGCCAGTCCTTGGGGAAAAAAAAAAAGAGATGGAAAATGTATTATTGATAATATAAGTATTCTTTAGTTTCTATTGAAGTTCCTCCCTACCTGCCTGTGCACCATGAGCAATTTCACACTGACCAGAGAATACCATTGCCAGACATCTGAGCTAGGCCTTCTGGGTTATAGTGAAACTTAAAAAAAAAAAAAAAAAAAAAAAACAAAAAAAAAAAACCAACACCCCACATCAAAATTGAGTCTGGCAAAAAGAATGTATGCCTTCTTTTATCTGATGGCATAAACCACGACTTTCACAAACTATGTCCTGCACCTGGCTCTTTTCATTTTTAAACTGGAAAATTCTGTTTCAACGAAAATTAAGTATATGGTGTCTAAAAAGGAAAGCAGTTAAAAATATTACATGATTTTTTATAGCAGGGAGAAGAAACAAGAGTTTTTAAAAGGGGTTTGTTTCTGATGTTCATTTTAACTTACAGAGTTGATCAAAAAGAAAACGTCATTGAGAAATATTTTCCTTCATTTCTCAACTAATTTTCAGGGGCAAAAATCTGCTGGTCTTTTCTTAAACTAAATTTATGGGATGACATTTGGAATAAAATATCAAAAATATTTCTGTAATTTGGCTGAGTTCTAGTCACTTGTATCTGTGTTAAATTACATCATCAGGATCACTACTAAACATTTATCCTCTTCCTTACCACAGTACTTCCTCAGTTCAACCAGCCATTTTCAGCTGGCTGAATTAAAAACAAAATCACTAAAGTATCCCTTAAATTTCTGAAGAGCATCAGGACTGTTCTCACTTCTATTTGTGATCAGATAATTTATCTACTTAGGAGTCTGTAAGAAAACATGATAATGCTGACACTGGATACATCTGCCACCTCTACCTTCAAAATCTTTTTCGGTCAAATAACTGAGTTTTCTGCAAACCCAAATAAAATATAGCAGTAGGGCTTCTTATATGTAAATTCACAAACAACTAATAATAGCAAAATAAAACCTGTTTATATTGGGGGGGGGGGGGGGGGGTAGTGATTTATAAATAAGGGAAAACATGTTTCAGGAGCTTCAATATTTGTAATCATACAGATGCTATACCAATCCAGGCACTGAACTGCAATGGAGAAGGAGTTCTCATACGTCCTGATTTGGCAGCAAAAAAGGAAATTATAAGCTTTTCTTCCATTAGATGTATTTTGAGGCACAGAGTGACAAAATCGATGCCTGAAACATCCTTTTCTTTCCAGTCTTCCAGCTCATCTATTATTCACAAGCAGGACAAGTTTCACATGCAGCAACCAGAGCTGTAAGTAATGCAGACCCACTAACACACACAACTCATTTCTGGGAACATTCCTTCTGCTGGCAGCAACATTTCTGTCTCCTATCCTAGACAGCAAGAAAAGAAAAATGTCTTGCTTATGCAGAGGCATAAGTCAAGTCATACATCTACCTATCTCATCCAGTATTTGCTGTTGTTAGATGTATTTCAATTTTATAGCCAGTGCGCTCCTACTAGAGGTTGATCAATACTATGTCTTGGAGAAATTAGAAGAAAATTAAAATTATAAGTCTGCAAAGATGATTAAAGAGAATATTAAAAAAAAAAAAAAGAGCATTTGACTGATGTTGAAACATCAGTTTTAAAAATATATGCAATTTGACTCATTTAGAAAAAAAAACTACAGCCAAAGCAAAGACATTACACGGCCAAGAGGTCAGCAAGTAATATAGTCCTTTTCATAATAATAATAATCATAATGAAAAACTTAGAATACTTTATTAAAACACAAAGTTTTATAGGAAATGACCACAGGCTCAGACATTTTCTGTATTTTGCTACTACTATTTGACGTACCAAAATTATGTGTAAAAGAAAAATAAAGGTTTGTTTAGTGAAAATTGGTGGGGTTTTTTATGAAAGAGAAGGAAATTGAAATTTCTTCACAAAATATCTTGTCACAGTTTAGACCACCTCTGTATGCTACAATAAATATGCATTTCCACAGCATGACTAGTACTTGGACTATTCATGTCAGATGAATATACAAACATGGTGGTCTAAGCTGCATACTTAGGATTGGAATGATTTTTTAAAGGACCTGAAGTTTTTGTTAGTGACTTTGGATGAGCATTTTGTAGCTATTCCTCATAATTTTAGGGGCAGGCAAGACCTTTTCCTGCCCTTTCTTACCTTAATTTCACTGGCTTCTGCTCTAAGTGAAGTTGTTTATCTGGGAAATTAATTAATAAGTCTCTTCATAATCATAGTCATTGATAATATGAGGTGGAAAATAGGTTCACAAATGACTTCCAGTGGAGAGGTTTTTTTTCCTGTGGTACAGTTTCCCTCATAATAATGCCTCTTTGGAAAAATATTAGGCAGAGACAGCTTACATCACATCACTGGAATTACTGTGAATGAGAAGGAGCAGAGTGCTGTATTACTACTTTCATACAACGATGAAAACAACCAGTTTGTCACTAATCTTACCACCTGACAAGCCCGTCTTTAGGAATCAGGGGGAGTATAAGCTCCCTCATGTAGATCATATTCAAATAAATCTGTTGAACTTTGATATCCTTATTGCTAATCACCGTGTCATTATACTGTTGACAGATAAGGCTTTGAATGATCATATGGACTGTAAATGGCAGAATTACCACAGATGGCAACAGGCACTTTGATTTCTTTGGTGCTTTGAGACCTTCTTGCCTGAGGACTCCATTATGTGTTGCATTTTATGCAACTCTTCTATTGTTCTTTACTTGAAAGCAAATGGAATTATTAACAGTATGAGAAAGGAGGGTCATTAAAGGAGATGAAATTATTAAGGAACATAGTTCTGCTAAGTGAGTTGTACTTTTAATTGTAAAACAGCTAGTTCAAAAAGACCAGTGACTTATCTCTTTCATTTAACTCTATGATGATATTTTTATAGTCCGGGGAATATAATGTGCTGGGATAATCTGTCCATGTCATTTAACTCATTTGGACAGATGACAATAAAATTTATATATTTAATATGCACCTGACCAGTCTGTCCAGATTTTCTCTTCCCTTTCTTTTTCAGCTATATACAAACTAGCATATTTTTAGGCACACAGATATGCTTGACTTACCTATGAAAAACACATGCCAGATTTCAAACCAGCCTTCAACTGTCACATAGTTTCACCTTCCTCATAATGTCGAGCAAAAAGGTAGAAAGGCTCCCTTTCACTGGGGTTCAGGTAAGAGCCAGAGAGCAGCAGACACAGACCTGGATGGTCAATACCAAATAAGTTTCTAAAGGAATGCAGTCCCTTTATGTAACCCTTAAACCCTGATTTTCAGAAGTGCTGAACAGGCTGGACGACCAGAGAAGCCCCAGCAACTTTGGAAGTTCAGATCTCTCTGAGAAGCACAGGATCACTGGCTTGAATTGAGACCCCAAATAGTGACGGGCCTCAAACCAGTGAATTACTTGGAAAGGCACTTTCTCAGTTTGAATTATCAGTTATGGTTGATTAATATTGCAATTAAACCAGAAATTTTGTATGTAACAAGAAGAAGCTATAGATGTGATAGTGGTTAGCACAAATTATTATAGATAACCATTCATGCAAGCACTATGTTTCTGGAAAGAACTTTGGTATACCATAGAATCCCTTCTTTTGTCCTAAAAATGAATCAAGTCTATTGAGCCACAGCTGACAAATTATTCTTATCCTGTTCTACAAACTGTTTAAGAGACTTAACATTTCCATGTCACCTCCTCCAGCCCTTTACTCTATTGATTTTGAGTATTTTCCCAATATTTAGTCTGCTAATTATTTGATGCAAATTCAGCTCATTTTTTTCTAGTTTCATGCCCACCAAACAACAGATGTCTGTCCTCTTTCTAACAGCCTTTTAAATATTGAAAGACTACTAGAAAGTAAAATATTTTATACATTAGAAGATGTATTTAGTCTAAACTTGCTAGAAATATCTCACAACCTTCAAGCTGCAAAGAAAAATAACCTAGATACGAACATTACTTGATTACATGGTCCTTCTTAATTGCCATAACCTTCTTCATAGGAAAGAAGGAATGCTTATAAGAACTGCCAGTACATTTATATGTAGTTTTTATTTTTATTTTATACATATGTATCCACTATAAACATAGAACTTGCAAAAACATGTAAAGGGAATGCTCAATACAAGTGACACAATCTGTCAGATAAACTATCACCAGAGAATACTTTGTGAGATCTCAAAACTGAACATATTGGGAATTTCAGGCAAGTGTGATTGTGTTAAGAAAACAAACAAACAAAAAACTGCTGAGAAAGCTCATATTCTCATGTGATTTGAAGAAAACTAGAGTGCTCAGCATAGTCAACAGCATCTCATTTGCTGTTTTACAACGAGTACATTAAAAAATTCATTCTGCATTTCTGCCACTGAGTGTGTCCTGGGAATGTATTTCTAGACTTCAGAAATTCACCAGAGAAAAATAATTTCCTCTTGCAGACAAACGATGAACTCTTCTGAATGGGTTTCCTGGCATCAAATGGCAGAGGGGGTGCAATTTAAAGTAAGGTAAGGTATCTGACTTAAATTGAATGCAAGTCTACCCAGGCCTTTCCATGCAGTAGGAGAAAAACTTCAGGAGTCGGCTAGACATCCAATCTAAGCATCTATTTCCACCCCTTTCCTAGTAGGGGAGTTCTTTTAGGTGCAATATTTTTGGCCTGTTACTATTATATCAGTTGAAATGATAACAGAAGAAGTCGTATGAAGAAACTGGACATAAACTAATGAATAATTAAGTTCCTGGCATATAATATTTCTCCACTGATGTTCACAGAGGAAAATACTGGTAAGAATAATGCAGTTTTATGGATCAGGAAATAAGTTGATTGCTCCTAGAAGTAAATGTACCTGGAGAAAGGGAAAAAAAACAGCTCTTATCTGAGCAGGCAATGCAAGTGTAGTGAAAGACATGGGAGCTAATCCTGTTGTAGCCAGCAGTTCCCATAAGCAGCAAGCCTATCCATCGGAGAACTAGCCTGAAATAAAAAGTTAGATGACCTACTTTTGCGATTTGAGGTGAATGGAAGTGAAAATAGAGCATACTCAGGGATATCTAAATAAGAAGTAGATTGGCCAGGTATATTTACTTTTCCTTTTTTGCACACAGTTTCCTCAACTGGCACTGATTGAGGAGCAATACCTGGTGATAATCTTCTGCAAGTGCAGCAAGAATAACCCCCTCCAGTGCTGTTCTTTGTCACTGAACTACTTTTCAAAAGAGAGTTAGGGAGGTTCTTTTTAACTTTGAGAAAAGTAATTCTGCTAACCAAAACAGCTCAACACAGAATAGCATTATTTTTATATATAACAGCAAAATAAGTGGTTCCACACAACAACTTTGGATTTCTTTTGAAGAAGAAATTACATATATTAAGGCTTTTTTTTTCTAAGAAGAATTTTCATTGTGAAAGCATGATAATTTTTAAATAGATGAAAATTTTGCATTCTCTCAAAAGGAAAGGAGACATTGAATTTTAGTTTAAGTATAACACTTTTTTCCCTCCTTTTTTCATTTCTCTTTTTGTTAAAAAATAAGCAGAGCATTTTCCTTTTAGTTTGACTTGAGCTATTTTCATGGATATTGAGTTTTTGTATAGCCAGTAAACTGGAAATTCTGGGTTTTTAGTATACGTTTGAGTCAAAAAGCTGAAAGCATTTTTTTCAAGTTTACAGGGTTGAAATCCTCTTCTCCTAGACCATTGACAATCTGAAAACATGAGGAAGAGCTCTTATAGTCCTGTTGGCAGAAATGGCTAGGAAAGACTAAAAAGTACAAAATATAAGGAATAAAACATGGACTCATTCTACCCTGTCTCTGTTCAGGAGAAGGAGAAAAGAAGAAAAACCTGGAACAAACAGAAATGCAATGTTCTTGCCAAAGTTTCACATACTTTTTTCTCAGGGTACAACCTGAATTGCATCTGACCATTTATGTGGACTGACAGTTTCAAGGATGATGAAGCCTGAAGGAAGAGGATTGTTTCTAACCACATCACTATACCTCATCTCAGCTAAGAAATACCAACAATCAGTTATATTTTAATTTATTCAGGTATTAGCTGCCCAGTCAAAGATGATTTGTTCATATAGATATAAATTGTGATGATTTTTTTTTATTATATTTTAAAAGGTTGGCCACTTTTGACAAGACTAGATATTATTGTTTCACCTCAAAATCATTGGTAAATCTACTTGTTCTCTGGCACTGGTGGTAAAGGTATGGTTCCAAATGCTATTGTAACAAGTTCATTATAAGATTTTGCCACAGATTCAATTTCATGTTTTTTCTCTACACATATCTAGCAACCCAATTGTCCTTCCATGATATCACAGGTAGTAGCTGTGATTAGTTCTATTTTCCAGAGCCAAAGAGTTTAGAGATTAGAAAGGGAAAAATTCTCCTTTGGCTTTAATGAAAATGGTCTTGGAAAGATAATCCTGGACCAACATTATCGTTCCCCCTTGAGTGTGGAGTGAGAGAAGGTAACTAAGAACTTGGCCTATGAGGTATAAGCATGAACTGATCAGGATTGGGTTTGGGAGGTTCTTTTTCCTTTTACAAAACGTATGGGGGTTTTTTACAGGTCAAAATCACCCTATTTTATTAAACAGATATAAACATCCAGCTGTTCTTTTGTCCTGTATAGCTACTTACACTGCAACTAAACAAACCTGAGGCAGGTGGGGGTAAACCACTTATTTTCAAATCCATTAATTTTTATAGGGTTTTTAATCTCATTTGTGTATTTGTGGGACTCTGTGCAAATGAGACAGAACATGTCCCTGATATCCCAGCTCTGCAAACATCCAGGCTTTTCTGCAGCTTCATCAGACTGTAATGTGGTTATCTAAAGTCAAATATCTGTGTCACTGACTGCTGGCTTGGTGCCTTAGATGGCTAATAGCAATGAAAATTGTCTACCACCTACAACTTTCACCAGTGCTGATCGTCCTTATAATTAGATGAGAAGTCTACTATAAATGGGCTTATTTCAAATGCCTTTCAGGAATTTATTTGGTCATCTTTTTGCATTGCTTTTACATTTTCATTGCAAACATTATCTTTGAGATCAGATAAAAATTTGTTAGAAGGTGCTTATTCAAAGATGTCAGTAAACAGACCTAGGGGTGGTACTAAATAGAAACAACCCCTTTATTTTTCAGAGGACTTGATATTTATAAAGCTACTGCTTTTCAGTTTTGCAAAGTTTTTAAAGAGTACTTTAACTCACTTATCAGACTGGCCAACAGTCTCTGTACAATACTAATTTGTTTTGCTTAAATGGCTTATAAACACCTGACTCCAATTTTAGAAACTAGTTAGTGAGCTAGAGATTTTACATTAAATGGGCCATTTTTTGATATCCAAAGCTGTGCTGAATCTAAATGTCAACATTGTTTCTAATTATGAAAAACATAAAGGAATGTCATAGGGCTAGAAAACATATTGTGTCTTAAACTGAGATAAAATGACAGGCAGTGTATCATTCAGCCACATACTTGCTTATTTAATAATACCAGAAAAACTCATTATTAGTTCTATTTTCTGGAACTGAAGAATTTAGGGATTAGGAAGGGTAAAAACTCTCACTTGGCTTTAATGGAAATGGTCTTGTAAAGATAATCCTGGACCAATGCCATGGCTCTCCCTTGAGTTAGGAATGAAGGAAGGTAATTGAAGTCAGGAGCCTTCTTTTCACCTGGCTGCTGGTATCCTGCAGGGCAGGATTTGACCCTCAGAACCATCCTGGCACTCATTCAAACCCAGACCTGAATGCTCACATCAACAAATAACTTCAGCCAGTCAATCTCCTACAGCCTCCTTGCAAACACACTGCTTCTGTTCTGGTTGTGTGAAAAGGACCAGCAAAATGCTCTGCTGGACTCCCTGCTCCTCCTCCTACCGTGCAGTACTTGGACCTGCTCTGCTTTCATTTGGTTGCAGGTTTGTACCTATGTGGGGCATTACTTTCTCAGGTAGTACTTTTCATTTTGTCCTTCAGACTTTCTTTTGATGCACTGATGTGTCACCCACGCTTATATTTTCATCACTGATTTGAGTTATATTGGTTCAAAATTACTTTCCTCAGTCTCAGGGAGTTAACTCTTTCAATGGTCTTCTGGCAGAATGACTTATGACTAATGCTTGTTAAAAAAATGTCTTGAAGATATTTTTTCTGTTAGGCCTGGCTAAAATAGTTACAGGTTAAAAAAAAAACCAACAAACAAAAACCTAAAGTAACAAAACAAGAAAACATCCAGAAGGCAAACTGGGATGCTCTTCTATTACCCAGAGTTTTTTCCCATTACATCAGCTTCAGGATCTATACTGATTCACTAAAGCCTGAATTTCAAGTCATCCATGGTTTCACACAAACACAGCTCATTGATATTGAATAATATGATGTAACTGACTCATTTTGTGGTGTAATTCAGAAAACTGCTTGTTAATATGGGAGAGAAGTAGATGTTATATAGCACTTCAGCCCTGTTTCACTAATGATTTGTTTCAGAGCCCATTAGCTCCAATGGAAATTTTTTCAATGATTTAAAAAACTTAAGATGATTGAAGGATGCTAACTCCAATTTTGACAGCTTTTGAGGTTTCAGGAAAAATAGTTTGTTAGTTAGGCAAAACCAATGTTCTCAGACAAAATGAAACTACATCAAAACCCCTATTTTCATGTTTAAAAGGCTAGTTTTAAGCTTTCCTGTTCTTTCTTTCTCTCAACAGAAATGACCAGAGATCCTAGAGCCTCAGACACTGCCCTTAAACTTCATCAGAACTGACGAATCTCCACAAGTTCCCAACGCCTTGTCAAACATAATGCCATGTAATTATTAAAATATTCTGAGTAACTCAGCTTGATGCATACTGCAGTGCAGCACTTCAGAGTACCCATCATTCTCATGGGATTATCATTGTCTCAGTCTTCAAGGTGAGAGACATTACAAGGAGAAGTTGTTGCCTAAAGTCTACCTGAGCAAAGGCTCTCACACTATCAAAATTTGTGAGATTTTTTTTTTTTGAGATTTTCCTAGTTATTCTCATGCCTTTGAGAAAAAGGGAGGCTTAACTAGTTTTGTACAATTAATTTCTGTCATGGGGCACGTGAAAAAGAGGACTGCAAAGACTTTGAACACTCCAGCAGGTAGAGGGAATCTATCCTGAGTTATGATTTATACTGTAGGAGTCCTGTAAGGCTGCAACTAGATCCATTTGGAAACACACCTGATATATTACCTCATCAAAGCTTGTCAAGAGAAGTCCAGCCCTGGCTCTACCTCTGTATATCAAGGTGTTCAGATCAAGGGAGGGGAAAAAAAATCAGAGTTTGCTTTCATAAAATATTTTTTATAATTTTAATAAAAAATAACGACACCCAACTCAGCACCAGGCAGCATTTTGCTCTAAGATAGACCTACCAATAAGAGGAGGAAGTGGCATTGGAGAATTGTCAGAAACACAAAGATCTATGTACACATATGGGAGGAAGAGAGTTAATTTGGTTTTTTTCCCTGTCAGTTTTATGGATGAGTATCTCGAAAAAGAGCACTGTATGATAGAAAGTTTTGTCAGGGAACTGACAAAAGAGTGTTCTATAAGCCTTTGTAGTGTGATGATAAGGTCATTGCTGTGAAGTGTTCCTTCACACTGTAGGAGACATGTTCATTGTAAGAGTTGGCCCAATATTTCTGAATTAAAATTGAGCAATTTGAACGCTGGCAGCGAGTAAGCACCTTTTCTGTTTACAGTTACCTATCATTCCACAAGGATCACATGCTTGCTTCTGAGCTATACATAAGCTTAGTTCACTTCTTCTTGTTTCAGGATTGGATAAGTGGTTGTTAAGCACAAAGCACGATAGTGGATTAAAAGAAATGAAATTAAGAAGAATTATATAACCTGCTGAAATTATCACTTCTGATTCAGAACTTATTCTACTTCTGGACAGGGTTTGAAAGAAAGTGTCAGTCACTCCCTGTGACTGCATTTTAAATATGGAAATACTATTTCAAGTTTTATTTTGAAGCTTTAACTCTGCATTAGCTCTCTTAGGCACAAATTTCCATCAGGAACATGAGCCCATAAATCCTGTGATGGTGAAGCAAATTGAATGTAAGTTTATCTGTTTGTTTGCTTTTCTTTACATAATCCTCCACAAATCATGCTATAAAATGAAAACACACTCCTTGTACAACCTGTTGAAATAAGCATTAATCCTTTGTTCCTTTGTTCATACACAGCAATCCACACAATTTCAAGGGCATGCCAGGCTGTGGGGCCCAAGGTAACTGCCCCGGTGCATAAACAATGTGGGAGAGCCTCTTTGTTGGTGGAATCACATTATTATTTGCATGACAACACTGACACAACAATAGGAAGCCAAAAAAATAAAAGCATCATCTTACATATATAGTAATATGTGCAGAAAATTAAATTAGGCTTAAAGGCACCATATTTCTTGTACGCTGGTTCCCTTTGATACTGGTAGTGACTGCACCACTGCAAGATTCTTCCTTAAGAGTGGAGCAAATAGTGCAGCAAAGAGATCAAAACATGACCTGATCTGTTACAACTGGCTTGAATTGGGTGAACTTAAAATTTACTGCATCGATGCTGTTCGACACCTGAATCTCAATACCCAAACATCTTTTCTTAGATGCCTGCATTTCTCTTAATATGTTGTCTATTGTCTGTCTTACTTTTCTGTACTATTTGCATACAATCTTATCTTGTAAGTTTTTCAGAATTTGGTCCTACCCAAAGTGTTTTGTTTGTCTTTCTCTGTTCAACAACAGTAAATATCATAGTTATTTCCCTAGCAGTCACAATGGGCACAGTATTCAATGTGACTTCATAGTGACAGGATTATTAGTGAGGAAAGTCATACAGAGGTTTGGACAAACATTTTACACGAGTGAATATGGCTTTCTCACACTGATCCTTTAAATCTGGCTCTGTAGTGATCACAGTAATAACTTCAAGAAAAGTAAAATAAGGCCAAACACTTAATTGTTTTTTAAGCTTTAACACCATTTTATCTGCTGTGTGCTCTTTATTCCACCCAAGGACATACAGTGCAGCTTCTATACAAATAGCTGCCACCAGTGCCTGGGGTGTGTGAGCCTTTTGATGACACCCAGCAAGTAGTTCTACTTTTATACTTGTTTGGTCTATGTATGAGCTATGAGAGGAATAGATGTTACTTCCTGTCTCATGGCTTGTATCACAGGGATATAATAAACACTTCACTGAATCCAGTCAACACTGTATCATTCCCAGGGTAGGCTTCGTTCACTTTTCTAGATGGTAGAACTAAACCTTAGTCTGACCTTAATAATTTTGCTGGCAGTTGGGATTTTCCCCTAATGGCAAACAGAAGCACGAGCTTACAACTTGAACAACTGAACTCATCACATTTTGAAATTTCCAAATGTCCCTTTTCCAGCACCTGCCTCAACTGTGCATTGGAAAAAATCAGCTCAGATGCCAATTAGAGGGAAGGTTTCCAACCGGCTTGATCAGGACATAGAGATGCTTCCAAGATCGCTTTTTGTTAAAAAAGAATTTGTAGTCCAGCCATACATCCTTTCATTCACCTGTTGAGTGAATAAGATGATTTATCCCCAAAACAAAAAGTGTGTTTTAAGCAATATTCCAATAGTCACCTACTCTCTGTCTGGCCTTGCACCTAGAGCCACACCTGCTAATGATTCTTGCACAGCCACACCAACAGCTCTGGGTTCCTCAGCAAATGTAATCACATAGAGCCTCACACTTTGTATCTCAGTGTACAACTGGCATTTGGATACAGACTTCCTACAGTAACTACAATTCCAGTAGAGCATTTGGTATCATGTATCTGCTTAGATGTGTCAATTTTTTTTTCTTTATATGTGGTTATTACAATCATAAACATTTGAATTATCTTTTCACCATGCACACTACAGTTCTTCTTTGAACAATAAATTCTAATGATTTTCTTCTAAGAGTCACATAAGTGATATTAAACCTTTGAAGAAGCCTTCTCCCTTTTCAAAGCACTGACTGATAATATTCCTATGTGACCTTTTCCCTTTCTGCTGAGATGCCAGAGCTACCTGAAAAGGCAGTTAGGAAAGTGTATATGCAGGATGGGAAGGAAGAAAAATTCAGTTTCTCGCTAGCCCACAGAAACACATTTTAGGGAAGATAGGGAAGAGTTTTTCTGGAATAGCTGCAATGCATTCCCTGGAGAAGGAAACCTACTGTCATTGCAATAAATCTCATATTTTACGATATTAGTAATAACGTAAGACAGCAAGCTGAATAAGTACGATGCAGTGATTTTGGGATCCTAATACACAATCCTGACAATGAGATACATATCCTGTAAATAATGTATTGATTTTGCTTAATAGAAGACCACTGGAAAAAATCAAGCAGGAAAGCAACAGCTGGATGTGGATAAATTGCTTCCAAATGAACACAGTAGGAAGGGAAGAAGAGGGAGGGGATCCATGGCAACAGTTTCTTTCTGCACTGCATCTCCCAAAATTAGAAAACCATTTTGCTAGTGGTGGGAACAGGTGAATCAAAAGTTACAAAAAATATTTGTAAAATATTCTTATCTCTGGAGAAGAGGATGATATCAAGATATGTTTTTCTGTGAAACATACTTGTCTCTATCCCCAAGTTGAAGGAGTTGATCCTTGAGCTACAGGAGCCCATTACTGTGCCCAGATCTTTGAGAGGGTCTGTTGGAAACCCAGACCTATCAATATCACCAGGTTTAGACAATCACTGAGCTAAACATATTAGTAGACAGCTTATTGCGTAGAGTGATTGTCTCTGAAAAGCATTGGATCAAAATAAATAATACTTGGCTCTAAGAAGGCTGTCTGGTCAGTTTATTAACAATATTTTACTGCTTCTGGAAAGGACAAAAGTGCAAAATAGCACTTAGGCCTGCTGAGACAATCTCAATTAGTGCTGGGTCATTGCAGCCCAGGGCTGTGTATCAGTGGTAGAGACAGAGTGTTGCCCTTGAGAAAAAACAACACACCCTGCACCAAGACCTTATAAAGGAGATCAAGTTCTAAAGGTGCAGTTAGATGATTAATAGCAGAAGCAATTGAATGCTAATACGTTTTGCTCTAAAAAGAGTAGTGCTTTTTAACTATTGTGGTAATAGTATCTTAATAGTTACCAAAGGAGCCGATATCAACAGAGGAAATGCAGACTACCAATAAATTCCTTAGTAGGACTAATAAGAGCAAAATGAAGGAAAGGCCTGCTCTATTATTCAGCCAGGTGGAGAAACAATAGGTGGTCATGCTGGGGAGGTTGTAGTATTTAGTAGTATTTAGTGGATTATTCATTCAAAGGGTGGCCTGATATGTTTGTTTTTAATAAGAAATGTTCAAAAGTTTTAGGTGGCTGGTGTATGGATCAAGTTATGAAATATTCTGATAAATCAGACCTGCTGAGGTTTACCTGACAACAGAAAGAATCAAACAGGATGTTCTTTGATGGGGACAAGGGCAAAGACCTTCAGTTTGGTGGGAATAATCAGCCATCTCATCTGAGGACTGGAAATCACCGGCTGATAGAAGGAGATGGCTTCTTGTCTCTAGTAAATCACAAGCTGAGCATGACTTATTCATGCTACTGATAAAGAATTGATGTTTGTATGGAGAAGTGGAAACATGAACGTAGACATGCAAAAGCAATCAGACTGTTCTTTCTATTCATGCTCAGCTACAGCAAAATGTCTGACCTTGGATACTGTACATCTGGATAAATGTTGATTGAGCTGAGCAGGAAAAGATCAGAGGAAAGAAAATGGGAGAATCAAGAACCACTTGAAGACATCTGAAAATAGTATGATTCTTTATTTTAAACATGGGATAGTTCTGTGGCAATATGCTAAAGGATGCCAGGTTAATGAAGGTACAGAATATCTTCTAAATGCAGGACAAGTAGGGAAAAGTCGGGAAGATTAGGCTCTGTTTTTAAGGAACATTTTCTAATAATGAAACACTAAGCTGTCTTAGGCAGCAACGGAGTCTACAGCAGTGGAGATTTTTAAGGATATTTCAGTGGGGAAAAAGTCTGTTAGAAACGGACTACTTATTCTTGCCACCAGAAAAAGTCAGAGTAAGGGTATTCTGGTTTTTCCACACAGGTAGAAATAGTTCTGCAAAAGTAACTTGCTAAAAAATGGAAAGTGGGCTAACTTTTACATAAGCCCTGTTCTGTAGCTTTCACTCAGTCAATTTTGGACACCCTTTCAAAGTATGTCATGGTCTGACATGCAGAGCTTTTGAGAAGCTGATCTCTCACTTTGGCACTCAAAGAGACATCAGCACTTCTGGTAGTGAGTCTGAGTGCTCTTGGAGATGGTGCTGGTGGTGCAAAGTAGGAGACCAGTTGATTGCTTATACTTTTCAACACAGTAAAAAGCAGAAATCTTGAGGTCCAGCAATTGTAGCTTTTCTCTAGATTTTATTGTGGGCTATTTTATACTCTTCTATAGCTCCACTCAACCAACTATAACATTTGTACACAAATCATCCCTGCACAGAATAAATCCAGAAGGAAATCCAGAACAAAGAGATGTGCAAAGATTGTGCAGTTCTAGTACTTCATCCAGCTCCTGCAGCCCCACTCATACATACTACTCTCTATCTCTGCCTCTGTGTAAACATGTCTTGTTACTATGACAACAGCAACATTGAGTGTTCCTTTCATTACATGATATTTTTGAGCTACGGAACACATTCTGAGCCAGGAACAAACATGCTGCATAAGCTGCTTTCTTTATAGTTTGAGATACGTGTGTTCTCGAGAAAAATAAAATCATAGGGACTTAGACACTGGATTTTTATTTTAAATCTCTTAGCATTGAAGATGCCCATAAAATTTCTATGGAATCAGTTTATCAAGGAAATGTCAAGTCTTTGACCCCAAGATATCTTCATTCAAGGCAATCTTTGCTATACACAAGGCATGCTATAAAAGATCATATGTGGATTGCTCATTGGATGCTATAGACCTTGTAGAAAAACATCCTGAAAGTCTTGGGAACCCAGACCGGTTGGAGCCACAGTTCTCAATATTCCCAGTCCCTATATCTGCAGAACTGGGACTACGGAACAGTGCATGTTTTCTCAGGGCCTGTGACTCTCAGGTGATATGTCAGGTCTTACATGGGAAATGTTAATTCAAGGGAAAACTGAAAAATTAAACTGTTCACTAAACATTCACAAGGGTATGCTTTGTTTTTTTCGAGTCCAATTTAAAAGTAAATTTAAAAATTAAAAATAATAGTCTATTAATACAAAATACAATATTGAACATAAAATATATTGTGTAGCTATCCTGCTGTTATATATGCCAGTGTAACTCGTGTGCTGAGTCT
>JAWWES010000041.1:60206597-60222011 GCA_035583135.1 Lophotriccus pileatus
GTCTTAAGGAACAATTTACTCTAATCCTCAGCATATTGCAGGTTGTTAAACTTCATTAGCCATCCCTATGTTGAGATTGTATACAGTGAAATTGTGCCTTCCACAGAGGAGTCATATCCTGGCCTCAATAAGTGCAAATATGAGTCATCTATAACTTTTCTGGATAGTTATCTATTTCAACAATTAGCAACTTTTTTTGATAAAAATATTTCATTAGTTTATAACTTTTATGTGTCTGACTTCAGGTTCTAGCAACACATTCTGACTGTGTTTTACTGCAGAAAACCCTTTAATTGCCAATGTTGAGAGTGTTTTCCCCTCATGAAGATACATAGACACTGTAGGCAAGTAACCTTGCAGTACTTCTTTAATAAAGTAACCTTGCAGTACTTCTTTAATAAACGCAATAGATTGAATTGTTTTTCATCTCCATTGCAATTTTTTGGGTAAAGTATTACTTTTATGGTTCTTTTCTCTACTCTGCACTATTAACAGTATGGACAGGGGAACTGAGATGGCATGGGAAGCTCCTGGAGGATTTTTTTTTTGTGTGAGAGTAGATGAGGAAGAGAGAGAGTAAAGATTGTTTCTGTATCCAACTTATGTAACAGGATATACATGGAATGATCTATTTTCACATGTATGCTACTAGTTCTGTCAGAGTGGAGGCTGTTCCTCTGCTCAGCATCACGAAGGGAGTAGGTACAGCTCAAGGTCATCTTGGAAACAGGGAGCACTGCAAAGAAGGCTCCAGCATGCCTTTCTCTTATTTGTGCAGAAAGCGTGCTTTAATCACTCTTTGGCCCTACCCACTGCATCTGTCCACTGAGAATTTCAGCTGCATTCCCAAGCAGGAGGACAATGTGCTGCTCCCCCTCAGTGCTCACTCCTCTGAGGAGCACTTTGTGTCATCCACACACTGCAGCAACTTCGATGTCATATTTGTTTCCTAGTTGTCAATATAAACCACACCGGTTCTAATGCAGCAGTATGTTGCCTGACCTTAATTGCAGTGTTATGATCTAATTCCTTGAAAGTTCACCGTGAACTTCAACCAGATTAGTCCTGATTCAACCTGTAACAGATTTCAAGCTTCCAACTTATTTATCAAGTAAGGTTAAGAGCCATGCTATTTTTAGCCAGTGCCATGATGGTCTTCCAGCCCTCTGAAGTGTATCTGGATTTCTAAGATTTTTTTAGACGAAATTTAACAAATCACAGGTCTCTCAGACAATTTTTATGGAATGCCATATGTTGTGGGGGGTTTTTTATTATTTTTGGTTGGTTGGTGTTTTTTCTGGTTGCTAGTATACATCTCAGTTACTAAAGGGGGGTAAAACATTTCTACTTGGTTATGTGGTAAAAGTAGAGCTGGATAGAAATTTGTAACTAAGAAATAATTACTTTGGACATGCTAATTTGTTGAAACATAAATGACACTATGCTGAGAGTATTTACTTGAAGTATCAGACACCTTAACTGAGCTTTTTACCTTCCCTGATTTCCTCCTTATCAGTTTCACTACCTACTTCCCATGACTCTGTAAAATTAATTAATTTGAAGGAAGTGCCTGTTCTGGAAAGAAACTGTCTTGTGCTCTTCCCCTCTGAAACGGATGAAATAACATCTCCCTCAGCCAACTCACTCTAACTACTGTGTCCTATACCCTTTCCTTCCATTTTGCCTTCACCTTTCTTGGGGAAAATGAGTGAAACTAGTGTGCCATGGTAGCACATTTTTCATCTTGTTTGTCTGTTGGATTTTTCCATGGATTTTTCCTGCTGTCTGTTTAAGAGGTAAACTCTTAGGAAAAAGAAATAACTACCATTTTATGTTGCCAAAATGCTAAGTACAGTGATAGATTGTTACTTATCTGAGACACACCCTATTCCTTCTCATTTCACCAGAATATGAAATTATACAGAAATTTGCTTGCTCTGGTAGGTTTTCAAGAAATAAACATAATAGTGACAAACATAATGATGATGGTGACGCTTACAATAATAATAACAAAATCAGACTTTAAATGGAGTTTTTTCATATCCAACTCAAATGAATCTTCATGTTAAATTTTAAAAAATGCCAATTTTACTGCATCCCAAGGAGAACTTATGAACCTGAAAACATGACTTGGGCTCCTCTCATGGATTTTCCTAATTGTTTTCCTTCATACTTGCATTGCTACAATTCTGAATTCAGTTCCTCAAATTTGACTCCTCAAATCCATACAATAAAACTCCTGTCTACTCCAGCTCATTTTTAGCTTTTAGCTCACAAAATTATTTTTCTTTCCCCACTTTCTGCCAGATCCTCTCCCAGATTTTCCTTAACACTGATGTCTCCAACTTCACACAATTTCTGTGTCATTTCTGCTGTTTTCTGCCTTGCTACCTTACAAAACCCTTGAAGTTTTGACTATGTATGTTGCTCCAAATGCTGCAATGGGTCTCAATGTGTGTCAACACACATGGAAGGCTTTCAAATTGCTTCATGTTTCTGCCAAGTCTTCCATTTTCTCTAACAAGCATTTTCAGCCAGGGAATGAAAATAGCTCTATTAAGGTTTTCTTCTTTTTGCCATTGCATGTTCCTCAACACCCTTTTGCTCTGATCCTGAGAGATAAAATTTTCTGCAGTTGATTTCTTAAGTATTTCTTAATATTTTGATACTTAAACCACAGTAGAACATATCTTGGGCCTCTTTTTTTTCTTTGAATTGCTCTTCCCACTATTCTCTCTTTCACTGCTTTATTGCCTGTTCTTTACCTCTCAAGATGAGGCATTCTGAGAGATTTCATTTTCCCAGGTAATACCATCCATGCACACTTCCAAAGCTAAAACACCTACCTTCTGCAGTACAGTGAGCAAAGTCAAGTCTTCAAATTCCAGACAACTCTCTCACTGTTTGGAAGAAGAAGATTTCATACTCACTGTCAATCACAGCAGTAGTGTTGTCTTTTTCTACCTTTATTATTTCTACACCTGACGGAGGATTCATGACAGCTGACTTCTCAGTCAGCTGCAAAACACACAAACACTTGGATGTTGTGACACGGCACTGTCCTGTCTTACAGCGAGGTGACAGGATAGCAGAGCAGCATCTGGGGAGGTCTGGGGAGGTTTTGCACATACTACAACAGAATTATATTTCCACAAGAGGAATCTGTGAGGTGGAAGCTGCTAGAAGAACACCTTTAGGATTAGATGCTTCTGTAGGTTACCTGTGAACATTAAGGTAGCAGAGACATCACTTTAGCTTTCTAAATCCCACCTCTATTGCAGGTCATTATCTCTGTCCTCAGGAAATGGGAGTTGATGATTTGTTATTCTAAGAGTCTGTTGACTCAACTGGGAATGAATCAGGGACTAATTTACCTTTTGTAAAAAAACCAACCTTAATCATTCATTATTTTCACCTTTATTTTCTGATTATTGAATCTGAAATATACTCACTGTGGAGAGTTTTTAGTAAATCTCCTCAGATAACTGATCAGAAAGAGAAAAACTCTAAAAAAATTAATGCTTTCTCATTGAAATTTTAAAATCTACTGCTTGAATAGATCAAACACTACAGTATGAAGAAAAATACCTTTCATTCACTTTCAAAATGGACTATTGAAAGGAAGATTTTTGTTTTGGACTGGTACACTTTGTTTTCTGCCCGTAATCACTTTAATGTCCTAGAACGTTCTGAACACGTGTTCTGTTGTCTCTAATTGAGAGTGAAGCAACCTAATTAGAGGAAGATACACACGAAGCTATGGCACTTAAGGTGAACATATCATGAGGTAATTCCAAAGTAATTTGAATGAAATGGGCTACAGATGCAGGTTCACAGACTGACTGGAATGCTAAAAGGAATATGCAGCATCTGGAAGGCATCTTTACAGATAATAGGGACAGGACACCTCAGTGTGAAAGGGCATGCGAAGGGCATGCAGAAATGAAAAGATACCATTTTAGCCAGAATAGGCAGGGAATCCACTGATCCAAAACCAAACAAAAATCAAGCTTAAACTTTCAAGGTACATAAATAGTTTATCACAATTTGACAGAATCCATGAACAGAGGGCTTGAAATCAAAAGACTAACTTAGGAGGCATTTGTTGCTGGAGACTCTAACTGTGCTCTGTCTCAGAGTTCCTCAAATAACCCCACGTGTACGAATACTTTGTCTTCTCATGGTTTAAGGAGTTCTCACACATGCCAGGCACTTGCTGTATTATTTCTACAGTGCTTTGGCAATACTGCATCCAGCCTTCAGTGCTGTTCAGTGACTGTGCTGATTGGTGAGTGGATTAACTGCAACATGTATTGGATAGTTTGAGTTGAACACAATTTTTGAGACTTCAAATATATAATATAAGGTCTTATTCATTCAGTTTGAAGATGGCACACACGATGTTGATACTGGATGGCACAGCTAGCTAAAGTTATATTAAATGGCAAAAATATGAGCTCAGATTTGTTTTTGCAGCCACATAAGGAACCACTTTCATCAGCAGTAGGGAGCTCACCCCATCTGGCCCTTCTTTATAATAAAATAAAATATTAGTAGGTTGGAATATGAACTTATGACTTATGAAGCATAATTCATAAGAAATGCCATCACACAGATGGTATTAATGAGGGCACTAAATGTTTTGATTCCTAAAAACCATAGAATGGTTTGAGTTGGAAGGGACCTTAAAGATCTTCTAGTTCCATACCCCTTCTACGAGCAGGGTCACCTCCCACGAGATCAGGTTGCTCAAAGCCCCATCCAAATTCTCCTGTGACAAACACAAACTGAGCTTTCAGTCAGGTCACACTAACAGTCAGAGGTTGATTTACGTGTCATCAGTCAGAGAAGAGGTTGAAACTTGCTTTGATAATAGTAGTGCTGGAAAAGTAAAGTTTTAACTCCTTATATGTCATATTTCTCATATAGGTACTCTCCAGAAATGTCTCGCTGCAAGGTGTGTAGCAGAAGAACCCCATGGTTGCTTAACTGAACAGCACAATCTAATGCTTTGCTTAATGCATTGACATTTCTCTTGACATGAAATAAGCTGACATTAGTCCACCTGTCACAGCCGAAAGCAGAAGTGCCCTTCAAATGTAACAGGTTATAATGACTTCTACTAAAACAGGGGAATTGGTACCTGGCTGAATTTCAATAGTTCCCCTGAATGCCCTAACTGACAAGTTAAACAGAGTCTTATTGTGTGTTTGCTGCAGTGTTAAGGCAGACATAGACCAGCAAAGAGTGCCCAGGGAGCAGGGGAAGAATGCGGCTGGAGATTTTTTAGGTAAAACAAAATGTGCCTTTGCCATCTGTTCCAGTGCACAAACAGATTAGCAGTGTCATGCTTTTTATGTGGATCAGCTCATTTCTCTCTCATTAAGTCACTGATATGCTATGTAAGTCCAGCTTTAGTTTGACTAATTTGAATTTAGACCAATATTTTATCTCACTGGGCCACCCAGACAAAAGTGATAACATAAAGGAGAATGTTTTGCCTGTCCTGTAATTAACATTTCATAGCCTCTATCTGCAACAAATTGTCAGTTCAGAGTCTCTTCTGTTCCTGTATTCCAGCTTGCTCAGGCAATTGCTGCACTAGCAGACATTAATGCACAGACTGTTTGAGTGACTGTGGCATCATAGCTGGAGTTCATGAATACAGTTGGGGAAGCCATCATACAAAACGAGGGAGATGGAATCTTACCACAGCTCTAGATACTGACAGAATTCATCCGATTTTAATATGATGATTAAACCAAACGGTGTTTTTTCTGTCCTGATTCATGGTGGGATTTACTTTATTAGTCCCTAAAAATAATGATTTATTTGTCTTCTTCACTGTGACAATTTGACATTTCACATATGAAGACCTATCTTAAGCAGCCTCTAGTGGCCTGCTTCCAAAATAAGTCCCCCTGTACGTCCTTCTCTATCACTGACTAGCACAACAACAGGCAAAGTGTCCCAAGGAGGGAAAACACCATCTCACTTGGTGAGATCACATTAAATCACATACTTTCCTAAGGCTTGCATTGCATTTCTAGGTGCTTCTTTAAAAATTAATTATCAGCCTCTAAACAGGGCTGGCAAGTCCTGTGATGTAGTCACAGGAAACAAGAATACTCAATTCCCTCTAAGAGACTTGATGTGCCAGCACACTGAAGATGTACCACAAGGAGGTATTAATGATGTAGGAAGTTCCTACAAGCATCTTTCCTAGCTGGTTCCTCACTCAGATAAGATGGGTTGTCTTTCCTTACAGGCTGTGCCTTGAGCACTGTTGTCCCAATACACAGAAGTGTTTCCCTTGTGAAAATCCCTTCTCAAGGGTGAATTAATATCTTACTTTGCCTTTCATTATGGAAGTCACATCAAAATATTCCTTTCCAAGTTTGCTAGACACAACTAGCAAATTTTCGAGTTTCTTTTTGCTTTATAATAATGTAATGATGTCTTTTCAATGTTGTCTGAAAGCAATAGAAGAGGGTACTATATATTTCTTTGACGTTCTCTATGAAGCTTAGCTAAAAAATTCATCTTTCCCTCAGGAATGTGCTTCATAGTTCTTCAGACATCATCACACTTCTCTTTGCTGAGGTTTTAGGGGACTTCCTTTGTTCCAAAAATCTTATGTTGATAGCCAATGAGCTCAAACACAATTATGTAATATAATAACTCTTTTTATCTGTTAACATAAAATCCAGTATTTCAAAATGAGTGATCAGCAAGCCAACAGAGGAGGATTTATATGGAGTGACTCTTTTGCTTCTACACATGGCAGCAGCTAAAATTTCTTTCCAGGAAATGCTGATATTCATTCACTTCCCACTGAAATGAGTGCAATCAAAACCTCTAGCAGGATGAAACCGTCAAATTTCCCCATCAGGAAACTTCCCATAGGGATCGAGCATCTTAAGAGAATTGACCTTTCAAAACTCAAGGAGATGATGCTATTTTTCAGCAACCATCTTGCTGGTGTATACTGAAGGACTCAGACAAGGATTTGCACCTGCAGGGAAGACTCTCTTTTCTTGGTGTGATTCCCTATTCTATAAACACCACAAGATACGTAGCATAGCTATGTCTCTCATTGGAGTGCATTCAGAGGGTCAGATTTTCATTTCCTCTAAGGCTCTGTGACAGAACCCTGTTGTAAATAAGAATTCAGACCCTGTCTGACTGGGGATTTGTGGTGTATTAGAGGGAAAAAACAAACAAAAGGGAAAAATAGAAAAAGTTAGAGAAAGATACGAATGAAGCTCTTTGTAGAAATGGGCGGAATATATTAGGAAAGAAAGAAGAAAGCTTTTGTCAGCTGTAGCTGAGGGATAAAGGAGTGCACACAGGTTGAAGCCTGGTTAACAGAAGGGGATCATAGAAAAAATAGTTATAAGTCTAATACAACTATTATGGCAAAAAACCTTTGACAATAATGCACTTTGCCATAAGAAATGATAAGGGATTTCTTATCAACCAAGTCAGGATGAGGAAAATCATAAAGGCTTGATTAACCAGAAATGGCAAAAGTCAGAGTTTGGGGGTTTGTGTACATGTCATTCTCAGTTTTTCAGATATGTATTTGCATTGCTCTGAGATAATGGACAATAATGTCAACAGGAAATGATTCATTCTGAAAATGTGGATGGTTTGATACATGTCTTATCAGTGATTTTTATCCAAAATAATCAGATACATTAAAAATGGCAAATAATTCATCCTGAGGGAATTCTATTTACTTAGCTATCAACCCAAAATTTGGAAGACATTTCACTTTTAGTAATTTTGTTTGCACTTATTAATATGTTTTCTTATCACTATTCCTTCTGCTTATAACTTTAATTATTGAGGATGTTTCTTTTTGTATTCCCCTTTTTATACAAGAAAAGAATATTTTTAAATATCAGATGCATAAATGTTTGACAAAAAGGCTGTGGCTAATCAAGTTCAAATAAGAGTTTCTTATAAGTGTTCTTGCTTATCAGTTTACCATTCTACTTTTCTCCTGTAATGTTAGTCATCTCTTTTTTTTTTTTTTTAATACAAAAACATAAAGCAGGAAAGGGGCTTTACTAGGTATGTTTTGTAACAACTTTGTTTCATCGGCTGTAAAATCCCTGCTTAAAGGAAATCAAAGGGATAAATTCAGCAGCAGCAGGATTCCACTTATGTTACTTCGGACATACAGTTGTAGAAATTCAAGTATGTAAAACTTCCCTCCCCTGTCCAGTACGATCCCTGCCAATATCCTCCAGGGATGCAGGGGAAAGAAAATAATGAGACTTGTGTCTATATTTGAAATGTTGTGCTACAGGCCATATCCAAAATATGGTTATATAAATAAAATATAATTATGACATATTACCATGATCTCTGGGTCAATGTTGTGCTTGAATACATGTATCAGCTTACCAGTAGCCAAGGCAACCTACTTCCCAGTGCTTCCCAAATAGGCTCTACATGCCTGTTGCCTACTACAACCTCTGCTCCCAATCTTTGCAATGAGTTGCTGGGCATACTGTTTCATTTCAGTCTGACAGCAGAACCACTTCCCAGCATCAGTTCAGTTGGGTCTTCATCCGTTTGCCCTGCTGAGAGCAATAACTGGACTGAGAGAAAAGCCAGGGAATGTATAAGACATATAGAGTGGTTTGTAGAGAAAATTAATTCCTGGACCAAAACTGAACCTTGTGGCTCTGCCCCTCTTACATATACAGTGAATCATCAGTACTAAATCTTCTAACTACTTACTTTGGTAAACATACATAACCTGGTAGCTCTGTGGATGCAGATAGGGCTCATTTGGGAAATATCTTTGACAGTCACCATGGAAAGCTAAGCTTAGACACTGAGTCTCCTATAATTCTTCAGTCCCCTAAAAGACAGCATTACTACAGTTTTGACAAGAGAAGGACACAAGAAAAATAGGTGACATTTCCCCTCAATACATCCTGATGGACTCCTAAAGTGCAGCCAATTCTGCTTCTTCACACACCTCGGCGTGCTGTTAAACAGCAGAATGACAAGAAAATGATGAATTTGACTGTTTGATAAATCAGCAAGAGATCAGGGTAGCTCACCATTAGCCTAGTGATGTGACTGCTCCTGGATCTTAGTGCCAGGTATTAGATATTTTACTGATGAGAGGGACTCAAGCACTGTTTGAAGGTAACAAAAAGTATTAACTTTTCTTGCAATAAACCTCATGTTCTGCTCACCTCCAAGTTTGGACTACATTTGTATCTCTTCTGCAAAGTCTGCTTTTGTTTCTGAATGAAATTTTATTTTTCATTTGCCCCAAGGAAATGTATCTGTGCAATTGATAAAAAATGAGCATATTTTTACTCAGCAGCAAAAGAAATGCACAAAATGAAAAAATACAGTAAAACTGGTAGGTATAACCTCATGGCAGCTCTAGCTGTGACAGAATTCAATATTAGTTGGCAACGGAGGAGTAATACTTTCTCTGAGGTGACTAATGAGCCTTGAAGCGTTGTTGAAAAAGTTCTGTGAGAATCTCTGTGACAAATGGAGATCAGTTTTGGCCTACTGGTCTCCTAGGCTTAGCTCAGGGTGCTAATGTTACATGGTTTACTCAAGAACTGAGCCAAAAGCTCTGTCTTTATCTCTTTCTGCTTCCTGCTTGTGTTCAGAGATGCCGTTGCAACACACATCCATGCAAGAAAGGCCACTCTCCCCTGAAGCCAGAATCTTGATACAACGCATGGAATCTGCCTTAGTTAAGTAATAATTATATTTCACTGTATCACGCGACAGTATTTTGAACAAGGAGAAAAATATGTACTTCTTTTATCAACATCTCTAGTCTTGTAGTCAGTGGAAAGCATCAATCAATCCCTAAATTGAAGGACATGTTTATTTGAATGTAGAGCTTTAGAAACAATAATGCACGAAATTGGTTCTAGTATCATGATTTGCTCTCTCACCCAGAGAGATCATCAGAGAACATTTTTTCCCACACTGTTTTGCTTTTTCTTCATAGAATAAAGAGTAGCAAAGGAGTGAAGAGACCATGGTTACTTTCATACCCACTGTTTGAATTATTTATTCAGACATTAGCAAAATCTTCACACTCTTTAGGTCAGTCATTTGAACACAACCTAACCTGGGGCCATCTCTTCTTTTTCAGTGAAAATTGTTCTGAGAAAATCACAGGAAGGATATGCCAAGTGTAACACTAACAGATTGATTCAAAATTATGTCAACAGGTTCAACACTTCTCTAACTTATGATGCTAAGGCAGTTTTGTTATTTTTAATAATAATACTTTACTGTGAAAATAAATTTTCTCATTTCAATAGCACTCACAACACTATACAGATCTGAGCATTATTCTTGCACAGAGCATTCAGAAAGAAAAGAGCAGGGAGGTTTGAAGGGAATGGCTTCTTTAGGCAAGTGGGGCCAGACACTTCACTTAAGAGATATGCAATGTGATACCTAATGCAGTGACCTGTGCTCCAGCTCCAACTGAATCAGATACTGCCATTCATTGCAAAGGCTTGATGAGTGTGAATCATCCTCCAACTATACCTCATGACTGTCTGAAAAATTTTCTTGCAGATTGGGTTATTAGTACACTCTGTCTCTAGTTATAATTAAATATCTTGGTCCAACATAGCAATTTTAATTATACCACAGAAAATTAATTTTTCTCTCTTCATTTTTCCAGTGATCTCGATGAGTTTTCTGGCCTTTGTGACACTTTTGGTTATGTCTGCACCTCTTCTCAACAACAAAGCAAATGCTAGTGGCTTGGGAGAGAGAAATGGGAGGACACAACAGAGTTCCTTCAGGCAATGTATAGGGAAGAGGAACTTTCTCTCCCTGCCACTGGATTTCTCTTCCCTGTTCTGTTGCTGTAAAGGACCCCTGCCTTTAACATGCTGTTCTCGCACCCTGCTGACACATTTGATCACCAGAGGAAGCAGTGGCACTTTGTGAGCCACCCCTCTCTTTTCTCTACTCTCTTTCTGTGAAAGATGAGAAAGAAGGGAACTGGGCAAGATCATGCTGCTATTGTAGGACAAGAAGAGATGCTCCTCCGCAGTGCTGGAGGACATCGCCAAAGGGATGGTGCTCTTTCTGCTCCTGCTATTGTAAGTGGGATGACAAAGAGAACAACAGCTTTTGGTTTTGGCAAGATTCCACTCTTCCAAGACTAGCCAGCATCTCCTGCTACACCTGAGCACCTATTATTCTACTGGGTTATTTCTCAAGGGCCCCTTTCGTCTTCAGGAGGAAGGACACTTTCACATTACTGTAATTCTCAGTCTCAAAAGAGGCCAAAATTAGGGAACCTAGAGCCTAGCAGTAGAAGAGCTCTTTTCAAAGTACATTCATGGAATAAAAGAAATATTTTCTGTTTTTGCAGCCAGCTTTATTTCTGATACAAGAGAAAGGCTTTGTAAAGGGGCCACATTGCCTGGCAACAAATATATAAATAATGCTTTACAAGACACTGTGAAAGTGAATCTTTTGTGGAAGCTGTGCTGAGAGAGTCTTGAAAACAATCAAGGAGGTGAAATGACAAGTAATTAAGGAACAAAGTATGAAAGCCACAATGTCTGCCAAAAAGCAGCAAACAAACAAAGAGCTGGAACACTGTTAATCAGTGTTTGGATTAGAGTACAAGATACAGGAATTCATTCAAGGAGAAAGAATGTGACTTTCTCCAGATAAAACAGCTATTGCTGTAGGATGAGCATTTTTATTCCCTATTTTCCCTGACTAATTCTTGACAAAACATGAGAAAGCCACAAGAGGTGAATTACAAGAATGTCCCCTTATGTAATGTTTTCTCCTTTTCTTTCTCTACTGAGAAGTCAAGGAGTTTGTGTATTATTTCAAAATCTCCCCACATACAGTCACAAAGAATTAGCTGTAATCAATCTAAATCAGGGCACCTCATTATCATCCTCAGGAGGTCACTGCTAAATAGTCTCTTGATTAGAGTCGACAATTTCAAACAAAATATTAGGTCTCTGTAAAGCGTGTGTGCCAATTTGGCCTCCCTCATTTTACCAGAAAACATATGCTGCTTGGAAGCCTGTACAGATCTCAACTTTTTTTTTTTTTTTTTAAGCAGATATTTTGCCATAAGAGAAGTAATAGGTCAAGCAAACACCAGAAGACCTTCCTGTTCTTTCTGACACATCCTATTGCGAGTAACAGGTAGTTCAGGTACACTCAGCCTTGTACAGTCGGTTTGCACATTATAAACTAGAGAGAGAGACCCTTGTAAAATCTTCTGTGTACTGAGACAAAGTAGAAACAAAAGTAATATTTCTGTGTGCTGCTTTTTCTCCCCTTTAAGTGCCAGTAAGAATTAATGGTGAACAGATGGGTAGTTATCAGCAGTCTCTGAGAATTTCAACTTGCATACATTCCCTTGCAGACAGTGATTTGCACCAGTCTCAAGGAGGACATAAAGAATTCTGTATAAACGGCATAAAAAGGAATAGAAAGAATGTGTCCCTGAGTTGGTCCAGAGGGCACCACCACATTCACCACTGCAGGGTAGCAGCTGTTCTGTTGGTATGGAGCCCTATGGAGGGATCAGTGTGGATGCCCAGCTGAGAGTTCATAGTGTGAGGACAGCCAAGCACTAACATGACTGAAGTACCTTGACATGCAATCTGGCTTGTATCCCACCAGTTCAGAGCAGAGACCGAGCTAACATATGACTGGTTACACCTAACTATTTAGACCATGGATGTTTTACCCCTGGAAATGTTATCCATCTTGTGAGCCAGGTAAAACCTAAATTAGATTTTGCTAAAAGGAAAAGGTGCTTTGTCCAATGAGTACAGACCATTCACTGCAACTTGCTAGAAGGGGTTATTTGTAACAGAAAGAGATCTAAGCCAAAGGATAAAGAGCCTCCTGGATAGAAACCTGTTTTTCTAGGAGATGAAAATGTAATGTAGCCTGTCATCGATTTGTCATAACTGAAAAAAAATCAATAGGGGAAAAAAGTTTCAAACAGGGAATTTAATCTAGATGGTGAAACAATACCAACACTGAAAATATTTGTATCCAGCTGGAAATTGGAGGTGGCTTGCAATTGAATCAATGTAATGAAATGTAATTTAGATGGATAACATCCAACAGTTTAACTCAACACTGTGCTTCAGATCCTCACTTCTGTGTTATTTTGAATGTCCTGAAGATCTCCCTTCCCATCTGGTGGCTCTGACTCAAACCACTTCTCTTTTGCATACCTGTTGTCATATTCACAACAGGAAAAATTCATCAAGTCAGCTTCCAAAGTGGAGCTAACAGACAGGTAGTGGAGGGATTATCAAGCAGTTTCCTGGCTATGTGCTGAAAATGTTGGCCAACTGCTGTGTGTTAACCTCAGCTGGCAGCTCAGCCACACACAACACTTGCTCCCTCCCCCAGGAGAATGAGGCAGAAATTCAGAAGGGTATTTCTACCTCAGACTACCTGCTGTCCCAGTTTCTGTGTGGAATAAGCTCTAACTTAAGGCACACAGAACGGTACAGCATCTCAGACTTTTTCAGCTTTTTGGATTGAATAAAAATAACGAGTAAAACATGATCCAGACCATACCCTGTTACTGACCCATCTGCATTTCAATAAACAAAGGTTAAGTCTCCTTTCATGCCATTCAGACCAATTTTCCTTCACTGTTTATGTAAAACATATTCTCCAAGGCAACTACTTGACAGATCCAAAGTGTATTCACAGTTTCAGAAGTAAACAGACACTGCTGGCAGATATGCCAGAAGTAGGATTTATTTTATGTTCCCACAATTAACCACACAAACAGCATCAAAGAATTATTCCCAGCCGGATTATTAATACTGCTGCTATTATCATTGTTGGTGGTGATGATTCAGAGAAAGAATCAAAATGTGGATAATAAGTAGCCTGTGTAAATACAATACTTAAAACCTTTGAGTATTTTAACGGTCTCATTTACACTTGCACACATCCAACACTTCTGAAACCAAATTAAACAGATACTAGGTGCATGCAATGAAATTTGAAAGGCCATTGTGCTTGTTTACTGCAGTTATCTTTGAAGCAAATTAAATTTCCTGTGTCTATTTCATAGGTCAAGTTTTCAGGCCAATGCATAGCAGAATTTCAACTGTATGGATCTGAATTTACAGTGTTGTACCAGTCACCTTTTTTTTCAGGTGGCAGAAGTACAAATGGTTATTTTGTTATCTTCTGTGTGTGCAAGTAGCTCTAAAAAGAGCAATGACCCAAAATGATTATGGAAGAGAAGAGCTAATAAATAAATGTAGGGTTACAGGTCAGGCAACAAAAATATATTAATAAGGCAAACTTCATTAATAAAGGTAAATGAGAAAAAAGGTTTGACTTTGAAAATATCAGTGAATGAGGACTTCCTTTGCTTCCTGGTCAACGAAGTCTTATTTACTTCTGTAGAAGTATCCTTCTTTAGAGGAATAATTCATTTTCTCTGTAAAAACAATGTCTTAGTCAATCAATAGTTCTATCTGCTGCTTAAGTTAGTTAGTACTGAATGAAATTTAAATAATTTGAACAGATTAGAGTAAAAATTATGAGATAGTGCATATTTACTTAGTCCCATAAGAGGATAAAGCATGGTGTTTATCGTCATTGCACAGGGTAATGCCATGCTATTGCTCCAAATCTGCAGCTGGAGACAGCATAGTGACTTGTGGAATCCTCCACTGAGCCTTCCAAGAAGTTTGCTAAATGGTTCAAATAATATTCTGCACTGATTACACTGATTCCAGACTACTCTTCCACATGTAGTGCTCATGAGAAACTACAATGGGAAGAGTCCACATTGCCAAAATTGCCATCCCTAAGGGTCATCGCTTTCACAAGGTTGAATTCAGCATACAACATGGAGCAATCTTGTCTTGTCAGTTTACCTTTCCAGATATCTTTCACCCTGACTTTTTCCTCATTTGATCTACTTTGTTCTAAACACTGGGAGATCAGAAGGGTCATAAAGTTTTGGCTGCATGCTGACCTACAGCCTCATTTTTGTTTCTTTTGGGTTTGGGTTTTTTCCATTGGACATTTCCAGGCTACTCCTGTGTTCTCTCACAGCCAGTTGTTCACACGGGTGTTCTGAATGAAATATTTAGGCAAGTAATAAAAAGGTTTCCACAGAGAAGCATCCAATATTTAGTAGCAGATAGATGAGCTGCAAGATAGCATTTAGATCACAAGTTAATCCTAATGATGTGACTGGAAAGCTTCACAGCTGGAGAAATTTTTGAAAAAAATATTCAGCTGCTAGTTTAACTGATATTTAGATTACATCTTCTAGAAAGAACAAAATATATATGTGAAGGAAAGGTCAAAATTTTCTTTTTCTCTGGGATTTTAGTATTCAATTTTTCTACTGAAATTATA
>JAWWES010000041.1:60222111-60386001 GCA_035583135.1 Lophotriccus pileatus
ATACACATGTCAACAATGTCAAGAACAGCTTAGAAAATTTGTGATTGCTTGTCTAATTCCTGTTGACTAGATAGAATTTAATCCTTCAAAAGATGAGGTTGGTTTGTGTGCAAAAGTTTAAGCCATGTAAGGTTCAGTGTATGGAAAGCAAGGGGAATAGACATGAGTAAGGCAGGCAGATGGGAATTTTTTCTGCAAGACAGGTAAATATCCCCAATCTTTTTGTCTTGAGTTTGAACAATATGTAAATATCTATTAAACAAAAATATGGTCACTGTATTTCCTTTCAAGGGGAGCATTCTGGTTTATTACTCTACTCAAGACTTTCCTTTCCTGTCTTGCACCTTCCCCTACAGACTGTGTTTCAGTGTTTACAAAACTTTGGACACATTCTCAAAGGCAGAATAAATGAAGGTGTGAAGGGAGAAGCTTAAAAAGGCACCAGGCTCCTCTCTCTCCAGGCATTAACTGTGTTCTCTTATGTCACTGTTTCTCCATCTCTTGGTCCCATAAATCTTGTTGATTCTTGATGAAGTTGAAATCATCCTAACTCCAAAGATATCTTTTCCCCTTCAGACTGAAAGGGTCAGTCTCACTATCTTCTGCTTGTATTGTAATATTGATATTTATGTGCACTCCTAAGCCCATCTCAGTAGTCTAGCTGTTGCAAAACATAGTTAGAAAACAAAATTTCTGTATATGTGTAATTATTTTCTTTTTCTTCCCTACTTATTGGATATCTGCCTCTATAGCACAAAGGTTAATGAGAAATTAACTAAGTATATTGGCTTGGGTATGTCTGTAAACTGAAAAGCCAGGATGCCTATTTTGGATTGCTTTTTAGAATATATGAAAATATGTGATCTTCCTGAAGGAATCCTGTACTCAGAAAATAAGAGCAACCTGGTTCCATTCTATACCCTGAGAAATAGTAATAGACATTAAGAATGGAATTTTATAAGGATATCGAAGCTTGCTTTCAACCAGAATGTTGTTTTGATAATTGTGTGGTGCTGAAAATCTCAAAATTATTCAAAGACTAAGTGAAGGGGAAAAAAAAAACAGAATAAAAGAGACAAAAATCAGTGTAATTACTGCAGTTTGCTCAAAAAAGAAATTCAGATCCATTGCAAGGAAAGACCAGATATTATTTTTATATGAGTATATCCACACTTTCTCATTAAACACTTGTATCATACACTACAGTAAGGAAAACATGGGTCTATGAATTTATAAATATTTAAAACATGTAAACATGATAATCCATGAATAAAATATATTTTCTAAGAGGTTGAGTTCACTGCAAAGCATTGTTAAAACAGATGCCTGAAAGATATTTGCTAATCTTTCAGTGGATCAGCTTGTAGTGTGTGGCTATGTAATCTATAATGTATTTTTTAAGAACTACTTTTAAAAAACACCTCTTAGGAGCAATCATGCAATGTGAGACACTTTAGGTAAACTGAAAAAGGTACTAAAAGGTAAGCTGAGTCTTCCACAGGGTGGAGTTATATCTGAATTACAGCAGGTGTAATGCAGTGCCTACTTGAACAAGTCCAGTT
The DNA here is from genome assembly GCA_035583135.1 of Lophotriccus pileatus. NCBI lineage: Eukaryota > Metazoa > Chordata > Aves > Passeriformes > Tyrannidae > Lophotriccus > Lophotriccus pileatus. The sequence continues at coordinate 60,223,674 of JAWWES010000041.1, forward strand.
ATTAGCTCTTTCTTTTCTGTTTTCTTGATATTGTTATTTTACCCAAGAGGAAAATTAAAATCTTAAATTACTCTTAACTGGCTTCTCTCCAAATGTCTCCTTTACCCTGAATTTCCCTCAACTTTAAACCACTCTTGGGACCCCTCTTTACAATAAGATTATATTTAAATTAATCTCAGCCCTCCTAAATTCGTACTATCAACATTGTTAAGTCCCTTTAGCAAGTATAACACAGAAGAATACAAACACTGGAAATAAAAGTTCAATATTTCCCAATTTTTTATCATACCATTATAACAGTTAAATATCCCTGATCAGTTATGACACTGCAGCTGCATAGGAAGAGAGTTAGATGTAAAGGAAAGATAATGTAGCATTTTTTAGTATATGTGGCTATGAGTGGTATGCCCCTAAAATATTTTCACACAGAAGGAGTAATGAAGAAAGCACGAAAACACTAAGTAAGTGCAAAAGTTCCCAAGAGCAAAAAGATAAAAAAGAACTGATGTTCAAAGGCAAAGTGCCTTTGAAAAATCAAGGTTTAAATGTGTTCAAAAATATTTAGTGAAATGGTACAGGATGAGAATCTGAATAACATCATATCTCTAATGCATGGCTTCCCCTTCAGCATGACAGTTACCTTTCTATAATTTAGTGTCTTGGTCTCATCTAAATCAACTAGTGCTTCTAATTTGTGATGTGGAAGAGGCAGCATTGGGAGGCAGAGAGCTGACACCTGCTTGCAAACTGCATCTTAATCCTAGTATCCATGGACTGGAGCTCAGTTTTCACTCTTGTGATTGTTCAACAAACATGGATTTTGTAGCTATCACTTTTCTTCTTTTTTCTTCCTTTTTTCTTTTTCTTTCTTTTGGTTAGTATTAATGCAGGTTGCATTAAAAAAAATCCTGTGACTGGTGTCAAACTAAGGACATGCTGCAGACCTAGAGCATGATAGAGGCTTATTTTATTTTGAAGAAAATATGATGTCTCTTCAGCTACAACTCCTGCCAAGATCTTTACTCAGAAGATTTAAATACTGCATTTCTGATAAAAAAAATAATAAATAGGCTAACCTTCTTAAATTACACAGAAATTCTGCTGTTCCTTTTCAGATCAAACTTCCAGTGATAGCTGTTGATTTTGTTTTATGATTACTGGAGTGCTCCTAAAAATGGTTATCAGCATGGTTAAAAGAATTTTGGATCAAATTTGCAGTTATACAAACTTCTACCAGGGAAAGCAGAACTTATTTTGAGGTGCCTAGACAACTTGGCTTCAAAAGTCTAGCTCTTTAATTCTAAAAAGAACTGAAACTTAAGGATTAGTGATTTTGTGACCGAGGTCTACTGCATGAAAAGAAGGTATGTCAGGAAACCATATTTCCACTTAAATGAAAAAATGTTCTCTCAGGGAAGGACATGATTTGTTAAGGAACATATGATGCCTGTGAGATTGTGGAAAGTTAGAGTGACAATCAAATGAATCACCACTTTTTGGATTACTGTACTTCCTAAATTATTAGGAGAGACCCTCCAACTCACTTTACCTTGTTAATGTGCATATCTTATGCCTTGGAAATTATCTTACAAGCAGATCAGGACTGTGAGAAAAAAATATTTAGTGTCTCTTTTCAGTAAATGATAAATGCTGAATACTTTCCAGAAATGAGGGTATCAGTAATACCTGTTCAACGTGTCTGCCTTTCATCTCTCTCATTTCTCAGCATAGGGTTTTATATACAGGACAAGCTAATGTTTCATCCTTCTGACTGTCCGTGGTGCACTGAATACTCTTGTGATTCCTACAGATCCTGTGACTTTATCAGGAGTGAGGAATGTGTACAGCAAAATACAGAGTGAAGGTTTTAGGAGGAATAGTCTCCTGTAGTAAATCAAAAAATAGAAAAGTTTTGTAATTCACCAAACAGAAAAAGAAGTGGGTGCAGTATTGTTATGTCAAATCCTACTTACTAAAGAGTTGAGCTAATATTAAATTCATGCATTTCTTTTATACATGCCTTATGGTTTGGAAAGATTTCCACTAAAACTTGGGAACACCTCTCATTTTCCAAAAAAAATTGTGAATGAAATAGGGTGTGCCTTGTGCATTAAAAGCAATTTCATAGAAATGGTGCTATGCATGGGTTTGTATATGTTTGCTGACAAAATTTCTTACAATCAGTAGAAATAAAATAAAGGCACAATAATAATGTAGTAATATGGGTTTGATTTTCACCTTTTAAGTTCTATTTTGGGAGATCCTTTCCACTCTGTGTCATACTGGACTGAAAACATGATTGACAGAGCTGAGAAAACCTGTCTGTTTAAGTTTCATTTATTTTTAATTGGAAAACCTCATGTTTTTCCCAAGTTTGTTTAGTTGCCAAGTTCAGATTGTATCATTAAACACATATTGTGAAATCAGTAGCATATATTTTCACAACTGTCCCAACCAAAATTTCTATTTGGTGCCATAAAAGATAAGTTGAATCTTTATCTTCTTTTTCTACCTTCAAATACACATGAAGACCTTTGAAAGCAGGCAGAGGAAAAAGTACAGTAAAATCCACACATACATCAATATGTTTTTTTATTTAATTCCATGAGCATACTTACATGAAGGTAACACCACGTTTTCAGAAAGTACTCATAAATCCTAAGCTAACAGCACTGTGGTTTATATCTTCAATAATGTTGTTTTTATGAAATGGCAGAGAGACGTGCATAACTTCCTCTAGTGTGTATGTAACCTTCTGAATGCAAAGTCTCCTAGCTTTTAATGATGTCTGTGGTCTCAAAACACTCGGTCTTTATTGAAGATACCAGCATGTATTCTTAATACTGCTAAATATAGCATCCTCAGGATAGTTATCCTTAAACCACATAGCTGGATAGCAAGGCTTTGTATTTCATAAGAGCAGTTAACTGAAAATAGGTTCACCACATACATCTCCAGTCACCTCACACAGTCCCAACTGCCAGTACATCATGCAGGAGATGTAATTTCAACATTTTATGTAAATTAATGTAAATGAGGATAAGTACCAGTATAACAAACAGCTGTCATTTAGCTCCTAATCCTAGAACATCAGGCTGAATTTTGAAATTTTGTTCTTTGTCTTGAACGTTTTGTTTTGAGATGCTGTACAACATCCATCACTGACATTCCTATGAATAGACTGGATAAACATCTGTCAGAAATACTTTAGCTGCACTTGATCTTGCCTTGGGGCAAGCAATTGGATTAGACATCTTTACCAGGCCCCTTCCAGCCATGTATTTATGACTCTTTGCATCTATCTTTCAAGCTTGTTGAATACTAATCAGAAAATTTCTGATATGTGGGGCTCTGACAGAGTGAATAAAACTGTTACAGGTCTGGTTCTAACAAGCAGTTCTCCAATACTGAATCTTAAAGCTGTTTGAAGCCTATGGGTGTAAGGATGGTAAAAAAAAAAAGTGGGAGATAGCTTGCTGTCTTTAAAATATCACTACCTACACTTCATCTCACAGCCTCCATGCTAGACCAGGATGTACAAAACAAACATCTTGTAATTGCCACTGAGAATTCCTGAGGCAGTGCCTCTCAATGAGTCAGGTTCTCGTGTCAATATACATGACACTGTGGCTTTCTAAATATATATTCTATTTAAAGGTTTTAAGGAAGACTAATTGGCTAGAGCCACTTTTCCTAAAGTCCAAACATCTGGTGAGTTATCTGGTGAGTTAGGCACTTTCCCTCAGTCACACTATTAACTTTACTGATGTTCCTTTAAAAGTTGTTCTTAAAAGTAACAACGAGAGCTGTAGTATTAGGATGTCTGATTCCTTCTCACACCAAGATTGCTTCCTACCAAATCAGACACAGCAGCCACTGAGGTTTGTCTCTGTGGGTGACTACATAGCTTTTAAATGGGTATGGTCTGTACACTGAGGATACAGCTGTGCTTCTAGGGATGACAGCCTAACCTTGTGAAGTAAAGGGAAGTTTTCACAATCATTTCTGAGTTAAGTAGTGGCTGTGTTTTTAGTTGGTTTATTTTTATTTTTTTTTTAAACAATAAGCTTAAACTTAGACCATTTGCAAAGATTTTCTATATTTTCCATATTTATAATTAGGGAACTGAAACAAAGCTAAATTATATAGGCAAGCAACAAAATTAAAAATAGGTCCACATCAATAATTTGTACGTTATGTTCAGTTCTTACTGTAGTATGAACTCACATGGATAAAAACAAAAGAAACAGTGTATTAAGACTCTAAACAATGCCTTTTCCTGATTTGTAGGCAGCAAGTCAGCAGTCAGGAAAAATATGTTAAGCACACCGTGTTAACTCAGATATACTGGCTTCCTCTGGTTGACTGCATCATCATAGGCTGGGTAAACTTGTTTAACAAGCAGATAGACACATCAAGTCTCATTTTAGTAGGTTTAGGTCAGATACATGAGGACAGCATTCATGAAGGAATTTCTTTCCCATTAATTTCTGAAGCCTGTATTCGTCAGCTGAGATGGGCAAAGAAACCTAAGTGAAAATACGATTTCTAGAATGTGAACAGAAAATATGGGAAACAAAACCTGAAATAGTTGTTTGGAGCAGAAACAGGCATCCAAATTTCCCTTACTAAAGTTTAGAGCCTACACTATTGGGCCAGAGAGAGAGAGCAAATCACTCTACTCTTTCTTCCCCCTCCTCAGTCCAGTGAATATTTAATTATTTCAAGCAAGGGAGAACAGTTTTGATGTGGACCACTAAGAAGGTTCTCTCTCAGGGCACTGCACAGCTGGGTCATTGCCAATCTGAGACAGGTGTAGATTTGGATGAGGTCTGGGCCTATTTTTTCCCACAGCCCACTCATCCTTGAACTACAAGGCAAAAAACTGAGGAGCCAACAGCATAAGTTCCTTTGGTGTCTGGGCAGAGCTTGGGTCTCTAACGTAAGAGGGATGTCTGAGAATTCTAAGGGATGCAGCCCTTGGGATGAGGCAATCAAAAGAGCACCCTCACTTTAATTCCAGTGAGGCTTAGTTGTGCTCAGTCCTGGGATGCTTCTGGTCAGACTGCAAGCAGAACTTCAGCACTGGCAGCTTTGATACTCTAGGCTAAGGTAGCGGATAAACAGGATTTGGAGAATCTAATTCTTGACAGTAGACATCCTAAAGCCTATCTGCCTTGCTTGGGCCCACATCCCCTCAGTTCACTTCTCTGTGAAATGAAGATTATTTCCTTCTTTTGTAAAAAGATGGTTTTTATGTGTTTATTTAGCAATTTATTTTTAGCCTCAGGAAAAACTGGAAGAATTTTACTCAGAATTCTTGTTCTTGCCTTTATATGCCTTCTCCTACTTCTATTTTCGTTTCTTTCAAGATAAATTGGTGTCATTTCACTTGTTCCTTTCCTGCCAAAGACAAATTACATCATTTTCTTTTTATTTCTTTACCTCTTTTAGCCCAGAGAGATTCCCCAGCTTCCTAAGCAAATCATATTATTTGACTTTTTCCTTTGCCTGCATACAGTTTGCAAGTGAAGCATTGAGACACTTTCCAAAAAGAGAATTAAATTATCTTTCAAAAATTAAGCTTTAATCTAGATCTGTCTTAAATTCATTGTAAAGTTTCAGAATAACTTTAATATACATACGTTAGGACTTAAAGGACTAACCTTCATCATAATTTGCACCAGAATAACAGCAGTGTTAACATTACTGATATATTCCAAAATTTTATAGGTAAAAATCTAGTTTTACATATGTGTCAGAAGATTTGTATCCTCTCTGCAGTAAAATAGATGCTTCTCCACCTTTTTTCTTTATTATTTTCACAGAATCACAGAATATGCTGTTGGAAGGATCCCACAAGGATCACCGAGTCTGACCCTTAGCCCTGCACAAGACCATCCCCAAGAATCACACCATGTGCCTGAGAGTATCACTCAAACACTTCTTGAGCTCTGTCAGTCTTGGTGCTGTGATCACTGCCCTGGGGAGACTGTTCCAGTGCCCAACCACCCTCTGGGGGAAGAACCTTTTCCTAATATTTAACCTAAACCTTCCCTGACACAACTTCAGGCCATTCCCTCGGGTTCTGTCACTGGTCATCACACAGGAGAGATCAGCACCTGCCCCTCCTCTTCCCCTCCCAGGGAAGTTGTAACTGCAATGAGGTCTCCCCTCAGTCTCCTCCAGGCTGAACAGACTAAATCACCTCAGCTTCTCCTCACACGGCTTCCCCTCAAGGCCCTTCATCATCTTCTTTGCCCTCCTTTGGACATTCTCTAATAGCTTAAAGTCTTTTTTGTATTGTGGTGACCAAAACTACACACAATCCTCTTTTATCTTTCTTCTTCCTAATTTACATTTTTTATTCTATATAAAAATCTTTTTCTGTATACAATTTAATTATGCTTTGCTTCTTCATTTGTATACTACAGTGATTTTTTTTTTCTTTTCTTAATTTCTTTGCAAGCCAAAAACTGGAAGAAATAATTTATTTGTAACTGTGTTTCAGCTGGGTTTGAGATTATCCCCTGCCTCCTCCCCTAATCCTGATGACAATATGTCTATTCTATTCATTGAGGAGGCTGCAAAGTGCTACTTCACAGCCCACTCAGAAGACCCTTCAGTTTCACACAGAGAGGGCACTATTATGAGAAGCTTCCTTTTGGTTTCACTGCATATTTACTTAAAAATATGTTTGTGTTGCTACCCTACAAAGGGCAATTCCAGCCCATAAGAGAAAAGAACTACTATAATCAAATAAGACGATATATATTTCTGTAATCAAGTGTTTTTCACTATTGTTAAAAGACATAAAAGATGCTGATTATCAGTTCTTAAAGGTAATGTTCTAGCTGATTCATTTGTTCAGGATTTGGTACATCTGTGCCCTGCTGCTTTTCAAGACAGAAATCACTGACTCGATTCAAACAAGAGACTCATGATTCCTGGAATTAGGGCAGTAAATACTCTCCTGATTACAATGGGTAAGAAAAACAAATGGTCAGCTTTGAATAGGGAGAAAATTAGACAGATCTGGAATTGCAGAATGTAATTAGACTCATTAAGGATTGATTAAAAACAAATTGTACCTGACACATACTTGAAGTACTCATGTAAATGAAGTTGTTCAAAGATAGAGCCATGAATATATTTCACCTGGATATCTTCAAAGTTTCCTGTACTTCATACTACTTCAGCTGCATTTTTGCTTATAGTGGTTTTCTTAAAAATAAAATAATTGCAAGCCAGGGTAAAAGGAATCAGAGGAAGTTATTCAGATACATATGTGTTGAATTGAATTAACTGTAATTGGCCTGTTCTTGATAGACATCAGCTCAGAATTTTGGAGAACAGAGAAGTTAACTTGTCAGTGTGCCAGAAGGGGCTAGATGAGCTCTCCTCTAATTAGAAACTACTGAAATTTCTCACACACAATAAGTTATATAGACTATAATAAGTATGCATTCATTTCCAGAGTTATTTTCAATAAAATTGGCAAAGAAAAGCATATATAATAAACTAATATATGCAAAATTGATAGAATAATTTTACATGCGATTTTATAAATTGTTATGCCAATAAACTCAATTATTTAGTCGAGATGATGGTCTGGTCTTGGATGGTATCTGGAGTCAGAGACACTGAGGTTTGAATCTCAGTCTGTATTCAAACAGTTCCCAAGCACTACATTTAAAATAAATTGCACAATTGTTACAGTAGAATGTTTTCCACTCCAGTGCTGAATCAGTTAACTCATAGTGCCCAGAAAATAAAAAATTTTCTATACAATGTTTCTGAAGGCATGTCTGTCATCCCTTTCTTTACAAAATTGGTTACCACATTTTCATGTTGAGCGTGTAAGAGGTGATGAACTCTGAAGTTAGAGTCTCTAAGTCTTCTATATGATGGAGTTTCCACAGGTTTTCTGTACATGGGTATCCACCAGGACACAGCTATGCCTTTTCAAGTGGAATCATCTCAGTGCTTCAGGGACATTTCAAAATCATGTATAGTCAGGGCTTGTATAGGATATACTTCTTTTAAGCAGAATACTTCTTTCAAGAAGTGTCTCAGCTTCAAATTCAAGAAAAATACTGAATATTAACCCATATACTGCACATTTACAAGAGATGTCACAGTGAAAAATATATCAGCTGTCTGAGAGAGACAATCCTCTTACTGAGCTTTGGTCAAAAACAAGACCTCCAGAAGTTCTCTGGAAGCACTGATTGTTCAGAAAGAAATTAGGGTATGCATGAGACCTCTGGCACTGGTAACTAAAACAAAGGCTCAAGCAATAATGTCTCACATGTTTGAGGGATGGTTTGTTGGCTCCAAGTTTCTTCTCCCTGTGCTGCAGTTATTCCTCCTTTGCTAGAAAGAAAATCAGACAGAGAAGGAATACAATGTTCACCCAGAAAATTAGGCCACTCAGATGTATTCACTCACTTGAGTTTAAACTGAATAGCTTTCCAGACCCCAGCTCGCTCTCCATTCATGAAAATGGGATCTCAAATATTGAGTTTGAGTGTATGCCCAAGTGTTAGCACTTTGATTTACTTATTTTAAGTTGTGAACTGAATCCCACCTGGACTGTGTCTATAGGAGGCAGAACGAGGATCCAGGGAAATGCAAGCCTGTGAGTCTGACCCTGGTTGCAGGGAAGGTCGTGGGGTAGATCATCTAGAGTGACATCACACGGCATATACAGGACAACCAGGGCACCAGGACCAGCCTGGGTGGCTTATGAAAGGCAGATCCTGCTTGACCAACTAGATCTCCTTCTATGACAAGGTCACCCGCTTGGTGGGTGAAGAAAATGCTGTGAATGTTGTCTACCTGGTCTTTAGTGAAATTTTTGACATCATTTCCCATAGCATTCTCCTGGAGAAACTGGCAGCCCATAACTTGGACAGATGCACTGGGCAAAAAAACAGCTGATGGCCAGGCCTAGAGAGTGGTGGTGAATGAAGCTACATGCAGCTGGAAGCCAATCATTAGTGAAGTTCCCCTGGGCTCAGTGCTGGGGCCAGTCCTGTTTAATATCTTTATCAATGACATGGAAAGAGTGTTCTTTCAGTCAGTTTGTAGGTGACATCAAGCTGGGCAGGACTGTTGATCTGCTGGAGGGCAGGAAGGCTCTCCAGAGGGATCTGGACAGGCTGGATAGATGGACAGCTGTGTGAGACTCAGCAAGGCCAAGGGCCATGTTCTGTCCTTGGGTCACAACACCTGCATGCAGCACCATGGGCTGGGGGAAGAGTGGCTGGAGATTTAGAGTTCTGCAAATCTCAATTTAAGCATGCACAGGTGCTGTTAATTTTGCATATGTTAAATATTTTTTATTAGTGTCTACAGGATTTTGATACCTCTGTCTTTTAAAATCTGTGCAAATTAAATACATTTATGCTTTATGGTGGTTTTGTTATATTTTTGTCTAGCAATGGTTTAGAAAGACAGAAACTGTAACAGCAATACCTCAGCCGAATGCTTGATTATCTCTGTTGAATAGAATTTATGAGAAATAACAATACAAAAATTATTTATAGTGGTTATATTTCCTTGGGAAAAATTAGCTTCTGTCTCTGTCATTTCTAATGCTTAATTGTTTTTAACCTCTTACATTAATAAACAACACAATCTAGATACCCCTCAAAAGGATGTGATCTGCTTCAATGAAAAGCAACAAAAATCCACAGATATAGGAAACCATTTAAAAGAGGTAAAACACATCTGAGTTTTCCCATGGTTTTCACCTGAGTTTCAGAACTATCTCTAACAGTCGAATTTTCTTTGTACTAACCTCTAAGGAGTATGTTTTAGGGCTAGAGGGGGCTCAAAGACTGGTTCATGTAGAAGTTGTAACACTTCACAATGGTGGTAAGTCTGAGGGAATAAAACAATGTTGCCATGAAAACCCCGGGAGGATGGTGCTCTGTGTTCCTCTTATGGTAGCCTTTAAGTAAAATTCTCCTGTTGCTTTGCCCACATGGTGAAAGTAGAAATAAGAAGTCATTGTGATACAGAAATCTAACTTTTTGGGAATGCAGCTGCTTCAGTCCTTGAGTCGGGAACATACTTTCAAAGCCCAGTTACAGAGTTACTAAAGCAGCTTCTGTACTTGGTGTTGAGGCTGTCCTAGAAAAGAAGATTTTGACCTTCTTGCTAATGATGAGGGGAAGAAAACCCTCACCATGGCTGCTCTCATAAGAGTCACTTAATGCCGTGAGCCATGACTAACAGGCAAAATAGACCCAGGACTTTATGTGCTGGGGATATCATCTGATCAGCCAGAGAATGAATTTGCACTATGTCATTTATACACACCTAGTTGCATTCAGATATCCATGTCTCAGTGTTCACACGAGGACCATCTCCTTGCACCTCTATCCCCCAGGGCAATCCTTAGGTGGTCACAATTTTCTGTACTGGCCAGAGTTTGACTTAAACCCATCGACATTGAGGGAGAGGCTCTTCGTACCCCAGACCCCTGCAGAACTCATGCTGAGGGCTCCCTCCAACTTCCAGCTGCTCTGTGCTGCTGATGTGACTTTTAGAGATAGTGTAACTCAGTGTAACTCCATAGCAAGTATTAGTTTTAAATACATTACCCTAGAAAAAATAAGCATTGATTAGGACCTATATTTTCTATTATTCTTTCTCCAGCCAGCTAGTCCCTGCCTTTCTGACATTTTAAAAATTTTTCAGCTATGACTAAATGTTTCTTCTTTCTTTTTTTTTTCCTGTTTTTTTTTTCCTTTTAGTTATGTCTCTGAAAGACTGTAAACGTCTTTACTGTCTTAACTGTAAACGTTATATGAGAATTGTAAAGCACTGAACATGCATCTGGTTTTAAGCTTTGGAACTATTACTTGCTTCTATAATTTGGCCTTTTTATGCTTATACTTCCTCATCTTGCTTATACATTCTTTATTTATGCTTCCATGTCTCATTTACCGAGAGTAGCACAGCAGGTTCACAAAATTAAGAATTAAACAGACAATGGACAGGATTCTTCTCCCATCTCTGTTTTCTGAAAATGTTCACAGATACAAATGAAATCTTAAAGTCTGTATTTTTATTCTATATTTCTCTGAGATTGGTTGTCTGCCACTTTTTGAAACTTTCTTACTCTCATAATTTCAGAACAACCTGTGATTAGTTACTTATTTCCTTTATAAGTATACACACTATACATATGTGTGTGTGCATGAACTATTTATTGATACAAAGATACACATTATATATATATTTGTGTATGTTATGTCATAGAAATATATACATATATAAAGAGATACAATATAAGTGCATCCAATAAAGTGTAAGAATGCAGTGTATACAACATTCTTTAATACTAATGAACAATTAAATTTAAAATTTTAATAGGAAACAATTGAACAAAATTAAAAGGACCAGTTTTGGAGCCCCTCACTTTACAAGGCTGTTGTACAAGCCCAAATATGCTTGGGGTGGGGGAAATTCAAGAGGGTGAGGTGCTGCATCAAAAGGGTGGGGGGCAGGAATGCACAGCAGTTTTACACCTAGCAGTAAGACCATCATAGGGTGCACGCTTGTGCCAGTTGTGTTTCCTTATCCTTAGGCTGATGACACCACAGAAAGTTTCCAAATTCCTCATCTAACTGGCTGAGGATGAAGAAGGGAGAAGTGTGCTCTGGTCTGTTCTCTTTTCTGCCCTATCATGCAGCAGTGAAAGAAGGAACAGGTGTACAAGGGACAGCACTGTTTGGAGAAACAAGAGAAAAGGCTGATCAGCAACCAACACCCTCAATACTCTGTTAGTAAACTTCCTTAGCGCTTAAGTTATATTGTTAGTCCAGAGTTTCTTTCTTACATGTGTGGCAGCAGTTTGTGAGTAAACAGGTCTATTCCACCACTTCAGTTAAAACCACTTCCTGTGCCCCTGGTGGGAAGCTTTGGCCATAGAAATACCTTTTCTGAAGCCAATAAAAGGTGAAATGTTGATCTGAATAGAAACCAAGTTGTAACCTGACTTGCAAACCAAGATGCTTATAAGTTACAGAAGGCAGCAAGAAAGAGCTTTGAAAGAAACAAGAACTACAGTTGAAGAAAATATTGATTTTTTTTTGTAGTTAGAATCATTTGAATTATTTCTTTAAGTACTATGATTCTTTTGTTCCTTTTTTTTAACATTCTAATAGTTGTATTAAAATGCTATTTCTGTTACCAGATTGAAAATTATCACTGAATCCTTTTTCCTTGTCGAAAGCTGGGATCATGCGGTTTCATTAAAATGATTTTGTACTGGAATATTTATTATTAAACCTTTACTTAATTATAACTTCACAGTCCTACTCAAATGAGTAAGGAATAATCTCAACCATCATACTATTGTCTCGAGAACATAATATATAAATAAACTTCTAGACTATTAAACAGTTTGAACTTCCTACGTGATAGTTTGGTTGCTATGCGGTTAAACTGGTTTTTCCCTTCTTAGAAATTTGTGACCTTAAGTATCTTGCTTGCCTGATTCTTGCACTGCTGTTTGGCATTGAATGTCCTGACTTTCTCATAACACTGATTTGTGCTACTGAACTCATTAACTATCTGGCATTGATCAGTGGGCCACTAATCTCAGAAGAGAGTCAACTGGTCCCAACTATAAATGCTGCATAGAAAACCTGGATCAAGGTCTTCATCTGATGGCAGCTGATATGTCTATTATATGCAATAAAGTTCTGATTAGCCAGGAGGTAGCGCTTGATGAATATGTAGCAGGACAGTCAATGAAAGAACATTATGACAACTCACAGAAAGATTACTTAGAATATTATTTAAATGCAAAGGAAGCTTATTTTTCATTACTCAACAGATTTCTTTCTGTCTGTCCTTTTAATGGCAAGTCTTCATTCTCCTTTCTTGAAAACTTTTTTCTACTTTGCCTTGGATCCAAAAGGATTATGTAATGGGGGCAATGAAGAATAAGAAAGTGGAAAGGTGCAGCACAAACTTATCAGAATCCAATAAAATAGAGAGTGTGAGGTTTGGATCTGCTTAGAATTTATTGATGAAATGATTTCATAAAAGAAAGGGAACTACACCATTCATTTGTAGTTCAGGTGTAATTCTGAGCCAGGGCAGTAGAGAGTTTACACTCCTACTATGTCGCCAAAGTGCTGAAGGATAACACCAGAATCATGGGAGATTTAAGAGGAAAAAAATTGTGAACCATATATGTTAGCTGTCTTTTTCTTTTCTTCTCTCTTATCAGATACCAAAGTGTCTGTGATGTATTAGACAAGAGAAACAGGATGGTGCAGATGAGGAAAATTAAGTGAACATGGAACAGTGAATTGACATCAGGATCAGACTGGATCATTGTTCTTGATTTCCCAGTATCATCCCTTCTTAATACAGTCTTTTTATACCGGCACAGCGTGAGAAACATCAGGTAGGCATTTCCAGTTTCTGTTTGGCTAGAAGATTGTCTTGGCAATCTGACACAATGGACGTGGCATAGAAAGTATAAAAGAAAGAAATATGAAACACAGAAGACCCTACAGGAGCAGGACCAGGAAAGAAAGGGGCTAAGAGAGAATGGAAAATCAGTGCTACAAGTGAGTATGAAATGATGTAGCTCCCCAAAATACAGATGCAAAAAATGGATGAGAAAAAGTAAACTGGTGAAGAAAACAAGCACATTGAGAAATAATCACCATGTGAGAGGTTACAAGAGTATGCCAGAGTGTTTTGCACAGCATGCTGAATAGCAAGGTAAGAAGTGGGTTAGAAAAGAGACAGGCATTGCATGGGCAGCAAATCCTTCCTGACAGGATTATTTTATGTTTCCTCAAGTAGGATGCAGAGAGGGAAAGATGTTTCAATCCTGACTGGGGCTCTTGGATGCCTTCATCATAGTAAGACTTAACAATCTTAATAATAGTCATTACATTTGTTTTGTTCCATCAAACATGAAGATTTCTGGGCTTTAGGAGAGCCTGAAAATTCATAATGAAAATACAAACTCTGTGTGCTTCAGTTCAACTTTGATTGAAAACTGACACCCTGTATGGTCTCTCACTGTTCCTAAATTATTATGGAAGAAATAAGAGGAAAAATTCTAACTTCTCTGCATGAACAGGAATGAAAGCTTAACAGGTCTCAGGTGGTTTTGCAAGAATTCACTGTGCTACTGGTGCAGAATGTGTCCCTGCAGAGTGATCACTGCTGACTGACCTACAGCTATTTTAACAGCCATTTTCTTTTTCCTAGAGGAAATCAGAACACTATTCACATAGGTCAGAAAGCTGAAAATTCAGACTGTTTAAGTGTGTTTCATAATTAATAAAGAGTGATTTATTTGTACTTGGAAAAGGGAATTTAGTAATTGCAATGGACATGCCTGAGTGTCCTCTGACCAATAGCAAATGGTGCATGTGACATAAGCTGTCGGTGATGGGTGCCACAGTAAGAAATAACATTTCCTTTGTCTTCCACTTTAAATATTAAGACAAATCCCAGTGCCTTAAAAATACTTAAATTCAGCAAAAACAGACTGAGTTCCCTGCAGTGAAGTAGTGCCTCTTATAAACACTTTGAAGTAAGCGGATATGTTTTTCCAAAACATTGTGTCACTGAAAAACTCTTGTCACTAAAAGGTTACAAAAAGCCCCTCAAAATCTTCAAAGCATCATCCACAGATGCCAGGTAAGAGAAGTGGACTTTACAGCTCTCACAAAAGGAAAGAGGTCAAGACTTTGCCAGACCCAGGAATTTCAAAACTGTCTTTCTTAGGCAATGTGAAATGGCTGAAACTTGTAGCTTTGTCAAGGATGCTTTTTTCTCCCTCAGAAAGGGCCAACTTTCCTTCTGCCTCTGTTACCAGCTTGTTCTGTGATGAACTTTTTGATACCACCACCAGACTCACTGCAAAATAAAAGTACTTAGAGCACAGTCTTCTTTAGGAATGTGAGGCTCAATATGTTAAGGTCTGTACACAAACCTGAGCTTGTTTGTTTATTAATTATAATCTACATTTGTTGACTAGTCATTTGTGTATTTAATTGGGAACAATGTCAGCTCTCTAATATGAATATAGGAAGGGTAGAGAAAATGCTATCTCCCTCTCAGATAGAATTCCAAGACACTTATTTTTGAGTCCAGAAGTACTTGGCTGGGGCTAGGAGGGTGATACACAGCTGCCCAACCTCATACTACAATAAGGCTTCCACAAAAAGGAGACAGCCTTGTACTCCTTAAGAGAGTTGAGACAAATGTGGAGGGTCCTGAGGAACTCCACAAGCAGAAGGGTGACTGAGGGAAGTGTGACGAGATGCAGAGACCTACTGCAAAAACCTAAAATATACTCAAAGTAAATACATACCTGTAATGCTTATATATAACAGGATATATACAGATAGACAGATATGTAGGATCAGATGGACAACAATTTTGCAAAAGAGGACTTTTCATTGTGGTCAACTAATTGA
This sequence comes from Lophotriccus pileatus, assembly GCA_035583135.1. Classification (NCBI taxonomy): domain Eukaryota; kingdom Metazoa; phylum Chordata; class Aves; order Passeriformes; family Tyrannidae; genus Lophotriccus; species Lophotriccus pileatus. Next base: position 60,239,147 of record JAWWES010000041.1, read on the forward strand.
CCACAAGGAGATAATATGCCCTTGCAGAAATGGTGGGCAACAACATTGCCAGCAGTTCAAGGGGAGTGATCTTTCTCCTCAGTTCAGGGTTGGTGCAACCACATTTGGAGTGCTGAGTGCAGTGCTGGGCTCATCAGTACAAGAGGGACATAATTATGCTGGTGTGAGTCCTTTCAAGGGCCACAAAGGTGATTAAGGGACTGAAACATCTCTTGTACAAGGAGAACTTGACCTAGATGGGAATATTCAGCCTGGAGAAGAGAAACCTCAGGGGACATAAATATGTGACTGAGGGGACTGAAGAAGGCAGAGTTGGGCTTTTCACATTGGTGCCTAGGGAAAGGACTGGGTAGAATAGGCACAAACTAAAACAGAGAAAATTGTTTTAAATGTTACAACTATTCTTTTTTTTCTGTGAAGGTGGTCACACGCTGGGGCATGTAGCCCTGAAATTTTGTGAAATCTGCATTGTTGGAGAGTTTCAAAACTCAACTGTGTAGCAGAGAAGGACTAGAAAACTCCCAAACTAGTGGTGTGTTCACACCTCAGCATTTCTGTGGTTCTGTGATTCTGTAATCAAAGAAAATCTTCTGTTGCCATGAGACAAAATAACTAGGCTGATAGGTAAAGAAATGGGATGCTGAAGAAAATCAGCAATTTTGAAAAAAACAAGTTCTCTCTGCACTTGATTTGCATTCAGTTGAACTAAGGCATTAAAGAGTTGTCAAAAGAAAATATTCCTTAGTAGTTCATTGCAGGAAAACATCAAGAAGAAATTTACACATATCTATCCAACATCCTGCTAATCTATGTTCATTAACCTTCAAAACAGTATTTAATGAGCTTGCCTTTTATCTAGACCTCTGAATTTCACCTTGAGAGAAAAAGTTTATTCTGCTTGGTGTATTTGTTGATTTTTTGGAATGAAAAATGTAAGAAGCCTCGGAAACATTTTGATAAAGAGATTTGAACTCCTGCGAGTCTCTCAGATTCAAATTTTAGGCTACATCACAAAAGAATACTTCATCTGAATCAAACCAAGCTCTGTTCTGTGTGTTATGTCTTGTATATTCAGTATCATCCTTATACAAGATTTTGGTCAGTCACAGTACACTCCAGGTCATGCCTAGCACTCCTGTGATTTTGGTGGGATGATGAGCAAATGGAAGCAACCAAACTGAAGAGTACTCTCAGTAGTTATCCAGGTCTAAATAGTCATCCAAATGTCCCCTGACTCAGAAGTACTCAGGAAGTCCCGAGCTCCACAGAGCTCATGGCCATGAGAGTGGGCAGCCGTTTGGCAACCTGACTATAAACAGCCGGGGCACCTCTGACTTGTTCAGATTTGCGGCGGACACACTTGCAGGAGATCAAAATGTTAGCAAAAGAGGAAGAGATAGAAACAATTAATCAACAAGATGAAAGGCAAGGAAAGGCAGAGCTAGCGCTAAATAAAGTATACTTTCCCTTTGTTTTTGGTTCTGTTTTGTTTTGTAAATTTGGAGATAGACTAATCTCATTATTTCTTGTAAAGGCATCATTAATGAGTACAACATTGACAGGCAAAACCATAGCTTGGAATCAAGGCTTGTACTAGGAGGTGGATTGGGTTGGAACCCCATAATTTGATTTCTACTATTCTTACTGACAAATCTTTTACTGCAAGGTTTTTATTTCTTTCATTGCATGTTTTAATGGATAAACAAGCACATAGAGAGTAAGTAATGCACTCTGCCTGGAGTTTGAGCAATCTTACAGGGTTCTAGGGAGAATTTAAATATTTGGTTGTTTCCAGTATGTATATTCATCTTAATAAATTGGTACTAGGCAACCAGCTCAAATACTGAATGTATGGTGGGCAACACTGTGTAATTTTGCAAGCATTCTCAAATTCTCTTTTTTTTGTCATTAAATTAGCTTTCTCTAAAATGAAACTTGTATATAATTTTGGAAGTTACCTTTTCTGGGCCCTGCCAGTAAACAGTTGCATGAATAAGATCATATGAACTTTGATTTATTCTAGCCACTCCAGAGCTGTCATGTTCACCTTTTTGTCCTCAAAATGTGCCTGAGAGTATCCTATACATTCTTAAAACATTATGCCATTAAAATTTTTTCAGTGATTGCAGAGAAATTTCTGCACAATCTGGGGCAAATAAAAATTTAAAGTTGGAATAAATCAAAAATCTAGGGCAGCTGTCATGTTTTAAATCTTTGTACATCTCCCAGGAGTTCAGGAAGCAGGTTTTTTTTCTCTGTTGTGGTGATTCTGGCAGACAGTATCTTGCTGGCCCCATCCTTGACTGATTCATGGGCTAGAGGAGATATTAAGGTTATCTGCTGTGAAGTATATGAGCAGAATATGACATCCAAGACCATCAGTTTCATAGAGACGTAGACAGAACAGTGTCATGCCTACCACTAAAATCCTCCATGCATAGGGCACTTTGAACCTTTTGCAGGGTCTGTGTGTGCAGTCACACACCTGGCATGTAGAAAATAAAAAGGAAGATGTCATGCAGGATGTGACAGTGAGGGCCCCTGGTGAGTCAGCGTAAAGATCAGCAGGATGGGCATAAAGCCTAATATAACTCCGAATAGTGTACAGCATGGACATATCCACTCTGAACTGAGGGGAGAAGAGGGGAACTTAGCAAGGGTGAATCCTTGGTCCTCAACCATTCCTTCTTCCATGGGGCCAGGAGGAACATGCCAAGCATCAGGAAAGGATAATGCAGAGGAATTATCAGTGTTGATTCTCAAGCCTCAGGTGATGGAGCAGTGTCTCCTGTAAATTGTGTTATCAGAGGAACATTTGGCAGAACTATCAGATGAAAATGTGTCTCCAACTAATGACCCACTACACTTGGATATGACTTTTTCCACATGGAACAGCTTAAGAAGGACTTAATAAAGCAGAAGGTAATGGCCACTTTTGGATCATGGGTGGGGCCCAGGGATAAACAAGCAGTTTCTCAAAGAACAGTGTCAGTTCATTGTATTAAGCATAAATGTGATCTTATGCAGCTTAAACTTAGCAGCCTGTTGTCAGCTCAAAAATGGATTTATGTCCCTTTGACCTTTGTTTGTATTTGACTGACATTTAAAATGAGAAGTTCTCCAGGATTATATTTGTATCCCCAGTTTATATTCTGCATGTTTTTAAAGATGTGTTAATCATCCATGAAGCATCAGGATCCTGACATGCAGATGTTACAAAATAACTCTAATTACTGTGATGAAATATTACAGTTTTGTATTTCAGTTAAACTAAACACTTCATGCTTGCTTTAGTAAACAGCGTACAATTTGTAGGATTTCTCAAATCTCATTATTGAATAACTGATTATTCAAATAACAAAGCAGCAGGGAATTGCACAGTATAATGACCTTCTTCCAGTTAATCAGTATTGTTATTTGTTAAAAAACAATGTTGTTTTTAGTTATTTCATGGCTCTGTTCTTTGGCCTTCTACATCAAATTAGAAATGCTCAATTAATTGAGAAGTATGGACAATTCTGAAAACAACATACAAGGCTAATGAATAAGAGGGCATACTTTTATTTAGAAACTAATGCAAGTTTTAATTACAGCTAAGCCTAAATGCCTTCATATGTTTTAACACAGGCACACAGCACACAAATGTGCACTTTCACTGGGTTAACATTTTTGTAGTCTTTTTTTCTTAAGGGTGTTGTGCATGTAAGTTTTCTGTGTCCAACTATTTGAGACTTTCCAGTCATAACCCATTGCCTCCTCTCCCTGAAACCAGCTAACTTTGGCAGATGAGGTCAAATTAATAATTGTGGTATGCTTTGTGCAGAAGTCTGCACTAAAAAAACAGTAACACATGGAAGAGTTTAAGAGATGGAACTGGATGTGGCACTTAGGGATATGGGTTAATGGTGACTGTGATGATGCTGGGTTGACAATTGGTCTAGATGATCTTGAAGGTCTCTTCCAACTTTGATGATTCTGTGATTCTGTTATAAGTGACTTTCATTTTTCTTGTATCATAAAATAGTGGCTGGGAATTGCAGTAAAAGGGAGCATCTCTCCTCTTGAATAAAGTAAAAAATGTACCATATGAAAAAAATAAGTCAATTTACTGCACATTAAACTCCCTTTTCTGATTGTGCAACATTTAGGAAACCTTGGCTCAGAGGAAGTGTACTGAAAGCTCTCTCTGTTTACCCAATGTTACGTCTCTGTGTTTTCTGTCACAGTCCCACTGGCAGTTTCAATGGACAAAAGCTCACAGTCAGGTACAGAAGTTAAACAAGGTGAGACCTCAGTAGTGACTAATATGTTCAAAAAAACACTGTAACTGGGAAAAAAACAGTTTCAGTTTTGATCGGAAAGAGGTTGACAGATATTTATTTGTGGTGTCAGAGGACAGGAAGCCAGAGTGGAGGGTAAAAAGAAGTCGGGAGAGAATTCAAATTCTCAAGGACAGGTAAGAGCCAAGAGGATGGAATATGAGATCCTCTACAAAGACAGCATAAAGATCATCTAAAGTACTTTTCATGCTATTGAAATTGACTTTTTCCCAGTTCTATCAAAACAAACAAATGTAATTGGGTGTGACTAATTACATGTTACTTTAACTAATATGCTTCAATTCACTGTAGTTCTTCTAATCACAACATCTGCAAAGCCACTGAAGTTTGGGAACACTTGCTGCTTAAAATTCTACACTGGGTGCTAAATTAATGGAACGAAGATATTTTATAAATTCTTGCGGCTATTAGAGAAATTTAATTATTAAAAAATATTACTGAAACTGAGAGAATGTGCTGTACAAACACTGGGACACCAGGGAAATTAAATCATTTTGCTGAGTGTACATAATGTATTGCTTTGTTGCTTCCAAATTGCCTCAGAGCAATCAGTGAAATGACTGATTTTTCAGTGAACAATAGATTTAAGCAGATCTATTGGGTCCTCTAGTGATGTCCCTTGCTGATACAGGTAAACCCATCAATAATATTTCACATACATACCAAATTCTCACTTAAAATCAGTTAGATTCTACTGTAGGAAGGACATTTCAAAACATCTGTCCTCTGAGTATTAGAATCTGTAAACTAACTACTAATAAAACTGTATTTGTAGTTACTTAGCTTCTATTTTCTCCAGACCAATATTAATTAACATAAATTAGTCTTCACCCTCTCTCGTGTTTAGCCCATGCAGTTTTAGAAATTAACTCAGATGATAAAATCAAAGGTTAATTAAATTAAATATAATTAAAACTTAAAGGTTTGCTGTTCCTTCAAATTGTTGAGCAGTCTTTCTTTGAGCTCCATGCAATGAATTAATCTGTTTTGTTTCCTGCTTTATTTTGTTTGGAGAATCTGAATTCCAAAATACAGTTTGCTAGTGCCTCATACGAATGTCAAGACTTAAAACCTTGACAGGAAATCTACTGTCAGATTGACTCAGAAATACTTTCTTTTTTCCATCCCCCATCACAGCAGGAGTTATAGAGAGACAGCAAATTCAGAATCACCATCTGATCCACCGATGACTCCAAATTTTTGAACACCTTTGTATTTTGTAATTGGTAACTCCTCTGTTTTAGTTATTAATTTCTCAGAGGCGTTTTTTTTCATTTTACAATACAAAATTTCATCCTATTTCTCTAACTACTGTCTTTAAGGCATCTAATCAACAAAATTAATGAACTCCACAAAAATACTGAGTTTTAAAGTCCATGAAAGCTTTAATGTATGTGTGCAAACTGAGATCTAAGAGAGGTTTGTCTGATCTGTCAGCCTTTGCTGTGCAATTCTGTGCAATGTGCTCTGGGATGGCCCTGCTCAAGCAGGGAGGTTGGACCAGATAAGCCCACTGTGGTCCCTCTCAACCTGACCCATTCTGTGACTCTGTAATTCTCCCTGACTGCTTTGTATCTATAGCAAATGCCATTAGTATACTTCTTTTCTTTAACATACTTCTTTTCTTTCTCTAATGAAAGTGTTAAAGAAAAAAATCTCCAGGATTGTAGGAAACCTTCCTTCTAACACAGTAGTTCCTATTTCAATGCAATATAAACATCTTCCCTTCAGCCTGTTTCTTGCTTGCTTTGCTACTTATGTAATAATCCTCATGATCTCTAGTTTCACTAACAATTTTACCTGTGACCTTCTATTCGGTGTATGCTGAAAGGTTAGATCTGCTGTATTTCTCTTGACTAGAAAATATACACTGTTCAAACAGGGAGGTATCAGACTAGCCAGGAATTATGTGGTATTTCTGCTTTTCATCTCATTTTCTTTCATATCTTTTCTTGCTTTTTCTTTGCAGTCTGCTGATTGCTGACCCCGGTTTCAAAGCCTTAGCAAAGAATGCGTCAAGAAAGAGGCAGTCCCTGGGTTAATGAAAGCTGTTTCACAGTTACAGGGAATGTAAGCATCCTCTTGGGAAAAGAGGCATAAAAACGCTCTCTTGATAAGGCATCTCCAAATAATAATTTTAATTTTTAATAATAATAATTTTAATAATAATTTTTAATACCTTTTACAGAGGTTATTTTACGGCAATTAACTCCGTAATACTAAACATTAGAAAGTAGATCCACACTATCCCTCAGATTTGAGCATACATTCATAGCTGAATTCCACACTAAATACACATATAGCTGTAGATTTCCTGAAATCTTATGCTGCAATGAGCCAGAACTCATGATGTAACCAATAACACATCTATGGATGCTCAAAAACCAGATGTGGGGATTTTTTCCCTTATGTCCACCTGCATGACACAGTCATAAATATTCCTGACTCATGAATGACTAGGTCATTATACATTGCATAACTTGAGGTTTAAAGTGTTTTGCTTAACTGTTTCTCATTCTTCATCATTAATCATATGAGAAGATTTAATACAAGTTGTGTAAAATCCAAAGGTGGTTTAAGGTCTATAATTTTTTTGTGTTATGGGATCTTTCAAAGGAATCAAAGAAGCAAAGTCCAATGAATCACAGTGAGATTTAGGTAATGAGTCCAACCCACCTGCTTTGGAAATCCCATCTTTGACAAGATCAGTGCAATTAAGAAGTTTTTTTTACAGATCAGTGGGAAGAGCTGTACCACATATCCTTGGGGCTCACTGCTCCACAGAGAGTGTGTGACTCCACTATTACCCTTTTCCTGAGGGCACAATCAGCCTCTGTACATTAAAGATACAGACTGCAGGGTGCTGTGGTCAGTCTCAGAAGAGATGGTTGACATTTTCTTTAAAATTCTGATTCTATGCTTTTAAGGACTTGATATAAAAAGGTCTGGCTTAATTTAAAGCTAAAAAATATCTACTATCCTTTCATTATACCATTGCAGGATGTACCAATTAGCAGTAATGGACAATCATATTCTGAAATTCTTCAATAATTTGTTTTAGATAGTATATATCTGTACCTCCACGGTCTTACTTGCACATTTACAGAGCCTGTTATCTGTGAGTCTGCAATAATAAATTAACTTAATAAAAAAGGCAATAAGTAGCTGTCTTGTTTATGATGTTATTATCAGGAAGGACATATTTTATAAAAATAACATTGCTGGGAATATTTTTGTACTAAGGGATGATGTCTCATAATTTAATTTTCATTTCATAATTTAATTCATCCCCATCCAACATCCTTAAAACTACCATAGATAACTTTGTATGTTATGCAATACTTTCATACTGAAACATATCACAGAAACACATCATTTCTTTTTCTAAACTTTTTTATTCGAGGAAAAAATAGAAGTTCTGAAAATTTAACCTTCTAACTGATTTTATTGTCTTTTCAATAACTGGAGTTTATTAATATGTTCTTTCCTATCAGATTTTACTATGCTTAAGATGTTTATAGATAAACTAAGTAGGTAATTTTTAAAACAGTAACACTTAGACGCATTACCTATATGTCAAATAATAGGCAGTTGAAACTTATGCTTGAGAAAAAAACAATAACCAAAATTTTGTCAAATGGCCTAAGATAATGTAGAAAATATTTTGTACATTGTGGAAAAAACTTATTGTTGAAATTTTTGTTCATCTTGGCAGATTAAAAGTGTATATTGGTAATACTTTGGTAATAACCTTTGTGTATTAACTAAGACCAAAGATTCAGACTCAGAAATCAGGCATAATTTCTCTCCTTTCATGAAACTGTTGAGACTGAAAAATTATATACTAATAGGTGAAACACATGGCTAGTAAGGACAGAATAAAAATGCAAAGTAGAAGACAAGAAATGGGAGATAAAGCAGTTCTGGTCAGAAAGTAATTTCAAACACGGTTTTCAGCGTGGATTTACTGGCTCCAGTGAGAAAATGAAGGGCAGCCACACAGAATAAGAGCAGCCTTGAATCCTTCATGCACATCATCAAATAATTGCTTGTTAAATTCTCGTCTGAAACTTCTAGACAATCTCTCTGCTCCTGAAGGGTTGCAACAGTTGTCACTGGGGCTAGAGTTCAAAGGAAACCTAAGTGCAGAATGCTATCTGCAGATTAGTTTAGACTATAATGCTTTTATGAGTCATTATGATAACTGAGGAAGACAAGTCACAGTTGCATTTTTAGATTTGATATCCAGATAGATCTCTGGCCAGGCAGAGTTCTTCTGTAACCTGGAGATTTGATTCCAAAATATATGAAATTTCATGACACCAAAGTGATTCTTTTTCAGAAAGACCTGCATTTTAAACTCTGAATCACTATAAATTGTTCTTTATAAATTACATGATATGATATTTTATTCCACATTCAATCTCTTCAATGTTCTCCTACAGACTTTTTTCATAGATTATGGCATAAATGAAGCACACTCCCTGAGTAGGCCTAAACATTATAAGCTTGGATTCTGTTTTGTCTTTCTTTGGAATGTGGCAGGTGTAAGGTCAAGTCAGGGGGAGTCTGCACTAGAATTTTAGTTCAGATCAACTGTGATTGCTTTTGAATTTCTTGTCCTGGTCATCCCCATTTTCTGCACTTTGGTTCCCATCACAGGGTGTTGGAGTGCATGACCTGGCTTCTTTTCAGGTGAACCCACCATCTCATGAAATGATCTCGTTCTGTTCAGATGAAACTGAACTGGAAGACGGTCAACAAATGTTAGTGGGCTACACGTTGAGTGTCATAAATCAAGGCCTCTGGACCAGACTGGAGCCCTCCTTCTGGCACTTCCCCCCCAAACCATGTGTGGTGTGTTCACTGCACTCTCAGCACCAACGATTTCATCTCTAAGATCTGCTCCTTTTGAGTCATGTTAGTTTGTAATGTGGACATAACCTCTCTTGTAAATGTAACCTTTATATTGAAGTTATTGTAGTTCATGTGCTGGCCAGTTACAGGCTGGCTTATAGCACACAGGTGGACACTGTGATAACCATTTGTAATAGATTTTGTTATAGCAGTTAATGTTTTATCTTAAATGTTTCCATGTCCAGTCACTCTGAGGGATGTCAGAGATTTGATTTATTTTATAAATATACTTATCACTGGTTGTCTTCTCAGGATCTTGAAAGATACTTTTCTCTATTTCTCTCTCCAAAAAATCAGTTTCTTTTTTTCATCTGCTGGAAGCAGGGTGCACAATGCATTTCTTTTTATTTCCTTTTTTTTTTGTACCAATGTCATCATTCATGGTTTTGTTAGTTGATCTGTACTTCCTCTTCAGTGTCTGGAGTTAAAATTTACAAGATATTTTGAGATCTGCAAGACTCAAATTGAGTCTAAGAGACTAAGCTCAGAATTTCTGCTTTGATATAACTTATTCTCATCAAAGAATAACAGTCATTTGGAAAAAACTGTGCATTGAACTGCTTCGGGTTTCAATTTTTTTTCCTCAGAACATAAATCAGTGCATTTCAATAGTCCTGTTTTCAGTATATTTGAGTAACATTGAATCTTTGAGATTGATAATGCATATTATATACAGGATTAATGATAACTTGTCATGTAAGATTAGGGTTGGTATAGATACGTGACAAGTTTGTTGCTCTTCTGAAACAAGAACTTTATTCAAAGGAAAAAGCTCTCACTATAACAGAGTGAGAACAGAGGGAAAAAGCCAGCACTGCCTGCAGCCAAGGCACAAGACTGAAAGGTGCAGTACTCCAGATCATGTATTCTAAAATGGTCAGTGAACTCCAAACCAAAACTCTCATTCCAGACTCTCAGGCTGTCTCCTTTCCTATTGAGCTACCTAGTAACAATTAAGGAGAGAGAAATCAATGACAAAGAGTGGATGTGGATTCAAAGTACTGTTCTGATTAGCCTGAATTCTTATGGATGTTTTAGGATTGTGAAAGATGAATGCAATATTTTGTTTAATGTCAGTTGTAATACAAATAGTTTTTATATAAAAAGTAGAGATGTAGGATAGAGGTAGGGAGAATGGCACAAAAAAATCTCACACTGCCTTACTACAGCAGAAAAATTGTTTATTCCCTATGGCTACCATATAATCGCTGAAAAATGAGAATACATCTACAATTCTAAAATTGCAAAGGACTAATATAGCATTTCTGTGACAAAAGTATCTTCAAACAAAATAACGTCCTGTCCACAAAATACGTTGTAAGGCTTCAAATACTGGAGAAATTCTTCTCCTAATAGTTCAAAACAAACAAGCAAGACAATTACCCTTCAGAAGGAAATAAATGTTGACAGAGCCACCCTTTCAGTACAAAAAAGGGTGGCTCTCACTCTTTCGGAATAAGACCACACAACAGCCACTGCTCTGACTGATGTCTGCATAGATTTAGCTGAGCAAGCATTGCACTGACACGGGTATTGTCTGTAGTGATTTCATAGCAGTGTGAAGTTCGGTGAAGTCAAGAAAAACTAAGCAAAAAGTAGAGCTTCTGCATAATCCCTACCAAGCTCTCTGCTGCCACAGTTAGCTGCTATCTGTAAGAATCAACAAATCTAAAGCTGTGTATATATAGGTGATGAGGTGTATTTCATAGGTGATGAAAGATCAGAGCCTGTTACCAAACAGAATTATGCAAATTTTGCACTTAGTAATCATGAGGAAAAATGCCCTGAAAACTGCAGATAGAAAATGTTCAGATTTTTATTCTTGTTTGTCACACTGCCAAAGCATTATTATTTGCAGCAACTATCTAAAGTTTGTGAATATTTGCATTTATAAAGGTCTTTTAAAGTAATTATGAAAGTAATATATGATTGAGCAACTGCTTTTTGTGAATAACAGGCTCATTTAGCTATTTTTGTTACCCTTATGATATCTGACTACATTTCTTTTACATTCTTCTAAAGAAAATAATTTCTACAACGCAATTTTCATCAAGGATTTAGCATAATGTTAAAATAATAACATTTTGTTGTAATGACTCTTCATCAATCACTATTTATCAATGCTGTAATTGCCAGTCGGCTCCCTAAAATTTGAAGTTCGTCTACGAATATAAACCTGAAAAAGCAGACATGAGTGATCTATTCCAAAACTTTCCACTGAGCAGATAAAATTTGCTCAGATATAAGGGAAAAGCAGACACATTATTCAAAAGATTAAGAGTTTTCTGTGAGTGGTGTATTAAAGGCAGTACTCTCAAGTACAAAAATAACCAAACAAACAATGCTTTCTACCCCTCTAAAAAAAAAACAAAAACCCAAAAACAAACAAACAAAAAAACCCCCACAACCAAAAATAACAAAAAGAGAAGAAAAAAACAAAAAGAAAATCTTAAACAACACCCCTCCACCAAAAATAAAATAAAAAAAAAATTAAATAGGACCAAACCTATATATTAAGTCTTCTAAAGAAAAATGTTACTGCCATACTCCCATGCATGTTTGAACACTCATAATGTCTTCTCAACCTTTCTTTAAATTGGAATAACAATGAATAGTACCAAAGTATCATAAAGTTTCTTATGAGTTCATAATTCAGCAGGTACTTTTAGTGTCATATTTGAGGGTTGATGTCCATTTTCTCCTATCAGATGCCGTTTGAGAATGTAGATAAGTTGCTCAAACATGGTTCAAAGAGTTTTGTTTCTGTTGCTCCTCTGAGAACAGTTTGATTTTTGATGTTCTACTTGGGTTTTGTTTGTTTGTTTAATCCTAGTTAAAAAAAAACACAACACAACAGGGAGCTGCAATGTTGATAGCGTAAAGTATGTTCTGCCTCCTGTGTTACCTTAACACAATCTCAATACCACATTGATCACGGATTTGAAACTCACCACAGCAACAGCCTCTCATCTCAGAGACTCACCTGCAGACTTTCTACAGAGCACACACTTCTGAAATATCATCATTTGTCCTTTTGATCTGATCATAGAAAGGAGTGAAGGAATGTAGGATAACATTTCAAGACAGGGCATCTGCCTAGCAGCCTGCTGTCTGCTGACTTTGGACTTCAGGGAAAGAAGGTTCTCATTTTGGTGGATGAGGAATGGTCCATAAACCAGAGATTGTTAAAGCATAATCTATTCTGCAACACTTAGGGATTACTGGACCTGCTCAGGCAGAGCAGCCTCTTGCCTGCTGGCTATGGCCAATAGCAGAGCCACGGGGTGGGATGTTTTGAGGGGATACAAGGGTAATTAGTTAATTTTTTTAAAACAGCTGGTGAATTACCCTCTTCTTCACATGTCAGTATTGCCAGTCATGAACAGGGGTCAGCTTTTAACTCCCTCATAGCTGGCATTGTGTCAGTTCTGCATGTTAGTATGGGCTCTGGTCTGAAGATGGCATTTTTCATCATGAAACAGTTTTCTATTTAACAATTTTTTCAGACTCTCAAATATGTCTCAAAGCAGATTTCCTTGAAGAACTTTTAAATGAAAAGGGCTCCTTTAACAGTTACATTTGTAAAATATTGAAATGTTTTAAAGTCAAAACTTTATGGTGTCTCAATAGTTTTACACTGCTTCTCATGAAATGTTCACATTATACACTGATATATTTACCGGTGAACTTGATGCTTAGTAAAATAACTGGAATATGATTTTACTAGTTTATCCTACCTTTCAAATCATGATGGGGAAATAATAAATGCCATCTTTTTAGAAAGAAAGATGATGCAACATTGAAATTTTTATAATCTCAAAGGGGTACTCAAGTACAAATGTCCTTGGAAAGGCATTTTTCAGGCAGGACAAAAATATTTGGAATTATAAGTTTGAGGGATTTAATCAAAACATAACCCCTTTTTTCTCCTAATTTTTACCTTCAGTATCTTTGATGTTTATTCCCATCAGAATATACTTTAATTAGGTCTCAACTGAGTGGCTATAGAAAGTCTGTCTACCAACTCTGTTTTGATTCACTTACGGGTAAGAAAGAAGATGTCTTTTCAGTCAAAAATAGAAACCTTCCCCCTTGCATAAACAAGACTGAACTCTTCGAGGGATGTAGAAGAATTAGCTAAGTAGGGTTTTTTAATTATTTATTTAATTTTTAAATGTCTTGGTATCTCTGAATGCTCTTTGAAATACAATGGGGAAAAAAGTAGTAAATTATCAAGAAATCTCTTGCTGTGGTGTTTCTAATTTGGGTGCAGCTAAGGTGAACTTCACACCACGTGAAAACTCATACACTGTAGTCTCATGACAGTACTGAAAACCTGAGTCTTGAACAGACCATTTTGGATAATTTAATCTGAAAAAAACCTCCAAAGATTTTATGGGTTCCTCAGAGCAGTTTACATCATATGGGTTTAAAAACAAAAAGCCAAAACAGCATGTTTTGAGGGATACCAATAAATTCATGCTGTCAAGAATTTGTAGGTTTTCTTGTATGGCCACAATTTTATCACAGAAAATGTATAGTGTCATTTGTAATATATGGGCCTTTATTAGGTGAAAAACTGACCCCTTCAGAGGAAGCTAGTGTCCTTCATTGTTCTTACAACCAGAACTTGGAAATTATATTTTGACCAGCAATGCATGGTAGAAAAAGGGACAGTGAAAGCCCTGGAGAGATGCAATCTACTGCAAGTAAATGCAAGTGGAAAATTAAAACATTTTTGAGAATGTCTCCATGAAAAGTATTTTCTTTCTCAGTAACAGAATTCAGTTATCCCTTGGCCAAATTATTAAAGGTGGGATAATTTCTTCACTATAATGTTCACATATCTGACCTATTAAAAAAAAAAAGCTAAGATAATTACCATTTCTAATTGGTAGGTAGAAGGCTTACAATTGGTTTCTTTTCAACAAAATGTCTGGAAAAGTCCAAAAGGTTAGGGAAAGAGCAAGAAAGCCAAAAAAATGTAACTTGAGGAAGTTATGATGCCTTGAGCTAGAAAGCAATAGATTTGTCTGAAATCTGGAGAAACTTGTAAAGGGCTTTACATCAAACCTGGCAGTAAAGAAATCCTTGTGAGATCTGAGACAAGTGGAGAGAACTTTTGTACTTCTGTTTCCCTGGGGAAGGAGAAATTATATGGTCTAGCTGAGGACTAATCAAGGGAATAACAATACCCAGATCCTGCCATCAAATACAGAAGATGAACATGATGTCAACATTTGCTCTTTTGCATAGATTCCAGAAATAAAACACTTCTGATTGTGAGTATTTGGAAAGAAAGGACATCTTTGAGTGCAGTGTTTATATACTGCAAGCTTACACTTCTAAAAGGTTAAATATTTTCATTTGAACCCATAAGTGCAGAACAAGGAATGAAAAGGGTGTTTTATGTGCCTGAATACTGTTGCATGGCATATTTGAAGGAGACTCCATAAACAAGCTTTATGTTATTTACTTTCAGTGTCATATGTCACTCTACAAAATTGAAAACTGATAACAAAGAGGAAATATCATATAATATAATATGAAATATGGCTAGAATATTAAACAGTAAATGCTCCTATTAAGCTCTGCAGAAATTATATCATAAGAATTTTATAAACTAACAGAACTACTCTGGTCCAAGAAGCTTAAATCTAAAGCTAACCACAGGAAAATCTCAGCCTCAGTCTCATGCTTCCTTAGAGCCCTCCAGCTTGCAATCAAGAGTAATCAAATATATACACCTTAAAAATAGCAGCAAGTCTTGTTCTCTTGATTCATATTCACTGGTTCAAATAATATATTCCCTCAGGTAGTTCAGGGGGGCAGCAACAAAGGCAGTCCAGTTTAATTGACTTTGTGGCTCTTGCAGAAACACTAATGTAGATTCAGGGCTAACAAAAAGGCAATGAACACAAACTGAAGTCCTTTCCACAGGACATATTTATATATTCATAGGTGGTTGTTTGTTTACACTCTGTCGTAGGAATGCAGCACATATGAAACTTGTATTCCTCTGGCAAAGCTAATTTAAACTGACAAAAGAATTCCAAATTTATTGTAAACAACAGATACGTGTACCTGCAGACACCAAGAATAGGAAACTAGACAGAAAAAGAACAAATAAAAAGCTGCAATAAAAGTGCAGCTTTAATATAAGCTAGAAATTTCTCTTTAGTTGGTGTTATTCATGAGAAGCTTTTAGGATCTGGGGTTTTTTTCTGATTCTTAAATGTGACTATGAAAACAATTCACAGAAGAAGTGGTTTGGCTTTTTGCTCTTGTCGTTCATTTTCTGATCCCACCTTTTCTTCCTCCTCTTTAAGTGAACAAAAGCTGTAACCCCTCTTATCAGAGAAGCCTCATCTTGTAATCTCTGCAAATCTCCAATTGCAACTGTCCAACACAACTCTGCAGCATCTTTGCCTTTGATCTCTGCTAAATAGATTATGAGTAACACTATGTGGTTTATCAGCTGTTTTCTCTACTCCGTTCTTCCTCTGTAAGGTATACCAGCACTGCCTGCCTTATGCAGGACTTGTATTAAATATATATCAGGATTTTTTTAATATTTAGAGATTTTATTTCTTCCTTATTTGTGCTCAGGAACTCTTGGTAACCCAGGTCTTGCTAATTAAATCTACTCTACAGCTGGCATTTTCACAGCAATACCACTGGCACTGTTTGCAGAGCAAATTTATACGGAAATGGGATATTTTCATTACAGTGTCTTCATTCAGTTTTGAGCAGAGCTCCTGTCAGTGTTTTCCCCAAACATTCTCCCAGCTCAGAAAACTGGGTGATAGACAGTAGATCTCCAGTGTTATACTTAGGTGTGCAGCATGTAAATAGCAAGCAAAGTTCACCAGGCCTTAGGTGTTTTCATGGCAGAGGATGTTATTACAAGCACCACTTCTGACTATGGGGGATAGATCTCAGCCACAACTAAGTATATTTGTGTCTTTTCTTTATTATTTTTAACTTCCCTGCATAGCCAAATTGCTGCCGCTTCTACAGCTCTGCAGCACATTGGCATGGATGTCAGGTGCTGCTTTTGGCATAATTCCTTCATAAGTCATGTCCAACGCTTCCATTTTGTGGCCAGCTGGCCCAAGGAAATAACTTTTAGTTTTCCATGCTTTCATTACTGCATCTTGATGATACACATAAAATCCTGTTAATTGCCTTCCTGACAAATGTTTTCTTATTATTACTTGAATTTCTTCAGAAAACAGTTATTCTCAGAGTTAACTTGAATTTTCTGTGCTAGTAAAGCACAATTTAGACTTTGGGGGTTTTTTTTGCCTGGAAAGTGCATAAAATATCTTACATATAGTAAAGGTTTTCCTTGTTTCTTAAGTCTTCCTTAGCTGTCACAGGAGGATCATCAGAAAAAGACCCTGCAGGTCCAGAACCGCTCTGTCCTTACAGTTCTTTACACAGTTGCAAGCAGAACAGTACAAATTCATTGGACTGCTGGGTTTTCTTCTGATGATAGACAGCAAATGTGCCACTGCCAATGCTAAAATCAAGACCATAATCTTAAATCTGGTGTGCTGGTTTGGGCTGAGATAGAGTTAATTTTCTTCACAGTAGTTAGTCTGTGCTCCATTTTGGATTAGTGCTGAAAACAGTGTTGGTAACACAGGGATGTTTTGGTTACTGCTGAGCAGAGTTTGTTTCTGTATGACTTTTGTTTCCCTCAGCTTTTCACAGTCTTACAAAAACAAATGTTGGGAAGGTTCCACTGCCATCTTTGCAAATAGCAGCCATCATTTATCTCCTTTTTCTTCCTCCATTATTCTCTGAAATTCAGAAATGTTCCTTGGTTTCTCTGCCTTTCAGAGCTGGATAGGCAGGTTGGGCATGTTCTTTCCAGGAGCCTTTCTGGTGGCTGCTGGCAGGAGCTTTCATGATTCCTGCTGGCAGGTGTAGGACAAGATCAGTTCAGGAAACTTCATGTCCTTGCCTCTTTTCTGATGTAATTTTTCATTTGGGAACTAGATATGGGTACATTTCTGGCTAGAACTTTGTAATGATGTAGAGCTATTCTCAAGTCATAACACTTCTAATCACTCTAGGGAATACACCCAAATGGATTGAACTTCATTGAATCATTCCCTGATTTTGCAGTTCATTCAGCTGAAATTCAGAGGCTTGGCTGCTTGCTGCTCTGCTGCACACATAGCAGGGACTTCGCTTTATGTTCACCCCTTCTGGGCCAAGTCCAGCTCTTTGTTTTCTCCCTGAAACATTGGCATATTCAATCTTCAGTTTAAAGTGATAGACTTATGCCCACTGGAGTGTGGAGAGGTGACATCATTGGTTTTCCATTATCAACTAGGAGGTGTTTACATGTTGTAGTTGTTAAGGAAACCACTCTGCATGCTATCTTGTTTGCCATTTGGAAAAAAATAAAAAAGCCATTTTTTTTTTATCTTAATATAAAATATTTTTTGCTTGCATACTCAAAACTTGATGTAGGTGGTCTCATGCTTATTTCCATCTTCACTATTTGGTGTTTGGTATCCTTACAGAAAATGTCCACAACTAGAACTTAAAATATAAGGATTTAAAACAGCTATTTAAAAAAAAAGTGAGTAGAGTCTATGGGTTAAAATTTACTCCCTTCAGCTTCTTCATTGTCCTCCTCATTTTATAACCCTTAAAAGTATAAATATTCCTTGTCTTTTCTTTGTATGTATAGAAAGTTGTAGCATAACAGTCTATATATTGTACTAACACAAGACACAGCCAACTATCTACACCATTAAATGTTGCCTAGGAAGTCTGCCTATGAGTAAGACATGATTTTGTTAATCTCCAGAGAGGCATTTCAACATCTGAACTTTGGTGGGTCTGCATAGTCCTTCCTTTCTCTACTTCTAGAGCCCATTTCTTCAGGCTACAGTTCCCTATACCCTCACATTAACCTCCAAACAGCACAGTGCCGTACCTTCCTGTTCCATAGCACACAGTCCTGCTTAGCCTTGCGAATCCTTCTCCCTCACTCCCCACTGGACCCTCACAGACACCTCTCCAGGTGCTGCTCCCCTTGCAACTGCAGCGCACCAACCAACAGGGAGCCCTCCTCCTTCACGTAGCTGGACTCCTGAAGACATCTCAGGATGTCTCCAGGACACCAACACCTGACTGGAATCCGTGTGTTGTTCAGGCCTCAGTCACCGTCCTGTTCACCTGGGGCCTTATTCCCACACCTGGCCAGTTCATTCCCAAGCCTTGGCACATTTTCTTTGTGAAATCAAATGGCATGACTGGCACTTTGACTTAGCAAAGTAACAGCTCCTTCTCATAGGCAATGTCTAACAGCTTTTCTCCAGCTGTATCACACCCTCAAATAGTGAACTTGAATATCAGAAAAGTTTTCAGAAAAACAAGTAAGAGAATATTTTGAAGGCTACGAAAACATCAGACAAAAGTATTTCCTGGCTGCATTGTGATAGGTTTAATTTTATTTGCATGAAGTATTAGTAGAAGTTTATTTGTTTAAAAGAAAAGCAAAACTCATAGGTACAAATTTTTTTTTCTTAGTGGCTAATTACATTTTTTCTGCTTTACTTCATGGGGGAAGTCTTTAAGTCATGGAAAATGGCACATTTTAGACTACAAAGCTATAAATTCATTCTTTGTGTGTCCATATCTCTCAAAAATACGTGCACAAGTATTGTTACAGTCTAAATATAAACTGAAAAGCATCCTGATTTTTATTAAATTGTCACTTTCTAAAATTATGCCTATTTAACTTCTGACTTTTTTTCTTTTAAAAATGTCTTCCTTGTGATAAGTTTTATCTTTTTGAAGTTTTACCAGACACAGCAAAAAAAAAATAACAACAATCCTTAAAGAAGGATTGACAGAACAATCTTGTGTTTGTTCAGAGTCCTAAGCAACAAATTCCACCATCTCTAACTGAAATGAAGCACTGCAAAAATTCAGATTATAAGCAAAGCTAAAATCCTGTGCCTCACAGTATGGTTCCCCAGAACTCCTAAAATTGTAAGGAGGAAACAGGCAACTTCTTAAAATATTAATTGCTATCTTTGTTTTTTCTTAGTCTAGGAGTCGGCAGAGACTGTGATTTATAAAGACTTTGATAAAGTCATTTCATGAATTCTGTCATACAGATTTCAAGGTAGTCTGTCTCTAGAATTATTTTCAGACTTCTCTTATCTGCTGTTCCAAATAATAATAGTAAAAAGGCTTCTTCTATTTCTTTGGAGTCAAACATCTTTTATCTCCTGAAAATAGCTGAAACATCCAATAAGAAGGGAAGGAAAATAACTAACATGTTGAGCTGAGCGAAACTAAAACAATTGCAAAGCAATTTACACTAAATTAATTATTGGTTGTATTGAAATTTTGTTTCTTTCATCTTTGGGGAGAGAAAAAAGCAAAGCATTTCATATCTTTCCAAGGCACCTCTGGCGCTGCATATTTCGTTATCATGCGATCATTCTGTTTGCTTTAACTGCCTCCTTTTCCTTCCAGGAACCCCAGGGAGGATTTATTTTTGGGAGCTGTGAAGGATAATATAAGTGTATCAGTCCCCCACACGTGGTGTGCAAAGGAGGGGCTCGGTAGCAGGGAGCAGGCTGTGCTCCACTGTGGCTGCTCATGGCTGTGCCACCGTGCTCAGGGCTGGTGGCAATGGTGTCCCAGGGCACCCCCACCCAAAAGTCCTGCTGTGTTTCCTTTCACAAGGTTGCAAAGGCACCCTCTGGCAGCAGTTTTTCTAGTTCTGGATCCGTTCTGCCTCAGAGATGAGCGAGGTTTAATATTTTTGCTTCTGAATGTTTGATGACCTGCTGAAAATGAGCTGATGTTTTCCATTCTTTGGATGTGAGACGCACGTCGTGTAATTGGTATTGATCGGTCACCTTTGTGGAGATGTCAGGACCGTGATAGTCTTGTGGGTATCTGATGCTATATTCTTAAGACTTGTTCCCTTCACCTTAGATCTTTACCAGGATTGCTAAGAAAAACCCTTCTGCTGTCCTGGAATCCCTTCTTAGGTCCAACACAATACTTCCATCAAGGCTGCAGAAGATTGTATTTTGTTTCTACCTTTAAAGGAATTGAATTTTGGTTTCTAAAAAGGCAATGATACATTTCATAGGAGAGTTTGTATATCAGTTTTTATTTTTGACTATGGTTTCCAAAAAAAATTTTTTTTTAATCTCAAGGAATAATGCACAGACTTTTGCCAACCAAGTGACTTCTCTCTGTGCTCTCGTGAGCTCCAGAGATTACTTTTAAGGGAAAATTTCCTGCTTAACTAATGCTTACAGTCTTCTGTGTGGTTTAGGACAGTTCTCTCCCATGTTGAAGTCCCAATAAGCAAGTTGTGTCCTTTGGCTCAGAACAAAAACAAATGATGCTATTCATTCCTAAGCAGGATAGCAAGCAGAGGATTGATCTAAGAATTTTAATGGCTTAAAGTGTGGTACATAGGCCTATAGATACACACTTCTGCAGAAGGAAATATGTAATTAGTAGTACAGCTGACAGTGAACTACTATTTGTTTGAGTAGTTGATTGTAACTGTTGGCACTCTGATTTATAATATGTTATATAAATGAATTCCAGCAAAATAACTTTTAATCCCTTAACAGGCAAGAAAAAAATCATCACTTCATCAATCAAACCATCCTCCTCCTTCAAGCCAGGTAATAAAACATTAAGACATCATGACCTCCATATACTTTAAACCATTCATGCCTGCAATCTCTTGATGAATATTCCTGGTAGTACTCTCTGCTTTCTCATCTTTCATTTGTTTTGCTTGTTTATATCTTTCCTGAAACCACTTTGCCGCTATACTTTTTAGTATGTTGTGTATGACTGGCCAGTCTTGCCAATTAGAGTCTAATCATGTCCCTATAAAGAATATGGGGAAGACACAGGAGAATTGCCACATTTGCCTTATCTTAAGGAGAAGTAAATGCTAAAAAACTGAGGCCACGACAGTTAGGAGTACTTTCAGCTGGAAGAATAATTCTGTGTTAAGTATTGCACAGTTGTGGAGCCAGAAGACTAAAAAGACTAAATCTGTTTCAGTATTATCCTCCTTCTTAAAAGTCTTTCTTTTTCCTCCTGTGTATTTGAAGGTACCATAGTTAAAAGTGCTCTGTCATAGAAAATGTAATTGGGGAGAGGCATTACCAAACCAATTTTACAAATGAATAACCTCAAACATGAAGTATCCAAAATTCACTGCAATCAAAGCTGAGAAAATTATCTGGTTCTCATAATAACTAATTTAATGTCATACCCATTGAACCGTACCGCTTCTTTGAGACACCTGGTGAATCAGAATGCTCAAGGTGCTTCTGTAATTATACTGTCACATGTTTTCATATGAAATGTTTTGTTGGATAATTGCACAAAGGAGGATGAGTCTTGCAAAAACCGTTTGGATGTTTTTTGCAACTTTTTGTCATTGAAACTTCATGTAATATTATGGGTATTTTAAGCAACCATGAAGTTACACGTTTGGGTTTTTTTGGAGAATACAGCACAGCACAAGTTGATTTTTTTTCATATTTTAATACTTATGTATCAAAGTAATTTTCCTTTCTCACCAACGATAATTATTTTTAAAGGTATATTTTGAGAAGCTTACAAGCACTTACAATTGCCATTCTCAAGCCTAAAAACAGTCATGAATTATGCTTGTAAGAATGGAAAATGAAACTTTTTACAAAGATAGAGATAACTTACAGAAAAGCAAGGCACTTTTGTCTCTGTTTATTATTACTCTTTTGGTAATTTTCTTGTGCAAGTACCTAAAGACTAAGAGTAGTAATAGAAAGAAAAGAAAGAGAACAAGAGGAGAAATGGAAGAGACAGAGGGGAAAAGAAGCAGTTGATTAATAAGGAGAAAACCCAACCTACAGAATTTCCATGATTAGTTATTTGATATAGTGTAGAAAGTCAAATCTAGGAGCATTCCAACAGGTTAGTTCTTCTCAAGAGGATAACTGTCATTACAAGAGTTCCCATCTCTAGGTCAGCTCACAGGAAGACAGAGTAGGTTGTTTTCCCCACCATATATACAGGTTAAGAAGCCTCTAAAACATTGGTACTATTACCATTAGTGATATTGCCATTATAATTTAACCAGAATTGGGCAAAAGCAGGTAATACATCAGATGTTGATAAAATCTTCTCTGGCGAAACAAGTTAGTATGGAAATGTATGCTTGAAAAATATATTTGTACCATTGTTGAAAGTGACAGGCATGCATTTTATCTAAATCTGAGCTTTGCTGGAAGATGAAAGTCGTGCAGAACATGGACTCTCTGGAGGTGGAGCTCTGTAGGAAGTTTCCTTTGCTTTTCTTGGCAGCTGATTGATACCGGCAGAATTAACCACATTTAGTGCAATTTATAGAGACATACATGTCAAAGAAAGCTCAAAAATTAATTAAGAAACCATCTAAAATGCAAATTAGATAAATAATGAATTTATTAGCTGTTGTATTGTTGCTTCAAAACATTAAAAAAAAAAAATTGTGCCATGAGACCCTACATGTTCCTGGTTTCAAAGACAAATTGACATTCTTTTCCTCCTCCATTTACTTTTTAATTGAGGCAAGTTACTTGTTGAAGTGTTGTGGCTGATGGAACTCTGCCAGCCTATTTTATTATAACACATTTTTATTCACAATGAAAGAAAAGGTTATTGCACGTCATAGCTTTACTATACTTGAAAAGCTGTAAAGCATGTATCCTAAAATGAAACAGAAAGTGATATATCAAATTATCTTTCCATTATCCACAGCAAGAGCTGAGATACTGTATGACAAAACAATGCTGAGTGGACATAGACATTCCATGATGATTAATTTTGTTTTTTTGCATTTACTTCCCAAAAGAAATAACATTAAATACACATTTCCACAGGAAAACTTGGAGAAAAGCTGTGGGAAAAGCTGTCACACTGTTGCTGGACTTGCTTACCAAACCTGGACCAGAGAGGAACTCAGCAAAAATAAGGGAATCCTTGTCACTCTGAAAAAAAAGCCTTTATCTACATATATACAATGTGGGTGCACAAAATTTTGAGTGAAAAACAAAATTTGAAATCCTATTCCCAAAATATGGAAATATGATTTCAATTTTAAAAGAATTTCTAATTAGCAATGTGCATGTGTTTATGCAATAGCATAAAAAAGACTTGATTTGATCAAGATCTCTGAATACTACAAATATATTAACACCTGCTGTATACTAAACTCAGGAAAAGTTCCTTTTAGCTACCTGTGAATTTTCTTCACCTACTGAGCAGACTAAGCCTTTTTTTTTTTTTTTGACTTTGATGTTAATTGGCAGGAAAGAGTGTGATTCAGATATTGCAGAGTAAATATAAGCTCCATTCATATTCACCCTGTGACATGCAAAGATAAAGTCATGGAGGTACCAAGTAAGCTCAAAAATTAAAAATTACTACTCGGTATTTTGTTCAGAGCGCGAGGGCAGGATATTCTAATCAGTTCCCTTTATTTTCAGAAGGATTTTTATTGGGCCTCAAAATCTTATTTCTACACCAATAAAATTCAACTAACAATTATATATCAAATCAGTAGAAATTAATAAAAATGAGCTATTTGCTCTGAAAACAAATGATTCCTAAAAAGAAAAAAAATTACAGCAATGATAAGCATGTTGTCTAGTTCTGGGATTGACAGACACACCAAAAAAAAGAAAATGAAGACTGGACTTTGGCAATAATTCATTTGTGTAGTAGAATATTTTATTAACTGAGTTTTATGGTTCTTTTTGCAATAATGAGAAAGAACAGCACAGTGTCCAGATTAGCAGGCATTAGTGCTACTATAGGTTATTTTAAAACAAGACAATTCTTAAGAGAAACACTAAACTTGTCAGTGGTCCACCTTTAAATAACATTTAGCATTAATTTTAATGCCACAGGAAGAGCACAAGTATTTCTGCATGAATAATCATATTTAAAACAATACATTCAAAATAGATTTCCTGAAAAAATCCATGGCCACGTTATGTGAATAAACCAGACTGTAATGATATCTTTTGTGCTGGAAGGAAATAGAAAAGGATTAGACAATTTTGTCATTTGATTTGTTTGTCTAGGCAACAGGGAACCCTGGCAAAGAACCAGAAAACAAGATTCATAAATTTGCAAGATTTTAAGTAAAAAATGGAGATGCATGTGTCTTACTGAAAGCACGACAGAAAGTTTCAGGAAATCTCTGCATCAGTACCTTTATCATTATGTGAACCTGTTATTGTAGGATCCTGAAGAAGCAGAACACTTATTTGAGTCATGGTTATTTGTACAGTTCCATTGATTTAATTGTAGATTTTTTTATTAATAAAAAATAAAAAGTGATACTGAAGTCTCAAAAAGCCAGGGTACACAAACCAAGTGCAAATCATATGTTAAAACATGATACATGATGAGAGGAGACAGCCCTAGAACCATAAAATGCTGAAGGAAATAACATACAGTTTTCTTCCTGCCCTTTTGCATTCACTGAAAGGCCATTCAAAGAAATTTTACTTGAAAGATCAAAATAGGATAAGATACATAATGATTCCTTTTCCTCGCAAAACACAAAGGGCAACATTTATAACTTTATCTCAAAATTCTTTCTTTCTGAGAAGTGATACATATTGGAAGCTAGGATTAGGAACTTTTTACCTGGAATCAGCTTCAAGAAATCAAAGAGAAAGAGAAATTTGTGCCTTTGAGCCAGTGGTTTGGTCAGCATAAATCTTCTGGCTTTTTCAGTGTGCTGAGAAGTCTTCAAACACTTTTGAGTGCTGCATCTATAGGATGTGAGGGACTGGAACTGTCAAACCTATTCAATCACACAGCTGTTGAAAGGACCTCAGGCCCTGTTGTTATTTGCTCTTGGATATTTATTTGCATGTGAAAGGCCAAACTTGGCCCCTGTATGTGCAAGATTCTGCATGGTAGAATTTATATATGTACATCATAACTTTTACATTTTTAAACCAGATACCAGTATTGAGCAAATATATGACCTTAAGTACCATTAACTTCATGATCTTCCTGCTTCTTTCCACCACTTCTTTTTTTTCTTCAGACAGATGAATGTAACTGTATATAGCTATGTTCTCATTTCCAAAGGTCTCCAATTCCTGGTTCTATTTATGGACTAGGAGGATTTAAGAGACTATAAGACCTTTCCGTGTGAGGAACCAAGCTGTGCTCCCGCAGAATGTCAACTCCTTCAAGGACCAGAGAAGCAAACGGAAAGCTGATTAATTGGAAATTGCCTCCTTTCAGGTAGTGGTAACACATTTTGAAACTTTTTACCTGACTGGCCTATTTTGGATGATGCTCATGTCCTTCAGTTGGAGTGTCACTGTACCCACAGATTGTGAAATGTGTCTCCACCTACCTTGTTTTCTGGTACTTTAATCCACCGAGCATATAAAAAAAAGACTCTGCAATAGACCCCAGCAGATGTTCACTGACTGTAGCCAACTGAGTTGCTGTGAGTTAAACCTGTTGATCCTCAACCTTTGATTATGCACTTGCACAGACTCAAAAAAGCCTCACAGCCACAAATCTGGAAGCTGAGCAAAGTACACAAATTTTATTCTAATGACTGTGAAATGGAAGACTTTTCAGTAACGTCACTGTAAGGTGAGATAATTTTACACTAGGTTTGTGATGACACAAATTACTACCTGTAGTACTTGATGGGAGAGCATTTGATTGGAACTGGCAAGTCTCTCATCTCTGCCTTTATTCTAGTTGGGAGTGGAACCTGTGAAGGTTATTCCAATTTCATTCAGAATGCACTGGACCTGCCATAATAAAAATATTTGAAAACCTGAGGGTTTACCTCCTCTCACCAATGGATATAATTAACTTTCACATGCAATTAAACATCATTCCTTTGTGGCAACATTTTGGAAAATGTGCATGATAGCCTCAGTGCCAATGTATGGTAAACATCCTTAATCACTTGTTGATTTGGAAAAATCCATTGTTGATTTGGAAAAATCCTTTGTTGATTTGGAAAAAGCATTGCTTCACCTCTATCTCTGATGTTCTCTGCTGGCACATCTTGGTTCAGGTGTTTGGAGGCTTAGTGACTGAAGAAGTTTGTCTTCTGTCAAAGCCACATGGGATGGTTGCTTGGTAACAACACCTGTGGCATAAAAAGTATTGCATCAGGCATATGCTGTTCCTACCTCTTTTTAGGGGACAGGGAAGAATTACAGAGAAGATATATTTCACTTAAGGAGCCTAGAAGATCTAGAAGAATTGTTACCTGAGAGATGAAGCTGAAAAGGGAATGCTTTGAAATCAGTATATCACTAGAGACTGTCTTCAGTAAACCACTGCAGAATTAAATTAACTTCCATTGTGACTGTCTAGATAGCTGCCATGGGAAAATAACCTGCTTTTGGCTGCTTGCTCAGAGTCCAACCCCAGCAAGGCTGCCACCTGCTATGAAGAGCAGTTTAGGGGTAAGATCCTCCACATTTTCGCCTCAGGGAGACTTCCAATACATTTAAACATTAACCAGCTAGGCCATATGTTGCTGTCTGCAGCTGTAACACTCACCAGGCACTGCAGCAGTCTTGTCTCTCAAGGGGAAGCACAGCAAGGGGAAGCAGCCTGAATGTTTGGTGACAGTTTGTCCACAAGTCCCATTGCTCCCATGACCCACACAGCTCTCTGTGCCAAGATGACAGTACCCAAACCCACAGACTGACAGAGGCAGTGTTAGCTGAACAGATAAGATCTCTCTTATGTCTCTTTAAGGACCGGATGGGACCTCTATTACTTCTTCCCCATCATCTCAGCTGTTCCACCATTTTATTAATAGGTTTATTCCTGTGTCTATCCACTTGCTGAGGGAGTGAAACTACATTCTTTAGTAATTGATAAAGGCTAAATAAGTGACAGTAATGCTTAGACAGATTGAAGGTGTATTTTACCTGCTGATCTAATGACATCATAGGCTATTACATGGCTGTCAGACTGCAGTTTGGAAACAGTGAGCACCTGTGAAGGATCTGAGGGTCTTTCTTAAAGAAAGACCTTTACAGCATCCCCAGTTCTGCTTGTTTTGAGGAGGGACAGAAGTCTGCTTGTCCCAAAGGTTAAAGATTACTTGAGCTTGGAAAAAAATATGATGTGCTACAGAACCACTTACCAATCGAGGTCAGAAGGGACCTCCAGAAATTGTCTAGTCCAATCCCACCACTCAGAGAAGTGTCAGCTCGAGCATGTTGTCCAGCACACGGGCCAGCCCTTATCTCAGAGGAACTCTAGTCCATAGCTTTTACTCTTTTCAAGCATCTCTTGGGTCCTCTGAAGCTCACCTTGACTTATATCAGAAAGCCAGATGTGGCCAGGTCAAAAGAAAGAGATAGAGTCTTCTAGTCAAAGTCCCTGTTCATTACAGTCAGAGATGTTTGTCTATTAATTGTGGCATCAAGTCCAATAACCTCTGGATTAGAGCAAATCTTTCAAGCTGACATTTTAATCTTGACTTTAAAACTCCAAGTGACAGAGAACCCAAAACAACCCCTGGACAAATTATTCTGATGATTAATTACCCCTTCTATTAAAAAAAAAGCGTAGTATTTGAATTTTTCTCAGGAATATGATATTCATGTCTGCTAGATTAAAAAGACTTCTATTGTCAGGATTTTTCCCCCAGATAAATATTTATGAACCATGATGTTCATACTTTTATATGCTCTTGGCTAAGATATATCCAGTAGAAGTCATAGCATAGTAGTCCATGCAATTTTAATAATTATTGCATCACTTTTTGCTGTGGTCCTACTGAAATAGATATGATGTGATCCATCATACTATAAAGAATTGAAAGAAAAGTAAGCAGTGCTGGTTAGCTACTCTGAAGTGCAGGAAAAATAATCTAAATCTTGCAGCGAAGTTTGTCATCAAAATCTCCTATGGCCAGAATCACATTTTCTGCATTTTGTTGTCATTAAATGGAAACTTAACCTTGGGCACAAAATGATTTCAAATAAACAGTTGCTCAGCACTAGAGAGACAGCAGGTTGCATAGTGCTTGCATGTTCAACTCTAGCAAAGTTGTTTTATTTTTCATTGCTAACCCAGTTTAATCCAGCATAACTCATATTTTATAATTGCACAACCTGAAGGGTAAAGTATGTCTGGGGATAGCTATATTCTGTCCAGGGAAAGGACTCATGCAAGTACAGCCCAGAATCCATCATACCCTAGCACCTGCCACTCCCTTTTTTCCTAACTCCCTCCCCATGCCAAAATTCTTCAATCACATCAATAGAATCCTGGAAAAAATAAAGCCAGGAAATATCTTAAAGTTATGACAGCAGACAGCCTGACAAGGTCTGTTCTTTCCTTCTGAATTAGCTAACCATGGTTCTATCAGTCCCAGCTGCAGACTGCAGATTTATGGCACCAGCATGAAGTCTGCTTTTAGAGAGCTGGAGGGTTTATAGATCAACAGTAGTAATTTTTTCCTGCTGGACACAACACCAGGTGTAGAACACTGGCTAGGTGAATTACTATCTTCCTAGTAATGCTGAAATTCTGATAATCTCTCAAATTCCTCTCTTATTTGAATGCAAGGCCTACACCCTTCTAGCTAAGAGCCGGTGCCAAAAGCCTTCACAAATTCCTCCCTAAGCACCCACAAGAAAATTGGGGTCTCACAGTAATCCAAAACTGGGAGAGTCAGTATCAGACAGTGAGCATGTCTGACAGTGGTCATCCTATCTTCATGTCTGAATACTAAGTTGTACCAGCTGTGCCACACGTTGCTGCAGCCAGTTCCTGTGAGAGAAAACTCTCCAGCACTACCACTGCTTGTTGCTGGAGACAGGTAACTGTGATGAACCTGAGACACCAGGCTAGCCTCCACCTTGCCATGAAGGACACTTAAAAACAGCTTTCTGAATAAATAAGTCTAGTAACATTCCAAAACCCACCAAAGACTGAAATTTCACCTGTTTAGCTCGGTGTTTATAATTCTTGAGAAAATGAATCAAGTTTTCTCAGGGCCAGTCTCTCCAGTGAGCACCCCCAGATGAACTGCACTGTAGGCTGCCTGCAGCCACAGCCTGGCTCTCCAGAGCTGCATCAGCCACATGCAGTGTCACAGGTACACAAGCATTTAAACCTTTGGGAAATCAACACCGGCTGATTACTATTTATATTTTCAATTACAGATGAATAGGAGTAAATTTCTCTACTCCTCTGTGCAAATCCCTGGATTACAATTAAAATATCAGCACTGTTTTTAAGAGCTTCTCTCTCCAGTCCCTGTACTGAACCTAGTAGATTACAGTTACACTTTCCAGCCAGTCCCATGTTCCCTGCACAGCTGTCTTCTCTGTGGTATGTGGTGGAGGTGGTTTAAACAAAAACCACAGGAGAGGAACGCTGTAACCAGCCTGGAATAATGCACAGTTGGCTGGAAGACCTGAGGCACTTGGCAGTGCCTGGGCTGCAAAAGCAGACATAAATGCCAACTAGCATAGCCACGGTCTTCTTTGAGTCAGAAGAGAGGCACACAGCAGGAAAATGCCCATGAAAGATGGCATCCTAAAAGAACAGCTTGTTTGTGCAACCCAGGGATGGATGTTTGCATGCGCTGTTTACTCTCTCCTGCTTTTTCCCACATGCATGGACTAAACTTTAGCCTGGCCTCAAATCCATTTCTAAGTATCGGTATTTGGTGCCATCCCTCATGAACTTTTTCCTTCTTCATTGACTGTGATTGACACTAACCTGGTGTTGGTATATCTGAGAGGACAGAGACTTGATTTCTCTACCAGGATACCCAGTAGAGAAGACAGATTTGGCTGTTTAAAGGAAAAATTATGGCTGCAGTTCTCCTTGCCACCAGCCCTCTATTTTTTCTTGCAGTCTCCTGACTATCCACAGACAACTTCGAGGCACATACTTCCCTGACACTGGAAAACTGTTGCTCACAAGATGTATCTGCTTCGTAGTTACACTCTGTATTCCTGACTAGTAGCAGCAAAGTGTGGGAATGGGCATCAGTAAATGACCCTGTTTAGATTTTCTTCAGAAAGAAAAACAAAGGGTTTCCCTGGAGTAGCTGGGAGAAAGGAAGCAGCAAACTGATTAAAAAAATAATTTACTAGTAACAAGGAGAAAGATCCAGAAGTGTTCAATGTCTATGTGCGCATAAAAAAACCAAAATATAAAGAAGATGCTCCAATTTCCTAATTCTCATGGGAAATTCAGGTGAAAAATTCATCAATTTATTATTATTTGCTTGCTTTATATTAGTATAAAAAACCCTACCTTTGCCTTATTTCTGCAGACTATAAAGAACTGAACCTGTGTCATGACCCATCTACAATCATCCTCAAATTTGAACTGTGTAGGCAACAGTACTGTCTGCTGTACTAAAATAAATATGCATTTTTTCTTACTTCAGAATATTTCAGCAAATATCCTTGCATAAGATCTAAAGCCAGTCTGCACTCCTTAACTCTGTCTTTGTTCATGGAGAGCTCAGAAGAGTTTTATTTTAGAATTACCAAGCTCTATCAGAACTACAATGTCATAAAATTTGTATTAAATATACTCAGTTGTCAGCACCATCAATTTACACCTTTGGTGTTGTTGTATCATTAATATGGAAGGAGAAACTTCTAATGAACTGATGTTGATGCTGAGAGTTATATCAGTTTTTTATCATATCTTATATAAGTTAAAATTTGTACTTTCTGAATCCTGGTTAAAAAACCTCCAGAAACTAAAAAGTTGTTTTCTGTTTAGATGTTTACTTTTACTTAGAAAACTAAATAAGCAGATGTGTTCATATATAAAGTTTAACTAAGTGCCTGTATGCATACATAAAATATGCATATGTTTTAATCTGCATATATAAATATTTTAATCAGTATTTTATATAGAGATATATTACCTATCATTCTCTTCTCTATGGGTTTCCTTTTTGTCTTGCAATGTTTATAAAATAATCTGACCTTGCTTCAAGAATAGAGGTCTTGCTTTAGTAGAGCTAAACTGACAGTAGCAGAGCTACTGACGACCAAAAGCAAACGAATCCATGCTGGCCACTGAGGCAGTGGCCCAGGACTACCATAGGTTGAGGTTGTTACAGAATCATACCAGCACCAGGAGAGTTCTGTAGGTGTATCTGCACCAGCTGGCTGGTGGGAGGAGTTTCTGGCTTCAAATCTTCTCACTGTGTCCTGTATGAAATCAAGTTGCCCACAAACCCACACTTGGCTCATATAATTACTTTCTCTTTCCAGCAGAAACAGTAGGAAAAAACATATTAACCAAGACTGGGTTTTATCCTGTTTCAGTTTTAGTTGGATGAACAAGCAAAGACAGTAAACTACATTGTCAAGAGACCAAATTTTTCATCCAGCAAAACGGTACAGAAAAATCCAGCAAAGTTCTCCTGAAAGAGGCCTTGCCCTAGGCAGCTGAGAGCTCCATGAAATACTGTGAAAACTGACTGGCATTTTCACAGGTTCTTTACAGGAGGATAAAGCTGAGATTCCCTTTTACTCCTTTCATCCTCCCATTTTTGTCATTTCTTTTTATGGTCAGGCTGACAAAAAAATGAGTTCTTAACCTTATTCCCTTCTTTTTCTCCCCCAACTTGCTCCCCTATTTCTTTTTTTTTTTAAGTATTTGGGGTTTAAAATATTTCCAGATATGAAACAGAAGAACCAAGCCATCCCAGGGGCTGCTTTGCCGGTATTGGGCAGATACCCAAAAGGGACAGATCCTAAGGCAGGCTATTCGTGAAAGATGCATAAAAGAATAGGTAGAAAAGAAATCATTGCCTTCCCCAAGCCTTTTGTCCATTTTTGTGTAGGGCTTTTGACATATGGACAGTTCAGAAACTATAAAAATTCTCCTAAGTTTATGGAGAAACCGTATTACAGATCCATGGACTGTTTCTAGATCCACTGATCCACAAACCAATCCTTCCCTTCTTAGTACCTTTCTTTTTGAAAAGATCTTCAGTGATCAGAAGACAGGCACAGCCACCCAGGCACATTGCACTTCCTCATGACAGATAAATGTTGTTAAAATATAGACATATGAATTTTAATTTTGCCTTTGCTCAAAGTCTACTCTGAAAAGAGACTGGGTTAGACTTCTTCCTCAAAAAGAGCCTCAGGCCAAACCCCAGGACTAAGATGCCATGGAGACCTGTGAGACAGCAGCAAAGAACAAATTCTGGAAAGCAAGCAGCTAAAGCCAGAAGATTGCTCTGTTTTCTTGTTGGTGTCTATCTGTATTTATTAGTCATTTTTTTTTAGAGAGTGACTTTAAGGATTAAATTGTCCATGCAGGTCAGATTCCTTTGGGGTTTTGAGACCTGTATATGTAGCTAAAGTTACCAGTCTCACAGACAGACATAAAAAGATTTCAGTGTAAAGCTAGATAATTTTTCCCACATCTGATTTCTTTGCACAGTTTGGCATTTAGGGTTTTTTCTTCTTTTTTTTTTTTTCCCCCATCCTAATCTGTTTATTTCAAGAACATTCTTAATGACGTAAGACTTGTCCTCAGGGTAGTTTTTAGTTCTGTCTAACCCAATAGCCTGTCTTTTCAACAGCAGATGCCTCACCAGAAGGGACAAAAACACCATTAAACTATTCTTCTTCCTAAGTTACACTAGAATTTGGTCAAATCTGTAACCAGAAGTTCACACTCTTGTTAAAACTTTCTTTTCACCTGTAGTTTGCAAATGTTTTGAATCTCCCTTTAACTTTTCATTCCTGTTACAAAAAATCAGCATCTGAAGTAAGAAATTCCTACCGGTTTTCCTTCTCTTCTGCTGTTCCTATTTTTCACATTTGTAACTTTTTGTTTATATATAAACCCGTCCAGACCTATTTGTCCTGCTCAGAAATTTATGCGCCACCTGAACACAAGTTATTTAAACAAGTTTTTCACAGTAACTTTGCAAATTTTCTTTCATCTGTGGAGAAATTAATTTGTTATCATATTGCCAGAGTTCAAAGCAAGTAGGAACCAACCATAAGACAACAACAAGGACACACCGTGACAATTAGTTCTCTCTGATGTTCAGCACATCAAGATTTCCAGCCTTCATATCCCATTAAGTGAAACTGAAGAAAATACTAAGTTTTGAAGAATGTAAAGATATGAGTCCTAAGCATTACTTTAAATGTCCTAAAATGGAGATTTACATTTTAAATACTTGGTGGAACCATATTGATAAAGAAAAGGAAAAGGGAAAAAAAAATGCAGCATCATTCCACACTCCAGCTGGGAAAATCATACAATGTATATGCATGATTTAGGGTATCCATCCCCCTGTCCAACCTCTGGAAGCAGCTGTCAGTGCCAAGCCAGAAGGAGGTTGATAGGCAGTCTGGCACCAACAGGGACCTTGTTAGTTGCCATTAGCCAGAGTCACCCCCTAACAGTTTTTAAGTTCACTTAGACTATGAGGAAAGTAAGAATAACCATAAATTAATGATTACTTTCCCTCTCAGCAACCAAAAGCAATATTCCTCATAGTTGTATCTGAAAACCACAGAACAAACCTGAAAATAATCAGCTTAAACAGTTATGAAGTTAGAAAATGTGTTTCCTTTCCCTGATAAAGGGAGATGAAACTAATGATAATATAAACCTTTTTAAGTAGAGAAAAATAAATTTAGGAGCAGCAGTTCTCTGGGATAGTATTCTAAATACATAAAATTGCTCTTTAGTTTTCTGAACAATAAATTGCTAAAGAGCAATTTTACAGAAGTTCTACAAGAAGAAATTGGCATCATTATTCCTTCTCAAACAAACAGCACAGGCGCTACAGCCTTTATTTAGTTATGGAGTCTTTAAGCAATATTACCCTCCATTAAGGTGCAAGTGAAAGATATTTCCTTTTTAGGCAGTTGTGTTCATTTAAAGTGACTTTTGAAGTGGGTTTTTTTTTTCAATAAAACAAAAAGGTCCATTCATAAACATCATCAAAATTAATAGATGTAGATTCTACAGTGCCATAGAACCCAGCTAACAACCGAAGATTCATTCATATTAATTTCAAAACTTGGTTTCTGCATAAAATCATGGTACTGTCTAGATGAGATAAACAGAGACTAGTATACAAGACATGCTATTACTGAATGGATTCATACATATTCATGCATATGTGTGTGCTTCAGACATCTAAGTTTGCCATTCCATAGGCAACCATACAGCATTCCTTCTTTGCCTGTAACCAAGCTGAGGTAGAAATTCTATGAATTTTAACCTCCAAAATTCTGAATGAATTATTGGTAAATCACATCAAGGATTATCTCTAATTGCTCCACTTATGTGAAGATAGAAGGTATGTGTGATAGCATCTCTGTGTCATTTACAAGGACTGAAGTAACAAAGACTTTCACTAAGTTTTTCAGTCAAGAATTTTAATAATGGGAGAATAACAAATGGGGACTCTTGCACAACACACTCCCTTAACACTCCAGGCTTAAACTCCTATTTTCCAAGTAATTATACCAAGGACTTCATTGTAAAGGATTAAACTGCTACTCACTTTCCCACTCTCATTTTTTCTCTCTTGAGAACATATAATGCTGAAAAGGCATTGTTTCCCACAGAAATGTAAAATCACACAAGTGGATCTGCATTCTTCCACCAGCATATGTAAGAGAGCGAGGACCTGAATAAATGAGTCCTTAATATTTAAGGTCAGGTTGGATGGGGCTCTGAGCAACCTGATCTATTTGATGATGCTCATTGCAGGGAGCTTGGATTAGGTGGCCTTTAAAGGTTTCCTCCAGCTCAGATCATTCTAAGATTGCATGATTCTGTAATACTGATTCCATTCTCTAATTACTTTAGGCAGGAGTGACATAGCAATTTCTGGAAGAAAAAATCAATTATGAGTTAAAAGGAAGTTTATTTGAAGCTATTACAAATCCTGATGAACGTATCAGTCTACAAATGAATCCATGATGCTTTGGTTCTGTCTTTCAAAATGCTATTTACAACACCATTTTGCACACCAGCAATTAGTAATTTGTACGTATCTTTATCTTGCTTCACCTTTTGATCCTAGAGACCATTAATTGGAGCAATTCTTTCCATTACCATTTCAAATGGCTGTGTACAAGAAAAGTGACAGTTGATTTTTTTCTTTTTAACACAGCCACGACTAAAAATGATTTATGGCTTTATGAGATAAATACAGTGATATTTATCTCCACCAAGAAATGAAATACACATCAATACAGCCCACAAAATCTTCCTTCAGAATGGCTTTCAGGTCTGTGAATGCTTTGAATGAACCCTTATTGTCCTGCTCAACTGATTTATGTGCACTTTGTGGGTTTGGAGGAAGTTGTAACTTCAGCTCTTTCTTGGCAAAACTTTGCTCTCAAGGATGCAGAGATAATACAGGAGTAGATCTGCTCTTTATCTCAATGCTCCAATAGCTCAATGGGCAGTCTATTGATTTATGTGATTAGGGCATGTCCTGTAGTCCCTGAAATTGTCCTCTTTGTATGATATAAAGACAAATACAAGTTAATGTGCAGTAGATATGTCTGAAAGATAAATTTGTCCCATTATCCTGACATTCATCACCACTTGCCATGCCCTGTGCACCTTAGACTGTTTCCAGATTCCATTAAGACCAGCAAAACTTGTAATTAATGATTGATTCCATTTGTTTTCTGGCACTGTACCTGTAGGGTTGCTGTCAAAGGAGTGTTGCTGGATTACACTTTTACTTATTTATTTACTGTTTCAATCTCAGTGGTTTAATGAGCCTGCATCACCTCCAGAAAACTGATGGCAGGACAGTAGGAAAAATGTCTGCTTAGAGGGACAGAGCTTCTGACATTTTGTAGCCCAGCCTGCTAGTAATGCTCTGGAAACTGTGCATGCACACACTCATGGAAAGAGCAGAACATCTGACCATAAAATTATGTCAATTTTAAGAAGATTTCTTTTTTTTTAGACTATTTCAATTTTTACAGAGTGTAAACGCACAGGAATATTTAAACCATTCTAGAAATTAATTGTAGCTGTTTTCCCTACACATACACAGTATGCACTTAATATGGCAACATTCCAGTCTCTCATAGACATTAGGGAAGGTAATAGAGAACATGTGAGACTAGGAGCAGCTGCCTATATTCTGCTCTTTACACAGAATGTACTCAGTGCCAAGGCCAGACCTTAAACAGCTCTAAGGGGATGTTCCTTTCCCTCAATTACTGATATATCTGTCTCTAAAATCTTTCTAAACCTTGTCCTGCCACAGTTTTGTAACTGGAATTCTTCTTTCCAGGAATCTCTGAACTGTAACTAAAAGCTGAGATAATTTTGCAAAACAGATCTGCTTCAACAGCATTTGTAGGAAAGGTCTCAGGAAGAGTTTTAGAACCCTCCTTAAGTGAGTGCCTTTATTTAACATTCCCATTGTGAAACTGCATACTTACTCTGAATAATTCTATGAAAGTACAATTTTTAAGGAATTTAAACATTGGGTAATGAAGCCAAGTGTAACACATTGCTTCTACTGCAAGCACAATGAATTGAAAAAGCACAGTTTAAATAAGAGTGTTATAGAATTCACATTATATTTGATGAAATCCTAACCATAGTTTCACTCATATATGACACTCTGGCGTTCACAATTGATGAAGCTGGTGAAAAATAAGTGCAAATTTGAAACATATTTGAAAATTATAACTAATTTATCTGCAGCCCACATGCTGATCTTAAGTGTCCTTTTCTCAAAGAACAGTCTCTGCATATCAACCAAATAAATAGTAACTGAATATTTTGTTTCATTTAAGGCAACAAAAGCACACAGGGTCACTGTGAGAATATGTAGGTTGATGCAATGTGCCAACCCACTGATGAAGCTAAGGAAAGCTTAGCCTGATATAAACTCCTGAAGCACCCACATCCTCAGGAAGGAGCTGCAGGTCTACTTGCCTGAACAAATGTGAAGTATTTTCAAAGTGTGTTGGGAGTTAAGTGCTCTAGAGATTCCCTCGTTTTTCTGTGTAGTAGAATGGAGTACCACTCCCACTTTTCCCTCTCCATTTTTGTAGTGGCTTTTAGGAAAAGCATTATGGCAGACACCAGAAAAGATATCAGATAAATGAAGAAGTGGAGGTGGGTAACATTTGCACTAAATTGGACCTTATTCTATGCTCCTGACCTTGACCTCTCCAGATCATAACAATTTGTGTATATAGAATGCTGAATTCTTAGCCTGTTTTAGGGGAGGAAAATTCTCCAATGGAGTAATGAGATAAAACATAGTTAGCTCCAACTCATAATTTCCATATCTCTGCATAAAAACTACTTGTCAAGGGAATAAAAAGGCCCTTCTTTCTACTTCTAGCAGTATAAAGTCTTGCTAGAAATTTAAGGGAGAAAGCTGAACAAGCTGACCTTACTTTAAACTTTGGGCTGCCTAAATTCTGAAAAGCATTTACATCTACAAAATGGCATTCAGTGCATAAAAGGAGAGAAAATAGGAGGAGTGAAGTTTTCCTGTCTTTTCCTCTAAAATGCCAGTTACTCAGATTGCACACTATTTGCCAAGCCTGATGTGTAACCTTGAATACTCCAATGCTCACCATATGATTGCAAAGACTTGGTTTGTAGCAGATTACATAAAGTAATTTAGCCCAAACAGGTCTAATTTAAATTCTGTCATTGATGGGATTTAAAACTGGTCCTAGCAAACCTGCAAATAAGCAAATCCTCAAATAATGTGCCAGGACTGAACAAAGAACACAAATCAAAGGTCAACTCAGCAGTTTTCAGAGCATTTCCCTTCCATGGTATCACTCTGGTTGTCAACCAAACCTCCCACCAAAGTCCTGAGTGTCTTATTCCTTGTGTTTAGAAATTCAATTTGATGTTTCTGTGCTTGTCATGGAGAAATCAGGAGTGAAAAGGAAAATGCTGACAGCTCTTTCATTTATAACTGTTGTGTTTTCTGTGAAGTTCTGCTGTTCAGCATGCAATGTTCAGCAGGTGTGTATGAACTCTTCCACATTGGTAACAGAAGGGGAGAAAATACTGATTTCCTAAGAGACAAAAGTTAAACCTGTAGACACACAAGATCTTAGTACAAAGATATGCATTGAATCAAGTTGCCTGAGCCTTAACTCATTCATGGACTTAAATATTCAAACGGGAGTCTAAGCTGGAAAAAAACCCACCACATTTACTAATAACCAGTAATATTGGAAAGAGATGCTGGGACCACCATCCGTATCTGATCAGAAAATGCTCTACGTTTTTATTATTTCCTTGGCTAATATATGGTTCTCATTTCTATGGAGTTACTTTATGGAATAGTCTTTATTGTGATAAAGCCTAAATCATTATTATTAATGATGCAGTTGTTTCTTTAGTCTTCTATCTTGTTCAAATGGCTTTAAATCCTAATCATGGAAGACACAGTTGCTCAAATCTGATCTCATTAGAAGTGTTATAAACTGAAATATTTAGCTACATTGAGTCAAAGGAATGAATTCGAATTTATAAAGGCACAAAACAGAAAACTGACCAAGTATATCAAAGACAACCAAACATAAAATTCAGTGCTACATCCTTATGAAAACAGAAAACTACAAAGACCCATGAACCTTCCTGAAGAAAAGATAAATGAGTGGGTAACTGATCTAGAAACAAAACAAAATGAAAACAACCTTTATCAACAAATAGTTTAAAAGTGCTGAACTGCCCGGAACATAAAAAACATTATACAGGGACAACATCTTCACTTCTAGTGAAAACCTATGAAATCAAAGCACTCTGTGAACAAAAGGAGCTAAAAGTAAACAAATCCCAATCCAGCCAAAATAAAGCAAAATACTGAACAGATCTAGGGAACCAGGTAGACACTGGAGGTCAGGCAAAACAGTAGTAAAATTAAACACATATTTGAAAAGATTAATTTATAAACTTTTAAACTGTTTCAGTGCACACTTCTTAAAGTATAAAGAGGCTGTTGTTTCAGAACTGTCAATTGAGGGGTTTTTACACTGCAAAAGAAGTAAAAAAAAAAAAAAACAAAAAAGATACTGCTTCTGAAAAGAGGAGCTGCTCATCTCCCCTCCCCATTTTCTTCACTCTCAAAATAAACTAAATGCAGCCATTTTGTTTTGTTTGAAATTATTCAGATAATGGTTTTTTTTGTAATCTTTTGTAGCCTCTACTTCCACCCAAATTTAACTCACCGTGTATTATTGAAATTTGGTGCATCATCTGTATACCAGTGTACATAAAAAGGAGTAGCAGATTGATGTGAGCTCATCTGATAACTATGACACTTAGCAGATGAAATACTACTCAGCTGCCTGTGGTCCTCAGGGGAAAAAAAAAAACACACACAAAAGCAAGAAACAGTCTAAAGATGCCTTCCTTTCTTCAGCTGTCAGGTGAGGAGTTTTATGTATAGACACATAAAACAAAGTGTATGAAATGCTGCTCTTCCTATACCAGTTAGATTGGCAACCAGCTTTCCTAGATGATGACCCTGTGTCATCACCCTGTGTCACTTAGCATAGATTAAAAAGACAGCAACAAAGTTACAGACCTACCAGTGAATTTCTTTGGAGTCCTATAGCTGGAGATGTGCAGGTGGAGGCTCTCAAAGCCAATAAAGACCCTAAAGCTGTGTCCTGGCTTGCTAGTGGCCTTCACTTTAGGGGTTAATGTGGTTAACATGTCTTCCTAATTGTCTAGAAATAGTTGACTGCTCTTGCTTGCAGACAGTGCAGAAGGTAAGAACTCTCCGTTGAATACCGCAAATTGTCTCAGTGTGAGCAATTTTTCTGCCACAAAGATCACCTTGCTGTGATGAATTTTTAAATCTCCAACATTTAGGCATCTTCTGGGAAACCTTCGGATGATTAGTTATCTTGACTTTTCAGGTTCTTTGTTTCACCACAACCATTCAAAGTAAAGCCAAAGATCAAGTCCCTGACCACCTGTTATTGCCCTCTGTGGTTTTTGGATTTGAACTCTGCTTCTTTGCTACTTTTTCTAAAGTCTTTCAAAAGTACTTTCTTTAATTCAATGAAAAATATTTGCTTCTTTATCACATATATTTATATTTTAATATTTACATTTTTCCAGCTTTGAAGAAATAAAATAATAGAAGTGTCACTTCTTTATTAAAAGTCAGTCTAAAGTGATGCATGTTTTGGATTGTTAAAAAGGCATAATGCTATCCAAAATTCATTCAGTTCCTGTGTTTAATGTCCTAAACAAGCTTTTAGGTCTGGCTTTTCACAACTATGATACTATTATATATATTATATTATATTATATTATATTATATTATATTACATTACATTACATTACATTACATTACATTATATTATATTATATTATATTATATTATATTATATTCTTTCCTACATAGCAAAATACACATTACACTGCAGTTCTTTCATTCCAAATCCAACGGGAACATTTTTTAAAGCTGTCACTTTTTTAATAATTTTGTGGAGTCCATAGCAATAGAGAGAATAGTTTCTTTTTTGTTTCAGCTGATTGTGACAAACATTATGAATTGTCATTTATGCATAACCTTTTCACCAGTAATATTACAGCAACTTCAAATCAACTGATAATGTATAACATGTTATCTAATACCTGCACCTGGGATTTTGGGCAAATCTGTACTGACCATTCATCACTTGTAGAAAGCCCTAGGTTCAGAAAACTTGTCTTTTTCCTGCCATGATTCATAGACAAAGCAAAATTATTTGTTATTCCCAAAATTATTTGTTATTAAATTATTAAAGAATTTAACCCAGATATGCAGTTGGACACACAGTTGCTAAAATATCTGAAGAAGAATGCACACACACTGAGTCTTCATACGGAAATAATATAAATAAATTTAATTAAACCCATCTTTGCTTTTTCTACTTTTGTTTCCAAATACTTCCTGCTGAAGATCTCAATCTGTCACCATGTCCTATCTGGGATAGTTCATTTTCTGACCACTGGTCTCAGAAAAGCTGGTCACAAACAAAGTAACTCAAAACATGGCGTGATGTGTTGACTCTGACAGGATACCAGTCTATCACTTCCCTTCCTCAGCTGGATGCGGGAGAGAAATATTCAAGTTTACTCTGCATTTTTTCCTATTTGTTTAGGGGATGTCTACCTGTAATTTACTGCCAAATGCTGCAAGTGTTGACCAGACTCTGGCAACCTCATTCTGACATGTCATGACTATTAAAATGGCCACATTGATTTCCACACTGCCAAATCTGTACATACTTAAAGACTTACAGAAGTGCTTCATATGGGTAACCAGAAATAGCTTTTTGTAGAAATCCTGCAGAATGAAACAATCTTGTTTTTCCACTCTGAAGCAAAACATTGGTGCGAAAGATCATCAGTGAAAAGCTGTTGCTTGTTAATAGATTTGTGAAAGATTGGTTTCGTAGTGTTATTTCACAGACATTGCATCTGGATGGACCTAAGTTTGGGGCAAAATTTGTTCAACTGTAGGGTTTATATCACCGCCTTGGGATAGTCAGTCTTAGTTCCAAATCAGAGCTGTAAGTAACAGGGCATTAAGGTCTCTCTTGGGCTCCTTGGAGCTGGACTCAAAGCTTATTCCAGTTACTGTTTCTGACATCAGAGCACTCTACTACCTTTTAAAAATTAGATGACAGGCTTAGATTTTTATTACCTTACTTGATTGGTGTTATATATTTATACTGGATTGTTCACTTCAATATACTCATTGTTCTGTAGCTGAAGCTGAATATAAAAATATTATTATTTTTAGCCATTGATGATTACCACTTTGTGTTGCTAAACTCCTGTTAAGGTAGATAGTGAGAGAGCTCATGAAATGACCCTCACTAGCTCATGAAATCATGTTGCCAACCCTCTTCAATGTTTATTTCAGCTGTAAAGTCACCTTACATGATTTCTTCTTTGTTCCAAAAAATGATCAAGGAAATACTGAAGTGAAGAAATGAGTTTAATTGGAGGGGAAGATGCCCACTTGCTTGCTTTTACTCATTGTCCTCTCCTTGTTAATAAAACCTTGCAAATGCAGACAGATCTACAAAGAGTCTTGATCATCACCAGGCTCAGTATGTCAGTCCTATCATTGTCTTGGGACTTGGTCTACAGTGGAAGACCAACAGTCTTGACTTAAGCTCCTGAGTTCCATTTTAACAGAAAAAGGAAATCAACCACAATATCTCTTATTTTAATGATACAAATGTCACTTTTACAATTACTATAAGGAAAATCTTAATTTTCCCTTTTGTGATATTATGGCTCTGTTTCATAGGAATAAAATTTTCTGTGAAAAAGCAGGAGCTAAAAGAAATTTTAACCTTAAAGTGCTACATTTCTAGGAGAGCTTTACTTTCTTTACATTTCTGAAGAAACCAGAAACACTAGGCTCCTGGGTATGTCCACATTTCAGAAAGTGTTAGAGGAATGCAATATTAATACAGATGGAAGTCTCTATATAAAGTAAAAGCAAGTTTCAAAAGCAAAAGCTCTGAGAACTTTACTGTCCTGAGTTTGGGAAAAATTAACCTCCTTATTAGCACTGCCTGGTTCAGAATGTTCTCTTGAATCTATAACACAGTTTTAACCACACATCTGCACACCATTCTTCTCTCTTCTTTTCCGCAGTCTGATCAAGATGGAATCCTCCTTACCTTATGAGTAACAAGTGCCTCACATAGAAGCACACACTCTATTTGTCATTCTTTTAAGCACAGTACTTTGTTGCTCTATCAAATAGAATTAAAAATTTCTGGAATTCACAGAGGAAATCCTGCTATTTTCTGTAAAATGAAAATCTCATTCTATCTCACCTGTGTGCATAACAATCTTGCTGCTTTATCAGGCCAGAGT
Source organism: Lophotriccus pileatus (assembly GCA_035583135.1). Lineage (NCBI taxonomy): Eukaryota > Metazoa > Chordata > Aves > Passeriformes > Tyrannidae > Lophotriccus > Lophotriccus pileatus. Next base: position 60,282,352 of record JAWWES010000041.1, read on the forward strand.
CAGTAGTAGCCATTTGACTACATTTCTCAGCAGTAGAAGTGATAGGTGAGCTTTGGAAGATCTTGCTGCAGGAATTTAAGGCATGACAGTGCCGAGCTATTTCATCCAGTCTCTTCTCTTAAAGTTACTGCTTTCTTGCCTCTAGCCCTCCAGCAAAGATGGCAGGGGGCTGGCCATGATTCATATTGTTCCAGTCACTGATTAGCATCAGCACTGAGGGTGAGTTTGCACTGTGCCACCAGACTGCAATACAAAGCAGCCGAGCTATGATCACACAAGACCGGTGTGACCTTGCTCTGCATCGTGATCTGCACCAGTAAAAGGCTGGACCAGATTGTTTTGGTGTCATGATTTAAAGTTCTATTTAGGAAATACATAAAAACATGTACATACTATGGTTTCTGATAATGAGTCTAAAACATAATCCTCTGGGGAACAAATTATTAACTTTTTTTTTATTTTTTTTATTTTTATTTTTTTAAATCAGATGTATGGACCTACCAGTCTGAAGAATCCTGTCTCTGGATCTGGAAAGAAAAGTTCAAGAGGGAGAGGTCCTTTGCCACCTATTCACACAGTTAATTGGCTATAAATCAGAAAGGTCATTAGAAGCTGGTGAATGGAGAATGATCTTGCACTATTTTCCCAAAGGAAGAGCAAAGAACTCTCCATGTTTTATGCAGTCTTTCTCAAAGCACCAAATACTGTCAGAAAGTAGATAGGGAACGAGATGGACACTGGTATTAAACAGCTTGACAGCTCTGTGACTGCATTCTTTTGTTCTCCTTATCATACCTGTGCTGGCATCATTAAGCTAATATGAATATGCACAAAAGAATGTGGGTTTGGGTTTTTTTCTTTTTCTGTTGAAATATTTGCAGTGATCTGTGGCAGTAAAGATGTAAAATGTTACAGCATAGTCAAATATTACTCAAACATAAAGAAGGTTACAAATGCCTAGTATCTACTCTGGAGGTATAAAAATTAGCTCAAATCCATTGAATCTTAGAATAGTTTGGATTAGAAGAGACCTTAAAGATCATCCAGTTCCACCCCCCCTGCTGTGGCAAGAACATCTTCCATTAGACAGGTTGTTCAAAGCTCCATCCAACCTGGCTTTGAACACTTTCAGGGATGGGGCATCCACAATTTCCCTGGACAACCTGTGCCAGTGTCTCACCCTCATAGTAAAGAATTCCTTCTCTCTTCTCCAGAGCCAGGAGAAAACATAACATAACCCATTCTAGGACCAATGTTATTTTAATTCTGTTGTAGAAATTAGGAAGTAGGACAACCATGTTTCCCATGTAAATGTCAGGTAGAATTGAAACTAAAAATGTTTATTGGGATATATCTGATTTGAAATCTAATGTTTCTGACCTGTGGAAATGTCCTAAAAACTTTCTTCCAGAAAGTATCATTTCAATGCAAGCTCTAAATAAAATTGTAAAAGATGAGATTAAAAAAAACCTATCTGAGTAAGGAACATATTTATTCATTACACAAGGACTTAAGGCATGTGTTTTCTTGAGGTAAATATCAGCACGAAGATGGTGTTACAAAAATTCCATCTCAACACTGGGAAATGAAAGGTGCCAAACCTAACACATGACTAATTTGCTATAGGTTGGTAATTGTTCTGCCTTATGTTTACCATAGGTAAGCAGAGCCATTAAATCTCTAAATCTCTTGAATATGGATTGCAAAGACCACAATTCTGCAAACGGCTTTGTGCTGGTGATCTCCTGTACCTACACAGAGACTTAGTAATAGAGATCATGCAGAAAAAATTGTAGGGTAAAGTCTTTACTCTTTTACCGTTACATTTTGTTGAAGAAATAAGATTAAATAAAAAGTATTCATATAATGAGTGTTGTTTGTGATTTCTATAATTCCTTGTGAAGCCTGAAAAGCCCATGTTGTTATGACATCCATCGGAGCTTGTGCACATTTGAAAACTGTTTTTAATGTATCAGGCAGTTACAGTTTCTTCTGCATTCCCACTTTTATTCATTTATCTAACCAGTTGTGGCATCTTAATAGAAAAATCCACATAAGACAGTTTACAGATGTGTTTGGATGAGGACAACCACATATATATTTAAGTAGGAACAGACATTTTGAGAAATCATGTTTTTAATAATGTAAAATACGTTGTGTTAGAAAAAAACAGATAAAAGTCTTCTCCTTCTGTGTTTTATTGTGCAGCTGCAGTACATGCTATTATGCAAAAGGACAATCATTCCTCCAGCCATAATTAACATTTTATTTTTCAAGTAGAAATAATTAAGTTCTTCCCTGTGGTTATTGATATTTTAACATTATATATATTTTTAAAACAATCAAAAACTACATTGTCTGTTGTTGAAAAAGCATGCAGACCAAATTAGTCCTGGGCAAAGAGTGTAAAATCATTTCTAAGATTAATTTGCTCTCACAGTGCTTATAACCATGAACCTTTTTGTGTTTGACTTTTACAGCAAACTTCCTTTTGGCAGACATATTTAAAACATTGAACTTTAAGTGACCATTGGAGAATATTTGCGGAAAGCAAACTGAATTTATAAACACAAATATTCCATTCCTGTCCTCAATTAATCAGGATATGAATCTTACCATCTGATCTGAATACACATTTTAAATCAACCAGCACAGCACAAATTTCAGATTTCGACTGCTTTTGCTAAACTGCCTCTGCATGATTTAAGGACCAAGAAATACTACTGAGAATTTTTAAGGTATCTGAAGTGGACAGATTCTGGGGTTTTCCGGCACGGTCTGTATTACAAGTAGTACAGCACAAAAGAAAAGTCACACAGGGTGAAACCATTGGTGCTGAGAGCTCAGTACCCATGTCACATTTTAAGGAGGATTAAGTTGTCCCTCTGATGAGTAAATGAATGACTAATCAATAAAGAGTGGACGGAGGATGTTAAGCTCACTCCTGGATCTCTTCTCCCAGGTTCTTTTCTTTAAAAAAGAATGCCATTCATAACTCTGAGACCACCCCAAGATGAAAACCAAAGCACAGAAAAAGGGAAAAACTGGAATTGCACACCTGATCTGAAAAAAACCCAGGGCTGTAGGTGTACCTCATGTGTGCATTTCTTTTTGTCAGTATTTATACTGTAAGGTACTTCTATGCAACATGGAAAAAAAAAATAGTCCATTTCCTATTTATTTATATTTATGAATTAGTCCTAAGTATTATTGTAGAAATCTAAAATATTTCCACATATACCTAATATACTCTACACATACAGATATTTCAAATAGCATAACCATGTATATGTGTTTCTTTTCAGGTCACATAATTTTTATAAAACACATTCAAATGACTTTGTAATAAAGAATTTTTTACCCAATAAATCTAGATTCCTTTTATGAGAAATGGTGTGTTACTTTAATTTCACAGTATGTACTTTTCTGACATGGAGGAGAGATATTATAATAAACTATCTTCTAGGATGATCTTTTAAGTCAATATCTGAATCACCAGGGTTATATATTTCAAAAAATTAAAGCCTTGAATTATGTCACACAGTGATACAGGACTGGCTAAACCCTTAGAGTTAGCAGTATGGTAGATTAGCTTTCTAGCTTTTCACCTCTACAGAAGTAGCTTCACACCCTGGCGCCAATTTAGCTCAAAAATAAAACGAATGTGCAATTTTCCTGCTAATACCCAGTGGTTAGTCTCAAAGAACTGGTGCCTGGTTCGGGATGATCACCAGTGCTAGTTTATTAGAAACTTATCACTGGCACAGCAGGGGGAGTGCCATATTAGTGACACAACTCCTACTGGCAGTGCTTCTGGTCACCAGCTCTCAAAAACAGAGTGCTAGCAACTAACCTCAGCATGGCAATTTTTCAACAAGTTATGCCCAGGAAAGAATCAGCATGCAGGTGAAATTTCGTTCTTCTCTGGCAGATCGAATTTGAATCTCACTTTGAGAAAAGTGTAAGAAAATATGCTGTCTGGATGTATCTCCTCTGTAGATAAACAATGGCAGTTTTTCTTTTTTTTTTTTTCCTTTTGCAAGGATAAAAAAAATCTATTAAAAATGTATAAAAAGGTATCATATTATCATTTGAAGAAATAAGTAAAAGTCTATGATTGATGTTTCTTTCAATGAAGGTACAGATGAACACACCCTTCTATTTTCTGGGTTTAATCCACACATAATAGATGACAGACACTCCTTTCCATCTAAGCATAGAAAACCTTCCTGAACAAAAAGTAGCTAGGTGCTCATGAAATATTTTTGTGTGTCTGAAACTTTTAGTAAGTACAAACTCACAAAGCATCCATTCTATAAAGTACAGATACATATTTTGAGTTTAGATACTTGTATGAAAAAAAAAACTAAACCAAAACCAAACCACAAAGAAATATAGCTTCTCTTTGTATTTATAGAATAAAATAGAGTTCTTATATAACAACCATATGAAAAGTATCAAAAGTTTTCACCCTATAAACTTGTTATGTTTCACATCCCCTTGTAAAAGCGTTCTAAGTGACATAGGTTGATTCTTTTCTTAAATTTTATTTAAAATACCAACATTTTCATAAAAGCTTATTTGAATTTGCAGTATTTCTTCATTAAATGCAATATTATCAAATTGCTTATCCAGATTTACACTGCATTACTCTTTTTATAATGGTTTGATAGCTGCATTCATTAGGGTTATGCTGGTATGAAAGCTAAACAAAACTAGTGAAGATTCAGTACCTTTTCCTTCTTATATGTAAATCAGTTTTTGCTGGAAACAAAACCTGAATGTTTTCAACTTTGCATATTTTAAATTATCTGTACCAAAAAAGAGAATGGTGTCTGTTCCCAAGACCTATACACACTATTCATTATGTCTGGAAAGAGAGGACAGGCTTAGTTCATTAAAAAGTTGTTAAATTTTTTATTAGACCCTGGCTAGTTAATCCATTAAAAGGAACAAACCACTTTTTCTCAAAGTTTAATAGCTTGCTTACATCATGCTGTGAAACACATAAGAATGTGCAGAAGAGACAGCTCACATTTTGAAAAGTTTTATCTTTTTATACCTTTGCTTATGATATGAAACAGATGTAAATATATCGTAGTCTTGTTTAAGACATGGGAGGGCTTTTTATGAATATCTTGCGTTATGTTTAGTATCTTTCATACACTATTTTGATCTATGATTTGTTCTGAGTGCCCTCTACTGAAAAGTAAGATGAAGTGATTAATTATTTAGTACCCAAAGATATAATGCTTTCAAAAAAACATTAGAGAGTTGTACATTCTTAAAAGACATATGTATTGATATGCGAAAGGCTTTAGAGCAAATTTATTGCTTCAAAGATTAATATGCTGTGTATGTGTTTATATATATATTAAAATATGGTGCGTTTGTTCCTTCTGCTTCCAATTCTCTGATAATATTTTTTTTCATTTTTATCTAAGATTATATAACAGCAGAAATCCAACACAATTGTTGAGTAACAGACATCTCTTGAGAGCTTGCTCCAAAACCCCTGGAACTCACTAAGAATCTGCTCATTAGTTCAAGTGACTTTGAGTTGGTCCTAAGTAGGTACTGTGCAATATTAATCAGTTGCACAGACAGCTTCAGGACTGTTCTGCTATTGTAGGACAATATAAATTAGAGAAAGCAAAAGCGGCAGGTGGTTGAAATTAGGAAATGTAGTGATCACTTATACATGCATATATGTATGTTATACATATGTACATAAAAATACACACATCTCTCTCTACAACAGTCAAAATGAAATGTTTGTCTTCAATACTGATTGAATTCTTACTGTTCAACAAGCTTCCCATCAACTAGGAACCATCATGGTCTTAATAGAGATCAAACAAAATGTATACTTTAAAGTGCTATATTTAATATAGTAATATTTAAAAAATATTTTTAAAGCACAATTGCATATATTTTTAAAAACACATATTGAAAAGAGTATATTTTTAAAGCATGTTTGAGAATAGTATTTTAATCAGTGTGTAAAAAAATTGCTCATGAACTGTAGGCATGTACTGTTTTACTGCAATACTATTGGTGTGCATTCCCAGTGTGTGTTTCAAAGGAACAAAGAGGTCTCTGATATGCTCTAACTTTACTCACAACCAAAGGACATACATATTTTTGATTGAAATAGAAAAAAAAATATTTGCATAATTTGCTGACTAATAAAGCCAGATAATAAAGCCAGTAAATCATGATGCTTCCTCAGCCTATGGGTTATTAAGTGTGGGTAAGAGTGATTGCTGTCTGGTACCACCAAGCAAAATGTATGAGCTAGAGAGATCCCCTGCTAACAGAATGTGACCCCAAACTCTCCCCAATATACTGTAGTAAATGAGATGTGTCATCTGCTCTTGAATCAAAACTAAGTGCCTCAGAACTTTATTTGCCATCCTCACTAATTCTCTCTCTACACAATATACTGTTCACTAATATATTGGTGTCAATCTCAGCTCCCTGTTCTAACCTGCTTTTCTACTTTATTTCCTCCCTTACCTTTTAAGCAAAGTTTGCTGCTTCTTTGGGAGTTTTTTGCTACTCAGAGCAGGTATAACTTTATACATTCATTTATTTTTTATTTCCCCAGTCTTCTACATTTTCCTTTGATTCTACCTTTTCCAATGTTTTTCCTTGGTTCCTCTGAAGAACTTCTTATTGCTAATTCTCGCCACTCAGGTAGCTGACTACAACTCACATTACAACAGTCTTTCTTCTAATTTACACTGCATTTTTATTGAATTTATTCACCAAATATCACATAAATGTTGTGTATTGCAAGATTTTCTAAATGTGTTATAATAGATTTCTTGTCAGTCTCCATTATATCTACATTCTGAGTTTTCCATGAAAACCATTTTCAGTTCGTGAGTTTCACCACCACTTCCATAAAAAATACTGATAGAAAAGGATTAGTTCAATAGCTCCCAGTCTTACTGTCCTCTCTAATGTGTTCAGATCACCTTCATATTTAGAAATTATAGAATGTTATATTTTTATGGTATGCTAAAAATGCTAAATATATATTTTCATCTATTTTTATCTCTTTTATATATTTTTATCTTTATATATCATTATATGCCTAAATATAATTCCCATTTATGTTTGTTCCTCATGCACAATGTATATAACACACATACAAGTGCATTTGCAAGTGTGCAGACACACTCATTTACTCTATTCTTTTATTAAGGCTGTTCCAGCCCAGGCTATTCCAATTCATTCTTTGAACAGATCTACCACTTGATAGAGGGCACACATATATTCATTATAAGTAATTCCACATAGCCACATAGCAATATCAGCTGTCTCCATGGATCCATACGCTTTGTCAGTCAGATTCTCAGACTCAGTCTGAACTCTGCCATCATTCAGGCAGGTAGCAAACCAAGGAATTTCTGACTTGTCCTAATTGCTCTGACACACATAAAACATGTGAGGTTCAGGGAAAAGAGCAGAATCCCAAAGAAGGTAATTCCCCTTAGTGATTGCAAAGCCATTATATCAACAGTGGGCTCTCTACAGGTCTCGGAACTGCCAATTTTAACATGCTGCCCATGTGGGCCTGTGCATATGTTGGAAATCTATTACTTTTTTAGCATTAGGCTCGCAAGACCAGCATGAATCAGCTGTTCATCTCATGGACAGTCTTTGCCAGGGAGCTTCAGAAGGTATGTGATCTCAGTCATGTTTTGTAAGAGACCAAACCCCGCTCCTGTAAGACAGATGTATCAGAGTGTGCTTTCTCTTACATCACTCAAGCAATTTCGAAAGGAAAGTGTCCATTTCCTGATGAGGATGGGCAGTATGCAAATACCATATCAGTACTCAATAATCTGGTTGCTATAAGAATCTTATGACCCACAATGGAGCCTCTGCATGTTCTTTCAACTGCTGGTCACACCCCCCAGAACTGAGACATGGTTGCTCCAGGGGAAGGGAAGTTAGGCAGGGAAAATACCAATGTTTTCAGTTTTTCCTCCCAAATCAGTCCCCACTCCATTTCCTGCCCTACCACCAAGCAGCTGTCCTTCTGCCTCTCTGCAGCAGGCTGCCGAAGTGCCACTGCATGCAGGAGGTCAGTGGAAGGGTTCTGGCTTCCTGGCAGATGAGTAGCTGAAGAAGGTTGTACAAGGGGACTCCAGGACTAACTTGGTCCGTGGCTTTCACCACGTTCATCAGGGAAACAAATCCAAGGACTCCGATGAGATCAGACTGTGTGAGGAGCTGGAAAGTTATTGAAAGGGGAAATCACTTTCCCCAGAACCTCTTGTTTCTGTGGTTTCATGTCATATTGCAACATGCTAATGCTTTCTATGAGCGCCATTACCTTAGAGGAGTGACATTCTAAATCTCAGAATTGGACTTCTTGTCCTGCACTGGGGTTCACGTGCCTCTTTGAGCTGGTCATCCCTTTACAGTTAATGGAGAAGAACAGTTATGTTAAATGACAAATTTATCTCATCTTAAGGTAGATAAGTAAGAGGGCTGAGATAATTCACAGCACAGTACCCACTTCTGTCCATAAACTACAAGGAGATGACAGATGAGATACATGCATCTACACTGTAAATAGTTAAATGCAGGTAAGACCAATCCTACCCCTAAATTATTCTGCAGTCATTTTTTTTTATAGTCTAAGTTCTACAGCACTCAAGAGCTGTGATTTCTAGCTGATGGACAGGCACAGTGAAGTCACAATCTACTAATGTGACTTCAAAAAGCTTTTAGGCTGCTCCAAAATAGAGCAAAACGTCAAAACTTCATCAAAACCTGAATATACTACCAGTCTCACAACTAGACCTAGACCTTCTTTGTGGGCTTCTTTCCATTAAATCAAATGACTAGATATGGAGAAGAGTGAGGTGATATATTTACCTCTTTGGGGCAGAGGAAATTCCTGTCTATTGCCTGACTGAGAATTTATGCAAAAGTTCTGAGTTTACCAAAAAAGCTTGCTTTTAATTTTTATTATTTTTTTTTTTACTTTTACTTTAAACCCTGCATTTTTAGAGTTCATCTTCTGAGAGTTTTCTCCCTAAGTACATCATTCACTGCTATGAAAGGAATATGAAACACTCCATGTTCACGGTTATTTGGCAGTGATTTTACCCTAAAACTATGGCTTAATTCCTGAATTTTTACATGAATGAGAGATGCTGTATTCCAGCACTCCAGAAGTTTGTTCTCAGTCAGCTGATTAAAGGTTTCATTATATTATTTTATCATTATATTTGTTGCCTTTTACTATGTTCATTGTAAACCATTTGGGAAAAACTTACGTGTTAGGAGAAAAAATACTTGTGCCAACTAAATCTGAAAAAAAAAATAAATGGAGTGCCATTTTGCAGGTATAGATTTTCTTAAGGGACTTTGAAATGGTAAAGAATCCTTTATAACTATATTCCTTCTCAAATGGGTATTTTTTGAATGAAGTAAATACAATGACATCTCCCTGTAAGGGCACAGAGATCAGGTATCAGTAGAAGCTTCCTGTGAAAGTTAATGAACCACATGTTTTAGAGACTCAGATAATAATAATCATTATATATATATATATATATATATAGAGAGAGAGAGAGAGAGAGAGAGAGAATAATAATAATAAGAAGAATGTCTGACACTGCTTCAAGCCCTTTAAGTTTGTGCCTCACAAGAATTTATTTATTTAAATGCTGTTCATATATATCTATATATACACAATGATTGAATGACAAGCTAGAAACCCCGATATGAAATCCTGAGAAGACTATTCATGATTCAGCCACACTTGAAATATGATTTCTTTACATGCTTGAGCTGTTTCTACAGTTATACTGTCCTATATACTTATCCATTCTGACATCTGCATATACATCACAGAACTCCTATTGATGTGGTGGCCCAATATGACAGCAGATTCAAACCAGCTGAAAAAAATATATTTTCTTTCTATAAACATTAAAAAAAATGTACTTAAAATAAAACAGCCTTCTTATAACCTTCACAATTATCAATAGCTGTGACCTTTAGGCAGGTTCTGATGCTGTGAATTTCCTCGATGGTCACACACTAGATCAAGAAATTTGGGAATAATGTATTTTGTGATAAGATAATGAATTCAAGATGGGTAACCAGACTTTGGGGTGGGGATGAAGGAACCAACATTCCTAGCATTTATTTATGCTATTTGCAAAATCACAATTATTGTAGTTTTCCATCAGGAAATCTCAGCCCCTCAGGCTGAGTGCAAAAATAGGCAGCACACTTCTTCCAGTGCACCAAGACTTGCCCATTTTGTCAGTCAGTGCTGAAAGAAAAAGTGATGCCATGGCCCTATGTGCACCCTTCCAGTCCCTTCTGGGAAACTATGTACACTGCCAGCAACCACCCCTTCCATAAACTTCAGTCAGCAGCAACCACACTTTGTTGATGAAAGACCCCCAGATCTCTGCGTGGTGCTCACCCATTATCTTTGAATATTGTTTCTGACTTATTCCCCTGACTGTAAACAAAAGGAAAAGCAGTGATTTGTGGCTAGAAATAAATCCTTGAAATGTCTGATTATGCAGAATAGAAGTTGTGTCAATTAGAATTACCAGAGATTAGTTCCTTTCTCTCACTGGAAAAAAAATTAAATTACAAATTATTAGAGAACAGAAAACAACACTCTAAACCTAACAGAATTTATTTACCATGACCCAGGTAGGAAACAGGCTCTCTCAGAAGCAGCACATGAGGTATTACTTAATGACTGGGCACGTTATTGTGGTCCATGAATTATGCAGCAGCTGTCAAAGTGCAGAAGACTTAAGCATGGGAGGGAGAATCTGATTAGCTCTCAATTACCTAAGAAGGCTGCTTTGGTTGAGGATGGTCAAGGAGTACTACCACCATCAGACGTTCATAAACCTTATCTCACTGTGCATCAGCAAACCTGGCTTGCAGGACAGGTCAGACACCCAGTTAGGCAGCTTTTCCCCCAGCAGAATGTAGGGCAGGTGGCAAGGACAGGAAGAAGATGGCAGGATAAGATTCATCCACAGATGTGTGACGTATGGATGGCATCTTCTCATTCTAGAAATTAGTTTTCTGAGTTTATTTTCCAGTATCTGTTGTGAACAAGGAAAGTGAATCACGAGCGACTGGTTAAAAGATGAGGATTAAATGAAGTTCTGACACAATTGAACATAATTTCTGTGGTGAGTAAATGACATTGTACCCACTTAAGTCAAAGCTGAATTTCGCCAGTAGCATACACCAAGCTCCAAACTAGTAATGACAGAGATAATTAAGAAATAATGACAGTGGAATGGAACAATGTCACAGGATAAAGGTCTCCTGCTCTCAACAAATGCTGAAATGAGTTTCATTTATCATGAATGAGTCCTGAGGCAGAGTTGCTATCTCTTAAAAGCATGAAGCTTTTGACAATGCTGAGTAGTAATTATTTGTTTCTATTATGTGGAACCAAATTATTGGTATAGATGTAATATTTTTATTTTCTGCATGTACATCTGTGCACTGACAATTGATAGTGTAGATGAACAGGTATTTATTTCATAATAGTTGATCTATTTTATTCTAATTCACTTAGGATATGTCTTAATATATTGCAGCAAAAGAGTGTTGTCCTTCAAAACAAATGTTTTTGCTGTATTTGCACTATCACAAGTTATTTCAGTGAGTTTTGTACTGCTCCATTAGGACCTAATCATACATTCACCAAATAGTGCTGCTGCTGCTGTGAGAGCAGGATACAACAAAATGGGCCACAATATCCTTCATTTATCAGGCTTTTTAATTAAATATTTTTGAAGCAAAATAAATTTGAAAGCACTCTACCATGAAATATCAAGTACAGAGGAACAAAACCAGAACAAAAATTATAATCACCAAACAAACTACTTGTGTCTGGGCTCAGGTTGATAATGGGTCTTGGAAATCAATAAAGGAGCGTGCTCATAGCCCTCTCACTAGAAGGCACAAAGAGACATAAATTCATTAGATGCAGAGGAATAGCCGAAATTAATCAGTAAAACCTGGCTTCATTGAACACTTCTAATAGCAAAAAATACCTCATTTCACCAAATCTTGTGGTTGGCTTGTATCACCAGAGAGAGGTTATTTAAAGATAGTTGGCTTTGAGGAAAAACTTTGAAAAGTATGCTGACAAAGAGGAAAAAAAATAGGTTTTCTGTTATTCTGTGAGTTCTTCAAACCCACCTGCTTCACAAATTGAGATTATTTCAGCATGATTTCTTGTGCACAGCTGAAGAAACCTCACTAATGCCAGTTACAACCTCATTCCTCCTTCCAAAGGAAGCAAGGAAGGTAATAGGAAGAAAAAGGCAACAGAGACTGTTAACATGCTACAGTTCTTTAGAATACGTCCTTTTAAGACACTATGTCACATACACACATGCTTCAAACATGTTGATTCTCTGTGGCCTTGTATTCTGTTTCAAAAAGGAAGCAAAAAATGACAAAAATGAGAGGCTGAATGATGCAGGTGATACAGCCAAGTGCCACAGGCAAGGAAGTACTTCTTCAACTGAGAAATGGCAGAGATAAAAGGCTTATTAGCCCCAAAATATTTTATCTGTTAAAAAAAAAAAAAACAAAAATAAAAAAAAAGCCACAAAAACAAAACAGAAAACAAACAAACAAAAATTACCAAAAAACTATCAGAGAAGAAAATTGTCTCCAGACCACCCTTCTCACCTCTTCCAATATGTAATTAGCCATCAAACATCAAGAGTCACCTTCACTGTCTGACACCAGCCTGGAACTACCTCCTCAGAGAGCACCACAACTTCAGTCACTGTCTCAGCCCATTTAGGACTGACGGTTCACCAAATGAGGTTTTCTAAGCACTCTTTACTTCCATTTAATAATAATTGTAACCTTTTATGTAACAACTGTCAGGGCCCCAGAGGTGCTGCCAGCCCAGACCGTCCCTGCCCATTCTCTGGAGCTCTTCTCACCCTGCCCATGGCCCAGGACTCAAAGTCAGCTCCCGTGGCAAAGTCAGCCCCTGCCCCACCAACACCAACACCTCAGCAGGGCCCAGCTCCAGCTTCCCATAGCCCTGCCCTCCTTGGCCCCTGGCTGCACCAAGCTGGGACCACCTGTGGCTGTTCTTCCCAGTGGCCAGGATAAGCTCTGGGGATGTGCTGACTTCCCAATTGGTTGCTCTGCTGTTCTTCCTGCTCAAACTGCCACAGAAAACACCACACCACGTCCCTAACAATGTTCAGTGAAAAAAAAGAATTTTATGTAGTTACCTACTGGTAGTTAAAATACAAGCAACAATTCACAGTGGATGCAGAGCTCCAAGAGACCAAACACTTGTCCATCCCATGTATCATTTACAAAGCACGATTTGAAATAAAATAGAATAGTAATTGTTTTGTCCTCTGTCCCCAACAAATTATGCTTCAGAAATTAAAACATCTTAAATCTCCATAAATTATTCCATGCCATGCATCTTTTACAAAATGTTTCCACAAACCTGAAAGCATTGTTTGCTGCTGGCTATCAGAAGTTGCTTCAGCTGTCTGTGTAGGTCCTGAATGACTCTCTTTGCTCAGATTTGTAGTCTTAAGTATCAACTGCACCAAATCAAATGGAAAAAAATAATGGTTGCTCAAAAAAAAAAAAAAGTAAAATGGAAAAAAAGTAATGGTTGTTCCACATTTCTGAAAATCAAGGAAGCATCTGGTAGGACAAAATACTGGGAGCTCTCTTTATGAATATGGGTTTTATTCACAGTGAATTGGAATTTGGAAAAAGCAAGCCAGATGAGGACTCTATTGTACCAGATATTATAAAAGTGTGGAAGCAAGGAGAGCAAACTGAATGACATGGCAGAAAAAAAAAAAAATTTTTTTGGTATTACTTCTAAAACTAAGGTAGATTCCTGGTTCATCCATGTTCAAATCTTACATAGAAAAGAAAAATAAAGGATGCCAGAAAGAATTACTACCATTGTGCCATAGCTTCTAACTCCGGGAAATTAAGTATCTCCCTCAAAGTCACAGGAACAGCCTGAAGACTGTTGGAAAATGAGAACTCACACTGGCCCTTCACTGCTGTAGCCCCAAGCCTTAGTCTTCTTCCAAGGAAGCAGTTCTAAATATTCAAAAAGCTGGAAGTTCTCTCTCAACCTATTCAATCTTTGCTCTGGTGACAAAATGATGCCAAGCAGTTACCTTTTTATGCCACAAGAAGGAAGGGCATGATTTCACGTGCTGGACTCCTGTGCTGGCATTTCATCTCATGAGCAGACACCCATGAGACACCTGACCACAATGATCTCGATCTCATCTTCATTCAGTTGGGATGAAAAGAATAGCAGCATCCCATATCCAGCTGACATGATGTTTCAGTCTGTTTTTAACACCTTTACTGGAAGGGTCACAGCACCCTTCCTCTCTAATTTGAGGGTTAGGAACATTCCCCTTTGACTGTCTCCTGGATTGCTGAATAACTGTAATAATGCCTACCAGACTGCTCTCTTTTTTTTTTTTTTTTCCACTTCTTACTCAAAATTAAAGGGTTAAAAATACGTATACAGAGTAAAGCAATCTTTAAGGTTTCAAAGTTTATTTTTATGTTTATAAGGGATTTAAAATTTTGGAGATGATACTATTACAGAATAAAAAAAATGTATTTGTAAATGTTGCAAGACAGACTGTGTTTGTAACCAATGTTTTCAATTTTTTCTATACTCATAGCTTCTTTGAAGTTGATTGTTGAAATGTTTCTTTTCCCCACGCCCTGATGCTTTTTTTGGTATCCTTATTGAATTCGAAATTAAGACATCAAGGCCAAAATCTAATCTGAGGTAAAAAGAGACACTTAAAGGTTCCAAGTAAGACCAGGCTGTTATCTTGTTAGAACTACAGAGTAAGTTCTTATGCAAAAATGAATAAGCATGATGCACGAGAAGCACAGCAGGGAGCTGCTGAAGATTGAAGAGCAAATCATGGTTCTCCCTAGGTAATTCTACAAAGCTTCCATTTGGCCATGCCCAGCAGTGCCCTCAGAGCCAGCCTCTGCTTGCAAGCATGGCTATGAATGCAGTCAGAGACTACTGTGTGTTGCTGACATTTTTGGCATGGTACACTGGCACTCTAGCTGAATGTCAGACAGAAATTCACTTCAGAAAGTGGCCAAGAGCTATGAACTGCAGAGTGTACCACTGCTGTGGCTACTCTTACACCTGCTTATTATCATCTGCAGAAGAAAAAGTACTTTTGCTTCAGTACTCACTAGACCAACCTGTTCTTCCTTTGCAAATTACTAGCCCTCCACTCATTTACACCAGGTAATTTGTAGCCTTACGTTTAGTAGTGCAGCTTAACTCTGAAAGACTTCTATGAACCTTACCTGCCTTTAGGGTACCTATAGTGACTAAACTTCAGAACTCCCAACACAGTGTTTGTTCAAGGCTACATTTTACAAAAGTGGGTATTTGGGCCATGGTTTTCCAGTCTGAAGCATCAAACGTTAATCACTGTTTGAATATGGCATGGACAGTGTGAAGATGTGAATACATGCAATTCATTTGAAAGAAGGGAAATTTTCTTCCTTAGTCAACACCAATCAGCAAAAAGCAGTCAAGTCAGTTTGAACTTGGTAATGACCATCAACCAGTATAGCAAGAGCTGATACGGTCTGGTCTGATCCCACTGACCAGAACCTGTGAGGCGTGAGTTCACTGTGTCCTAAAACATCATGTGTGGTGACACAGACTTAGAACACTTCCAAGGGGCAAATTAATGGTCTTTGTGGATACAAGCACACACAATGCAACGGCATATTCATTTAAAAACTGCAATGCTATTGAAAATCAAAGCAGTGGGAGTTAAAGCTAGAAAACAAGCTGTTATATCCTTTCATATGCGGAAAAAGTAGTTTTCCACTGAAAGAACACATGGGAGAAAAATTCCATGATTCCTAATCTGAATTCATGTTTCAGACTGACCTCCTTAAGCATTTCCTTCATCAATAACTTGACTCCAACAACAAAAAAATTTGTCTGGAATTGGTTTAGGACAAGTTTGTGAGCCTATCTCACCAGCAGAATCATTAATCTCCTAGAGAAAATAATGTCATAGTACTTAGACTGAGAAAACTATTTTGCTAATGAATTTAAGTTTATATCTGTGCTACTTACTGAAGAATGGCATTTAGACAGTGATGAATTTGATAAAGATACAGTGATACTACTTAGTGTGGCTGGTATTTTCTGTATTCCTAAAAGCATTTTTAAAAATATTTAGGACAGCTAAGAGAGATAAGAGTTGGGTACCTGTCTCCAGCTATCTACTTGAAAATCTCAGTCTTTAAATGCTGATTTGGATTTTTGGTTTTGTTGGTTTTTGGGGGGTTTTGGTGGGGTTTTTTTGTTTGTTTGGTTGGTTGGTTGGTTGTGTTTTTTCTGTGTTTTGTTTGTTTTTTGTTTTGGTTTGGTTTGGGTTTTTTTGTTTGTTTGTTTTGTTGTTTTGATTTTTTGTTTGGTGGAGGTTTTTTTAATTTTACTTATGGAGGATATACCTGCTTGTGCTTTTCTGTATCTATGTACTTATCAATACTACCAGTAGTAGTAAGGTGGTATGATCTTCATTGAAATGAACTTCTTGTGTGCAAAGCTGAACAATATAAGAATGTGCCAAAGCCTTGCTGCTTAAATAAACAAGTAGGGTAGCAAACTGATCCATGTGCAAAACTTTGACTCCACTAGAATCAGTGGCAAAACTGCCAGTAACTTCAGAGACAGAAAATTTCGTTCTTGGACTGTGCAATACATCCATGGGCACCATTATTCTGTAGGAAAGTTCACAAATGGAAGAGCTTAGCTCCCAGCCTTTAGATGCAGTCCTTACTCTCATTAAAACCAATCTCTGTTTAAGACCCTTTCTTCATCAGTCTGTATATGCATGTCCTGTTAGCTTTTGCTAGAGTTCTGGGTATGTCTCAAAGATAAACAGTCTGCTTAATTATTAGTTGGTGATGCATGACAGAATTTTGAGGACGGGACTTTAAATGTCACACAGACAGTAAATATGTTCATATTTTGAAGTTTGGAAGTAGGCATCACTTGCCTTCATTGTAATGAAAATATGTACATACCCCTTTATTGTTAGCAAGCTTACTTTAATGAGATAATTATACAGATCTAAGTCCCTATGAGGGTTAAAGGAGTCTTCAAATAAACCTACACAATTTCGTGCCCTGACTAGTTACAGTCTAAACATTCTAAGATTTGTCAGAACATTCTGCAGCTTTAACACAGGGTTTTGACAATGCCAGTCTCAGGGAATGATTTCTTCAGTAGCATCTGATATTTCTGAAATACATTCTGTATCTGTGAAAACGCTCTACAGAACAGATGTTACAGTTTGTATACAACACAGTCTATTACTTTCCTAAGAGTTTGAAAAATGCATGTGTTATGAATTCATATGCATAAATGCATGAAACTTCAAAATGCCAAAAGCCTGTTTTTGAGAAGTATCATCTTGTGTTTTTTAACAAGTGTCTATGCTACATTAAGTACAGAATTCCAGAATTAAAACTAGAATGATCATTTATTGTATCATTTAATAATTTACAGTTATTTGATGATGGTTATAAAGCTTTTGACTGTTAAACTTTACAGTTTGTTAAATTTGTTAATTTACAGGTAACGTATAAAAAATTCAAAATCCAGAGACAGCACACAACTTCTCGTTTTTATGAAACCAAGACACTCAAGCAGCAGACTACAGGCAGTAGTAAAGTTTACTTAGTTGTTAAGTAAACTGCTAGCAGACACCCTTCAACCATGCCTAATTAGAATTAATTATTGCAAGGCATATGTAAGCCGTCGAACTAGAAGAATTTTCCTTCGCAAATATAAAAATGTATCAGAATTTCAGTAAGTATATCAACAAATTGACAGCTAATTTCTTGGCCAGCTCCACAGACCATAACTGAAACAGCCACTAGCGGTACATGTCGTGCTGATTTTCGGATGTTCAGACACATGCCGGAACTTTTTATCTATAAAATAATCCAACTTTATAGAACTTGTTGAGGAAACAGACAAGACAACCGCAAGGTTCCTCTAACTCCTTTATAAGTTAAAGAAATAGGCGAAGTCAACCTTTCGGTAATTCTGCTGCTGGGGAAGCGGAGTGGAGATGGCGATTTGGTTAATGAAGTTGTCTAACGCGGCTTGACAGACCGTGCTTCAGCAAATCGCACTGCCCAGGTCACCTCAGAAACAGCGTTAGGGGAAGAACGGGTGGTCCTGTCGCGGAGAAGGGGGACGGGGCTCCGCCCGCCGGCCCCAGCGCAGCCCCCGCACCGCTCGTCCCCGCACAGCCCCTGACCGAGGTCGCCGCCCACCGCACCACGCCGCGCCCCGACCGGAGCCGTGGGGCGGGGGAAGGAAAAGTTTCCCGGGGGATGCGAGGGCCCCCCGCCCCCCGCGCCGGGCTGCCATTGGCCGAGCCGCCTGCCAGAGCCCGGAGCCACAAAAGGCGTTGCTAAGTGGATGTTTATTTTTTTCCCCCTCTTTTTATTTTTTTTCCCTCCCCCCCTCCCCTTTTTTTTTGTGTCTACCCCCCCCCCCACCACCCTTCACTACTTCTTCGGTTCACTCGCGCCGCTCCCGCCGCCGCCGCCGCTCCGCCCCGCTCCGCTCCCCGCGGGAGGCAGCGCGGGTCGGGCGCGGAGCCGTCCCGCTCCGGCCATGGCCTAAGCGGGCGGGCGGCCGGGGCAGAAGATGAGTTTCCAGGCGGAGGACGGCGTGGGCAGCCTCTGCCACAAGGCTCTGCAGATCATCTCGGAGCTGTGCCTGGGCGGGCAGGTGGAGCGGGAGAAGTGCGCTGGCATCTTCCCCCTGGAGACGGCCCGGCAGGGCATCGGTGGCACAGGTACCGATACACCGGACCCGCCGCCGGGCTCGTCCTGCCGCCGCTGCGGGGCGGACAGCGACGGCGTGGGCGGCCGGAGAGCGCAACTTTTTCCTTTGCTTTCCCTGCGTGCCGAGGGGGCGGAAGGGGGGCAGGCACGCAGCCCGCTTTAAAATCCTCTCCCTCTCGCAGCCCGCGGAGGCTCCCGAGAAGCAGCGAGGGAAGCGGCGGGACCAGCGGGGTGGGGGACAGCGCTCCGGGGGAAAACGCGGGGCAGCGGGCGAGGGTGCGGGCGTGGCACGGGGAGCACTGAGAGATGCTGAGCGGAGAGAAATCGCCGCCAGCGTGCGAGCCTCGCCGCCGGCTGGAACCTCGCCGCCGGAGACGGCCCCGTACCCTCGCAGCTCCCTCGTTTGCCCCCCGCAGCTCCGCTCCGGCAAGGTTTTCCCCGCGGCGGGAGTTTCTCCTTAGGCAAAGCTCGGACCCGAGCTGCTGCGTGTATTTGCGGGGCCGTGCGTGCGGGGAGCGGGGCAGAGGGGCTGCGTCTGATGTTCTTGCCACGGGTGGGCAGTGGTTCCGTGCGACGGGCGAGCCACGCGTGGGCTGAGCCCGCTCTCCCTCTCTTCTCCCGGGCCGTCCTTCTGCGTTTGGCGGGTCGCGCTGGCGGCCCCGGCAACAGGTTGCGCGGCGGGGCTGCGGCGGGAGGACGGGCAGCGGACACGGCTCGGGGCTCAGCCAAGGCTCCGGGGGCATCTTTGGCTCGGGGCGCAGCCTGGGATCGGGGCGCAGCTCGCCAATCCGCTGCTCGCAGTATCCCCCTTTTTGAGTGGGTGTGAGGCATTTCACACCCTTTCCGCTAATCGTTGAGGGCGGCAGGAGAGCTGTCTGACGGTCGGCGGGAACCCGTGAAGTCAGGGCAGCACTCTGTTCCGGGACTCATCCAGAAAAATTTGGGGTGGGTGGAAGTAGGGAATTCGGATAAATTCAAGCATTCCGAAGCCAGGAAAAATTGTCGGTATCGAAACCAAGATTTTGAATCCTAAAAGTGGTATATTTGGTCCCCGATTCCTGGATTTTCTATATCTTTCGGAACTGGCTCTTGCATTATCCTGTGCAGTACTCTCTGGACACCTTGCTTTCCTTGGCACTTTTTTTGGGACGGGGCTTGAAAATGAGTCAAAGTTCTGTGCTTGATTTCTGCCGGGAGGGGTTGATAATCTCTTCTGTCTGCCCCTAAATGCAAACGTACAGCTTGCATTATGGCTAGCAAATGCCAAGTGGACAGTGCAAATGAACTAAATTAACACCAGGTCATGTAAAGCAGCAGGCTCTCAGCATGTGCCCCAGCTGCGCTTCTCGCTGCCGCCGCAGCTGATATTTTTATTTTTTCTTCTCTTCTAATGCCCACCGTTTTTACTGCAAAACCCCAGGTTGTTTATTGTCTGATCCTGCCTGACCCACTGTGTTAGTCGTCACAGTCCAAATGTTAAAAGGGTGAATGTAAATAGCAGTGCCCTATGGAACCTGGAAACTTGGTCTCTGAAAGGAGTCGATCTGATTTTTTGAGGGTACTGCACAGCGAGTCAGTATTAGGTGTCATATAAAAACAAAGTTTTTGTATGAGGAGGTGGGATATGAAGAACACAAAACATCTCATGAGGTAGACCAAGATCTGCTGTTTAGAAAATATGAGTCTTCAGCATTAGGTTTGATATTGCATTGTGTACAGTAATAGGAGCTTCTTTTTAAACATTTCTTGTAAGTCAGTGATCTTGTTGGTCTTTCATTTGTAAACCCTAACTACCTTGCCATTGTTGGATTAGGAAAAGGAATCATAATTAACAGACAAGGGACTTGAACAACCGAGTCCCACATCTCAGGTGAATTCCCAAATCTCACTTTTTTCTCCTTAAAAGGAAACCATCATTAGATGATGGGTGTCAGGTTTATTGACATGCTCATTATATTGAACACTGTCTCATTAATAATGCTGCTAATGAACGTCTATTAATACTTTCTGTCTCCAGAGGAGGAACAGACACACTGTCATTGTTGATAATTGACAATATTTTAATATGTAAACATTTGGATAGACAAGATAGAAATATCACTTGCTTCAATTTTATGAACTGAAAGATTCTAAATGCAGTTTAGGAGGAGAGAAATGTTGTTATGGAAAGATGAGCTCTTCTGCTCTTCAAATGAACATAAAGTTCCTTGTCATCTCTGTTGTCCAGAGTGTTGAGCATCCATAGTTCCTTTTCATTAAAGGTAGAAATGTCAAGTGTTCTTCATAATTGTTCTGAGAATGTAAGTCATAAATATTTGTGTTTGTCTGAATCTGTGCCTCATACATAGGGTGGAAGCATTTGGTGTGAGAGTCCACATCATGTAGCCATGTCCTTCTTGCTTGAGTAAATTCTGCACAGTTCTGTTGTCATGCAGCTGTAACTGTATGGTAGAGAGCCTCAAGGAATGGGTAATTTAGCCCTATCAGTTTTGCTGTATGTCCCAAATGATGCTGTGGGAAGCACTTCCCCAGTGTATGCCCACACTGGGAGACACGCATCACGGAACCAGTTCAGCTCTCTGCTCTCTGGGGCTCCAGCTATAGCAGTGTGTTGGGAATTAGCTCCTGCAACAAGCACTGAAGTGTGTGGAGAGAAAAGCACTGTAGTAAGATAATTGAGTTGTAAGGAGGACGATTTGTGCAGGGCTAAGAGTTGAACTCGATGATCCTTGTGGTCCCTTCCACTCAGCATATTCTGTGATTCTGTGACTTTTGGAATATGTGAGGAAGATAAAAGACTGAGATGGTTATTACAGAACAATGGCTTATAATTATATGTTGTTATGTTATACAATCACAGTTAAACTTTCAACTTTCAATGCAAATCCAAAAAGCAAATAGCCCCAGAGACAGTATAAGAAGGAGAGAAAAAAAATAACCAGTGGCTATACAGGGATAGCATGTTCTCTCTTTAAAGGATGGGTTCATTCAGTTTCCTTCATCTCAAAAAGATACCTAAAAGTGTCACAAAGGTAGCATAGGTAAAAGTTATTACTAAGCTTTTTAAGAGAAAGAACTCTAACCTTCACCAAGCCTGAGAGAGTTCAAGAGGTGTTTGGACAGCACTCTCAGGAACATGATGTGATTGCTGGCGATGTTCTGCCAGAAGTTGGACTTGATGATCTTTGTGGGTCCCTTCCAACTCAGAATATTCTGTGATTCTGTAAATGATGAGAAGACTCATATTTGGAAAGGAAAGAACAGTGCAGGGAACCTTTCAGAAAGTAAAAGAGTAGATGGTGAAAAGGAAAGCAGACTATTTCTATTTAATACAAGAATAAAAACATGTTCTGGAAGTTGAAAATATTTTAAAGTGCAGCAAGAACTACATTGATATAGCTGTGTTAGTGAGCATGGTGATTGCTTTCTGTTCAGATAGACCATGAAAAACAGCCAAGTTTCTCAAAGGAATCAGCTACTTGAAGCAGAAGGTGCACCACCCAATCACAGGCTCAAAGCAAACTATGACACAGTATAGACCTCGTGACCCAAGAAGTTTCACAGGGAAGTAGAGAGGCTGGGCACTGATTTTTTTGATAGTATAGGTGTCTAGATAGGAGAAAAAAGCATGACAAAGATAACAGAATCAAACACAGCGGAGAGGAAGCCAGTGACACGGAATAAAAAATGGTGAGTATGGCTCTGGGAAGGCAGAGTATAACAAAATGAAGTAACAAAGCAGAAAGGAGAGATATTCAGGTTTGCTGCCAACTGGAGAAATAAGAGTTTGTGCATTCTTTGTGAGCAAGCAGGATTACATGAAAGAAATGACTGCTTATTCAATATATTTTTTGCTCTCAGTGACAGCACCACAACCTTAGGACCCTCAATTACTGCTCATTGCTTGGGTCAGGAAGGGATAATCATATTTAGTGTGATAGATAATTAATCTATAAAACTAATAGCAAAGAATCTTAGTGAGATAAATAATTTTGTAAATTTCCAGGAACTTTAGACAATTAGTGAAGATAGACATCTGTTGTTATATTGTCTGCCCTGGTAATTACAAGAACTATTCATTCTCATCTCAGGGGAATGCTCAAGTGAAAAGATTAGGAAGCTGTTTATGTTTATGGTACCTTTATATAATTAGATTACTATGTCAGCTTTCTTCTCAAAGTAATAACATTTTTGGCAAAATGCTCAATTACATGTGCAGCTGTTTTGTTTTTATTTTACACCTCCAGAACATTTGGGTAAAAATGGTTAAGATGTCAGTTGTAAGAGTTTAGGTGGAAAATAAATGGGAGGTGGGTGTGCAGGATTGCACCCAACACAATCTGTATCTGAGCCTAGTAAATCATTTATTTCTATAAGTTTCCAAAATACATATATGGAGTGTGGTTATACCCATATTTTAGCTCAGGATATCTGACTAATAAAAGACTCTAATTCATTTTTTCCAGTTAGGCATACCTCCTCATTTTCAATGGAACCCAGCACATCAGAGGTTCCAGTTGTGAACATTTCTGAAGATTAAGCAAATTGCATACAGCATAATGAGAGGAGTTTG
Organism: Lophotriccus pileatus; assembly: GCA_035583135.1. Taxonomy (NCBI): domain Eukaryota; kingdom Metazoa; phylum Chordata; class Aves; order Passeriformes; family Tyrannidae; genus Lophotriccus; species Lophotriccus pileatus. The sequence continues at coordinate 60,305,843 of JAWWES010000041.1, forward strand.
GGCATTCTGCTCTAGGGAGACATGTTTAAAATTCATTTTATGTCCTCTGCAAATGGTGGTTACTTTCTGCTGCCTTTGCCTTTTTTTAGGCCTGCTGGTCATGCAAAACTTTACTATCTCATTATCAGTTCTCATGGGTGACCAATGTTTATTACAAAGCTGGGAACCCAGCTGCTTCCCTGCCAGGGATGGCATATTTTATCCCACTGGAGTGGGTAGAGAGTATCTGGAGAGTGATGTTCACTCTTGTTCTTTTGCTTGTCAGACAATTGATTTTTTAAAGTTGATGATGCAAAGAGCATCGGCTTCTACAGGATCATTTGTTATTCATCTTGTAATTCTACTCACAGTTATTTTATTAACATAAAAGTTTAACCTACCAAGTTTTTAACCCTACCCCTGATTGACAGTTTACTATAGAAGTATACAGGGAGTAAGAAAACATTGGACCCCCTGCATATGGCCATTCTGTAACACAGTTGCATTCCTCCAAGATCAATGTCTTGTGTCCTTCTGCTGTAATTGGCATGAGTTTCTTGTTGGCTGTCAGATGCTTCCCTGACCACCCTCAACCTCCTAGATGGCATCTGATGGTTCACATTTAGTACTGATTTCTTTAAACATGCATGTGCTCATCCACACGGTGCACAGACAAACACAAAGAGTTTAAGCTGTAGGTATGCTTGCACTGTCTGGATATATTTAGGGGAGGAGGAAGAACACATTTGCCCTGTAGAGTGCTTATAAGTTCTTCTCAGCTGTGCCAACGTTATCACGAAGAGGACAAGAAATAGACTGAACAAATGTGAAGACTACTGCAACCAATATAAGACAGGAAAGGCGTGTAGGACGTCATACAGGAAAGCAACATTTCTCTTCATGAGAAAGTAGCAGCTGTGTGAGACAATTGAGCATTCTGTTACAGATAAAGGAAACTGAGCATCTCTGCTACAGGGAAGTGGGGTAAAATTTAGTAATAAACACTTTAACAGTTAGCAGACTGAGCAAATTATTTACCATGTAGTTCAGCATTTGGTTAGAGCAATGTTGCGACAAGAGAAATGTGACCTGGTGGGAAAAAAGTGCAGGGTTACTGAAAAATAGAATTATGAAATCAGTGTTAACAAGCTGTGAAAATCAGAAATGCATCTAACTCAGCAGTGTAAAGGCAAAACAGAGGGGTAAATACACCACTGAGGCCAGATTTATTTACGGCAAATGTGAAGGCAGTCACAACAATGCAAAAGTGCTTAACATGCGGACAGCAGTGATGCACAGTAAAAGCAAGAGCTTTACAACAGAATCTTTCTCTATACTCATTTTTTAAAGAAATACAGATGAAAAATGCAAAAACATTTATAGCATCTGGAAGACAAATCTGTAATAATGAAGAGACATAGTGTTTTCCTGTGTCCTATGTCTGAGAAGTTTGTTATATAATGCTGGGTGAGAATAAACATAACCATGACAATTCAAAAATGACACTTGAGCTGCATGAACCTCATTACAGCTGTGGTATGCTTACGATGAACAGTAGTCCAGTGAGCTTATGATGTGTTTTCATTTCCCTTTCTCATCTGAAAGAGGATAATGAGGGTTTCTTGCAGACACCGAGACATCCTCACAAGCGCGAGAGCATCATGGGACCAAGCCCAAAGCTGGTTATTTTTGTTTAATGGAAAGCTAGATGGGCAGATCTGGGTCAAGCAGAGGGTTCCTTCCTATTGAGATTAAGTGAGAGTCAACAAGTAGAAAAGCAGGTAGGCCACAAAAAGCCTTGTGAGTGAAGGTTACACAGGTTACATTTAGTGTATTACAGATGAGAGGGCAATGTGCAACATCTTTTTCTTCCTACAGTGCAGGAAAAAAACCCCTGACCCAGGCAAAACTGAGAGCCATCTTCTCTCATATAACTTAGATAAATTGATGTTGACAAGAGATTAATAATTCTGTGTGCTGTAATCACAGTGTAGTTAATCACAGTGATACCTGACTTCATTTGATTCCATTACTGTCAGGAAATCTGCCACCATAGAGCTCTGTTAGCATTAAGAAGTGACATACCAGCAGGTAGATGGTGATGGCTGTGTTGAATGAGTTAACAGCCTAGGAGGGAACACATTCACATTTGAGGAAGATCTTCAAAGCATGCTTCTCCATGAGAACAGGAGAGGTGGCCTTTTAAGTGAAAGGCTATGTTTGCCATTTGAAATATAAGCTGGGTGTTTTGACAGGTTCAGGTTATGAGAAAAAGTAGGAGACTCTGCACCCTGCCACTTTCTGAGGCATGCTAAATCATCATATCCCCATCTGAAGGGATTTGGATGAGACAGAGGTAATTGTGGAAGATCTGCTAATGCAGAGTAAGAATTAACACCAGCAAACTTTTATGTGCTTAAAATTTCCCCAAGGGAAACTGAACAACAGAAATGGACCAACTCGTTCATATACATGGGAATAAGGGAGACTTATTGGCCCCAGAGCTTTTATAATTTATAAGGTTCCTGCTTCCCTTCAAATCCTGGAAAATCTGAGACGTTAATTTATCTGATTGAGCTGACTTGTGGCATTACAGACACAAGAGTTCCCTTATTTTGGAAAGGGTGAAGTTCCTTATAGCTGATGAACAAGAGAACAAGAGTAAAGAAAAATATGTTTGAAAAAAGGTTACAGACATTGTTCTTTAAATATGTAAAAGAACCAGGATCAGATATAGACAAAGAAGTGGGTCAAAAGAGAACATACCTCACACACACTTTTTTCCCATGTGTTCCTATTCCGCCTGTTCCTTTGCTGGCAAGAATACATTGTTTTTAGTATGGTTTGCATCAGACATGTGCCTGACCCTCATACACATGGACAGTTACATCGCAGCACTATGTGGTCTCTCTCTCTCTCTCTTCAAAATCGTGTGTTTGTGGAGTATGTTTTTCCAAAGTCAGGCCTCAAGAGTCATATGTTGTCTGGGCACTGTCTAAAACATAAGTGACCTTAATTGGTTTGGAAATGGAAGTCTGCCAATGTGCATGTTTGCAAAAGGATTCATGGGCAGAAATTTTCTGAGTCAAGTTCCAAACAAGAAATTTTTTAGAAACCAATGGTACAGAAACCATTGCTCAAAACATTACTTAGCATCCGGGGGGCGGGGGGGAACCCAAAACCAAAACCAAAACCAAAACCAAAAAAAATCAAACCACCAAACACCCGCCCCCCCCAAAAAAAAAAAACAAAACCAAACAAACAAAAAATCAACCAAACAACCAACAAACCAAACAAAAAAAAAACCGGGATGTTTCTGAAGTACTTGTGTAAAAGCCAAAAGACTGGCTATCAAGGAGTCTTTTACGGTAGAAATGTCTCTGAGGATATTTCTAAAAATGCAGAGGGATTTTGAAACTTCTCAAATAGACATGCCTGTCTCAAAGGAGAAATACAAAATTGTCCAAAATTCCGTATCTTGACAGAGTAGTTTTAAATATAAAACCATGAGGAAACAGGGTACTTTCGGTTATGAAATTTTATCAAGACTATGAAGATAATGTTAAGGACAGAGGTCAGTAAAGCAAGTTCACCAGGAGTGAAATCATAACTCCACTGAAATCACTGGAAGATCTCCCACTGATCGGAAAGGGGTGTTGTGAGAAAAAAAGATTTTCTTCACATTATTGAGTGTACCCAGCATGAGAACAATAATGGGAAAAGCATAATGCTTTTTTTCTGGAGATGAATACTCAGAAAAATGTCCTGTTCTGTGCAAATCTTTACCATTGAAGACAAGCTGCAATTACTAGCTCAGAAAAGGAGTTGTCAAAAAACTACTAGTTTGAGACAGTTTTTCTTTTCTTTCTTACCAGTGACCAGTGAGAACATTGTTCACAATGTTGACAATTAATGTTGTCACCAGCAGAATTAATATGTCACCTTCTGCCCATAAAAACTTAGGCAGTCTTTGAATTTGTCACCTGTTCTAATCCTCTAAATAATATTTTGTGTGTGAAATACAACCCTTGTCTGATGACATATCCATCCTTCAGTACTCATTTTCATTCCTAACCAGCTATCCGTGGCAGGGATATGAAGAAGCTCCTAGCCTGCAGAACTCTCTTAGTGTTTTATATTCTATAACCAAACCTCCTAGATAAAGGTAATGTAAGAGAAATATCCAGTCTAACACAAAAAGGCTTTGGGAAGCTCCATTTGACTGTTCTTCAGATGATTTCAGTCTTCATGTAACAACAGATCTCTCGCAATTGCTCAATAGAGCGACTGACAGAAGTAAGGAAATTAAGCAGTATGCTTTTTATGTCAATTTATATGGCACACTGATTGCTTTTTAGCAGTTGTGGATGTAAATGCAATAAACACTTCCTTGTAGTGAACTGGTTTTGCTCAATTTTTTTACAATTAAAATATTTTGTTTCTCTTTAAGTATCTGTTTAATTGTTCTCTTAAGTATCTGTTGCATTATGAAATACAATATGAGTGATTTTAATTTATTAGTAAAATAGCAAAAATGGAGACTACAACTGTTTGTAGAACTAGCTCCTTATCTCTGCTCTTCAGACTTCAGATATTTCATGTGATTATTTTAGGACTATAAAACATATATTTTCTGTAAAGATTTTGGGAGCGACTTCAAATTTTAAACAGTTTAGTAGAAATACAGAAAAACAGCTTAGAGAAAGCTGAAGTACAGCAGTAGGTGTTGAAAGGAGGCACCAAGTTATTTGAAGGCTTGAAAAATGTCTTGCAGTGAAAAACTTAAATTAGAATTGGGTAGAAATGCTTTGATGGAATGTTTTCGCGCTGATAGTATCTATTCATCAAATTGAAACTCTGCTGGAAGGGATCAATTTTCATAAGTCTGGTTTTGAAATGTTTCCAGCAGTTTCAAAGTTGTTAAAACATCCTGTTTCAACATTTTCTAAATGAAAAAAAAACCTACAATTTTCACTTCTAGAAGCCTTCCTCACTAAATGTAACCTAATTATGCCAACCATTTCGAAATTGAGCTAGGAATGTTGCAAATTACCCAAAATTGAATTGCTCCTTTGTTTTCAGGGGTTTTGGTTGGTTGGTTTGATTTGGTTTGGTTTTTTGTTTGTTTTTCATGTTGGGGGCAGGGGGTTTAGAGGGGGTGATGTGCTTGTTTTTTGTTGGGTTTTTTTTTTTTTTAATTTTATTTTTTATTTTCATTTTTGGTAGATGATCAACGTTTTCAAGAGTTCTACCTTTTGTCACTCTGAGAATGGAAAAAAAGATTGTCCAGCCTGCCTGAAAATTCAGCTGGTTCAATTTATCAAGAAAGTTCCTTCAGTGGGGCATACCTCTGTGTCAATAGATTAAATTCACTTTTGACCATGTAACGGGGTTGTGTGGCCAGGTTTTGGTAGTGAGGGGCTACAGGGCAGCTTCTCTGAGAAGCTGCTGGAGGTTTGTCCCATGTCTGATAGAGCCAACACCAGCCAGCTCCAAGACAAACCCACTGCTGCTCAAGGTTGAGCCCACCAGCAACAGTGGTAGCATCTCTGGGATAACATTTTTAAGGGGGCAAAAATCTGTGCAGCAGCTGGAAGAGTGAAAATGTGTAGGCAGAACAACTCTGCAGACACAGAGGTCAGTGAAGAAGGAAAGGAGGAGGAGCTGCTCCAACACCGGAGCAGAGATCCCCCTGCAGCCTGTGGTGAAGATCATGGTAAGGCAGCTCATGCAGCAGATGTTGACCTGGCAGCTCCTGCAGAACCCCATGCCAGAGCAGGTGACTTCATGAACGAGGCTGTGACCCTGTGGGGTCATGCTGGAGCAGACTCCTGGAAGGGCCTATGAACCCACAGAGAGAGAGAGGAACTGTGCTGGAGAAGGTTTGCTGGTAGGACTTGTGAACTCACGGCCAGTCTGCTCCCAAAGTTCTACATCCAGTGGAAATGGAGCAGTGTGGGAAAGGCTCCTGCTGGAGTTTGGAGAGGAATGCTTCATGTAGGAGGGACAGATAAGAGGAGCAGGGGAAGAGTGTGATGAGTCCTGCCCTTGAAGGGGAAGGAACAACAGAGACAATGTGTGATGAACTGACTGTAGCCCCATTCCCTGTCCCACTGTGCTGCTGGCAGGAGGAGGTAGAGAAATCAGGAGTGAGGTTGAGCCCAGAAAGAAGGGAGGAGTGGAGGAAAGGTATTCTATGATTTGGTTTTATTTGTCATCATTTTACATTGATTTGATTTGTAATAAATTAATTTCCTCAAAATGAGTCTTTTTTGCCTATAGCAGTAATTGCTGAGTGATCTCTCCCTGTCCTTATCTCAACCCACAAGCTTTTTATTATGTTTTCTTTCCCCTGTCCATCTGAGGAGGGGAGTGACAGAGCAGCTCTGACAGGCGCCTGCCACCCATCAGTCAACCCACTACAGACTGTTCCCTGGCACTGAGGTCAATTCACATGCAAGAGCCTCTCTCCAAGCTATTACTGTCTGTCATCTGCTGAAACAAAAAGACCACATCCAGATCACCTACTAAGAATGATCATTGTCCTGTTCTAACACCTGATACATGGCTAGGAATTGGCTGGGAGGGTATAAACCAGCCCACTTTAAAAGCGTTCCAGGGAGTGATACAGGCAAGTGAGTTTTGATTCCTGGGTTTGTTTCCTGGCACAGTTTATTTTATTTGGTATAGGCATGTCTCATGAAGCATAGCATATCTTTTAATCTCTCATGCAAAAACATGAAAGATGGAATGGCTGTAAATTAGAACTACAGAAATACAAATCAGAAATGCAAATTTGCAACAAAGTGATTAACCTTTGAAAGCTGTAAACTCAGTATCTCTTAATGTCTTGCCTTGTCAAGACAGGACAGTCTCCTGCAGAACATGCACAAACCAAGTAGAAGTTATGGGCTCTGGAAAAATATCAGGGTAAATAGTGGATTAAACCAAATAGACTATTCATCCCTACCAGGTATAAATTATCTAGAAAAATCATATGTAAAATCATCATTTGCTTCTTGTGTTACATTATTATTGGATATAATTATGTATCCATTCATTTTACAAAAGGAAGCATCTTCCAAAGTTTGCTATATGAATTTCTCACTAAGCTGACATGCTTATTCCAAGGTCTATATTTTGACATTTACCTGCAGATAGAAAAGGGGGGCACCTTTCTCGGGGCTGGCAGGAAATGGTCAAGGAGACATATCTCTATTCAGGACAGGGCAAAGTCCTTAAATCCAGGAGCACATCTGCAATTACCCCATGACACTGGCCAGGACAAAAGGTGAAGTAAGATTGAACAGAACTGTATCTTTCAAATCTCCTGACTATGACATTTTCTATATCCTTTTGCTTTTTTCATACATTTTCACGATGAATGGGCCTTAAGTTCAGTATTTGTTACTGAGATGTACCTGGATACTATGTATTAATTAAAAAAAATTCCCAAATTTTCTACTTCATCTTTCTAGCCTTCATCTTCATCTTTCTATCTGCATCTTTCTACTTCATCTCTCTGTCTTTGCTCTCAAAGGGACTGGTGAGGTTTATACTGTCCTGTGGACCCAATACATACTGTTTTTATTCCTGTGAAGATCTAGAAAAAATATGCTCAAACCCTCTTTTCACTTTTCCAACTGATTCGGTTTAGTAGCCTGTAGCCTGGAGTTATGGATACAAAGTATTAGCTGTTAAACTGTCAAAACTTGTTGTCACAAGCATAAGCAGCCATTACTTGAGGGATATTTAAGCACGGTTTAGTGAATACTTTTAAAGCTTACAAATGGCGCTTTTGAAAAGGAAAGGGATTTTTTAGTTATAGTATTACATGAAACTGGAAAAATCAAACTGAAACATGTCACATAGAATAAAACTCCTAATTAGGGCTCAACTGGCAGTGCTGGTGATCCACCATCCCCTAAAATGCAAGTGCATTCACAGAATTTTGTTGATACGAAATCTGTTCTATTTTTGGCCGGGTTATTGGATATCATAAGCAATTGTGACAAGCAAAAGTCAAATATAGGGCAGAAGGGGTAGCTAAATGTACAGTATGATCTCTGTACAACTCAGGGCATCTGGATAAAGTGCTGTGAAGCCAGCTGCATTTCCATAGTAGGATTTTAGATTCTGATGTACATGTGCTGTCTTGGTTTAATGCAGCCTTGGTCTAGAGTTGAAGATTTAACCCTAGAAATTTTTTATTGGTGACAGACTTTATCCTGTCCCTATTTACACCACTTAAATATTGGGTTTTCAAATGTTACTGAAGCAGTTGGCATAGAGAGTCAAAAGTTTGGAGACCTGAAGAAATCTGTGTATCAGCCTGGCAGTTTAGATTGGGTCAATCTTCGTGTGTACTGATATAAAATGTTGAAGGCGATTTAACTTTTTCATCAAGATGTGTTCTTGCTGTTCTAAATATGTGTTCCAAAGGATTAAACATCCATAAACCCTCACTGAAATCAAAGTCGTTGGTGTTTTTGGGAGCTATCTGTCCTCCACCCGAAGTCAGTAAGCAAAGAGATGTATACCTTGCTTGTAAGGAGAAGGCTATCCATACAGGTGCTTATTATTAAATTTGGAAATCTGACTCTGGGAAGAGAATCTCATGCGTTTGCTTTAAATCTTAGTGAGAACAGTTGTTGTTTGAGTATAATAACTTTGCTGTAGCCCTGGACAATATTTCTTTTACCTACTGATTTCTAAATCCTTTGACAACAACAAAGGCTAGGAGTTTTGTGGGCTGTTTCAGCAGCCTCTTACGTCCTGAGAAGTATGTCTGAGTGCATGGCTAGATACTGGCCTTTGGTCTGAACAACAATTAATTGTTGTTTGTGAAGCAGATATTAGAAAATAATAACATATTTAAGTAGAGTCTTAGATAGCCAAAAGGAAACACCCCTCCCCACAAAAAATAACCTTAAATCGAATGTTAATGCTGTATGCAAAAATAATGATAAAAATGCTTCTATGCCCTTGTCTGTATAATTTTTAACTATATTTTTGTCTTCATGTTTGTCTGTCATGGTGATTTTTGTTTCTAATTCTTTGCAGATGTCTCAGTCAGTCTGTTAGCAGTAGTTGTCAGCTTCTGTGGGCTCGCCTTGCTGGTAGTCTCACTTTTTGTCTTTTGGAAGTTGTGTTTGCCCTGCTGGAGGAGCAAACCTCTCACTTCCAATGCCAGTAATGTCCCACAGAGCAACTCCAGTGCTCCTACGGAGGTTTTGGAGACCAGCGAGAAAAAGGAAGTTAAAGAAAATGGGAAACCTACAACAAAGGTACTTGAAGCTGCACTGAAAATTAGCCACACTTCACCAGATATACCAGCAGAGGTCCAGAATGCACTGAAAGAGCATCTGATCAGACATGCTCGCATGCAGAGGCAGATCACTGAGCCCACGTCGTCATCAAGGTAAGTCAGAGGCACTCGAGTTAGTGGCACCTTTCCCACGAACAGGTAGACCAGGAATTCTCTGCTGGAAATTTCCAGGATCCTTGAAATCCTGATTCACAGTTATGCGTGAAATGGTAGTCACATGAAGGCAAAGCCTCACTGTTCTTTGAACAGAATATTCTGAAGCATATAGTGTACCTTCACTTACACAGTTATTTTAACATATGAAAACAAAATCTACTACTGTGTAAATACTTATGTTGCTACTTTAATCACTTCATTTCTGGGTTTTGATTGTAGGAAGACTGATTTCAGTGTCATTATTTAAAGTCCTGCAGCATCTTTTGACAGAGGTGTTTATATAGATATATCTACTGCTTTTGCAGAAGAAACTTTCCCTCTCCTATAAATAAATTATAGATTAACTGTTGATTGCAGATTTCTTTAAGACACGGTTTGCCAATTTTGGTGTCTATTATGAAGGAATTAAAACCCCAGCCTAAGTATGTAGGTCCTTATTGACAGATCTTAAAGCAATACAGATTCTATATAGGTCTTTAAATAAATTACATGCATGCAGCATTCCTGAAATGGTTTCTTTGGTATTAAAAAGGAGGAAACAAACTTTTATTTTGTATTAGGTGCCACTTTATATTGAAAAGTAGTGAAGATGTGCAGGGACCTATAGTTTCAAATGGGATTTTCTTCAAATACTGTCAGCAAATTCAATGCATGGAAAGCAAACAGTGAACTGCAACTTTCTACATTGAAAAAGGAAACATTTAATAAACAAAGACTGGAGAGATTAAGGCTAGAGAAGGCAGTTGAAGTACTGTGTAATGCCATAAGTTAGAATACTGTGTAGGAAGTAGCTTTCTCTCAATAAACCATTTGCTACCATTTGCTAAGGAAACACATTGTTACCAAAACAAAACAAAAAAACAACACAAACGAAAAAAGGCCTATGTTCACAGGAATCATTAGAGGCACGAGATTGGAGAAGACACGTGCTTTACTTTTAGTGGCACATATTGTGCTGGCCTTCTGTGAGCCCCTAAGACAGTGTTTTGCCAGTTGAATGTGCTCATTTTGGTGGTGAGTGATCAAGTGCTTTTTCCCAGCTATACCAACATCATGAAACAGCCAACGCGCAGCCACAGGAGGCTCCCAAAAATGAGAGCACTCCAGCCAGGGGAGGTCTGACTGACTTTAGCAGCTCAACCATCTCCTGAATTATGAGACAGTACAGATGGCTTTTAAGCCACATTACCCTGGCTCTGCCTGGCTCCAGCTACTGTGTCTGTCTGCTCAGAGAGGGAGCACAGCATCCAAACTATTCTGAGGAACATTTGCCACAATACTGGGTTGATAATTTTGAAATTGTAGCTATTATATAAACATGGGGGGACCAAAATTGGTAGAGTTTAGTGTGACAAAGCTGTTACCCAACTCACTATTACCTAACTGCATATTAATTGGAGGAGTTTTAGCCATCATTTACCAACAGGTAAATCCAGGTAATCAGACTGTCTGACTTCCTGAATAGACAGAAGAAATAGCTGTCTGGCAAACGATTTGAGTAGTCCCTGTGGTACTATAGGGGAAAAAAGAAGTTCCAGGAACATGATCTAGAGCTGCTTCAGGCTGTTAAAATATTCTCACAGACCTCTATAGTGATTTGCACTGGGATCTAAATGCCTATGAAATATCTGTGACACCAAGGACAGTTTTACAAAATTAAAACCTGCTATCAATCCTACTCTTTCTGCATATGTTGGTAACCTTGTAAGGGAGTTTTCTTTTTATCCTATCTGGATTATCAAGGTACAATCTTTCCTGAAAGGGGCAGTTCCTTTGCTTTGAGTAAACACTGATTGTTGCACCATAGCCAATTAATAGCAAGGTGTTTGGAGATATCACCTTCTTTTACAGTTTGCTGAAAATCTCTGCATCCTTGCCACAAAACATGTTTAGAATTAGATGTGTCTTAAAAATTACCAAGAAATAGGAATCTCTCTGTTTGTAAATGCACTTTATCTATACTCCTGACTGCCTTAAGGGAGTCTTAACTTTCTGACAGCCTGTATTAATTATAGCAGCCAAGAATATCACGTATGAGAAGAAGGCTGGACATTTAGACCAGTTTTCTGCATTATTCCTGATTGTGATTTAGCCCCAGCTGGCAACTATGTACCAGCAAAATGTCTAAAACCTGGCTCTGGGGGCCTCTAAATATAGGGGAGCCATTAGCAGTGGCAGAGGTAACACAACTTCTTTTGCACCGTCTTCAGTGCACCACTGCTTCCTTGTCCTCAGGAGTCCTGAGTGATTCAAATGCATTCCATTGACAAAGGATCAAAGAGAAATGTTTGCTGTCTGGATTGTCTTCTCTACACCGATTTCACCTGAGCTGGGGCAAATAAAAGACTTGTAACCAGTTTTATGATAGGTTCATACAGCCATCATCTTCTTAATTAAAAAAAATAAAATCATATTAAGTCATTGTAATTGAGCACAAAGATTTTAATAAGCCACTGAGAGCAACAATAAAATGCACCTGATCACAATTTTTAGACTGTACATTTAACATAGAGACATGTTAGTGTAGCAAAATGACACATTTCTGCTTGGATAGAACTCTATCCTTTTTATACTTCCCTATAATATGAAAACACCTTCTTGTTAAAAGCTCTTTAGTCCTTGATCCCAACTGACCAGCACACTATGACAGAAGAACTGCAGCAGTGTGTGTTCATTTACAAATATTTCTGCTCTGTGTTATTGTGCACCACTATTTCCAGTCCTTTGTGAAAGTATTGTCTAATACATTTTATTGCTTCTTCAAACGTTCACCTGTATTTTCAAAAAACGTACTTTTGGCTCTCTAGCACTGGCATAGCATGTCGAGTCAGTCAGTTCCCAAGAGGCACAAGGACAAGATGGAGGTGCCTGGGAATGTTAAGGTTGAGAAAAACGAGCATATGTGTTAACTTCGGTGTTAGCAAGGAGGAGACAGTAGTCTCTGTTCTGTCTAAATACAAGTGAACATGGTCTTTCCTGGATTTGGTCCAAAAGATTGCTCTAATGCCATCTAGGAAAGCTAGACCAGAGTCACCCCTCATAAATGTCAAGTCATATCATAAATCAGCATCCTATCCCTCTCTTTTTTCATACATATGGCATCTTACTGAGCTAGAAATCATCTTCACACTATCACTATTCCACTACAACGACAGTTTTATATTAGAGATTTCCATACAGATTTAGTGTCACTCAAAATACGTCTGTTCTATGCTATGGAAGGCAAGTCTATTATAGGAGTCAGTAGAGGTTGTGGTACTTGGATTTGCACGTTAGAAGCTTTGCCACATTTTCACAACCTCGTTGTCTGACATCCTTGTACTTCATTATCGCAGTCATTAATCCCTTTGTTATTGCAGAACAAAGGAAGATAAATATGTTGCCATGGCAACAATGAAACATCTTAATAATTAACAGACCAATTAGCTGTCTTGGCGAAATGCTGTGACTCAGAACAGATACTTGGCACTATGTAATTAGGACTATGGCTTACTAGATAGAGCAAAAGTGCTGCTGGTTCCCAAAGGGTGCAGCCATACAGCTGCACTGTTTTACTTAGAGACATCTTGCAACAACTACATTCACTAGAGGATCTGGTGTGCCTAAAGCTTAAAAATTTGAAAGACTGATACCTTAGATATCATAGATTTGGTGTCTTATATATTACTTTTACACGCTTTAAGCCAGATCTTCATAAATGCAAGAGAAGTTGAAGAAAAGGGAATTTGCTGTCTACCTGTTTTCACTCAAACTGGAAATGTCGTATAATCAGCTTCACTCCTGTCCCTGCACTGACAGTTTTATCCACTGCTTGTGTACACTGGGGTTTAAACATGATAAAGCCCATGACAGAGGGATTGGGATCTTTAAGGTCCCTTCTCACTCAAACCATTCTGTGATTCTATGATGATCTGGGTGTCTCAGTACCACAGCTGCAGGTATGAGGAGCACTCAGGAAGGCCTACCTGCACAAGTTTCCTTATCAGTGATAGAAGCAGCAGTAACACAGGTCTTCCTGGACCTCATTATGACTCAAAGATACTAGAGAGATGGTGTGTGAATTGCTGCCTGCCTAAACATTTATTGCACTATATTTTGGGTGGAGTTCAGGTCCTTCCCTGTGTTTGGCAGACCTATGAGTTTGGACTCTCAGAGGACAAAGGCTGTGAAACTCCCTGGGGACAATATTGTGCTTTTCTGACTAGTTGTGGCCTTTTCATTCCTCATTCCATTCCAAAGTGGACATCATCTACTATGAATTGAGGGAGTTCTAACATTTAAGAGAAAAGGAAATCTTTCAACTTGTCTGTCTGTGAAGAAAGAAAGGCAGAATGTGTTACAAGAGGGTTGTACAGTTCATCTAAATTTGACATCACACCTGGATTTTCTGGAGCTACTTCAAATCTAGACTATGAAGTTCTCCCTCCCCCGTTCTTGTGTTGTGCTAAGACTGCTCCCTGCACCTAGTGGTACTGAAACAGCTGAAAGGGGAAATGTTCTTGTCTATTATTTAAGAGCTGCAGATTACCCTCTTGTATCTCTGCTCAGCAGAACTGCGGTAGTTTTGTGCCTTCTGCAACCTCTTCACTTACAGCAAAAATACAAATAATATCTATGAAATGACTCCTGGTTGCTTTCAAATGGACAATTTGCATTTCTGATTTAAAGAAAGAAACACACAGCTGTGACACCTATTGTTTTCAGAACACAACACCACAGGGAAACCAAGCAATAAGGCAAGGCTACATTTGGCATTAATAAGCAATTGATTGCAAAAACCAGAGGAAATTCTGACAATCGAATTGCTCTGTAATGGCAACTAAGTGTGCTCACAGGAGGATGTAGTAAGCTTCTGCAGCACTGATTGCTGGAGTAGTGAAGTAGCAAGAAAATGTGAAAATGTCCAGAACATAAACTGGATAGTGTAGTTGTAATAGAATCTGCTGCTGATAAATGCTGTGAAGCTTTTTGACCAGTGTTTTTATACTATTGTAGTCTGTATGGTATGCCAGGGGTTTGATATCAGTCATAGTAGGAATGGCACAGATTTCCACTTATGTTCATGAGCCAAGTTGAGCCCATAAACACATATGCTTATGCAACACTGTATTCAGAATTACAAGAATTTTAACATATTGTATGTTAGTACAGGGATCAGCTTTCAATACATTGCACAGCAGACTACGAGAACAGAAGGCAAAAAAACCTATCACAGAAAAATGTTGACCAAAACTTTGAAATGTACTGCAGCCAGAACAAAATCCAGAAGGATTGGAGAAGGCAGACTGTATCTCAGAGTGGCAAATACCAAACAGGTGTATATAAAATGTTGTAGGATGGCAAGACACTGTGGTGAATAGCTCAAGACATAGCTGTCTCTTTCAGGCACCTTTCACAGTCATCACTGTGAAGCTTGGTAAATATTTAACTGGAAAACCACCATGGAATGCCTCCAAAAAGCAGGGAGTACTGATGACAATTCTGCAAGTGCTTTTTTTTTTTTTTTCCCTGCCTAACTGTACTTTACTCAGGCCCTAGCACAGTGGGATCAAGCAATGCTGGAACTGTCAACTTCCTCTGTGAAAGAACATGAATTCAGTTTCAGCTGCATAGTCTGAAAGCAAGGTTATAAATATATGTACTTCCAAGATGCTGGGTGTCTCTCAAGTCAGGAAATTAATTCCGAATGCTTATTTCTCTCAAAGATGTTTTAACACTTGCAAATAATTGAGGGGGGATTATTTAAAAATAATATTTAAGATAGGAACCCTTATTAATCTGGTCTTCTTGTATTTTCTGTTTAGCAATGGTCTTTTCTCAGAGATAACCATGGCTTGTTTTGTATGTGTGTGTGTGTATGTGTGTATGTGTGTGCAGGCACAATTCTTTCAGGAGGCACTTGCCAAGGCAGATGCAAGTGTCCAGTGTTGATTTTAACATGGGGACAGATCCGATTTTGCAAAGGGGAGAGACGACAACCAGCATTGGGAGAATAAAACCGGAACTCTACAAACAGAAGTCTGTGGATTCTGATGGGCAACAAGAAGATGTGAAAACATGTGGAAAACTTAACTTCACTCTCCGGTATGATTATGAAAATGAACTTCTGGCTGTCACAATTGTCAAAGCCTTAGATCTGCCAGCTAAAGACTTCACAGGAACATCCGACCCCTACGTTAAGATTTATCTGCTTCCAGATAGGAAAAAGAAGTTTCAGACACGAGTTCACAGAAAGACATTAAATCCTGTCTTTGATGAAACCTTTCAGTTTCCTGTAGCCTATGATCAACTCAGCAACAGGAAATTGCATTTCAGTGTTTATGATTTTGACAGATTTTCTAGACATGACATGATTGGGGAAGTTATTCTTGATAACCTTTTTGAAGTCTCAGATCTCTCCAGGGAAGCCAATGTATGGAAAGACATCCACTGTGCCACCACAGTAAGTAGTGTGTTCCAAAGCATTGATATGATATTTTCATTTCTCTTTTGTAGTTTGTGGCAGTGTATCCTGTTTATCAGCATAGTCTAGAATAAAAAAAAAAAAAAAAAAAGTTGTCAATAATTTCCTTTGAGCACAGAAAATAAGATGCTTGGGAAGCTATAAAATTTAATTACTAAAAAAATCTCTTGGGAACATGCTGTCATCTTTATGTCTCACTGTGTATATATAAATTATGTTTATTAATTAAATACTGCATCATGAAAGTCACTGCCTAGCAAGAACTATTAATATTCTCCTGTTAGCAAAACACCCAATCCGACAAAATGACCATCTATTAAGGAAAAGGGCCCATCCTATCCTGCTCTTGTTAGCAGATTTTCATATGTTAGGAGTCTTGTGAAGGAAAAGAGGCTAAAAGTGCTCGAAGTCTAAAATGTTCTTTGCTGACTGCCCTGTGCTCAGGGTCCTCAGTAGACGTATCTGCATTGCTGCTGATTACTAGCAAAACTCAAGGGACACAAGCAAGTAGAATTAGGAAATAGAAATTAATTTGTTTACTGTTGCAAGCAAGAAAAGGAGGCCTGTGCACGGATGGAAGGATGGATGGCACGCTACCAGAGAGAAAAACAACAATCTCCAAACACTGTCTTTATTAACCTTGAAATCCAAACTCATCCTCCCTACCTAGAATTTGAAGGGAAAAAGAGCATTTAAAGTGTTGAGGTGTAAGATGTTTGTTTTGGTTGTAGTTTCTTATTAACTATGCTATTTATATAGAAATTATCCCATCCCTTGCTTTGTAGGTATATTCCAAACAGTCTTACTCATGACTGTTTGAGCACAGGCTAGGCTTCCGTATGGGGATGAACTGAGGGCAGACCAATACCAGACATTGCTTCAGTGACAGGAGCTTCACACCATCCTTTCACTAGGGCTGGACATTTCCCATGCCTTTTTTACCAAATGTTTTAATGATGTTAGTACTTCTAGACAGTGAAGTCTAGGTCTGCATGATTAGAAGGACAAAAGAGGACTGGTATGTCCTCACCAGACTGAGCACTAGCCCTGTGTTTCTTAAGAAATGAGAAACACTGGGCAGTGTAGCATAGTGGAGACAGTTTTTGAATGTGAATTCACAGCAGCAGCTATTTAGCTTGCTGGGTCTACCAACAGCCTGAACAGCCTTCGGCACACCTCCAGAAAACCAAATCTGTGTATGCTTACTTTGATCTAGCTCAGATTTCAGGTAAATTTAAGAATTGTGTTCTCAAGCTTAAAATTGAATCTGTGTTTATGGTCTTGGAATAATAGTCCAGTAACCATTTTTAAAAATGTTTTCTAGTTTTGATATTACCTTTAATACTTTAGTAATGACTTAAATGCTCACTGGTCCTTTGCAGCAGGCATGTGTGTGAGATTTTTTTAGCTGATAACTAGAATGGTTTCAGAAAATTAGAGTCTCTGGACTGTTCATCACTGGTTTTGAGCAGATTGAAATGCCATACCAAATTATGCAGTTGGGATAGATACTAATATACATATGGATGAAAATGATTGCTAAACTTGACACTGAATACTAATTCAAGTTTCTTCCTTGCTAAGGGTTAGTGCATGAATTTATAGCGGCTAATTCATTCTGCTGGTGTTTTGATCTGTATGAAACTTAAAAGAAAGCATGAAGTTCTTGTATTTCAGCCTTTCAGCCAGTACAGTTTACAGTACTGCACATGAATGAAAAAGTTGTCTCTATTTAAAACATTAACAATAAGCACATAAAACTGAGATATCTTGAGATATCTGAGAGTAACCTCATTGGCTTTCACAAGCCCTACCCTATTCTCAGAATATTATGTAAGAAAGTAATTGAATTGATTTTTTCCTGGAAAAATTAAACCTTCCTATAAGATGTGCTGTTACTATATGTACAGTGTGCTGCCCTGTGTTTCACTTGAGCTGTTTCATGTAGATTAAAATTGGTTAATAATACATGGTTTTAGTTCTGGCATTTCAGAAACTGTAAGCTGAGAGAGCCAAACCTGCACAAGAATAAACACTGCATGAGGTGTTAACCAGTGGGGACTTACAGTCTTAGTCACCAGATCTAAAGTTTATCAAAGTCATTAACTAGCAATTAAATAACTAATTAATGCTTGACAGAGTCAACTGAACTTTGATTAAGCATTGAAAAAGAAAGATGCAGCTAGTTTTACAATTGATGAAAAATAACTCTACTGCAAGCAAACATGCTTTGATGTTCATAAAGAACCTTTGAAAATCAAGCAGGCTGTCTCAGTGGAAAAGGCCACACTTACCCGGTAGAGCCCAGGAACCAAGATGCCATTCTGCAAATATATTTCTCTCACGATTTTTTCTTCTTCACCTTCGCTCTATTTTGTTGTATGGTCTGTGAAGTTTTTCATCCCTTTGCTTAGACATATTTTCTACACCCAGTGGTCTGCCCATGCTGTTGCTAAATGATAGATGGTGGAAAATGATAGAAGTGGTAGATCAAAGTATTAGTCCAAAACTTAAAGGACACAGTGGAATTAGCTGAGCTGAACTGAGTCTTTTATATCTCTTCCATAGCCAAGAATTTTCTTTTCTATTCAGAAAATTCTATTACCTGCTTGAAAAGAACCTATCTTTATGACACATAACTACAGTCTGGAACACTCCTAGAGAGATTTATGAAGAAAATGAGTTGCAACATCTTATTAGTGAAGGAAGTTAATGCAGGAAATCAGGAGATTCTCTGTTATGCAAAGGCTCCTTTTCAGTAGCTAACATAATTTTTAAAGGATTTGCCTGCACATCCATAAACAGTTTTTATTTGATGCAGGAAATACAGTCTGGGAAAGATCAGACTAGATGGTTGCACTGAGTCTTTTTTGTGCTAAAACCAATGACTCTGTGGGAATGTACAATTTTAATACATTTTTTTTGCTCGTAATCATAATATGAAACTATTCTATAGAAGTTCAGGGATGGGGCGTACACACTCATTTTTATTCTTATGGTTTTCAACTGCTGATATGTATTCAAATAAATATGTTGTGTTGAAAACCTATAACATTGCATAATATATAACATGCAACCTGTTGTAAGTGTTAAAGTATTTCCATTTCTTCATGTTAGATTGTCAAGGTAAATTTGTTGTAAAATCAGTTGTGGAAGAGATGTATCTTAGATATCTGATGATATTAATGTCCCTAAATATTGCTGATACATGGATGATTGAATTTTTAATAAGTACTCCATCATTTGCTTCTGTTTGTTTGAATAATTTTTAAAAAAAAAGAAAAAATTCAAGAGGCAGCTTGGGAACACCTGTGAAGGTTGTTCGGTATATTGGAATACTGTAATTCTTAATACGCTTTAGGAAATTCATTCATAATATCAGAGGCAAACAAATAATATCAAATGGATTTTTTAATCAACATATATTTTGTGAAGTGTTTGTAAATTTTCCATACAATTTTCAGGTTTTGTTACTATCAAAATATACTGTATACTTTAAAAAAGAAGACTTGTTTACTGGAATTGCTAATAAGCACTTAACTCCTAATACTCATGTCTTAAAATTGTCTGGTGGCAAAAAGCCCACCTCTTGTGATCCAAAAATTTCTGAATGTACAAGTTTATTAACTTCCTATAATACTTTTTAAAATGATTGATTGCTTTGGAAATCTCTGCCTTTATTGTCATTGTCTAAAAAAATTGCCAAGTGCCTGTCAGAAACACTTTTTTTTCTGAAGGTATTCTGTGAAGTCTGTTAGAGTAACCAATTATAGGAAACTATGCAATTGGGGAAAAAAAATAGAGCTCAGAATTTAGATAAAAGCCATTTCCAGCAGAGTGGTGGTCTCCTGGTGATCTTAGCCATCAAACTGTCATATACTTGTAACCTCTTGAATTATCTCATGTAGACGGATGGAACTTGATTATTTTTTAGTTCTCCAACACCAGGCATTTCAGTGCTGCCGTTTTCTCATTTGTGAAGTGGAATATAAAACAAGGTTTTGTAAGGATATAGTCTTCATGTGATGGCCATGGTGTATGATTGCTGTTTCTAAAGCAATTGAAATGTAAGTAAGTGGTGTCACTGGGAAAGACAGAAGTGTTTAAATACATTTTTTTGATATTTGTCTCAGTTCATTTATATTGAACACTGGCCAGAGTAGAATATCACACAGGCAATCCTACTTATTGTTGGCTTCTGTTATGGAAAGAGCTTCTTCTGCCTTCCTGTTAAAACAAGAATGAAACCCATCTCTGAAGTTCACCCAGAACAATTTCAGGCACTGTCTTTTCTTAGTGTTCTCCATAGTCTGCTGCTCTGTAAATGGACAAAAAGGTGGCCCTAGTGGTAGAAAGCTGACAAAGATACCATATTAGTGTTTCTGGAAATGCACCTAAAAACTTTAACAGAAGGTTAATCAGGTGTGAAAGAGTAAAGGCTTGTCAATGTAGAAACATTTATCATCTCTGCAATGGGAACAGCCCCTTCTAAGCCAAGAATTACTGGCACTAGTCATTTCTGCTCAGGGCCAGTGATAAAGGACACACATGACCACTGTTGCTGCTGAGCAGTTGAGAAAATACTCTAGATCAGTCTTAAGAGGAAACATTTTGAGGTTTTTCATTTACGTTTGGGACTGCTTAACGTGTAGATGATAACTAGAAAAAGCAACGGAAAAAGGAGGTGTTTCCATCTAGTTACTGAAGGCAGGGAAGTTTCTATTATTCAATGTTTCTTTTCATTTGAAATGAAAAATTATTTGAATATTCTGATTTACTAGTGACAAACTACTACTTTCAGTCTACGTTAAAAGTAATAAATATTAGATGAACGAAGAACATGGTTTTCTCAAAGGATTTTAATATCTCTGCATCCAAACAGTACTGTGGCAGCTATGCTAGGGTGCATGGCTTGTCTGACCTGCTGTGCCCTAAGTGCTCTCTGAGTTTCTCAGTGCCGATAATTTCTTTGCAGACAATGCATTGTGGCTTCAAAAGAGCATCTTTACATGGGAAGCCAAATGCAATTTGGTTCCTTCGAGTGTCAGTAAATGCCATGGTTAGTTCACAGAAGTACCTCTGTTCTGAAGCGGGAATGGGTTTCCTTGCTGCGTGGCAAGATGTAATTATCCCCCTGGTGCACAAGACAGATGGTTACATACAGAGGGGGTGACACTAGAAGCACACAGGAGTCTTGGCAGGGCGCTATTGAGAGCATTCAGCCTGCTGGACCCTGCGTGCAATCTCACAGAGTCCTCCCTCTGCAATCAGGACTGCAATCAGCAGCAGTGCTCACCCAGAGCAGTCAGGGTGTCAGGCTAAAACAAGCATTAGGTCTCCACAAGCAGAAGACACAGTCATCACAGAGCAACGGGCCCCACTGCTTCCATACCATCTTCCGCAGAGGCAAGAACAAACACAAACTTAATTGATTCATTTCCCAGGACAACAGCTCAATCAGTAATTGGTGCTGAGAGGGAAAAAAAAGAGCTGAATTTGATATGCAAAGGATAACTGGAGACAAAAATAAATATTAGGGGTGGGGACAAGTTCTCCAAAGTAAGATCCCCTTGAGAGGTGGTACAATTAGATCTCCAGTTCTAGGTTCATGTAACTTTTAACAATTTCTTTGATAGCATGGTTACCATCAGATTCTGAATGCACAAATGAGAAAACAGACTGGTAGATTTTTATTCTGCTCTTTGCTATCACTCTTTTAACTCTTGATCTATACCTCTACACCAGAAATATCTTAGTATGTTCTTACACAAGTCTGAGGGGTCTTTTCTTTCCATTCAATCCCCAACATTTGTCATTTTGTTTTATTTTATTCCTCATTTTATATTTTATATTCCTTTATTCTTAAAGCTTGATGTCAGTAGTTTTTACTGGAAAGCTGAAATATATATAACGTGTTTCAAAATAGAACAAGAAAGAGATAATTCCTTTGGGGGAATTATCTTCCTGCAGTATTCAAGTAATCCAAAGTTTAGTTCTGACAATGCATTTTTTATTTAATTTTGCATAGCATAATGAAAAACAATTTTCAGAGTGACTAAAGGAAGCAGCCAAAAGTCTATAAACATAAATGCTTGAATAACTTCATAATAGATATAAAATTGCTATTATTATTATTTATTATAGATACTTCCTCAAAATACAACAGAAAAAGAAGAGAAAAAATTTTGCAACATCACTTGTTTAGGAATTAAGTGCAAAGGGAATTCATGCCACCCTTTGTATTTTTGCTATGGTAGTCTTACATGTAATCTTTAAGACATCATTTAAATTAGAGTTAATAAGAAAGTAGTTTTGGATATTAAAATTGAGATTAAGAATTGAAATTATTACTGTGGGTTATGATAATCTGAATGATAATGAAAGTAACAATAACCAAGTTTCTGAGGGAATTTAATTTCTAATGTACTATTAATTATGCAAAGCTTGTTATTTTAACCATAGAAGTTAATGACAGACTAGCAAAAAATAAAAGCATATAAATTTCTTAGTTCCAGTACCATTTACACAGTTAATTGTAAGAATCCATAGTGAGTTGTTTTTTTAAAATTTTGTTTGAATTTCAAAACTTGAAAAGCTAGGGGAAAAGAAGAAGAAACAAACATCAATGAAAAAGTGGCCTGGAGTTCAAAAATTACAACTTATTTTACATATCAACTCCCTGCCTGTTAGCACAGGAAACCAGTTAAGATGTTGACAAATAGAAGGAAGACTACAAAAGTTGTTACTCTGACAGGGTAGTCAGTAAATACTTTTTGCTGTTCAGTTCAGGATTATGGGTGTTGGTATGTGAGTAGAAACTACCCTGAACATGGAAGGACCTCTACCTAGCTTCCCCACTGAATTTGTGGAGATTGCTAATTAAAAGTTGTCTCTCCTATTGAATTTAGTGGAAACAACTGGGAAAATTAATTGGAGTAAGTGACAGCAAAGATTTTTCCAGCAACAACAGTTCTAAAAACTCGATCAGTTTAATTGATGCTCCCCTACAAGTTCTTCAAACTCCTCCTCAAACCCTTCCACTGTTTATTCGTGTTGTTGATGGGGAGCATAGCCTCAGTAGGAATCCTGCTAATTCTACAGGCATAAGGGTGAAAATGAAGGCACTGGTGTCCATTGGGATGTATAAGAATAAGGAACCTTTTTCATCTGACTTTGCCAACTTCTGGACTGATTTCCCAAGAGCCCTTAAAGCAGGGAATGCAGACAGATCTTAATGGATCTTTCCTAATGGAACTAATGGAAAAAATTATTAGCATGCCCATTCACGTGGTTGTTTGTGTGGGGTGAAAATTATGCTATTTAACAAAATCTGTATTCTGCAGATAAAAAATGAAGTTCATCTGAATAACTGACATGCACACGAGATCATTGTTTTCCAGTTTTTTATTTTTGTTCTATTTTTATTTTGTTCATCACCATACCAGAAAATGGATTGGATAGAAGTAAAATGGTAGCTATAAAAACAACTGAAGATGGTGTAGTGTTTGCCACTGCTTCAGTTCCTGAGTACTGTGTGATGACTTGTGAACACAAAAGGGAAATAGGTGAAGAGATATGAAGTAGCAAGAAATGCTTCCATTTACATTAGTGCAACTGTGCTTAATGCTGGTTTGTCTGTACCTGTTACTGGAAGTCGGTGGGGAGCACTCATTACAAGCATCTGTAAAGCTAGCTGTTAATTGAAATCTAAGTTTAGTTCAATTTAAAAAAAAAGAAATGCTCAAAGTAGGTCTAGGAAAGAGAAAAAATTTCATGTGGGTAATGCAAGTAATATGCAATTCTCGGTAAATATAGGATACATGTAAGACAGTCTGAGGCACAACTAAAACTGTGCATGAATGGCAACTACTGAGTTCAGGATTGTGCCTTCTGAGTTGTGTTTTGTTTGAGGTGAGCTTTAATGCAGACATGATTGTTGAGGGCAGTCTGTGCTTTAGCTTCTGCTTGTACTGAAGGGTTCCTATCAGATTACTTGTGTGAACTTAAACATCTAGTGTATTATAAAGTGAGAAAAATATGGATTTTCTAGAGCACTGAGATTCCAAAGCAATTTGTGTCCTATTTTTAAATCTCAACTAAAATCAATAATGCTTTAGGATCCAGGGAATTTAAAAATGTTACTCATGATAATCAATGTGATAGACAAAGAAGTCATAGGAAGTTTAAAGAAACACAAAGCCTTATTTTGTTTGTTATCTAGATCTGAATCGGTGTTTGCAGCTCCAAATTCATGAACTTCTGGTTAACAATAGTTAATGTTAAAAAAAGTTAACAATAGAAATGTGTGGGGGGTAAGGTGATATCCCAGACATTTTATCAAATACCCAGTCTCTGATGCTATCATATATATATATGCATAATTTTAATCTTAAATCTTCAAAAGAACATCTAAAATTTCAGAAGTCTTTCAATTCACACTCTGATTGATTTCCAAAGTATATATATTTTAATGATTCTTTTTAATTTCTTAATCTCCAGTGGACTCGTAGAGGTCCTAACAAAATATAGTCAGCTTCACACTCATGTATGAAGAAAGACCACCATTCTTGGCAGATACTCAAGAGTAGTAACTGAGTAAAAGTCTTAGGACTTTCTATTCCTTACTAATCAAAAAGACACACTCTACAAAACTGTCAGCAAACAACAGATGCCACAAATAGTACCAAATTAAATTAAGGAGATAAAATCATTGAAGTTGTTTAAAAGATTCTAAAAGAAGTCATATTTTAACTCAACCTGGGGACCGCGGGAACTGCTTGTCTGTAGTGGCAATCTGTGACAGCCAGTTCCCTCCACCAGGAGAGTCAGGTGTAGTTTATGGACCAGTGCAGAGTAACCACTGATTTTGTTTCTAGCCCTTTGATCTTACAATGTCTGACTCATAAATGTCTTTGATATTGACAAGCATTTATGTGAAATATTATCTATTCTAGTTTGCTGCAGAATTTATCTGTTGAAACATGAGTGTTGTTCCACAGTAAGAGTCAGACCTTTCAGGGCAGCACAAGTCGCACTTTTTTCCAGGTATAAAGCATAGGTGTCAGAAGATTCCTGCATAAAGAGTGGAGTGATAGGGAGACTTTTCCCAATCCTAAAACCATCCCTTACCACTTCAGACTGAGTAGTCAGCACACAAGTTAAAGAACTCTGGTAACTTCAGAATCTGCCTTTTGGACAGTCTACTGTGTGGAGTGAAAATATCCCCCTCATTGGTTTTCTGAGCATTTCTTTCTGCATTAAAGTAGCTTCCTTATCCATTGAATGGTCTAGAGCACTGTGTGTGATTGCAGGGTATTCTGCAAGCTCTTTTTCAGTATACCTTCGGTACATGCTGTTCAGAAAGGAAAGGAAAAGGACTGGGCATGAGACTTATATGGTTGCCATTTTATTAAGCACTGATGCTTTTCTCTGCTCTTCAAAAAGTACTGTAGAGTAACCACCACATGGAGTTTTTCAAGCATTTTGAGCAATGCCTCTTTAAAAGTATTTAAGTCATAGTACATAGCCCTGTCAGTATTCTTCTTTATCAGTGGAGCTCACCCAAACCTTCAAGTGTCTATCCAATTTCTCTTATATAAATAATAGAATACTCCAGGTCTTGTTCCTGTCTTCAAAAGTGAATTTTTCTCTGTTCACCTCCAAGTCATCTCTCTGAAGAAGGAAAAATTTGACTTTTTTATGAGCTACCCATGTTGTTTCATATCCAACCTGTCTTCATCACCTCTCTCAACATAGACCTTAAACTTCAAAGAACTTAAAGTGGGGGAACTTTTCTTTTCAAACAAACTAGTGAGATCTGTTTGACATATGCATATGAAGAACAACAATCAGATTCTGAATTTAGAAAGTAATGCTTGTAACAGAACCTGCGCTTTAAGCAGTTTTCAGATACGACAAAAACTGTAAAATTTAAGAGAGCACTTGTCACTTTAACGAATGAGTGAAAATAATTACTCTTAATTTGCTCAGGTTTTATTTTTATTTTCTGAAATAGATAAGTGAGTTTGGTAATTTACCCTCTGCCACAACATTCTGTGCTCTTCATGTCAGAGAAAGGGGTTGGCCTAAGGAGGTGTCACGTAGCTGTATTTGTCCTGTGTGGACTGAACTAGTTAATCATTTTGAACTCCTGAGAAATCTGAAATACTGACAAGCAAGAAATTTTCCCATAGTGCATGTTCACATGCTTATCAATCTGTTAATTCTCAGAACAGAATCTCAGCAAAGACTGAACATGTGAATTGACCAACCTACACAAAAGTCAATATTTTATTACCAGCACAACAGAGAATTTAAAGCTATTCCAAAACTGCATTCTTCAATCTAAAATCTGCAGTGCAAGGGAAAAACAAAACAAAACAAAACAAAATACCAAAAAAAAACCATCCCCAAACCCTGAGGCATGTGATTAAGTCTGTCTTTACTCAAGAAAGATGTGAAGCACCTATTTCAATTTAAGCAGAGTATTAACCTAAAGGAAGTCAATAAAACTCTTCACAAGAGCAACTGAAGAATGTGAACAAGAAGCCTCAGTCTTGCCTTGTAACTGTAAACAAAGTATTTGTCATCTATACAGCAATCATTATTTTAATATGTTCCATTTAAAAATATATCATGCTTGCCTTCTGAAGCCAGAACAGCTGTAGGATAAATCCAGCAGCTCTCAAGAGAATCTGTATGCTCAGGGTAACTGTAGCTTTGACAGATAAAATATTGAAGCCGAGTTGTTAAAAATAAGCTTTTTAGTAGTAGTCAAAAAAAGGTCCTCTGAGATCACATGAGCATGCTTGAGAGTGGCTGCCTTAAGAAGTGGCTTCCTTTCATGCTCCTTACAAACTCATATCATGAGTTCCTAATATGCGATTTTTTTTTTTTTTTTTTTTTTTGGAGGGGAGAGGTTGGAAGTGGGTGTTAAAATTTAGAACAGAAAAAATTTAGAACATAACTAACAGTTCAAGACCTAAACTTTCAAAGAATTAGGATAATTATATAATTGTGAGAAAATAAAAAAATAAGAACTGATGGAAACTCTCTTCCTTAGGTTACATTTCTCAAGTATTGTAGAACTGCATAGCAATACCACATTGCATAAATTTACAGCACATTGTCTCAATATAACAACTGTCTCTTTGTGAGAATTATTAAGATCCATATGGGCCTTATCCATCTTTCTGAGTATATAATTCTCAAAAAAGTTGTTGTTGAGCCAGAAAAGCTGTAGATGCTACTCCTTTACTTTGCTTTTCTTCTAAAACAGAACAACCCCTCAAAGCACATTAAAAGCAGTAAAGACAGCAACTTTTACAAGTATGTTCTTCTTTGACAGGATTAGCTTTTCATTCACAAACAGGTATCTAGAAATAAATCTCCTACATAAATTCGTGTTGTTGATGGAGTATGAGTCTTTTCAAGAGCAGAACTTGACATTCTACATTCATCACCTTTTCATTTGTGTGAATTCAACACAAACATGTCAGGAATCCTGAAAGTTTCAGTTCTGCTTTTGTTTTAATTTCTCAGATTATTAACTGTAGATCCTGTCCCTAAATTATTACCCTGTTGTTACTCTTTCTGTATTTTATAGAAATAACTTTTTTAAATTGCTTGTGACCCCTTCAAAATGCATCTGAGGCTGCAAAAGAAGCCTCTGTTCATGTTAGAAAAGAAATTCTGAAGTTTTGCCTGATCTGTACTGAATTGTTGGTAGTATGATCAGCTTTCTAATCATTGCTTTTCTTTTTCAGGAAAGCATAGATTTGGGTGAGATTATGTTTTCCCTTTGTTATTTGCCTACTGCTGGGAGAATGACATTGACAGTCATCAAATGTAGGAATCTCAAAGCAATGGATATAACTGGAGCATCAGGTGAATTTTTTTTTAAATAACAAGGCAGAGTTTCTTCAAGAAGGGGATGAATAAGACCTCCTTGGGTTTTCTGTGTTTAACATGGTTGTGGAATGGAAATAGCAGGAGAATGGATATAGAACTTGATTAAATCTACTGGCTGTCTTCAGTCTGGCAGTCACTATGTCTGTTCAGAGTGCCCATACCTTTCCTTTGCATTTACAGCATGTTGAAAGCAATGCTTCCCAGGGTCACTAAAATCTTTGCAATTATGGATCTTATCAATATTACATTCCTACAAAAAATATTGTCCTTGTGCTCTACACATTTGAATGACTGTATGTCCAAATGCGTGCAACTGATTTTCTGTCGCTCAGATCCGTATGTCAAAGTGTCCCTGATGTGTGAGGGACGAAGACTGAAAAAACGGAAAACCACCACCAAGAAGAACACCCTCAATCCCGTTTATAACGAGGCCATCATCTTTGATATCCCTCCAGAGAACGTGGACCAGGTCAGCCTCTCCATTGCAGTGATGGATTATGATCGGTAAGCACAGTTTGCTTTCTGACCATTAATCGTCAGTGAGATGACACCTGATCATTGAAAGTCACTGCTTTCTACCTCCTTGAACTTATAAGCAGCTTCAGTGGCACTAAAGGTAAAGCCTTGGGGTTTTTTTCGTGAAGAGGTTTAAAGCTTCCACACCTTTTAGCCTTTTATCTGTGTCATAAATAACTGTGATGAGGGAGAAACATGGCTCAATCTTCCTATGGACCACTAGCCTTGGCAAACATTCCTGTACATATCTGGTGGCTGGACTAGGTAAAAGCTTTATAAATCAGAAATATCTTCCAGTTTAAAAAAGTCCTTCACACCTCTTATTTCTATTTAAATGGCAGGTATTTGAAACCAAAGAAAATTTGAATTACTAAAAAAGAATTAGATGCTAATTGTCACACTGAATTAAGTAATGATTAGTTCTTTGGTTGATTCAATAAAGTAATCTTTGAACACGTAACCTTTGGGTTCAGCCCTCGCTGACAACATAGCTAAGCCTCAATTATCTGTGTCCTCCTCCAGAACTGACAGGAAGAGACTCCTGCTTAGAGTGACTCAAGGACTGCAGGTTGAACTAGACAGTGACTGACAGAATCCTGCCTGAGCCAAGTCTGCTTCATTCAAGTGCTATTAGTAATGAGCTCTTGAGATAGCAGGGCAAATAAATGCTGAAAGTCCAATTTAGTAACATCACCCTTCAGACGGTTTTTCCTTGCTATCAGATTTCTGGTTGTTCTCCAATTTCTGTCAGTAAGACTTTCTCTGTTAGATGTGAAAGAGGCACTGTGGTGCTGTTAGTTGCACAGCAACTTGCACACTTGCAGTCCTCCTCAGCTGCTCCTTTCTCAGCATTTGCTAAGAGGAAATTAGAAAGCATTATTGTAAGGTACATAAAGTCAAGGTACAGAAAATTAGTTTCTGGAGTCCCTCAGCAAGTTTATGGCACTGCTAGAAGTATGAAGTATTAAGGTATAACCTATTATAGCTGTGATACTTACCTTTCTCATTTTTGACTGAACTTTCAAAGGTCACAACATCTAGGGCTGGGAAATAGCTTATGAAATGATGTCTGAAGGATTTGCAGCATGAAATGTATACCCCATCATTTTTACCTTCCTCTCCCACAAAATTCAAGCATGTTTCCTTTCTAGATAATTTTGTGTATTATGACCCTTTTCTGTCCTTTCGTCTTTTGGGTTGTAACCTTTTAATGGCAAAGGTTATGTCTTCATTGCTATTTTTATAGCTGCTAGAAGCACTCTGATAGTGGCTGGAGGTTTTTGATGTTACCAGTACAGAATTTAATATTACTATACTACCATTAAAACTAATATCTGTAATAAATGATATGAAAACTTTGGTCATGTACTCTGTGCCACACTAAACCAGTAAACAGAACAGTACATCAGTTTTTATTAAAGCTATTTTTGTTAAAAACAAATTCTGTCTCTCAACAATTCTCAGAGTAGGGCACAATGAGGTCATTGGGGTATGTCGGACGGGCATTGATGCTGAAGGGCTTGGAAGAGATCACTGGAATGAAATGTTGGCTTACCCACGTAAACCAATAACTCACTGGCATCCGCTAGTGGAGGTAAGAAGTAGCAACATTTTCTCATTCTCAGGATATTGAATGTTTTTGCCTCTCACACTTACGTGCTTCTGAGAATAACAAAATCAGCGCAGCATCTAAATATCAGCTGCAAGATCCTTAGCACAACCTAAATCTAGTTGCATGGGTTTATTGATTATTTAAAAGGACCGCTTCAAAAATTTCCACGATGCCCTAACGGAACTGCAAAATTACATTAAGGCATTAAAAATTTCTAGAGTTTATGGTAAGGAACTTATATCTACTTGCAGATCATTTGCAAGAATTTCAAAAGGTATCATGTCCTAATCGAAAACCTTTAGCAGGAACAGTTGTTGCTAAAACACTAATCTGAAATTGGCCAGCAAATTATGCTAAATTCAAGCAACATACCAGCACCTCCCTCTGGATCTGTTCAACAGACACTTACTGGAAGCTTGTTTGAATGCATGGGTCATTATATCTGTAAATCCCTGGATTTGGACTCCTGCTTCAGCCTGCTGTGGCCACATACTACTGGTATTCTGTATACAAAATGCTCACAGCTTTGGATTCAGAAAAATGCATGTGGAAGCCTTAAGAAGCAGCAGACCCTATTTTGGGACACAGAGGACACACTGTTTAGGCCATCACAAAAGCAATCTTAGTTGAAAAATGAGTAGCTGCCTGAGGCATCTTGGGCCATTTGTTTTCCCCACCCTCTAGCACATGGCTGCACAACAGGTCTGGTGACAGATAGCAAAAACCTAACACAAAGGCTTCAAAAACACTTAAAGAAGAGTTTTGGGGCAAGAAAAAGTCACGGCAGAAGTGTCTTTTGCAGGTTTATAGTTCTCTCTGGTTTATCTAGGATTGGAGACAGAGGTACCACCCCTGACTGGTGAAATAAACCCACTTATGTGAAAAAAGTCAGAGGCATTTTTAGGTCAGTTAAAAAATTTCCTTTCCATTTTTAGTTCTGCTGGAGACTTTGATGCCAGAGACTTTGATCCGGAGGCTAGAAAGGGTCTGGGTGTGATTTAAGTTCTTTTTTGAGAGTGTCTCTCATCCTCTGAAATGAGTGTGGTGCACAGCCGGATCTGATGACATTTGTAAACATAACACTTTTCTTGCAGCTACCTGGCCGAGCAACCAGTTTTGATAGCCAGGGATCTTGTTCATCACCAAAACCTCCGCTTACACCCTAAGGAACAAGAGTGGATTCATCGTGTTCAGTGTCCAAAGCTCCCTCCCATCTACAGAAAGAGAAGGTTCAGCTTCCACAGATGAACTGTATCCATATTTTTTTATTAAAATACATTTTTCCTAATCTAAGTCTTATTAAACAGTTTATAATAATTTCTTAATGTATGAATGAAATTGACTCCAATCAAACATAACCCTTCCTCATGCAAATTCATTCACTTATTTTATCGCTGGCATGTATCCAGTGTCATATCCAAGCAGTGTTTTGGTATGACCTGTGTATCTTTGCATAGACGAAGAAATCAGAGGAAAAAAATAATCCCTTAAGCAACTCAAGACTGATGCACCTTTTAAGGCCTAATTCTTTCGAGGGAGAGCGAATAGTATATATATATATATCATGTCATAAATTTCTTCTAAATTGCACTAAATCCTGAGAGACTTTGCAAGATAGCATTCTAAACTGAATGTTGCATGAAAAAAAACAACTGTTGTCACGTTTTGAGTGTAAAATCAGCTCATTCCTTGGGCAGGGAGGAAGGGCTGATCAAAAATCCACCAAAGCCAATGACAAGGACCTACTGGCTTTGCTGGGTTTTAGTTCAACCCTTATGGAACAGGTATTAGAACTGGATCTATGCAGTTATAATCTTCCAGCAATCACAATGCCAGCTGCCCCTGTTATCCTGTCCAGCAAAGCAGACAGACACGTGCCCCCAGGCGCCAGAAGATGGTTTGCTTCAGCTGGCCAGTGGCTGACGAAGAGTTGTCTGGGATGTCTCTGCGTGGCACTGACAGTGCCTGTACGGGTATCGCTGTGGAAAGCGAATGTCTCTGCAATCAGGTGTGTGGAAGCAGATGCAGCTCCACAAGGATGTAAGTGTCTCCTGATGAGGTGCATCCAGCCCCTCCAAACAGCCTGTTTGTTGCTGGCATCAGTGCAGTCTTTGCTTGATGTTTACACAAGTCAAACTAGTGTAAACTAGGAGAGAATGCTCTGAAGTAAATGAATTGATTTAATGTATTTTTTCCTGTTCAGAAAGTTGAACATAATATTGCAGTTATCCAGAACGTTTTTCAGATTCTTGGTTTAATGTGACAGATTGAGATTACTTTGAAGTTATTTTGACTGCATGCATAGCGCATGTGAAGTAGTTTCTGCTCGCCAGCTGGATGCCTCTAGAATTATATACTAAAGATGAATTTGAGATATGTAGACATAGTTTCTGTCAGTATATGAAGAGAGAAATTGAAATGTAACTATTTATCAGAATACACAGTGACAGCAAATGCATAAAACCATTGGCTGTAGTCGGATGCTTTAAAAACTAGAACTACATATTATTTTGTGAATTTCTCTCTTTTAAACACTGCAGTTTACCTCAACTGGATAAATCAGACAGGTATTTCCTTTCTTCTTTTTTACTTCTTTTTTCTTTCTGTGAAAAGCATGGCAAAGACTGCATAATTTGGCCTGAGATTTTGAAAACTGAACTGTAACTAGAAAAAAGTTGAGGTAGTGGCACTTTTTGTATCTTTGCAATATGTAAAGAGAACTGAGGAGACAGTGTTTTCCAAAACAGCATTTTTACAGGAAATGGATGTCATAAATGAAAAAGATACCAACAGAAGATTGGTTTAAGATAATGAAATAAATTTTGAGAATTAATCCAGATATGAAGGGAAAAGGTAGTTTTGACAAACTTCTGAAGAATCATCTGGGGTTAGTTTAGCCTGGTTGACACAGAATATATTTATGAAGATCTAGTCCCTCCATTCCACTAACTAATCTCTAAGGTATCCAATCATGCCTTGAAGTGTCTTAACTGCTCCAGGAAAGTTAGGAAGGATGGCCTTGACATTTCAGGTGTTTCTAAGTCAAAAAGGGAGGCAGGTTTTACACCTTGCCTTCTGTGACTGCAAACACAGCAAACAAGGAAATAAATATAAAAGTCAATCTTTCAGACAGTCTTTACAAATAAATTAAAAATAAGTTTAAAAAAAAAGGAAAAAAGCAGAAAAAAAAGAAAAGGCTCCAGCCCAAGTTTATGAATGTCTGTTTCAGCTTGCTATTCATGGTCTCTAGGCAGAAATGTTTTCTCCCAGAGAGGGTTGGTAATTCTGAACACTGATCCTCCCTGCTTAAGATTGTATTTTCATCACCATAAATATGGAGTGGCCTTGCAGAATTTCATTCCTTCATTTTCTCTGGGTAAGTAATTTTTTAATAGGAGAACAAGCTTTCCTCTGTAAGGTTTTTTCCTCCCATGCTTGTTATCATGATGAAATTTTGTGGCCTAGCTCATTTTCAACATGATTCTGCAAGACTGATATAGAAACAGATATATATATATATGTGGAGATTGAACTATTTTGTGTATACATTTATCTTAATATAAATTATATTAGCAGTGGCCTTTGTGGCCTAGAAAATACTTTTTGTAATGTGGTACTGTAACAGTTAACTAAATATTCTTTGCACTTTTTTGCAACTAATATCCAAAAAGCTAACAATTTCACGATCAAATGTAGCATAAGTGTTCAGCAATGAGCAACATATTTTTAACTATTTCATTGTTCTCTATGGGTATTCTGTATGTTTCATCATAGGTAGTAAGGTATTTCAAAATTCTTTTTCTTAAATTTTAATCGTTGTCAAATACCAAAGGCTCGGTTTGTGCCCTGTTATTGTGTTATTTTTTATATTATTAATAACAATAGTGAATGACTTCTGTGTCTAAACTTGATTGATGGGTGCCCTGCATCTACGAAAAATCAGGCTGCAAAATTATTGGGACACCTAACTTCAAAAATGATGCCCTAATTAATTATATTTAGTCCCTTAACAGTGAGTAATAGAAATAATGCAAAAGACATTTTTTTCCCCACAGCTTTCTTAGCTATATCAAAAGACAAAGTATATAATCAGTATAACCCATCCATTGTCTTTAGAGCCTGGTTCCCAAGTTACTCTGAGTGTAATCACAGAAGCCTTGAGGAAAAGCTCAGCACAGTTTAAGTCAAGAAATATGTTGTTTTATATATAACTTTATTAAGAAATTTAAAATATCTTAATTTGGAGAAGTTGTAAATTCCCTGTTCCCACCTTGAATTCTTTTTTGTTGTAGTTGTTGTCGCTTATCCACATTTCTGCCATATCTCATACATCAGCCTAATTTGAGAAAAATCAAATCTGGCAAATGTTTTGTGTAAAATATATTGTAGTAATTTTTCAACAGTTCGAAAAACTTACTTTCCTAAAAGCCTGAATTATTTTTATTGAAGCAGTTTACTGAAAACAGCAAGAGTACTTAACAAGAATTGTATTGTATTTTGCACGGCTTTTTTATACTTTCACTCTGCATAGATGATGCTCAATAAGTTGTCAGTCACTTATTGCACTCCATGACCTCAACTTTAGATGACAACATTGTCACACTTCTGCTGATATGGCCCTTCTCACCCTCCCAGCAAGCAACTGTCTCTTTCCCCACCATCTTTTGTCTATATTGAGCTTCTGTTCAAGCAGTAGAAAAATGACCCATATTTTTGTCTGCAGTGCTCAAAACTGACTCCTGGCCTTAAAAAAGTTGTAACATGAAACCTGTGGGGTCTTTATCAAAAGGTGAAGGATAGCTAAATCACTCATTTTCATTCTACAAAGAGTTGTTGAGGAAATAACCTCCTTTCTCCACAGTCCTTTATGAGCATCAGACGTTCATAGATCAGCAACTTTGCCTGATCTGTTTTGCTTTGAGCAAGCCCTTAAAGAGCAATATACGAATCTCAGTGATATGTATATTGGTCAGAGACAGACAAAGTAGTCAGAAAGTTCCCCCCCAAAAAAAATTTCTCTTCAGTATAGGGAATTCTTTGGACTTCTTCTGTTTAAGTGGCAAATACATTTTTCTTAAAGAGTCACAACCACATTCAATATTTTTTAAGAAAATGTTGAGCAAACAGGAAATGTTTTCTTTGGGTTGATTTTTTCCAAGGGGATAAGCAATTACTTACCTAATTTCTTTCTATGGATGCATTTTTGGAGCAATATTAAGAAAACTTTACGTTTCAAAAACAAAGACATTTGATCCATCCTTTTCTCCTCTTTCTTTGTGTTTTTTTTTTTTTTAATTGGTTTCAGTGTAATCCTTTTAAAGATTTTTAACATGATGATGCACAACATATACATGATAGTCTAGGTCTAAGATTATTTTGCTATGTCTTTTTATAAACTTTTATATGTACTAACTTTTTATTATACTCCATTAATTTAACAAGCTTTATACATCTGAAATCATTTGACTGTATTTTTTAAGTCAGAAAACATTCAAAAGGAGGGTATTTTAGAACTCAGTAATAGAGTTCTTCTCCTGCTGAAAATGTAAAATTTTTCAGAGATCCATAAGTGTGCCTGCAAAATTTGAAAACCACCTTATTTGAGCATGCAAAAACCTAGGTTTGCACATACGAGTATTTGCACTTGCTAAATGTACAATCACTATTATTTAGCACTTCTCTTACAGGAGAACATCCACACCTAATCAGAAATATGTTTCAATTCATGATAAATACTTGACAAATCTGTACTGTGATAGTTCCTTGTCCTGAAAAGTTCACATGACATTATTTCTACAAATAAATATGCTTGAAAATTCTGTAGGTGTTATAATATGACTTATGTGTTAATCAAACAGTGAGGTGACTTTTGGACTGAGCTCATGTAGTATGTGTTAGACCATCCAGAATATGGATAAAATGTAGCATATATGACAGGAATGTGATGGGAACTTTTCTCTCTCATTCACACCGATAGAGATTTAGTTTAACTCTTTGCTTGAGATTCACTTTCATTTAGCTTCTGAGGCTTGCCAGTCTAAAGTGAGCTCTCTGGTGTCAGAAAACAGCTAAATCATGGCACGGAACAGACCCCAGAGCTACCAAAGACAAAGGAAAATGTGTCAGCAGGCACAAAGTTATTCGATTCAACTGCCAGTGCTCTGAAACGGAAACCTTCCTTTCGAAACATAATAATTACTGTGGTCATATCATTTGTCCTTTCTTTCTGTACTGTAAAACAGGACAAAAGCATGTCGCTGAAAAAGCATCGGTATCAGGCATAGGAGCTAATTGAGGTGCTGATCACAGCCATTTGCCATTTCCAAGGCAAATAATAACTTCAGTTCAAAAAGTATCTTTTGTTTACCCTTCCAGATTAATAAACATCTCCCTCACAATTCCCCTTTTGCTTAGCCCCAGCTGGAAACTGGCAGATTTTAACAGTGTGCAGGAAACCAAGAGCTAGAAATCTAAGAGAAAGTGAAGCTGCAGGTGGGTTTTAAAATATCGCAGGGGAATCTGGTCAGGGAAATGGAACTAACACCTTCTATCTTGTGCTGAGTGCTAGGGGATGCTTGATGATAGCAGGTGCTCAGGGCTGTGATTTTATGTTTTATCTGATAGTACCTCTACAGTGCTGCTGTTGCCGGGAAACCTCTTTACTGGTGCAGAGAGGAGAATGCCTCTGGTATTGCTATGTAAATTTTTTCCTCACAACAATAGACTGTAACTCCTATGTTACATGTGACTCAGTCCCCTGGAAGGGCAAAAAGCATGTTAAGTTTGCAGAACAGGAAAAGTCAATTAAAGTTTGGTACTTTGTCATCATGAGGACTATTCACTTTGCTCACATTACGGATAAGTGTTGGTGCCTTACTGTTCTAAGGGAGGACATTTCACACAGCATTCTACATGGCTAAGCCTGTATTGCTGTATCAACATTGTCAAAATGTAACTAATACGTATAAATACAGGTTATATAGGTTACCAGAACACCAAAGCTCTCTCCTGTGGGAGAAACATAAGACAGTGTGCTCTGGAAGTTGGATCTGCAGGAAGTCACATAACTGCTGTGATGAAAGTGGAGCTGCTCTGTAATAATTTATGAATACAATATGTTGCCTTGGCTATTGGTCTTGAATTAAGTGAGTTCAAAAAGTAAACTTTAGAGAAAAACAGAACAGGCAGCAAATCTTTGACAAAGGGACAGCCTCTCAAAAGAAAGTGAACTTTACAAAATGTTAATGTCCATCTTAGTGTTCATCTTAGTGCTCAATCTTAGTAGATTCTGGGAGAATCTACTAATGATATAACCAGTCTGAAAAATGCATCTCAACTAAAATGTTGAAACCCCATACAGGCATAGGAAAAAAGCATAGGAAAGATCAAGAGATCTGATTGAGAAAGGAGAAGATTTCTGACTGAGCGGGATGGGAACGCAAGCTCTTGCTGTAGTTTACAGAGAAACTAAGCATGGTTGATCTCCCTTTAGTGGATAGATAAACTTGAGGCAGGACAGATATGCATATAGATTGTCATTTTCAAATCCATTTATTTGAAATATTTAAGTTTGCATATTTAAGCTTAAATATTTAAATACCGTTTTATTTTTAATGAAGTGGAGTATTCAGAGACTCCCTGAAAGAAAAGTTGCAAATCCATTCAGACTCCTGTACTGACACAGTTATGAGAGACACAGCAAAATGAAAGGACAATTGTGAAATCCTGCCGCTCCCCTGGAGAGGTGGAGTCAGGAAGACTGGCAGAAAAAAGAGAACTGAAGACAGTCCAAGGAAAGGACGAGGGCACAGCTATTTCATGACAACTTCAGGGTTCACGTAGTCATTTATTAGAGAATAGCAAGAGCGCCACAAGCATGTTTTCATGGCAGCACGTACCCTTTATACAGTTTTTCTCTTCCTCAAAATACAAGCATGTAAGTGTTATTGAGAGATTCCTTTTAAGTAACTCAGGATCTTTTCACACCTTAGAAATTCAAACCCCTGAAGTAAAGCAAAACTATTCATGTACCTCCTGAAAAAAAAAATAAAAGGAGCAGGAAATCAAAACGTTCTGTAAAATCAATAAAGCTCTAGAACATGCTGAAAGTTGCTTTCCGATGTAGAATAATGGTATAGATTTAAGATCTGATATCTTGACACCTCTTAGGCTAAAAAGGAAAGGCTGCATTTCCAATTATGAAGCAATATTTGCTGGCAGATATAGAATTCCTAGTTGCCTGCCCCTGTGTGATTTTGAATATCAGAAATGTTCTGGCAAGTGCTTGTCAGCATAAGAGACAGGCATTTGAGGCACTTAAGATTAACATCACCAGAAAGGAATCTGGTTTTTTGGGACAGTTTCTAGGTTAATTTCAGGGGACGAGAGATTGTAGGCTGTTAGCTGTTCTTGTGAAGCAGATACATTTCCATAAATACGGTCTGCAAGAGGAGAGAGATAAAAAGTGGGGTTGCTTTTTTCGATATGCTATGAGTTGAGACTGATAGTAGCTTCAGAGGTGAAGAAGACTGAACAGGAAGATATTTAAAACCTTTTGTGACAACTGAGTCATGAACAAGAGAGAAGGGGAAAAGCCTACTGAGTATGTAAAGAATCCTTTGGGAAAAAAAAAAAAAACCTGTTAAAAAGAAAAGTGGAAAATATAAAAAGAGGTTGAATAGGGAATCTTTTCAAAGACAAACATATATGTGTAGCAAACATTTCAAAAAAAGGGGATTTTTTATGTAATTCTCCTATTTTATATCTTGTATGACCATTTGCAAGCTCACAAGCTTAGTGGGAGCCATATTGTAGAACATGAGTCAGTTATTAAAATAAAAACAGCCTCCCCCTCACCACAGATCATGATCACAGAGGATTTACAGTGCAAAGAGCACTGGTAGCTGCTCATGGCACATCCTTCCCCCCTGGTCTTTTTCTTTCAGCATAATTGAGTCAAAAAAGGGACATTGTTAGCATGCACTAAAACACATTCCTCTCTAGATGCTGTAATGGCCTCCTTTTTTATTTGCACCTGGCATAGGCTGGAAAATCTCCAAAAGATGAAAAATCGTTTTTATATATAATGTCACCTCTTCATATTATCAGAGCTTCTGACAATCCATACTTGAATTACCAATAGGAAACATCTCTGGAAATGCTGCTGTGGTACACAAGGTACTGGCTTTGTTTTCAAGTCAAGCCTAAACTAATACCACACAATGGTGGAAGAGTCATTGGGCTGTTGCAGGTGCTAATTCTCTGGTGACTCAAAAAACTGAAGTCATAATTATGATACATTTCTCACCTAATACCCCGCAGGCCTTTGTGTATGAATAGAGTCCTGGAACTGATGTCTCAGACAAATCACATGTCCTCCTGTTCTTCCTATTCATGGAAGTTCAGCTGAATAATGAATTCTTATTCCTTTGTCCTAAATTGCCACATAGTACTGGGTGTACTGTGAATGTTCTGTCCTGGGAGTGGCTGCCTCCTACTGAAAATCACAGTGACCAGCAGAGGACCATTACTTCCCTCACCACGGATTTCTGAAGCTTAATTTTGTAATAATAGTTGCGAGGGAAATGACTGCATAGCTGAACAAGACAGAGAATTGCCGGTTGTAATTATTTTTGTCAAATGGGTATGTGTGTATCTTTCTCCTTTATGTAAATGGAGATTTGGCTTCCCAGAAAAGGAAATAGGAACTTTTGTGGACTCTCCAAAGAGCACTTCACACTGTTACATTTATTCCTTTCAGCCTTTATGTACTATAAGTGTTTAATGATCTTAATTATCATTATAGCACAAGAACACGATTCCTTTATTTAAACCTACAACCTTTTCAGTTCTTAGTCCACAGTGGTAAGTTTGGGCTAGAAAATCAAAACCTCTAACAAAAAAGTATAGCTTTATCTTAGCCAGCAACTGAATCTGCACAGCTGGACTTTTTCTGTGTTACTCTGAAAGGGAGCCTGGCACTATTGCACTTTAGCTACTTGCCAGTAGCGGACAAACAATTGTAGGTCATAGCCAGGTTTCAGAGAAGCTCTGAGGATTAACCCCTAAAATCCTGAGTCTGATTTTGCATGCCCTCCAGACACAGGGCAGCCTATGAAGTCGAAGAGCAGTCCTACCCAAATAGGGCTTGATGATGAGCAATCTGTGCTGAGAAAAGAGATTTCATTCAAAATATACCAACATGTCTTTTAGATATTTTTTTTGCCTTGTTTTATGCACTCTTGTTAAAAATGGATTTTTAGTTAAGACAGAA
Source organism: Lophotriccus pileatus (assembly GCA_035583135.1). NCBI lineage: Eukaryota > Metazoa > Chordata > Aves > Passeriformes > Tyrannidae > Lophotriccus > Lophotriccus pileatus. The sequence goes on from JAWWES010000041.1 coordinate 60,346,080, forward strand.
CTTTAACATTTAATCTCTAGCAGGGCAAAAAGTGGTACTAAAGTACCAAGTTACTCATGCACTGAACATAATATTGATGCAAAAAAATTAAAAAGCCTTTTAGCAAAAATATCTGTGGCAGCAAAACATAAAGATGTTGACATGAAGACATCTTGCTTTTTATGTCACCCTTTCTTAATAGAATTAGAATACTTCACCTCCAATTTTGGGCTATCTCAAGAAAAACATAAAATGGTAAATATATTTAATGTAGTTTTAATATTTATTAAACTAATATAGCACATAAAAGAGATTCAATTCAGCCTCTTAAGGTGTAGTATTAACAATACACATTTATATATTTTGCACTGCTACAAAAGCTTACCAAAATCTATTCATGACCTTATTTCCATTATACAAAAATTATGGCTTGCTTTCAAAAGGATCTTTCTTTTAGGTTTTTCACTTGCTACTTTATAGGGAAATTGTTCTTGTGTTAGTTAAAATGGAATTTTTTTTTTTATATGTATCATGGCAATAGACCATTAAATACATCCACCAAAATCACTTTGTAGGTCTTTTTAATATGTCATTTCATTTCAAAGCACAGCATTATGTACTTGTCCACCCCAACACTGAAATCCAGCAGGACCACTGCTGTTGATTTTAGTTCACTTTGTGTCAGGTTGCATGTTATGATGCATTATAGCATCTTATGAAATAAACCCTGTAAGGAGTCTGAAGGCAAATAGAATGATTTCTCACCATGAATTTTTGTCACTTTCTGACAATTCAGACTATATTAGAAGTCTTCAGTGCATCTCTAAGGTATGAACTATTATTGCAAATGCTGATTTTACTAATACTGGTAAGAAATATGAGTCTCAGCTGCCTGATTTGGAAAATAAAAATATCTAGTCTATGTAGTCAGGCATGGAAGTAACATATTTTTACAGGATTTTTCTTTTTTAACAGTGGCCTACAGGTTTCCACATAATGCCATCTTGCTTTTGAAGCTCAGAGGGTGTCTGTATAGACTAAACCTTTCATATGTGACTTTTAGATAGTCCTGTTGCACATTAGATATAAAGCACTTCTTTTCAGTCTATATTTCTATGGAAAAATATTGAACAAAATTTACTTTTGCTAAATAAATAGAAAACTATTTCTCCAGAGAAGGAAAAAATATAGATATATAGTTAATATTGTTCCTTGTTTCTCTTTCTTCCAAGTGTGGATCTACATTCTTTCTATTCTTCTGTATTTAGGTGAGTAGTTTCAGTAAGATGTGCTGGACTTAAATGCACGTCTAAGGATGGGATATGGCTAGTTCTCTACCCTAGAATAGGCATTGTTGGTATCCTGAGGTGGAGATGCACTTCTGACTTGTACTTTCTCCACTTTCTTGTGGAAATCACAAGGGCCTTTTTTCAGCAAACCATGCGAAATACTTTTCAACTATGACCTGCTAATCAAGTCCCTGTGAAGTCACAGTGTCTTGGGCGTGCACACTGAGCAGAGCAGCCACTCAGGTGCTTTGCTGGTTGGAATTGGAATACTGTGGGAAGTCTCACAGGCAGTCTACGCTAAAAGCACATCTCAGCACTCTCCACACTAGACTACCCCTGCTAGCCAGGATGAGAGTGGGCAAAGCCAAATTGCATCTTTTCATTGTCTTGCTCTGTCCATTCCTTGCCACTTCTAGGCAGCAGGACTGTAGCACTGGTTCCTCTGAGCCCTCCAGATGCTCCTCCAGCCACTGAAAGGGGAGTCCAAAAATGCTTCCCCTTTCTTTTCATGAGCTTGTAGTCCATGCTGCATTCAAGCTGACTGACTTCAGTGTGCTCCTCAAAATTGAAGCAGGCAAAGTAGAATAGAAAGTAGAATAGAAATTAGCCACATGTTTTCTTCAGCACAGAACATTATGTTTCTCTAGTATAAGCTTGTTTGTGGGGAAGGCATTCTCCAGAGTGTATGCTTCAAAAGGTAGGAAGTTAAAATGGAGTTCCTGGCCATAGGAAATACTGACAGTTTAAAAAAACTCCCACTCAATATTTAAACACTTAGTATTTTGAAATATTAAAAGAAAGCATCCAACACAATGTCTATCAGAATAAGCATATTTGCTGTGACAATGAGAGGTTCTGAATTAGGCCCTAACTGGCCCAAACTCTAATATAACTCCCTACCTTTAAAATAATCTTTATGATTAGATCAGAAATGTTGCCAAGTCTATGTAGCTTACAAAGAACCGCAGAGTTCTTCTAAGATTTTGTCTCTTCTTGCTATGTGGTGTTGGCTGACCAAGATCTAATATTAAATACCTGACTGTTTTAGTACCCTTTATTCAGTGTTCATGATGTGACTTTTTAAATTAAGTCTGTGATTTGATACCTAGACATTGTTCAAGTCAATATCCTTGGCTTCTGCGTTATAGAGACAAGAAAACAAAACTTTTTGAACTTGTGTTACTGGCTTTTTTGTATGCGCTAAATGGCCATTTGTGAAACTTGACAACATAAATTGTACTACTGATAGTAAATGCGTTTTTTTGCACTAGCCTTTGAGAGCTGTAACACATTTCAGTATTTTTACAATGTATTCTCTGGAAAGTGTGAATATATTTGTCAGTCCTGAAAAAAAATATGTAACAATGAAACCTCAAAAGATGTTATGAAGTGTACAGTTTGTGATAATTTTATATTTAAAAAATGACAAGAAAAATAAAAGAACTCATTTGAAATAATTTTATTCTAATTGTTTCATATGTATTTTGAACAAGAAATAAAGTGATTAAAATTATCCTTTTTCTTTTTGTCTTTCTTACAACAGCAAACTGTTCGAAGGTAAATAAGGATCAATGGATTATAATTACTGAGATGATCTTTTCCTGTTTATTCTCTCTCGTTTCCATGCTGGAATTCCTTGTGGACCTACAGCATATCTTCATTGGCTTGTGGCCTTAAGATCAACTGTAAACCAAAAATCAATTAATTTTCATTCTCCAGGGATGGGAAGAGGCACCTTCTTAACCTTTTGGCCCCAAGCTGAGCAGCCCTGCTTATATCCAAGTGTCACAACAAAATGTTTTCTTCTCATGAAACTGTTACATTAAAATTCCACACTATTAGGAGGTGTAGGACATTTTTGCCACCAGCTTTGCAAGGTTCAAGACAGAATGCCCTTGAGTGAAAACAATTAAGTCAAGCAGCTGCACTATTAAGTAGTACTTTGTGTAATGTTTTTCACATTATCTTCCATTTCCTGCTATGATAATGTTTACTGTCATCTTCAAAGTCGTTAGACCATATTTTAAATAATGGATTAATTATAATTTTAATTATAATTTTATATTATTAAAGTATTTAAGAATATTGAAGTATTTCACTTAAGAGGCACAAGAGACACAATTTCCATCTTCCTTGCTCCTTAGCTGTGAGATCAAACAGACAAGAACTTTACCACCAATAAAAATTTAAAAAATAGTCAGATTTGGATAGGATAGTTTAAACTGAATTGGTGTTATAGGTAACACCTTATGAAGCAATGATGATCCAGGGTGGACAGGCTCCAACGTGTCAGATCTTTGTTGACATTTACAAGGACAGTACTATTTAAAGATGAAAACTAAGCTGCAAGTGTTGTTTCAGCTGGATGGGATCTTTTTCCCTTCTACCAGATGCTTAATTACGTATCATAAACATTGGGGGGAAAAAACATCACTTTAGTCTGTCTGCAGCACTGGAGATTATTGTCTGGGTAAAAATAGTAGCCAAGTTCAACATACAAGCAATTGCCCTTTGGCAGGCTTTTGTAATTCTCCTGAAGTGAAATTAGATATATATTATTGAGGTTCCAATCCTGTTTCTGGTCTCTGCTGGCTGAACATTAATCTATCTTAAGTAAAATTTTTGCTAAGGTATTAAATGCAATTCTTTGCTTCAATCCAGGGACTTGGCTCACATCTGTGACTGAAAGATTCAGTTTTCTTTGAAAACCTGCTTGTCTTTCTCTAGCAATGGTAATGTCATTTCAGTTTGCCATTGTCTTTAATCTTAATATTCCCTCTTTCACAGATAAAATACTAATTTTCATTAGAAGGATGGGTTCTGATGGTAATGAATTTATTTTGGAAATTTATCTGTATTTTGCATAGAATCAACACCACTAAGATTTCATTGCAGTCTGTGAAATATGATTTCCACTTGAGGTCCTAATCCTTCTACTTCAGTCATTCCTGAATATATCTGCATTCCTTACAATAATCAAATTTACTAGCCCACAAAGGAGCCAGAGAACATGCAGTTTAAAATGGTGCAAGAACCAGAAGGGAAATCAAGAGCCGATTTGCCCAGAAAAAGAGGGTAAGAAAGGAAGGCAAACAAAGCTCTGAGAGATTCAGCCTTCCTGTTAGTTCTGCACCAACAGAGCAAGAAATGAGCGCTATCCAGGGTACTGAGGTGGCTTCTCCTCAGCTCCCTGACACAGGCTGCATGGGGAGGGTGTCGGGCTGGCGGTGCGAGTGTCTCCCCACCTTCTGCAGTGCCACGAGCCCAGCACTGGGTGCAAAGTCGTGCTGTGTGATAGGAGGCTTTGCCCCTACCGCTCTCCTGCACCTGCAAGTGCAAGGGCTCATGGTGCACCATGATATGTTCTTTTCAGACCTCCATGTGTTTTCACACAACCTTACAGTTTAGGGAAACTTATTGGCAGCCCTTGCCTCCTTTTCAAGCTTGGCTCAGAAGTACACTAAGAGTTACATCCGATTGACTTTAGGAGAGGATAATGGCTCCTGTGAAAGGCCATATTGTTCTACACTTCAGCACAGTGAAAAACATACATGATATAATTTTGCAAATTTTTAATTATTCTTGCACACACAGAAGAGCACTATTATTCAGTCAATGTACACTATTACCACAAAATTAAAAGTGAGGTAGAGAAAATCAGGGATCAGAACAGAATCCAGATATCCCATCTTCTAGGCCTCAAAATACCATTCCTCTACATGGATTTGTACTTTGCATCGAGTACACGAGAGTCTCCCAAAGGAAAAGATGTGATGCAGAAGGAGACAGGAAACTATTTTAAGAAAAAAATATAAATAGTAACCTCTTATCCTTCTAAAATACATCGGTTCAGATAAGGAGACAGGAATATGATTTTCTCACAATATTGTCTATGCTGTTGTTCTGGAAGATGAATAAAAGCCCTCCTGCTGCTACTGCTGTAGGTAACAGAACCTGTATTTCAAGCCAAATAACAGACATATGTATTTTCAGGACAAAAAGCCCTGCATGAACTCCCTTCTCTGTGCTGCTTGTATGCAGCTCAGTTGATCATAAGGCTGGTTACAGTAATACAAAACAGATAATTTTAAAAGCTTTAAGTCTGGCATTAAAAAGACAAAAGTCTTTATCATTTGTCACATTCTGGAAGTGGCATTTTAGGAGCAGTGCAAGTGTTCTGATTTGCAAATGCATTGATTTTGTTTAACATGCCCACTCTGCTTAAATTGCTCTATTACTCTCCCCTTTAGAATTTTAAAATGGAGTAATCACAGCCTAAGCTCTTCTTCTGAAGCGATGAGCATACTCACTCACACTGAGGTGCTTTTTTGCCTTTTCCAGCATATATATTTATGCCCTCATTCTTCACACTACACATCTTCATAAAATAACAATTCTCTTTGTGTCTGTGTCTTACATCCCATGGAATAGCATATTTCCAGTTAAGGTGACAAGTCATGGTTTCCAATTTTAATTTTTTTCATAGTTTTTCAACATAAGTTCTCTTTTGTCTAATGTTGTTTCTCAAGGAAAATATTGAAGACAATTGCTTTGTTCCAAAGAGTGAGTGAGATTGATGAGAGGTTGTTGTCTGTCCCAACTCTAATATAATTTCAAACACAGAGCAGCATTTCAGGTTAAAAATTTTCTTTGGAGTGGCTGAAGACTTTCTGTAAGGCTTACTGCTATGATGTACTCACGGAGATTCGGGAATCAAGTCAATATCTGAGACTTTATGTATTAAATACCATATGTGATGTTTTATAAAAAATAATTATTTGTAAAGTCTTTGCAATAGTGGGATTGGGTAGACATCTTTTACGCTTAGTTGATAGTGCTTCGCTCACTGAGTTCTATTTTTTTCAGTAGTACAAAAAAATCCCTAAAAATGTTGGGATATAAATTATTTAAGTATAAAATAATGGGTTTGTACTTAAATATAGATGAAACTAACAAAACGGAAGTATGACCCATTTATACTCAGATTTAATTTGACTTAAAATTTACACTTGGTAATTCTTGACATTTCAGGTCTTCATTTCTGAGCTCTGTGTCCATTAAATTCACAAAGAAATCTGCCTAATAAATTTATCTGTCCTTTAGCCTTGTTCTTTAGAATATATTTGTTAAATCCAACTGGTTAAAACCAAGCCACAACTATTGCTTTTGGACACCCCTGAAAGATAGGATCATTAAATAGCTTTTTTTAAAGAAACATCCTGCTAGTCTGAAGCGAAGTACCTAACCATTTTAGTCACCCACCACCCTCCTCATCATTAACAGACTACGGCCAAACAAAAAAGTACCTGTACCTGGGTCCTTAAGGCCAGAGCCCTGACCAGCACAGCAGCCAACCTCACAAACCTGGAAGGTATTCAGAGAGACAACATCAAGCAATTCCTTGCTGATTTTCCTTTGTAGCTTGTGCCTCTGACTTAAATGTGCTGTGATTTAGACAATGTCAAGTCTTCTATGAGCCAAGGGGGGGGCATGCTCTCCTGGCTGGAGAGCATCACCTCCAGGCAGCACACTGGCACAGGGAATTGACAGTTACTTTTTCCTGGGCATACAATCCAAAGGAGTAGTGCTTTACAGGAGGGAGTTGGAGCAAAGCTTTGTTTTGGAGTTGTGGCTGCTGGCTAAAAACTGAAAGTAGGTGTTTCTGCAAACATATGTCTGTTTTTTATTTATAAAATTTTATTCCTAAACTATTGATCAGTTTTTAATTCCTAAAGCTTGATGAAATCAATCCACTGAGGTTAAAGGTTGGGAATTGAACCCTTCACACAAGCATAAAATAGTGGCAAGCATTAGGAAAAAATATTCCCTTATCTTCTTCACAAGTTCCATGAAAATACTTATATATTCAAAACGACCATCCACTGCAATAACACAGGGGATCATTCTCATTGTCTCACAAATATTTTCCTTGGCAGCAGAAACTGGCTCACATGCTTTAGCTGTGGCACAAAGGCTCTTAATGAGATCAGCATAACCATAAATTCAAGCACTATTCATGATGTTTCAGAGAAGCAGCCTTTAGGGTGAGACAAAAGGAAGAAATCCAGGAGAGATAAGAAAAAGAAAACAAAAATGTATTGTCAAACTGCACAATGTTTGTTTGCTCTCAGCTGACTCTCATTAGTTCCCTTGGCCTGATTTTAAAGTGACTTTACATAAATATCTTCAGCAGAAAAGCAAATGTCAGTCAGGCATATAGAACCATTTATCTAAGTAGCAATAGAGCTTGGTTTCTAATTCTTTCAAATGAGAGAAGTAAAGCTGTCTGACATTACCCATCCGTGGTGACACACGGGGTCTTAGCCAAAGGATTGTGATAACCTGCCTACAGCATGGTAATACAAGCTAATTTTGGTATCCATTTTATTGCATAAAGAACTCACAAGCTAATGTGAACTCTGATTATCTTCCAAGTGCACTGAATTATGTGTAATTTTGACTGACATTGTTGTCTGGTAATATTTATTTGTGCGCTTGCCTGCTAGTAATAATTAGATTTAAATATTTACATTGAATTCTTATTGAATTTGGATATTAAAGGTCTATTATGCAGACAAATACAGACTGCATACCCAAGTAAAATGATACCAAGCACAGCTTTCAGAAAAGTAATTGAACATCTGCAAGTAATGTTTTAAATATCCATGCTGTATGAATGACTGTGTAGGCATATTACGAAATTAAAATCTTTTAAAGCAACCATTTTTTTTTCTTCTACCTTGAGAACGGTATATGTGGCTAGGGTACTGTCATCTAAATTCTTTCCCATTTACCAATGAATATAAATTTCCATTTTGTTCTATCTAGAAACCCTACCACAGCAAGCTTTGGGATTGTACTGGAGGGAACTATTGTATTGTTCCCTTTCAAGCATGTCACCCAAAACCCTTCTGCAACCCTCAATTTCCTTCACGCTTCACAGCTGATAATTTAAGTGACTGGATTGAGCCACACTTCTCTCCCCAGAGGAAGAACTTCCTAAATCCAGGATCAGCCTGGGGAAGTGTATTCAATGACATTTCACTGTCTTTGTGGCTTCTCTTTTTGCTTCAGGAAGGAAAGCACAAGGTGTTATCTGTTCAATCCAGGTCATTTCCTTTGAAATGATACTTTGAAAAAGCCAAACTTAGCCCTTTTCCTATCTTCTCTACTTCCATACCTGTATGAAGAGGAAGAACTTGACTCCACTCTCCTCTGAGTATGTCCTATCCTCAAAGCAACCAGCTGCACTTGATTCCTCTATTCCTAGTGAAAGTGGAGTCCCATCAGCACGTGGTATTTCCTATCAACATAATTTTCAGTTGCAAAGGTGACTATCTGCCCACCACTTCAGTATCTGCTCTTGTTAAACACTTCCAACCTAATTAGGTTGATGAGGAGTTGAAAAAAAGGGGGAAGGAAGGAAAAGTGAAGGAAATGGAACATACTAAATTCTAGTGGAAGTCATGTGATTTTGATTCTATAACTGCTACTGCAGCCAGTGTTGCTTGGTTTTGTTTGCACAACTTTATGTGCTCAACACTGCAGACTGGCAAATATGTCTAAATAAGTGGTTTGCCCAAAAGAAGTTGAATTTAAAAATAGAACTATCTTTAAACTGATTGTATAAGGTGAGGTGCTAAAGAGTAAGAATACATTGTTTCATATCTTCAAAAGCTTTCAAAGTTCCAGCTGATTGTCTGGTGAGTGACGACACTTGCCAAGTGCTGGCTTCAGTCCTAGACTCATGAGAAATCCACTAAAAATATTTTTCTGTGTTGAATTCAGGCTGCTTGATGCTGTCACTATTGGATTAGTCACCAGAATGTGTTATTTTTCTTTTGGTCTGCTGGCACAGGCCTTGATGATGTCAATATTAATCAAAATGCCCTAGGGCAAGAGTAGAGGAATACAGATACATTTCCTTCAGCTGTTTACCTAGGAAACAGAAAAACTCAAGGAGTTTTATCATCTATCTTCAGAAGCAATGCCTGGTGACAGCAGTCAGACAAATTACTTTGAGTGTTCAGTGTCACTTTGTATTATTTAGATTTAATGCACTAATAAAACATCTTACTTTGGAACGTACATTCAAATTGCAAGCATTTTGTTTCAAATATAACTATGCATTCCAGAGAAACAAATGAGATATACAAAGAGATATATCATCTCTCTGCATACAGAGGTGTATTTTTCCCAGGAGAAAGAGTGTTCTTGCTCCCTGCCTACAAAGCGAGAGTTTCTGAATATACAGGTGGATGCATTGCAGTTGACAGTCCTGTTTCCAGAACAATCCCATTGCTCTCCATGATAAGTAAGGCCAAGGTAACATTGTCCAGTTCTTGTTTCTGAGGAGCAGGAGTGCACTGGCTGTTGTATACAACCTGTGAAGGGTTTTCAAAGAGACACATTTAACTATTATCTTTCAAGATTACTACAGCCTTTGTTTTAACCTTGGTAAAGGGTTTTTGTCTGTAAAAGGAACATAAAAATATAAGGAAATGAAAATACAGACCTAGTCCTTTTGAACAGGGATTTGCCAGATATCTCAGCTTTCTTAGGAATTCTACAGTGTTTGTTCTGAGGGGGGTTGGATTTTTTTGGTTTCTCAAAACTTCAGCATTTTGCCCCTCAAGAAGGTACCAGGTTTCAAGCCTTTATTAAAGTTAATGTGCCCATTATCACTGTGCCAAAACTTTGAAAGTGCAGCTGAAGCATACCTGGAAGACTACAAATTCAGGTAATATGTAAAAGTTGACATTCACTATCACAATTTTAAATAGTCCTATGAATTTGTGACTGCTGGGATTGCAACTATTGCATTTACACTCATGAAAAGTCTGTGGTTTCTGTCACTTCTGAAGTAATATAGAAACTAAAGCTAAGGATTTTTGGGGTGGATTACTGAAGAGATTATGTGCAAGAACTTGCAGGATACCTCCTTCTTTATGAAAGGCAAAACTAAGATTCCTGACCTGTAGGGAGTGTGAGCCAAAGTTAACTTATTAATTCCCTGTCCTATCCACCTGCATGGACAAATAGTTCCTGTTCTGCTCATCCCTGAGAATGTGAAACTATTTCTTATAGTAGAAGCCTCTAAACACCCTCAGTCTCCTTCTGCCTCCCTCAGCTGCATCAACTTCATATTCCTCAAGTTGCTGAGCACTTATTTAATAAATATAAAGGTAGAATTTTCCTCTTTTGTCACAGAAAATGGAAAAAATATCCCTTTCCCTTAGCTCCATCTTGCCTTGTATCCAAACACTACAGTGACAAGGCTGGCTTGCTGGTACATCTCTTCATGCACTACAGTCCCCTGAACAGGCATATGAAGATTAAGGTAACTTGTGTCATGCTGTAATTATGAAGAAATCACTCCTGCTCTTTATGAGACTATTTGTGTTAAATCGAATCATTACCATAACAAGTAATTGGGTTTTTCTCCGCTTCTCCTCATACCCTGATTTTGATTTTTAAACATGTGATATTTATATTCCATGTTCTTTGTGCCCTCTTGCTGTCAAAAAGATTGTTTACTTTGTTGAATTTGAACAAATGCCACAGCTGAAAAAACATTTTCAAACTCCTTTTTTTTTTTTTTACTGTCTCTTTTAACATACTGTCAAACTGCTTATTGCTAATAAACATTTTTTTTCTTCATTTCACACATACATAGAACAATCTCTTTCCATTAAAATGATTCTGGAGCTTCCTATACAGTAAATCTTGGAAGATTGGACATGAAAATCATAGACCTGGATATTACAGATATGGGCTTATTTCTGCCTTTCTACCAGTCTCTTCTACAGTGACTCCAAGCACTGAGTGCTACAGGATGGGGTGCAGGACACCTCATTCTTAGATGACTCAGACCTGTCACCCCACAACTGGCTACCACCACTGATGCTCATGATCTGCTTGTCACCTTTGCATTCTGAGTGAAGAAGATTCTTTATGATTAAGTTAGTCTATTCTTACATCATTACTCCCTGATTCTAATTAAACCTCATCTACTTACACTGACACCGTTGTCAACTAGGCTTATTTTATGCTGACTCCTATATTCATGTGCATTCTCCAGTCATTCAACACACTCTGAATACTTTCTCTTACCACTTTTCTTCTTACAATTTTTTGGTTTTCACTAGATTTTTCACTAAGTATTCTGAAAAAATAATATTTAATTCAAGTTTAGCTTAAATATGAGATCTTGTGAACAATACATGCTATGGAACTAGTTGCTGACTAATATATCTGATGATGCCTCCACCAACTCAAACAGCAGTGTCTAATTTCACTTGCTAAGTTGCACCAGAAGAACTACATGTGAAAGTAGTGCAGATCACAAATTATGAGATCATCTTCTTAGGCAGCTCAACCAGAAAAAAGCCCAGAATAAATAAAAAAAATTAAACCAGCACAATTTTATAGCCATAGATAACATGTATTTTGTCAATGTGGCAACAAAATGACAAAACACTTTTTTTTCAGATTTACCCATTTATTACTTGAAAAAGTTTTAAAGTAATTCTACAGGCTAAAAAAATTGAGAAAGCAAAAAATCCCTTCCAGCTTGCCACACTCTTGTATTGCAATTTGTACAGACATGTATAAATGTACAAAATGCCCACACATCTCAGACTGCAGTAGAAAAGATTTTCTGTCAACCAGGGATGATGTCCCAGAGAGGGACCGGAACAAAGCTGTGGGGCAATCAGCTTGAATATGAACAGACTGCATTAACAGCACCCAAATCAATTATTTCTGGTGACCAACCCTCATCTCCCAATCATGTCATGGTCTTCCAGGAGAGACCTTGAACACAAGGACTATATATAGTTGTACATGTCCTAATATTTAGATCAGGTAATAATCTTACTTTTCTACATGTCAATAATAAAAAGCTGAATAGTTCAGTTCACAGTGGCTACCTGGGCTAGGAATAGGAGTCTAACTGTATTCCAGATGCAGGATTAATTCTTGAATGAACAAGGAGAACATTTGCAGTAGTGAGAATTTGGAAGCACACAGTACTCCCGCTGCCAATTTATAAAGCATAAACTGCAGCAGAGAGCCAGAAGAGAATCAAAATAAAAACAGCAGGAGGAAAGAAGTTCTTGAGAAATAAAAGAGAATGCAAACCCTTCTGAAGAGAATATTTCCCCTGAAGAGAATTAAATTTCCCCTGTGTTTCCTCCTTACATATAAACTGTAATTCCACCTGTGTGTCTTCAGTTCTGTGTCTGTGTGTCTCCACAAAAGATATTAACATTTGTGCCAGCAAGTACTATGCAGACAGCTTTCCAATAGATGACTACTCCAAGAACACTATATTTAAGACCACTGAAGTTCAATTTGATTTGATCAGTAAGATGAAAACGAGCCCTCTGACAAACAGCTAAGCTGATGTGATGCCCTTTGAAATATTTAAGAAAAGTAAACGTATTCCTCTTGGATCCCTTCTTCAGAGCCTCTTATATACCCAGAGTTTCTCATGCAATCAATAATAGATGCAGGTAATACGGTGCTTTATCTGTTTTCTACAATTAGCCTATGGGTACCTGCCTACAGATGCCTGCCTACAGTAGCAATCTTGATAATCACAGCTGACATTCACTACAAGACTAAAAACAGATGGCTTTTTTTTTTTTTTTTTTTTTTAGGTGAAACAAATAACCTCTGCATTCCCAGATGTGAAATTGTTTGCTATGTCTTTTCTGTCACTTAGTCTACAGCAAGTTTTATCTAAGATCAGCATCTTGTTGAAGATGATATGCATGTTTTACAGCCATGGACCAATATCAAGGCCTCTGTATTAACAGTGCAATTTAGCAATTTAGCTTTTGTTAGTATCGTCAGTGCACAGAGACCTGCTATACAGTTGTGACCTTACTTGTATTATTATTATTGTATGACCTTACTTGACCTTACTCGACCTTACTCATCCAGTGAATGTTGTTGGATAATTCTGAACTTGCTGTCACATCTGAGCTGACACATGCTTATTGCTATGTATCAGATCTGCCACTCACACTGTCTCAGCTGAGCACGTGCTATGCTGGAGTATGCAGAGACACACAGACTTTTTGAAGACTCAAATAATCACTTCAGTGGAAATTTTATGGAAGGCAATACCTGGAAAGAAGTATTTCCAGGCAAGAATTTCCTTTCTACAGTTTGGCTTTTGTTTTGTTTCTATCAGAAAAAAATATTGTGTGGTTATCCTTGACCTCACGCTATCCAACGTGAGTGCTGTGGTTGATTTGCCTCCTGTCTGATACTGAGATTTTGGACCTAAGTGCAGTTCCTTGCAGTAATTTCCTTACCCAGCCATTACTGTGCAATTGGATCTTGTACTACACTTTAATTTTCATGATTAACTGATTCAGATGAATTGTTTCTTAACTCACCTGAGGAACATAGAATCCTACAAGAAGAAAATTATATGAGATGTTAGTGGATTTGTCTGTATCATCACTGCAAAGCACAGACTCAGAGCAGTCTCCATCTCTGCTGTTCCTAGAGCAAATGTACTAATGCACAGGCTAAGAGATCTGTGATTGCCCACAGTCCCTGGCCCATTTAGTCTAAAAAAATACACAAGCCAATGTGAGGCAAGCATGTAAAAATTATTTCAATAAATTTAATCCTGTTCCCAAAAGGAAGGGAGAAACATAATTTTGCGTTCTAATTTATTTAGATGCATTTATGTGCTCTTTCTCATCAAATAAATGATGTCAAACAACCATCCGTGTAATTTACTTTAGTCACAAACTACAGCTATTTGCAGTGACTAATATCTTGTTGCCCATCACCTAGGCTATTACAATGCCAGATATGCTAATTACTTCCTTGAATGTGCAGTACAAAATGTGCTTGGCTTGAAATCATTCTTTAGACAAGTAAAGCATGTTGTTTTTTTTAGCCTGGCAGTTTAATTGCATGACTGTCAGCTGTATCAGAGCAAACATCTTTTCCTTCCTCATCTTTCATGCCCTGGTCTGTCTGCTTGCAGTGTGCTTGCAATTTCTAAGTAGGTAAAAAAACAAACAAACAAAGCATCAGAAAAATAAAAGAACATTTACAGCTTATAAAGCCACATACATGGTTTTCTAAATATGTGTATAAATACCGTTGAGTAACATAGTCTTCGGGAAAAGGAAAGAAATGAGAAATCATTAAGAATAAGCCCAACTTCCACAAATATTGTTGGTATGTCCATTCCATACAATTGCACAAAGGCCACAGATGTAGAAGGGAGTATTTACACTGACAGATATTTTGTCTGCCCACATCAAAGTACATCCACCACTGTGAAGACTTCCCACAGCATTTAAGAACCACTTTGCAAGGGAGTAGGGATAGAGGTCAACTGAACGGCTGACTGCTCAGGTGTCATCAAGAAACATCACAAAGGCTAGACCAGAAAGGTGGATCGTGGAAGGGCAAGGACAAATGTTAAATAGTGGCAGGGTACAGTCATCCAGAAAGTTTCTACTTTTTATAAATGTTATACAATATAGACTCACGAGTCTAGACTAGCTAGAAATATCCAGCTTTTCTATAGATGCTTGGGATAATAGTTTTATCTCCAAATAATGCACTTCCACTATTTTAAAATTGCTCTGAAAAACAGTTTTTCCTCTCTTTTCTGTCTCCCTTACTCCTTCAGGTAAAAATAGGAAAGTCTCAGAGTTTGACCTCAGCTTAGGATAAGACTCACTACCTACTTCTACATCTCTGGTTTAGGAAACTACCAAGATCAAGGTCAAGTTTATCTATCTATCTATCTATCATCCATTTTATCTACCTCAGGGGCATCCTTTGGTCCACATGAAAACACTCTTCATGCAGAAAATACAAAAAAAAAGTTTTTACTCTATGTCTGGCCCAATAGCCTCTACCTATACTCTCTGTCTGTGTACTGATGTACTGTAACCAACTCCAGGTGGACAAGACAGTCTTTCATGCCTTCCTGCCAGAAAAAAAATGGTGGTGAGGGCTGAAAAGACAGCTGGGATCTGTATCTTTTTGAAAGTCCAACTGAGCAGTAATTGCTAATACAGTCAATATGCACATGAGGTGGCAGGTATCCACAGTATGCTAGGTATTTGAATTGCTTTGGAGGACAGCTGTCTCAGATGTAATGTTAACACAGACTTGACACCTTTTCTGTCTTCTTCATGCATACAGAGCCCAAGAAAGGCTTTAATATTTATCTATAAGAAAAGTACTATTTTAAATTACATTATTTTCTTAATTTCATTCTGCTTCAATGTTGAGACAGGAAGGATTTTTGGACCTTGTTTCTTGAGAGTATTGACATTTCTGCTTTCAGTTGTTGCTCAGATCCTCTGTAAGGTACAATGTGGCTTGTATGGACTTAAATATTCAATGTAAAACTCAAAGTAAACTTTACATTCAATTTACATTTATGCTGAATTTACATTTACACTTTTATTTTTCTCAGTAATCTGAAAAACAATCCTTTCCCATCAGCCAGACCCACCATAACCAAACCAGAGATTTTGAAATTGTGACAGAAAATTAGAATACCACTATCCTTCATATAGTTCACTGAGAGAGAAAATAGCAGGACAATTAGCATGGCTGAAAGCACATGCAAAAAGGAAAGCCTAGTGCTTCCTATTAAAAATATATCTATATGTGTAAACTGGTGTGCAAATTCCATCTTTAATTTTACTGAAGGGCTTGTAGGTATCTTCTGAAGTGTTTTTGTCTTTCAAGTGTGTGTGTCTTTCACATCTACTGCATGCTGAGGGGTTGACAATGCATGTCTTGCCTCAGGCATATCTTGAGTTGCCTTCAGCTAGCCAACAGTTTAGCAGTACTCAAGGAGTCTAGCACAGCCTGACGAAAATCCACAAAAGCAAAAGGACTACATAACGAAATGTTCTAAGGGAGTGAAGGGAAGAATAGTGGGAAATGGCTCTTGTCACTCCTTACCCTTTCAGTACACATGCCCTGCAAACTACATGAGCAATGGTCAGTGAGACCACGTAGCTCAAAATAGTTGTTATCACACAGCTGAACAGCAAAAACTTGGGAAATGAAACCTGTGCCCAGCCTAGGACTCCATATTTTAAGGCCTTCCTGTTTCTCATGGAATCTTTATTTTGATGTAAAATAACATATGATCTAAAAAAGAAACAAGCAAGAAAAAAAAAAAAAAGCCTCAAAAAGGAGGTTATGGGATGTGTTTCTTGTTCCCTTGCAAATAATTTGATTTTGGATTTCTACCTGTCTCTCTCCTGCTGATGAATTCCAAAACTGAAACACTGGACTAATAGGCACAAAGTCAAGGAATAAAGAGAGAAAAGGTATTGTAGTGTGGTTGCCCTGATGCATTTTGTGCTGTAAATGAACACGTGCAATCAGAAGAGGAGAAGCTTATTATTTCTGTCATTGTTAACTTTTGCTAAGAAAACACAAAATGTAAGCCTCATGCATTCAGCACTGGAGGTGTAACTCATTACAGGAACTTCACATTTAGGACTTTTGTTTATTACAGTGCCATCCTGAGAACTTTCCCATTGTGTACTTTCAAAAAGATGATTGTCAGATGTAGAAGAAATAATAAGCTTCAGCTAATGAATGTTCACACAGCCAAAAACCCAGCTTGACTATAATCCACTGGAAGAGGTAAGAAGAAATGAGTTTTCATGAATAAGACTTCTTTTAAAGTATTGCAGAGGACTGACCTATGTGGAATTGAATTTTCTGTTTACATGAAGGCCCATGTCTCAGAAAGAACCAGTCACTGCATCAGTGAGTCAGTAGCAGACTAAGGCAACACTGCACGGGTTTGGGAGCAGTATGTTGCCATATGTCAAAAAAATCCTTCATTGCATCCAAGTACTGCTCAAGTGTAAAATTCTGGGAGTTAATTCTGTTCATCTTTGTTTGCCCCACAGTGATGTTAAAGCAGCCAGAAGCACTGGAACGGAAAAGGCATGTTTTCCTTGCAAACTTTGGCCACTTCTTGAGTGCCTTCCTCCCTCATATGTATTTGGAAGATGGAGAATGAGTAGCAGGCAGCTACAATGTTGTCTATACTATAAGCTTCTCTTCAATTAAGGCAGTCCTGCTTTGCAGGCAAAACAGGGCACTTGCTATTTCTGTATGCTACAGAAGAGTGTGTGTTAGTGCTGAGATCCTGTCTATCTTCCCATCTCCACTGTAAGCACGTATAGTATGCAAAATCCATGCTAGATGCTGCTTGATTCTTCTTCAAGTGGAAGAAGTGTTTGACTTTTGCACAGGTTTGTTTCTGTCCTTGTAAATGAAAGGTCAACCTGAATTGCTCTTGTGCATCATGAAAATATGGTATAGACTTGACTGAGGGGAACAGTTATGAAAATAAATGAGGCATGAAGAAATCCAGAAAAAAATAGGGAAAAATATTAATCAACCCTGAGGGTAGGTGGAAAATAAAGAGCCTAGAAGAACTGATAGGCAAAATACAACTGTGTTGTATAGGGAGGATTTCATGATGTAAAAGAAGTGCCTGAATCAGATTAACCAAATTCTCTCATTGAAAGAGGTTTTTGTACCTCTCCTCAGCAACTGTCGCCCTGCCAAACCTCAGGGAGACATGACAGAATTGTCCTCTCCGCTCACAGGACCCTACAACACTAGCCCAAGTTCACCAATAATTGGAGTAGTTTAGCAAAGAACATGGATAACTTTCCAAAACAAATTTTTAACACAGAAAAGGAGACACCCTTATGTCCAACACCAGCTTATCATGCATAGTGGGTCACCCTCAAGTTACCTTTCCTAAAATTATAACCTGAAGTTGCTGACACTGTACATGTAGCATGTGTAAATTGCTTCTATTTCTCCTCTTTTCTAGAGAAAAATTCCAGCAATAAATTTTTTAATAAAAGTTTGAGTTCTAACTGTTCCAGTTCAGTCTTGCCCCTCTGGCAGATTGATGAGGAGCATTTTAATGTCCTTCCCCACTAGTTTGCTGTAGATCCCTTTTGTGGTGTTTATTACCATTTTGCTTTCAAATCAAATGGTAATGGTAATGCAAAAATAAAAGCACCGGTTTTATGATGTCAGGTTCTACTGGTTTCTGTGTTGTCAGTTTTGCTGTTTGATTGTTGTGAGGATACAAATAATCCTGGAATTTGGGGTTGGGCTTTTCATTTTCATTTTCATTTACAAACGATGTCACAAAACTAAACTCTATTCCACAGCCAACTCAAATCCACTGACTGCAGTGAACATTTGGCCAGAAGTCATGGCAGAATTTAACTCACAAAGTTGAAGACCACATACTACATATCTTAGCTAAAATGTTCTTATTTGACAGCTCCTGCAGAAAATTTCTTTGCTAGAGGTCAAACAATTCATTTAGTAAACAACTGATCTGAAAATTAACTGCGTAATTAGTAGTTTGTGTGCATTATAAATAACGTTTCATTTCAAACAAAAATATCTTTAATTGACATGAATTTCCATAATCCTCTGTAGCAAAACCCAGAATTGACAGGACAATAGACTGACAAGTGACTAAGAGGGATGGGCAGAAAAGTTTAAAGAAGAAGTTATTTACCCATCAACAGCTTGGGAGTGCTAATCATTACAGTCACACAAACTTTCACTCTGCCAGTCTGGGAACTACTAGACATGGACTTCATCAACTTTTGTCTCTTTATACAATTAGTCACCTCTACGTAAATATCCTATCAGTTCCAGGGTGCAGACCCTAAAAGGCTTCCATTGGAGGAGAACATATTTACATAGCAGATTTAAGCCAGCAGGCTCACCTTTCTTGCTTCCTTTTTACGCTCCACGTGCCCTGGGAAATTCTGGAATGATTGGTCCAGAAGGAAATCCTGGAGGCCTTCTGGTCCACAACTCACACAGGAGTGCCAGCTTCCAAGTCAGATTCAACTTTGAAGTTGGATTCTGGTTCTCAGGGTCATATCCAGCTAGAAATCCTTCTAATTGTTGACTTAAGGGTGTGAGGATGAGATTTAGGGTCAGACCAGCTTAAGAAAGTGGGTGCTCGAGGCAAAGTCACAGCCTTAATTCTGAACACGGGGATAGACATTTTGAAAAATAGAGATCTTAACACCAAAGTATAAATTTCATTATACAGTGATTTGTAGATCTGGACTGTGCAAATGTGGATTCTAATATTGCTTCCTTGGCCCAGCATTTGTCAAATATTCAACCAGATTCCCTGCAGCACAAATACAGTAACACAGCTGAGTCAGTGATACCATGCAGGGTGACACCACGAAAAACTTGCTGGCAGCAACAAGGCTCTTCTTGATTGCCTATGTTTTCCAAAACCTGAAAATCAAGGAAAAGTGGATATATGATGGCATGAAGCATCTATATTTTCCCTGGGGCAAATCAGCAGCTTTTATAAAACAGAAGCAAAAAACAGTGAAATATAAAAATTAAATCAGACAAGGAAAAAAGCTGAAAACAAAACAAAACAAAAACAAAACAAAAAAAAAACAACCGAAAAAACAAACAAACAAAAAAACCCACCTCTGTGCAGGGGCTTAGGAGTTAACAAAGTATTTTTAAATTATATATATATATATATAAAATTTTTTGTATGTTTGTTATATGTGGGGTTTTCTTGTTCTTTCACGACTTGTCAGTTCTGTTTTTTGTTGTTTTCCACTTAAAGTTTCAAACTTTTTCCAACAGATCCATAACTTTTTTTTTAAAGTCAAACAGCAATGTTACAGTAGGTTCCTCGTCTATTCGTGTAATAAATTAAATAAATATTATATACATCTTATATAAAATAAGCCTATAAACCATAGGTCCCAGAGGTATACACACAATAGCAAGTCACCTATTAAAACAAAGACCTCTCTGAGTCAACTATTTGCAAGCACAGCGGTTTAATTTACACACAGAAAGACCCTTCAGGGAAGAAAAATCTTGTAGAAGCTGTCTGGATAGATGCTTTCTTCTTTCATTTACCTCCCCATGGAATAACAGACTTATTTTCTGCAGAGCAGATAGACACTTATGAAGTTTCCTTGTGTTAAATTGATTTCTTTAGCTCTAATCAGGAGTTTCAGACCAGACTTTGAAATACAACTTTCCTTCTCTCAGCAGGACATGTTATATTCATGTGCCCTGAAAAAAACCAAACCTGTTGATATAGATTGACACTTCACTTCAGTAAACCAGGTAAGAGAAATCCCAAGTCTGTAAGTGAGGTCTGCAAAATGCAGTCAACGAGAAACAGCATGTGAGAGTCCTACCCAGGGGTATTGGCTTCCTTGGCACTGTAGGAAAATATATTTGCTCTTACACAATAACATACTCAGTGGGATCAATGCAAGGTGCACACTTCTCACACTGCATCCTGTGCTTTGCTAAGCTGGGCCCTGCATGTGATGGATGAAACCTCTCAAAAGCTACATACATTATACATAAGTATAGGTCTGTCTCTAGATATGCAAAAACTTATGTAGTTATGCATATAAATACATGTATGTGCAGCTGAAAAGGTAAGTAATTTTCTGATGGTTATTGATTTGTCATGCTAAGAAGGTCTTGATGACTGTAAGAAAGCCAATTAGTAGCAGACCAGAGCTCTGGAAGAAGCACTTTTCTTGCACCTTGCCAGGTGCAAGATGACCCTACCTGCCCTTCTGAGAAAATTGAGCTTGCATTTACCTGGGGATCAATGTTCTGTTATGAATTTAGCACCATAAGTCAGCTTCCCAAAACCACTGAAGAGATCAGTAGGAGCCTGGCATGGCTGGCCCCACAGAGATGGCAACCATTCATTCTTTTTGTCATCCAGGAAGGTAGAGATTCACACCTAGATGTGAAAGGCGCCAGGTGGCCCACACAGTGCCTGGTGGACAACGTGGCCTTGGACAGTAGCTCCTACACGTGCACTTGATGTTTCTGTTCATTTGCTTCCAGGATTCAAAGCTCTGAAGTGACATATCACTGCCCAGTGCATCTGTGGTCTGCACTGTACCCTCAGGACAAACCCCTAAGTAGTTCTAAATATATATTTGCAAGTCAGCAGTTAACGTTACACAGGCAGAACTAACCTATTTGGCTGCTTTATTTCAAAGATTATTCTAATATCTGCTGAAAAAAATGTTTTCTTTTTGCCCGCCTTCTTGCTTAACAATAAAAATTTTAAAGTTTTTATCCTCTTTGTATTTGCAACACATATACACATAGAGATGAGCAATTTTACTGCAGACACTAACTTTTCTTATAATGTGACTATGTATTCTTCCATTGTCTCTTGATAAGTGCTAACAATTTTAACAGCATTACGGTAACTCTGTAATAGCTACAATTTCTATAATACTTGCAATTTCCCTATGTTTCCTGAATGGCACATACTTTTGAAGTCTATTATCCAATTATTTCTGGCATAAATACATATAATTTTTGTTTTACTTGATCTGCAAGGGAGCACTTTCTTATGCACATATGTACTAAATTGAATTCTCTGTTCTCTGGTAGCACTACAAAGTGCAGTGAAATATATAGGAAACCAGGGAAAACTGCTATTAAGAACTGCTGTTCTGTATTAATACTTAGAGATCTTTTGAGATAAGATTAGGATTGTGTATTTGCTTCCCGTCAAAGGACCATGAGTGGATTTCATCACAAAGCTCAAACCCTGACCCATAAGCCAGTGATCACAGTATCTAATAGCTAAACAAGCTTTTCCAGACATGTCAGAAGAATTTTCTGGTTTTTGCTCCTCATAACTTCCCTATTGAGTGGTTCTATTGTTAGAAAATGTGGATCTTCGGTGCTGTTCTTCTGTTCTTACGGTAACTCAGTTTGGATACTCAAACTGCCAGTTACTATTGGGAAAGAAACAGGAAAAAAAAAAAAAGTCTACATGGAAATAGTTGCAGTAATTAGTCTCAGTCACAGAAACAGAAACAGGAGAAACACACCAACCAGAACAGAATCACTGAATACAGTTCACAGGATGCACACAGAGAAAGTAGAGTTGCTGAAAACACAATGTACAACTCTCCTGCTATCATGCTCAGTGCTCCTCTGATGTCTTTCAAAACTCCTCCAGACCGTTTTATTTTCCTCTAGCTCATTTTTAGTTCTTGCTACATGCTCACTGTGAGAAAAGTCCACAATGTGTTGAGCTTATTTTCTACCAGTCTGACCATCTTTGAGTGATTTAGGTATGCCAAGACTGAGTGTGATGTTGTCTACACAGAATGATATAATAGTCTTCTGTAAGGACTAGGGACAATCTGACTTGGGCCATTTAACCCTGCTTCTCTGAGATATAGAAGAAATATGCAGCAATAAATAATAGAATATATAAAATTAAAGACTTGGTAGACTGAAAAATGAAATAAGCAGATGACAAGGCACTGTAGACAGTGATAAATGATGCGCAATTATATGTTAGATATTATGGTTTGAATCACTGTATAGTATGATAAGATAAATCAGTATGTTTAACTCAGAATTGTAGCAATTCTTTTAAAAATACTTAATTTCAGGGGGGAAAAGAAGAATTATTGCTCAGGAACATCATCTGTTTCTGTTTTAAAATTAGACCGTAAATTATTTTCTCCTGAATAATACCAGTGAAGTACTATGGAAATAGTGTAAAATTTCAGATTAGTTTTTGTCATTCTGATATTTTCACAATTAAAAGTACTTCTTCATTTTAAAACAGCATGTTACAATTACCAAATGTTGGATTAAATAAAAAAAAAAATAATTGAACATCTAAAACAGTTCAAACAAAAAAAAAAAAAAAAAAAAAGGAAGCTGTTTATCTTCATTCAAAATGAAATTTTAGGCAAGGATTCATTCTTCTAATATTAGTGTAACATCCTTCTGGCTTTTTGTTTGAGTCACTGAGGCATCCATCATTTTCTCAGTTACAGATACAAATCAATTATGCAGTTATGCATTCTGTGCCTTATCCATGAAAATTGCTTGTCCTTACATGTTGGTTTCAAGCTTTGCCTTCTGCTCAAGTTGCTAAGTTCACGTTTTCAGCTGCAAAGATTCAGATTCCAGTCACAAACACCACAGCAACAATTACAGATAGTCACGAATAGCATGATGAAGGAATTCAGGTCATATATTGAAGTAAATAATTCAGAGTGCTTAATTCATTCATAAATGCATCCTATTCTTCTGCTTCCACCACCTCCTACTTGACATATTCTCTCCTTATGCACTAGAGCAGTTTGTGCCTCTACAGGGGACTAGCAACACTATAAATAAATAAATACCTAGCAATGTTCATGTGGAGATTGTTTAAGAATTATTAACTGCAGGTCTTGGATGCATAAAGTGCAGTTATATAACAGGAAGGCATCAGAAAAAATTAAAACTGGAAAGTGGAAATGTAACCTAATCTGGCAGAATGAACACACCAAACACAAGTCTGTGTTCTTCCCCTGCCATGTACTCCTTTGGGTTGTCAGGAACGTTGCCTTTAGCTTCTCAGTTCCCCAGAATAACATGTGGACAGTAACATTTGTACCTCTCCTTTTTCAATCACTGCTTTTAGGACTTGCCAGTTTCACCACTTTTTGATCATTCACACATATAAACTCTTACTGAATCAAAGAGCCCTCCTTGCTCTCATTAACAGGTAAGCCTTCCACTGACATCCTCACAAGTAAAGGCAGTTCCTAAAGATTTATCACAGTAATGGCAACATTTTGTCCATTTAGTATCCATTTCCTAATTCTCTATGACTCAGAAATCTCAGTGGGTACCAGGTCACCTGCTCTTGTAAAAATGAAGCCCTTCTGTTCTTATGTCAGACAGGATGACAGCAACTTCAAAGATTATCTTGCCCATCACTTTTTCCCACAATGTGACTAACCATACCTGTCAGATACTTGTCTAGCCTATTTTTAAGACTTCTTTCATTACATCCTCACACAATTTTCTCTATTCTTGCAATTATAAACTCATTCTACTGTTTAACCTAAATCTCCCTTTCCAGAAATTGGCAGATTCTTTCTGTCTAATTCAAAATGGACACAGAGGAAATGTTATTAACTATGTTATATATTCCCAGCACTCTTCAGGTATTTAAGACTGCCATATTCTCCCTGTTTTGCTTTTACTTGTTCTAGGCTCAGCAGCACACTTCTTTACATCATTCTTCACACGTCATCCTGAACTGCCCTCACCATCACTGTCCTCTCTGGACTGCCTCCGACTAGTTCAGTTCATCAAGAAAAGTTAGTGCCACAAACAGTCTCCTCCTGGAGCTTGTACCAGCACTGCTGAGCAGACACAGAGCTGTTGGCGTCCAAGGAGCAATCATGGTGTGATTACAGATTTCTGTAGAAGCAAGGTGAAACTGAGCAAGAGTCCTCTCATGATCAAGGGTGCATTAACAACAAGTATGTTGCATCGGGAGAGAATGTAAAGCTGACAACCATGCTGTGTGTGCTTAGGGGCATTACTTCGGATTAGCTCTAGTCTGGTCTCCCAGGCAATGAATGCCTGCCAAGAATTGCAAAAATCTGTAAACTTATCTCGGGTTTGCAAAAGTCAACCCCCCACCTCTTGAAGCACATTCCCTGGTTAAGTGTCATCCAAAACTCACCCGTTTCTCCTGCTCTGTAACTGCTCCATGATGCTATGAGAGGTCCAGTAACTAAAGATGTCTGGAACATGTACTTAAATCATCTGAACAAAAATGTAATGTTAAATGCATCCAGTCATATTTTTGGGTATGCATTATGGTTTTCATAATGAGTGTATGCTGCGGCTTTCAAAACCAAAATGGCTCATTCCAGACCTCAACACATGGGCTGATCTCCCCAGTCTGAGAAGCTTGAAGCAGGTAAATCAAACAAGCATCAGACCATGCTCAGGGAGATACATAAGTAAGGATAGATTTCCACTTGTTTTCCTGAGTGAAGGAGATGGGCTGGAAGGGGAAACCAGGCTCACTGGCAGTTTTATTACAGTTTATGGTGGTTTCTGTGTTTTCTGCTAGATTTCTTTTAAGCATCAGAAGGCCAAATGTTAACTACAATCAAAATAAAATATGTTGTACATATTTTTTGTAAGTGTTGTTTTGACATTTTAGGGTAGCTTTAGAAGAAAGACTGTTCAGGGTCTTAAAGGCATAGTCTTCTAGTTGTACAAGATTCAATCTCTTGTGTTGGACGTGCAAAGACAGTAAGTTAATTTGAAGCGAGAAGAATTCAAAAAATTCTGGAAACATGAAGGAAGCCTTTCTTTGAGAGAGAGGTTGTTATCCTTTGAGATACCACTTGCTACTCCAAAAAAAGAGCACAACACACATTTGATTTTATTGCTTGGCAATAGGGAGTAATTCTTTCTCAGCTGTCTCTTGAGATTCCTCTCAGTATTTTATTGTCTTAATTCCTAAAGAATAGCTCTCTTCCCTATCCAGGCTGCTTCTCAAGCTGAATGAAAATTAGCCACCTAGGAAACAAACTTAGCATGCTACTAGTTTTCTGCTCTAATTCTCTGAAACCTTAGAGACAACCGAGAATGAGAGGCAGTTGTTTAGTTTGTTTAAACAAAAAACAAACTGCCTTATTCTCCCAGCTTTCACTTATGTTCTTTAAAATGTGAATATCCTATTGCTGTAATTAGTGAATTTGGTTACTGTGATTTGTATGGATTGGCTTTTATGGAAATGTCAGTTTCAAAGATTAAAAAGAATCAAGACTTTTTCCTCTAACTTACAGGAGAAGGTAAATAAAATTAACTCCCTGCACATGTCTTCTCTCTCCAATCTCCTAGAGTGACCTAGAATAAAGAGTAGAATACGAGACTTTAAAAAATAAGTACTGGTCCCAGGATTATTCATCCTGATAGTCCAAATTAAGAGATTTGATAAAAGATACTAAAGCACTACTGAAACTGTCTATTTCATTGATATGGTCTGTTAAATAGAAATTAAATAGCTTGAATTCAGTTACAGAGGGACAATGAACTTGCATTAAATCAGTGCAAAACCTTCAATGGTGATAGTAACAAATAAAAGAAAAAGAAGAGCTTATAAATAAAATGCTTTTTCTTTTCCCTCCCCCTTACTCCCACTCTGTAGCTGCAATTTGTATATCCCACTCTTTATTTGCAGTTATTGCAAATCGTACTGTGATGTGTTACACCTGCAGGTTTATTTTTCAAGTGTATGGGACTTCCCCATCACAAATTGTGCAGAAATAGCCATATGTTAGAAATCTGAGCTTGTGAATATTCAGGTCCAGAAAATATATTGTTGTAGTTTTAAACATACTCCCTGCAAAAAATTTAATTTTCCAGGCCCTGCTTTAAAAGCACTTTAACTTTTTTTAACCATGCAAGAGGAGGGAAGAGAAAGGTCACTTTTTACACAATATTAGTGGAACAGTTTGGCATTCTGAAGAAGCATTAGCTAGATCTCTACCACAATGAGCCAATGCTCTGTATTAGCATGAACAGACAGCAAAATAGGTTGCAAGGTGGGCTACAGTAATTACATTTTTAATTGCTTCTTTTCAATCTGTTCTAACATATTAGCAGTGCTGACATAATCATGTCACTTTTCATATTTTCCTTTCTCCATTCCTTGATATGTTCATCCCTAATACTTCTGCTTGAGATCATGGAAAGGCTTGGTATGACATTGCTTCTCCTACATCTTAGGGTTTCCAGGACATAGTTTTAGATATACAGATGATTACATCTTGAGTAAAGTTATAATGAAAGATCAGAACCAAATATGAGTTAAATACAGAATTGCTTATGTGATAGAAGGACCCAAGCTAAAGCATAGCTGATGGATAAAAACAATGCCAGCAATATACCTAACCATTTCTAACTTTTAGTGATATCACTCAAAATCCATCTATATAGGCATGGTAACATTTGTCTATAGTCAGACTTAATGGGGGATGTGAACTAGGTCAAAACATGAGTGCTCTACAACATTAATTATATTGTACACACATTTCTATTCTGCCAACTCTCTTACTTCATTAACCTTCTTAACCTTAATCTTCATTTTTCTAAAATAGTAAACTGGTGCTTTCAGTTTAGCTAAGCTGAGTGCAGTTTGTGGCAGTGTATAATGCAATATAAGAAAAGGTTCTATTCAAACATATATGAAAATTCATATACTACTCAGAGTTATTTTCCTGGACCATTTGCTGTAGTTCCTACTGAGTAAATAATAGAGAAATTGTCTGTGGATGCTCTTTGAAGTTGTGCTTATGAAATCAGCTGGTACAAGTATTAACAGAACTTATGGGTATTGGAAATGGATGCTTGCATTTCTCTTATATTCTTTCTATTTTAAATGTAGGTTTTCACTGTGCATGTCACTGCCATCCCAAAGTTGTAACTCAAATGTATCCTACCTTTAATAAGAAAAAGTTAAAGCATATCTCAAAATCATAGTCTTGTAGCTTGAAAGAGACCTCCAGAGGTTATTATCATTCAACCTCTTCCTTCTATTATTTTGATAATTATTTCTTTAATAAAATACGGGTCATTTCATTCACCAGTGGAGTGAACTTACAGACCAGTTGTATTTCCAAAACTGACCTAGACTGTTTGGGTATCTGATATTTTCCATACACAATAACCAATCACAGAAATAGCCTCTCTGAAAATGGTGTTTCTCAAAATGACATTAACACAAACTGGGAAATATGATGAAAGGCAGGATGACTGATATAGAAATGTGGTTTCTCATAGAGAAGTGCATTCTAATCACATGGCCAGAATCTTTCATCACTAGTTTCTGAACATGTATTGCTAATCTCAGGCAGTGAAAAAGCTATTTATTGACCTAAATTGCCTTTGTTTTGTGAGCCTTTAGGAGGTTTTTGCTTCAAAGTTTTGAGTTTTACTTCACAAACATGATGTTAAAACGTTCTCTGTTGAAACTCAAGATTCCCTCTCCGTTTCCTAATTTTAGAGGTTAACAAGCTGTGGCTTACAAAAGGGCTAATCCCCTCCAAGACCAGACTAAATCTAGACTACTTGATGCCCAAATGGCACCTTATATTTCTTAATTGTACTAGAGTAATTAGAGATTTCTTTGGCTGACTTCCTATACATTCAACTATTATACAGTCATAGCTGGCTTAGCAATATAATTCCATGTGTGCCTATGCAAATCCTCTGAATTCTCTCTTGCTTTGTGCTGGTCACGGGTCATTTTTCATTCCTGATGTACACCAATGCTGAAGTCTTTTGCCAGATTTCAAGTTTTGAGGTTTTAGCTTGATTAAATCAGTGCTTTTAGAGCATACTAGTAAGAACAAACCAACACTGAGTTCACTGTGAGTTTTTTAAAAAGGTTTGAATACAGGCCTGTCTGCAACACAATTCTGAATAAATACTCTTCTAGTGGCCCATAATAGGACCAAAAAAGTCACAGAAGGGAAATAAACTATTTCTGCAATCAGCTGTCCTTCATGGACTGCAGTGTCAATACTGACTTGTGGATATTTTGTGCTCCTAAAACCTCTCTGAGCTCCTTCGGTCTGCACAGAAGAAGGGTAATATTAACATTATCTGTGCCATTTTCCTGGCTGAGGAAAACTCTAGCTCTTTTTCTGCTCCTGAAGTTCAAGGCCATCCTTGTCTGTTTGACATTTAAGCAGCAGTTGCAAGAGCAGTTCTGGATTGCATTCCTCCTCTCCCCTTTCTCAAATTAGAGGAGCAGAACACAGATGGTACCTCATCTCCTGTTAAACTCTCCTGCAGGTAAGAAGTTGATGTCTCTAAGTTGAAGAGCTCCAAAACCATTTAATGACTTGCAAATGTGAACAGCACTTAGATGATTCTTTATTTATGAGATACATTTGGAACATTGTGTTTCATAGACACTGATGGAAGAGGTGAGTGCCTTTGAAGAGCTCAATACAAGTGTCAAAATAGCACATCAGAATATGCAAGAGTTGTTAATGCATCAGTCTTGAAAATCCAAATTGCAAGTCAAATATTCATACTTGCATCCAAAATCTTCCTCAAATACTGACAGGTGAGTATTTCTTGAAATCACTATTCCATGACTCATTCTCCTTTATCTTCTTTCAGGAATGTTACTTCTAATAGAAAGCAGCTAATGTGAAGTGATCAGGTGATATTAAAGTTAACACATGTCAATCACAAGGTACTCCTTACATACCACCAGACATATTCCTAATATGAATACCTGTACTTAATATTTGAGGATAATTATTAGAAAGATTAGGATCATTGAATTAACTGCCTAGTGACAACATATCCTTAGAACAAAGACCAATTTGATACACTGGTGTTTCACTTCATTTGTCCATGAAGGCATGTCCATATATATGGATATGATGCATCCACACTTCAGCAAGCAACTGCATTGAACATCTCCCAAAGACAAAGCAAAATCTTTGCCTGGAGTCAAATCCTGAGGATGCAATTAACGGAAGACAGAAGTCCCACCAGTTCTTAATCTACAGGAAAGATCTTCAGATCTTCACTGGCTAAACAGTACTTTGATTCAGTTTTCATCAAGTAGTTAACAGTGTAACACAATATTTTCTAAAACAGACTGAAATTAATTATATAAATTAACCATACATTTGTGAATTCAGGAATATTCAGAAATACATCCAAACCTTAGTTGTGACTATTTGACACCTTTATTTAATGAGGAAGTAAAAATACAGTAGCAATCTTTCCAAGGCGAGGACTAATCTCACAATTTAATACCAAACTGTCTGTGTTCCTCCAACTAATAACTTGTCTAATCTAAACAAACCAATTCACACAGAGCAGAAGAAGTCTAGAACCACTGTGACATTGGCATAAAGAAAGTCATGTCAGAAATTTTAATATTTGCTTTTCCACTTGGACATGCAGTGTTGACAAGCTTTCTGTCTGAGTTTCTATGGAAAAATATGCCTTTGGGGATAAACACAAAACCAGAATGAAATATGAATAGAAGAACTGAAAGAAAAGCTAAACCACCATTCTATTAAATTCAGAACTGTCAGCTAAATCACATCAAGCTGGGCTGGATCTTGTGAAGTTATCAAATCAGAATAAGCATTTGGGACAACCATTTTTTTCCCTCTGACTAGAAAATTCCATTCCTGTTGAATAAATACATAAGGCATCTATCGGCTTTTCCTAATTTAAGACACTTTCCATTATACTTTGTTAAAGACCATGACAAAAACTGTTTCATCAGCGCAGTTATAGTGCCAATCCTTCATGCATGAAGGTTCATTACAAAATTTCAGTTTCTTAAGAAGGACTGCCAGAAAAGTCCTTTTACACTTGGGAAGGGAGCTCATGTCTTATACCATCTTCTCCTTTGGGCAGACTAAAATTGCACTAAGTATCCACTTTCAGTATATTAGTTGATTCTCAACCTTTTCACCCTTTACACCCATATTATCCCTTGAGGGAGAAATAAATGCCATCTTGAACCACACTGAAGGAGGTTTTTTTCTTTATTTTAATCAATATTTGTGGTGGTGTGTTCCCTGGGAGTGACTACTGAATACTGGTCTCAAGGAAACAGAATTCATAGCAAGTGTGGTTTGTGCAGCCTTGTGTATGCTCCGTCTCACTGGTGTCATGACTACAAAGTGGAAAACCTTTTGTTGCCTGAACGTCTGTAATTCACTGCGTACATCATGTATACATCCACTGTATACTTCAGTCCAATTTTTTTTTTGCTATCTTCTCACTGGGTGATAATGTCAAGTGTTATTAACTCTGACATTCGTTGCAATGTGCATTTGACTCATCTGAAAGCGTCACTTACCTTAGAAGAATAATTTGCTGCAGACTCCAGGTAAAATATGTGCATTGTCCAAGCTAAGAGAACAGCTCATCTCCACCACGAAAAAAACCAACCTTCATCTTGTATGTGGGAAGATAGGGAATCTGAGGATGTTTCATAAACATCAAGGTTCAAGGTAGGTCTGAAGAATAACACAAGCATTCTGACATTTACAGTATATCAAAGTCATCTTTGTTGTCATCATTAGCTCATGAAAAAGAGTTTGGTTTGGTTTGGTTTGATGGGATTTCCTTAGTGAAAGCTTTTGACAGCACACAGGCATGTGGCACAGAATCACACAGTGTGGAATTGCAACCATAAGGAACACCCCAAAGTTATCTTCTGCTGGGCCATAAAATCCAGGTAATTTCAAGGGTCCAGATCAGACATATCTCTGACAGACTTTCAGGCTGCCCTGAAATCAGGAACTGGCATTTCTCAGTTTTCAGTTACTGTGGACTGTAATTTAGCAAGACTGTCTCAGCTGTACTGTGTTGTGAAATGTTACCCACAGCCTGAATGCTAGCAAGTATTTGATTCCAAATATCTAATTCTCCTTATGCCAAACTATGCTTGCTTTCACTGCTACTAAACATACAGCTTAGGTACTACACAGTTCACTTGAAAATACTTGGGGTTTATTTGTTGCAGGGAGGGGCTGGACTTCTTTCAAATACTTCTCTGATTCTACTCCACTTTTTAAATATATGTGTTCAAATCAAATAGATTTGAGCTGAGAATGCTGCAATTTTAAAATTCTGGAATTCTTTTTTGAAAAATCTTTGAGGAAATAGTGTCAGATTTTGGATGTGAGGAGTTGATACCTTCCAATCATTCAAACAGTGGAGAGAGTTCCTTTCTTAGAAAACGGTGAAGTTGTTGATTTGGGCTGACATTATCCTCTTATACCAAAGCTTTTCTGTTTGGGAACAGGAGATCATAAAAAAATAATTTTTTAAAAAAAGTTTTGGGTTATAATTGAATTTATATATTTATATAGTTGAATTTATTTTATAGCTCAAGCGGTCACATGTTGAAAATTTACAAAGACGTAACACCAGTTTTATACAAAAGTTGTGTTGAATGTCATAGTAAGAGAAAATGCTACTTTTTTTCAGAGTCAATTAAGAACTTACATGGACTCATGAAAATATGAGATCCTGTAGGTATCTCTTTAGCAAGTCATCCAAAACTACTTATTCTATATTTGCTTCAAAACACATTTTAGGAATCTCTCATGGGATCTGGAGAGGAAGGAAAGGCAACAGCAGGCTGTTTAGAAATCAGTATTTTCAGCATTCTTTGTGATGTGAATTTCTTTAAACAGGTGAAAGAGGGTTCATGTAAAATGTTTAAAATGCAGTTTCTTGTTCCCATTATCCAGGATTTGCTGTCAGTTTCAGGTATTGCAGGTTTTATGCTTTACAGAATAAAACTTAAGCTTAACTACAGTGACTACACTTTCAATTATGCTATAGATTTTGAGTATAACCTTGAAATAATTGAACAATGGAGACTGTAGTACTTAATTTTTCTTAGGAAAGTGTTCACCACAGCTTGGAAGATGAGTGTTATTGTAAAACTTTTCTTTCAGCCATACTCTTTAGTAGTCTGAAGGTGCCAAAAATCTTGATTTGCATTATTTGCCAGCCTAGTTGACACTGTGGTTGATACAGCTTGAGATGATCTACATTGCCCATAAGGGAGCATCTTCGAAGGCTGAGCACATCTAAGAAAGTTAGGTTTTGGTAGCATAAAATTACGATAGCTTATCTTTCACTCTGTGCAATTATATTATGTAATTTTCCTTTTTTCCCTAGGAGAATAATTGTCTTACAATTGTGATGGTCTGACAGGTTTAGAGTTATACATGTTCTCTGTAGTGCACTTTTCCTAATGAATCTATCAGCAAATTACTTTGTTACTGCAGCAACCACATAGGGATGCTGAAGCAATGAAAGAGAAAAATAGTTTGGCCAAGATACAGGAGAGTAGGAATATTACTGCAATCAGTTAAATTCATATTAGTTGTTCAGTATTTTGTGCATATATATATAAATGGAATGTCCTTTGTTCTAATAAATACAAAACAAGGATATTAAATGGGATTGTAGATCACCAATTATCTTGGAATTAAGTTTTTCATGATTCAACAAAAATTACATATTTTTAACAGTTAAAATTTAATTTCTGGAGAAGCTCGAAAGAATACGTATTTCTTTTATTGGTTTTTTGGTTGGTTGATTGGTTTTGGTCTAATTGATTTAAACTTAACCGCATAATCTATCATTTCCTCTACTGAGGCTTGCAGTGCTCGTGACCTCATGTCTAAATACCTTTTGGGCTTGTTAAAATTAGTTTAGTAAAGCAGAAAGGATATTTTCTACAGCAAAAGCTGGGGATGAAGTTTGAAACTGGCCCTAGGATACAAGACATGTACACTTCTTATCATCCTTTCAATCATACTGTACTGAAAAGGGGAGTATATAAGACAATGAAATGTCTTTTTCACAACTATATACCTTTACCATTGTGGTGCCTTAGTTCCAAGCATTATATGTTGCTCCTTTTTTGAAATACAATCACTGGAACCACTGCAGAAAAGAGCAACAATGGGGTTCTTGTTGCAACAGCTATTCCTACATTCCTCAAGAGCTAATGAGGTACGCACTTATTAGCATTGTTCTAGCAATTCTAAAGAAACACTTCAAATGTATTCCACCCTCCTACAGTGTAACAGTAAACTTAACAGCTTATTTACTTCTCTGCCCAATCAGTCTGGTCTGATCTGGCAAGACTGATCTGGCACCACTAAGACTCTCTTGACAATTTCTCTTTTCAAGACTAGGTAATCTCAGAACATTATTGTTAGCCTACTTATCAATGGGCCGCTATTTCTTCTATCTGCTGCTCATAGAAAAGAGCAGCAGTCAATCCCTAAAGCAGATGGTATCCCAGACAAGTCCCCAGATGAGGGTAGCTTGTTCAAGTGCTTTACTTTCCTCAAGCCTTCCTATGTTGTTCCTTTTACACCTAGAACATGCATGGTCCAGATATCTCTAAATCTGGGAACCTGGAGCCTATTTTGCTGGGAAACACGGCTGGGAAACAGCTCCTAAAAGCTGTATGAAAAATGGGATATTTTTCTAGGGTAATTTAGAGTTTTGTTCATTATTTAATGAAGAAATCATAACTTATGAAATATCTACTCTCATATACTAGATTTATTTCACATTTTAAATTCACTGGAACAGCTCTCTTGGAAAACAGCCAAGGACAAGTGTACTTGGTAAATTTTCACTTCTTTCCTTTAAAATACTAGGCTCTCTGTACATGGGGTGCAACACTTGAAACTCACATATTTCAATTAAAAAAGGATTGTTTCCTTCTCTCTTTAGAGCTGATCATTTAGCCCTTTAATCTCTATTGAGTTACCTCTTCTGTTTGTGAAATACATCAACCATTGCTGGCAGTTCAGGCTGTGCAGTCATGGAGGTAGGAGGTGGTGTGCCAGTTCCTGATTTCTTCCACCTCTTCCTGTAGCTTGGACTTGTCCAAATTTGTGGCAACAGAAGCTGACAGATGATACTTGAATTCCTACAGGAGGGGGAATGTGGTCATACCGGGGAAATTTGTCCTTATTTTTTGTTTTATAAATGGCCAACATGTCACCACTTACAGGGAGTAAGTGCCCAAAACAAGAAATGGAATAACATCATTTACCTGCATCTACCCTTTTCTCTGGTTAAGATGGAAACTATCTGAGTATCTTTTTGCCTCAACTTCACACGTACGTACTGAGGCTACTGAATTACTCTCCTTGTCCCAGTTCTGCTAAAACCAAGTAGATGTGCTGCCTTAGAGTAGCCACTTGGTCATGGGGCCCTGCAGGGTTCCCCATGAGGACCTTCACTGACAACAAGCTACATACTAGATGAGGTTCCCAGTGATGGAAGAAGCCCTTTTCACTCTTCTTATCACCACAAATAGCTACCAGACTAGTCTGGCTGGGAGTTTTTTAAATATAATTCTGCAATAGATAATCATTTTATCCTATTTATCATTTTGAGTTTTTTACATGTAGCACTTCACTTTTGAAAGGAAGAGTACACAGAGGCAGTGTTCTTAACCCAATCAGATCTTTGAAATTAAAGTTGAAGACAATATAACTTCTTTTACTTAATTTTTAAGTAAGGGGTTGCAAATATTTATCAGCTTGGAACAGCTTTCACTGGTTGAGTATGTATTTTGTAGATTTAATATCAGCCTCTGGTGCACCACAGTACTAAGATTCTGCTGAAAATATAGTAGCACAAAATGAAATTAATCCCCCTGGTGTATGCTCTGAAACTAAAAATATTCTCTGTTTACACTGAGAGCCTTTAAAATCTATCTTCTTTACAAATATGTCCTAAAACACAGAGCCAGGTTTTACCCCAGCCTATGAAACACTAATTCAGTGAATTCTTCCTCATCCAAGTATGTATGAGGAAAAAAAGAGGTAGAAGAAGGAGGAGTGCCAAGTAGAACACAACATATTTAAAGCTGGACAGGGTGGTCTGTCATTCTGAATGTTTGAAATTACAGCAGAAAAATATAGACTATGCTTCTATTTGACTATATTTTACAAAAGATTTTCTTGTTTTCAAAGCTGTCAGGATGAAAGTAGATGGAAATCCTACAGTTTGCTAACTAAGCTGCAAGAATACAACTAAACTCAACCCCTCTGCTTTTACAGTTATAACTTTAGGCAGAGTGGAAAGCAGAAAATATTGAAAATATTAATAGACAGTAGAGGCTTTGGCATCATGAGACACCATTTGCCACTAGACAACTGAGTGTCCTCTAAGATTTTCTTCATTCTGACCTCTAACTGTGATTCCGGCATGAGGTGTCAGAGGAAAGAGTAGAGGTACCATAAAAGTGCCTGAGAAGAGAAATATAGCTGCTCCTTGCCTTGCTACCTACAACAGCATGTTCAAGTTCAAAGGAATTTCTAGACACTCTGCAGGGAGGGTAGAAGAAGTGTGTAAGAGCTTTCTAGTTATCAAGTTTAAGTGAAAGGATGAGGTACATCACAAGTAATTGGGAGTTAAAATCAACTGGGAGGATGCCTTCAGATCACAGGACCAAAAACTTC
Source organism: Lophotriccus pileatus (assembly GCA_035583135.1). Lineage (NCBI taxonomy): Eukaryota > Metazoa > Chordata > Aves > Passeriformes > Tyrannidae > Lophotriccus > Lophotriccus pileatus. Next base: position 60,382,291 of record JAWWES010000041.1, read on the forward strand.
CTGATGGTGATTAAACACAAAAAAGCAATTTAGTTTACTCTGTATTCATTACTCAAGCCTGTGTTTGCTGAGGTTTAAGATTTGCTATCATTGTGAGGTCATATGTTTCAGCAAATAAAGTTCCATTAACAAGTAATGAGCCAAACCCTGCACTGGAGATGCAAAGCTGCTCTAAGCTGATTGCATTAAAATATGTAACAAAAATTGGGTGGCTGCTGTGTTGAACTAGTGAGATCAGACAGGTGTAAGTTCCAGGCAGTGGGTATTTGAGCAAGCACGATGCAAGTGGCAGACAGACAGCGCCGCTGAGCTCAGCCCTTCAAGGCTAATAGAAATTCTCGTTAACACAGTAGATTGCAGGCATAGCAGTGATGCAGCTGAAACCCGGGGGAAAGAACTGAAAAGAAAAAGTAATTTTTTGAAAAACATTTTCTGTTTGGACATAAACAGCAGATCACTTTCACCATTTTCATGGCTATTGATCTGCAAAGCTGTCCTTGGGCCAATTTAATTTATGCCCTTTCCTGTTTAACTTGTGGTCTGTATTTACCTCCTCTGACCGTGATAGGAGCAGCAGCAAGTGATTTAGTGTTCAGTAAGTGGCACAAATACAGATTTGAAACAGGTGAGAAAAGAAAATATGCTAGAATATTACTTGGGCAGACAGAATTTGTACTGGTAAATGCAGTAGCATTGATCACAGTGGGTAGGGTTTTTTTATCTCTAGGCCACCGGAATAACAGTCTGCACCCTCTTTTTAATCTAATTATCTTGTTGCATGAATTCAACACCACAGGTTTTCATCCTCACTTTGCTGAGCTATATGCTGAGTCAGTTCCTAGAAACTCAGAAAAAAATGTGCCCTGAGCTTCTGAAAAAAATATTCTGAAATTCAATTTGTCTGCATTCAGGGTAATATACTGCAGGAATAGAAACAGGAATATGAGTAGAGGATGGTTATTTTACTAAGCCTAATAAACTTATTTTATAGTTTGCTGGTCACCTCACCTACTTTTGTCAGCATTTCTTACTCAGGAAAAGTACTTCTTTCCTTCCTAAACACAAGCAGGAGTGAAAAAGAAGGATGGGAAGATAAGGATGGAGCTGTACAAGATAATGTGATGTGTGTTCCAGGGTTTCTTCCTTTTCCTTTAACAGTATGGTAATTGAATTTTGTCCAGTCAGCAGGCTGCAATAGCCCGTAGCAGATGGGAATTTTTGACAAGCTGGTATGTGAAGAAGCTTGAGTGCCCTTTTAGAATATTAAGACAATTTATATCAAGTTCTCTCAAGAGTCTGAGCTTCCCTTTAGTGCCCCACAGTTACTACTGACTGACTGTCCTACAGTGTTTAACCAGGCTCTGACTTGGTGCCATAGGTGACAAATATGAAATAAAATATTCAATAATAGTGGAAATTATAGAGATTAGTAGCTCCATTTAAATGTGCTGAGGTCATCCTGGGTCACAGTACTTGTCAGTGCTGTAGTTTCACAGGGGAAGCTGTGTTCCTCTCAGGAAACCCATGAAGGTTTCAGTAATGTGTCACATACACACACATACACATGCACAGAGAGAATATTCTGAGTTGGATCCATGTTGAGTCTTCACTTCTTGTAGTTCATCTGGTAAATAAGAGGTCTCAGATAATGGGACGCTTCAGGGGTCAGGTTAGCTGTGCCCTGTCATGAGGAGGATCAGCTGGCCAGGATGCTGTACTCTGTATGATACAAACTGTCTGCTTCTGATGCAGCACGTGGATATTTCAGCTTGCTGACTCTGTACCGGTAACTTTCACTCTTCCTATGTCTCCCCATATGTACAGCACACTTGAGGTGTCAACTTCTGAGAAAAAGGTCATGAGCTGTGTTGGGAGAAGTCTGGTGCTGAAATGGATCAATCAAATTCTGCCCAGCTGAGAATGATGCTTTAGTCATGATGCAAGATAACACTTGAGTTAGGTGGTACCTTGGAGGACATGGGGATCTATCCAAAGGGTGTGGTGGGGTTTTATGACCCAAAGAAGGCTCTGGGTACCAAATAAGACTTTGCAAGCTGTTGCTGAAGATTGGGTCTTCATTCCAGTATTGTGTAGTTATTTTAAAAGCCAAAATAATGTTACATTCAGAGTATTTCTTCCGCAGCTCAAAGTTATCTATAGGGAAATCAATAAAACACTTCAAGTCAGCAGTCATTGTGACAATAAAGAAAAAATATATAGCCTTCATTTGCTGGTATAATATTTAAGTATTTTCCAAATCCATTATTCTCTCCTGAATGCACTCAGTCTGCTTTGGATGCTTCCAAAGAGTGAGAGGGAAGCACAGGGAAACGTTGCGTGTTGGGGAAAAAAATCAGAGTTTGCATTGTGGTGGATATTTTGTTTCAAATGCAGAGATTTCTTTGATCACAAATGAGGGGGAAAGAAGTGAGGAACCAACACCACTTAGAAGAATTTAATGAAGGAGAAAAAACATGATGCAGGACTTTGAGATGTACTGGAAGCAGTGAAAAAATTATTAACTCAATACATATGGAGAAAAATCAGATGAAAAACAGTTGAAGTAGTTGGAGAAGAAAAATAAGTGGAATAATGTACTCAAAGAAACTATAAAAACCTCCTTGCTTGTGTCTTTTTAAATTTAATGGGAAAAAAACACATTAAAAAACATAATTTCTATAGAAAATAGAAATCCTATGGTGCCAGGGAGTTGAAATAAATGAGACATTGGAAATCAAGAGTTTTTTTCAGAGTTTTGTGACTCTAACTTTTATAATGGCTCAGAGGCTTTTATTTCCAGATTTTTATTTTCTGTATGATGCTTCTGCATACTTAGTTCAGTCTGCATTTACACTGCTTAATTCCCCAGCTCATATTGAATAATTTAAAAGAAAATGCAAGCTAAAACATTTACCACACAACTTCATCTTATTCTGCCTTAAACACTACAAAGAGAGAAATCCAGGAGAGAACTGCTGGAGTGACATCAACTATCATGATTGACTTGGCTTCTCAAAACTACTTCTCTGAAAATATGATAATGTATTGCAGAAGAGATAACTGTAAGTGCCTTATCTGTGCTTGAAGAAAAAGGTCAAAGTAAATGCATTAAAAATTTAGACAAGACCATTTCCTTTGCCAGCCAAATTCATCACAACTCTAAGATACTATCTAAAGATGGGCAAGGAATTGAAAATAAAATGTGAACCAAAAGCCTGCTGAAAGTTATAACTTTAAATAACAAGTAGATTTATAAGTAAGTTCTACTGGATCACTGCAATTTATCAGACTTCAAGGGTAAAGTGTGGAAACAGGAGTATAACCTTCATAGAAAGCCAGACTGGGGATTATTCATTTGATAAGACCTTTAGGATGTGATTAGTCAAATCCCAAAAGAAACATATAGGTATGAAAAGTGCAACCTGTTCTGAAGTAACTTAGTGGTGATAAAGGAGCCCATATTTTATCAGGTTCCTTTGGCCTGCTTCCTCATGACTCCGTCTCCTTCACCTCACTTGACTGGCACCCCAGGTTGGTGAACCATAGCCTGGCCTTTCTGCTGCTGCAGGCTTTTCTCATTTGGGGGCAGTGGTCAATCCTCATGTGAACTGACTCATCTTATTCGACATCTTTGTAGAAGAGTCATCCTTGTGGTCCCAGGGCCATTTTTCCTGTTCAGTGCTCACTGGATGCTTTCCTGCCCTCAGTTTG
>JAWWES010000041.1:60386101-60417036 GCA_035583135.1 Lophotriccus pileatus
GGAACATGTCTTTCTCCATGTCTCTATCCTTGCCGCCTCCTCCTCCTCCTCTCCCCAGAAAATCTGTCACCCACGCAACAAAAGTAGTTGTGGCCAAATAACTTCTGAGAGTTTCTGCCTTGTGAAAGATAAGAAGGATATCAGTTTATGACACAAGTGGTGTTTGTTTCATAGATCCTGTGCAGACTAAGGAGTTTTCAGGCAGGCTGAATCTCACACAGTGGTGCCATGGATCTGTTTGTCAGACCAGACTGAGTCCACAGGTTGTGAACATAATCTTAACCTGCAAGTGCAGTAGGTTGTAAAAATGTACAAGCCATTGCCACAAACATCCTGGGTACAAGATTAGAGATTCAACTACAAGTTGTTAAATTGCTGATTGTTTCTTTTTTATTTATAATATTTAAAAAACAAATCTGAATAGTGCCTGTGGAGTTTTATTTTTTGCTAAAAGCTTACCTCTGAAATCTCTCAAAAACAGTGAAATAAATGTGTGCAGCATAGCATAGCTTCCCCCAGAAAAGCTTCAGAAAATATTGCTGTGAAAATAAGTTGAATCCTTTTGAACTGAAAGCTTGGGACAACAAATCTCACAACTGAAAGCAACAAGAGAAGCCACCATCCCTCACTGATTCCCAGTGTTCCAGTCTAGCCTACTGATTTTAGCTACTTTCTGCATTACTCATGATTACTGCTTAAACCTTCATATCTGAGAACAAAAAGATAATCTGCATGATGTTTCTGTAGTTAAAGACTGTCTCTTGGGGTTTTCATTGGGTCAGTGTCCTGAAGGAGGATTCACATGAACTTAGTGAAAAGAGAGATCAGTCTGCACCTGAAGCACAGAACACAAATAGATATTTATCTTTCTCAGTAAAAAAAAAAAGTCTCTTCATAGCTAGAAGACTTCAGTATAAATCAGCTACATAAATCACTAGTTTTAAATCTTAGTTATGCTCTAAATCAAAGGAACACTTGACATGTTTATTTCTGTAATAGATACTGAGAGAATATAGTTTTAGAATTCATTATTTTCAGACTACATCTAGAGTGAACTAGTTCTGGTTGAAGTGGAAGGGGAAATTTTTCTATCTGTGCCCAAAATACTTTCAGTTAATATATTGGATCTGCACTTTTCTTTGGCAACTGCCATAAAATATTTATTACATTTTGAACTCTGAGAAGCTTTCACTACCTGGATATTTTAAAACATAGAAAGGGGGTAAAAAAGACTTCATATAACTGATTATATCATGCCTTAGCTTTATTGTTTGTAATTCACTGCCAAAGTCTTAAATGGTGGGTTGAAGACTATTCCTACAGAATAGGTTACAGCCTTCCAGATGAAATGAATGAAAAATCTATTGCATACAGGGAGTTGTTTGATGGGTTTAGAGGTTAATAATCTTATTGATCACCTAGTGTATGTTTTCATTACAAAGATGATTTAACTGCATATTAAATCTACATCCTTATTTGTACTTTTCCCTAAAAGACTTCTTATTGCTTTGGCATTTTCCAATTGTTTTGATAAGAAATACCACGGCTTGTAGGCTGCTTGCAGCTTCTACTGAGATGTCAGGTACCCTGGCACACTGAGACAAATTCTACTGGACTGTTTTGTTTTCTTCTAATATAAATGGAAAGGATAAAAGCTTGGAAAGCAATGCTGTGACCAAGGTCAGTTCATTTCGGTAGGACCAGCTTCCAAAATAACAACCAGCTAGTCTGGAACTGTTGCTTTTAGAAAAAAGTTTTTCTTCATTTCCTCAGAACCCTTATTAGGGGACACATTAGTTATGCTTTCCACAGTGCGTGATTCTTCCTTCTCTTTCTTGCCAACTCAGACTGATATGAAGAAACACCTGCCTTTCATTAGGGATGGGAATGGATCATACCTGGCCCAAATTGTATTTGGTCATTGGCGCCGAGAGCAGGCGCTACTTTGGCATCACATTCCTGGCTGTTAGAAAGGCCACACCAGGCTGTTGGATTGATGTAAAGCTACACAAAGGCTGGGGAGAGGAAGAGGAGGCAGAATAACAGTCTTCTGAATCATAGCATCTGTGGGAGAGGGAAGAGATGGAAGCAGCTCCACAGCAGAGCACAGTGTAGAATGAAAGTGCAGCTGCAGGACAGCTGTGCTGGACAAAGAATAATCAGTCATGCACATCAAGCAACTGCTTCTGGCTTTTTGGAAAGCCCTCAGTGAGCTAAGAGCACAACTGTCATTGACTTCCAGTGGGGCTTAAGCACTTTCCAAAATTTACCTCTTACCACATCAAGCTGTTAGTTGGTGTTCTTTGTACTTCACTCTTTTATAGCCTTGTTCTTTTCTTGATTTGGCTGCCTTGGAAACCTACTGTCAGTTTCCATGGAGCAGTGCACTACAGTTTATATATATAATTATGGCCTTATCTCTATATTTGCTTCTTCTACAGTATGGCAGTGGTTATCCTCAAGTCTTTGAGCACCTGACAGACAGCCCTATTCTGGGAAAATGATGTGAACCATGGAAATGTTTGCAAGTCAGTGAAAGCACTCTCCCCTCACTATTGTCTTGTGTTACCCATCTCCACATCAGTGTGATACTTGAGTGCAGGTTAATTGTACCAATTGTATAAAATATATTCCCTTTAACTAATTACAGAAATAAAATTTAGAGGTTACTAATTGCCCTCAATACTCTCCCGCCACATTAAGACGTCTGGCCATGATGGACCACAGGATGATAGGATGCGATTTGCACACTGGTGGCTTTTCGTGTGGCAGGGAAGCATGAGAACAGCCTCTGAGGGGTCAGAATGGAGAGCTCTTTATAGCTGCAAAAACCAATTGCTGAGAGAAATGCTTTCAGGAAATATTAGCAAGCTTTAGCAACTGTGGGTTATAGTCAGCCCTACCACACTACTGCACAGTAGATTTGTGCCAAACCAGCTGGAGTAGGCATGTCCCTGGGCAGCATGTTGCTTCCTATTTTCCTTTGAGGATGTGAAGGCAATAATCTTAGTTTTAAAAGTATTTTTTGTCACATCTAGGATTTTCACAAATAAAAGGAAAATTCAGTTGAAACAATCCTTTCCATTGGGGCAGCTGAACACCTCCAGAGTAATTTCAGAATTTGGGGTGTCTTGGCTATTGTTTGGGGATTTGGTTTTTTTTCAAAACCTTCTGTTCACCTTCCTTCTCACTATGATTCACAGACATTTACTATATTTTAAAGAGACTAAAAAAATCCTAGAATCTACTAATCTAGATAAACAAATTTATTTGTATTTAATTCCTTTTTGAAATTCCCTGTTGGGTTCTATCTGCATCTAGTTCCTTTATACAGTGGGGAAATACAGTTTATACAGTGGGGAAACACAGACTGTCCAGTAAACTGTATAAATTTAATTCCAAATGGAATATGTTCTGATCTACAGTTTTGATGGATAATGCAGTTCCCACTCCCCATCTGTTAACTTTCCTGAATTCAACATAACAGTGAATGTTTATCCTTTGTACAGGACGTATCCTATTTTTAATGGATGGAGGTTCAAGTCATCTCTGAGTTGCATGTATTGCTGCAGAATTGCCAGGGTTGCCAGGGATCTCTGGACATCCTCTAGTCCAACCCCACTGCTCAAAGCAAGGTCAGCTAGACCACACTGTTCAAGGCCATGCAAAGTCAGGCTTTGAATAACTCCAAGAACAAGAACTCCACAATGTCCTTGGAAAATCTGCTCCAGTATTTGACCAGCCTCATATAAATAATAAATAATAAAAAAATATTTTTTATATTTAAATTGAGTTTTCTGTATTTAAAATTTTGCTCATTTCCCTGGGCAACACTGAGAAGAGTCTGACTCTGTCTTCTTTACTTCCCAACAGACAGGTATTTATAGACATGGATAAGATACCCCTGATACTTTATCCAGGATGAACAACCCAGCTCTCTCAGCCTCTCCTTGTAGGACAGATGCTCCAATCCTTAAACCACCTTCATGGCCCTTGGCAAGACTTGCCCCAGTGTGCCCATGACCCTCTTTAGGAATCCAAAACTGTACCCAGCTCTCCAGACATGGTTATACCAGCAGAGGGAAAGGATCATTTCCCATCTGCTGGAAATGTTCCTGTTATTGATACCAGGCACAAGAAATCTGTGTGAGGTGAATGAGCCTTTTTTCCCTACCAAATGATTTTATGACCCTTGAGCAGTTATTGTAATCAGATGAAATAGGGCTGTGAACACCAAGACAAAATTGAACTCAAGTGAGTTTCCCTCTGGTCTGACAGCAAGAAAAAAATGCATATACAATATTCTTGCTTCATCTAAAGTTGTTATACATTATTGCTTCTATTTAGTGTTCTTAAATTCTCATTTATTCCCACATGAATTTGACAGTGTATTTAGGATCAGGTCCTTAAAGAAAGAAATTTATAGATGCATTCAAAGAACACTATTTGAAGTGCTCTTTAGACTATAAAGTTCTTCTGCTATTTCTTAGTGAAAATGGAAAGTGGTTTTGTACCAAAAACAATCCATAAGGTGATAATTTTTATGTACTGAAAATGGAAAATTACATAATTTAAACTGAGTAGTGACTTTAAATGCTTTAATGACATTGATTAAAAGAAAATTGTTGGGTTTTTTTTCTTTAAAGAACTCTAGGACTTGTTAGAGAACTCTCTTAACTAGAAGTTTTTTACACTGAAAATCATAAGACAGAAAGCTTATGATGCAATGAATTACCTTAATTTTTCAATAAAAATGTATTTTAAAATATTAGAAAGAGGTAGACTTAGGTACTGTAGATGGATCTTGCAGCTATTGAACACGAAGTCACCGTTAATGTTCAGTAAGGAATAAATGTTGATGACAGATATAACACTTTAAAGCCACATTCTTTCTCATTTTTCAGTGTGTTCCCATGCTGATAAATGTTTTGCATCCTGATACATTTTTATTACAGTGTCAAATAGGTCTTGCATAGTTCCTGTATTCGTTAGCTCTGATGACCAACTCAGTGGTGGCTCAGACATGTCAGAACCAGTTCATGGGAAGCAGTCCAGGGTAAACAGGCATTTGTTGAAAGGTCAGTAACTGAAGAAGTAAATTTTAAAAATTAGATGTCTCCTCTAATAGGCATATTTTCAAAGGAAAGGTTTTATTTGGAAAATTTGATTGCATGCTGATTTGCTAGCAACGAAATCTTTGCCTCCTGGAGTAAAGCAGTAACTAAAGACAGAAAGGCAAGGACTGGGCTCAAATATGTCATAAAACTACTATGTTTTTATTATTAAAATATTTGGAAGTTACATTGCATGTAAATTTACAAAACAGAGCTGACATATGAGAGGTATCCATATTTTCTTTACCAAAAAATGAAGAACAGAACTAGAAAAGCTTGCTGGTTTACAGACCGTCTGCTGGATCTCCCCCAAACCCACACATGCCTTTTCCTTCAAGGGAATGTTTTAGACTCACACATTCATAGACAGATCATATAATGTTTGGGAAGGGAATTTTAAGGGTTATAGAGTCCAACTCCCAGTCATGGGCAGAAATATCTTCCACTAGACCATGTTGCTCAAAGCCACACTCAACCTGACCTTGAACACTTTCAGGTATGAGGCATCCACAACTCTTCTGAACAACCTGTTCCAGTGTCTAACCATCCTCAAAGTAAAGAATTTCTCCCTTTTATTTAACGTAAATCTACCCTCTTTCAGTTTAAAATTCAGGCCTTGTCCAATCACTACAGGTAATATTAAGACCCCATCCACGTTTCTTCCTGAGCACTGAAAGGTCACAATAAGTTCTCCCCAAAGCCTTCTCCATGTTAAAGAACACCATCTCTCTTGGTCTTTCTTCACAGAGGAGCTGTTCAATCCTCTCATAATTTACATGGCCTTCCTCTGGACCACCTATAAAAGGTCCATATCTTTTTTGTGCTGGAGACCCCAGAGCTGAATAGAGTAGCTATATTTTTTTCCCTAGCCATATTTTATAACCTTCCACAGACCATCTTGTTCAAATAGCGGTTTCAAAATAAAACAGCAATTTAAACAGCAGAATGGGTATTACAGCACTAAAAGTACTAATGTTTCTCTTCCAATTCCTCTGCAAATTCTGATAATAAAATTTAAAGTGTGGCAAAAGCTGTTGTAAAATACTGCTGTTAGTATGCAAAATGCCTGACATAAAAAGCTTTGTGATCCACAATCAGAAGAAACCTTTGGTATGTAATGGCCTGTGGTTTGAACACAGGTTTCAATAAACCTAAATGCTCTGCCTGCAGTACAATTGCTGTACATGTTACTTGGCTTTGATAGGGTCAGGCTGTCACAGGTTATCAAGAGTTTGTATTTATGCTTTCTCTTCTGCCTGAAGGTAAAGGCAAGACATAACATTTCTATTAATATTTGAAGTGGCTAGTCGGTTTTAGCTTCTAACTTATTCTGAGTGGTATTTGGACTGATGTTGCTTGGCTTGCCTGTTGATACTGATTAACGCTAAGTAAATCTTTCCTTTCTATTTTTTTTCATTTAATATTGTAGGTACCTACCTGTGCCTGTAGCTACTTGTGCCCATAAGTACCTGAGCCCAACATTCAGCTGCCTCTGCCTTTTTGAGAGATATTGGTCAGCTCCAGCAGAAAACAGTTTTTCAACATTTCTTAATCTAGTATCCTCCCCATCCTCCCCTCTTGCCCATCTAGCTATTGGAAAACTTCAAGGCCAGGTTTAGATGAAAGCTGCAACACTGGATCTACTAGGAGGAGGCAAGGAAAGCAGGCAGCAAGACAACACTGTCTGTGGGGGTTTGTGTCTAGTCCCAAGGAAGTCAATGGATAAATTGCACAGAAAGCTCACTTGGCTGGATTAATAGATTTTGGTGTCCATCTCTAGCTGATTCTCTGACTGCTGAGCACAGGTCAATGTCTCCTCAGAAAATGCTGTAGTACATGCTTTTAGGTGTACTTGTTTTTCTCAAAATCACACTGCACCTAATGTTTTTTCCATGTAATGCCCACCATATCCATATGTGACTGGGATACATATTTCTCCTTATCTAAAAGAAGTGTATCTGGGATCACTCCTCAGATGAATTCCTTAGCTGTGTTAGCCAAAGCTGTACACACACTTGGCACAAGAGTTGACTCAGTAAGTCTATGCTGAATTTGTTGCTCTTCCATGGTAGCTTGATGTACCATGAAGATGAGATTTTAAGATCAGTTTGAATGATCTATTTTGCTGGATTCTTTTTAGCCAAAATGACATTTGTATGAATGCAAAAAACACATTCCATTCTGGTAGTCTTTCGTAGTGACAAAATCTATATGTTTTTTGTGAAGTCGTTTATTTTTATTAATTTTACCTCTATATGCAAAAACTTGTGCCGAGTGAACAGAACTTGTTCTTCCTATCAGTTCTTCCTGTCATCTCATCCATGCCCTTCTACCACAACTTATTGTCCAAGGAAACCTTCTATATGGAGATATTGTGTCCAGACTTCTGTGGAGCCACAGACTGTCACATGGTGCTACACACTTCTCTCAGACAAAAGCTGTATACATTTGTTTCCTCTTCTACAATGTTTTAATATAGAGCGACAGAGGAGACTCTGAAACCCCTTTGCATGATAACTTTTCCCAGTATACAGTGTATACTTATGCAACATCACACTGTTGAATGTCTGTGGCCTTTCCTTTAAGAACTGTTTATTCTGTGTTATGCAACATCAAGGCTTGCATCATTTTCATTTTTATCTCTTTTATTCTTACAGTTGAGTCTACTTTCAGAATGCTCTCATTTGTTTACATTTTGGCTATATTATTTTTTTCAGAAGAGACAAAGATTAAGTTCTTATTCTGAAAAAAAAATCTGAATGTCCTGAGCCAGAATATAATTTTCGAAATTGAGCTAAAATCACATTTAGCACTAAGAAAAGCTGTTTAAAGGAACAGACTGGTTCTCAAGTTAAATAAATAATGAGATTTTATTGCAATTCTAATTAAACTCCTAGGTTCTACTCTGAATATAAGCAAGTCATCTGGCAAGAAAAGGCAGGTAAAACAGTTCTATAAACAAAAGCTGAGGTTCAAGAAGTCTCAGTATAGTCTTGGTGTTCATTTCAATTTCCCTACAGAACAATGCGGGAAGAATACCAGGTACTTTAAGCTTCTGCTCAGTGTTTGGGAGAAAGCAAGGGCAAAGTGTATGCACAGGAGTATCCCTGCACTGCATTTGGGAGAAGGAGTCACTGCACTAGAACAACCAAAATACAAGCAGTTGTGTGTGTGTGTGTGTGTGCGCTTGTAACATGGGGGAAGCATAGACTTCTGAAGGGGAGGGTTCTTGAGAAAACAGCCTTTCTTTCTCTAAAGTGAATTATTGTGGTCATATACTTAGATTTGTGCTGCTCTGTGTGAAAGAATTGATAGGACAGAATTTAAGATGCATCTTTGCCTGGTATTCCTTGTCAGAGGCACAGAGTCAAATAGGCTGCCATCAGTTTTTGTCCTACAATATGTGCCCGTATGGAGCCCTCTCAATACCACTGGCATTTTGGCACCAAAACTTTTCAGGAGTCCTCAGGGTTCATCTTGCTTCACTTTATGTGGTTAGACTGAAATAATTTTTTTCCTTGATACTTACCCTGAATTTCCCAAGCAACACAGACAGATATTTAAACTAATCAAGCGTTTACTCAGAACACAAACTGCAATTCCAGAAGATTTTTTACTAGGTTTAGCATCAATTAAAGTGAATACACAAGTGGATTTTGTAAGTCCTATTTAGCTCCGGCTTAGTGGATGAATTTCTTAATTCTTGAAGGATGATTTTTGTCCCCAGAATCCTGCAGAAGGGCTCTTCTAGTTTTCCTGTATTTGTTTAATCTGTTTTCAGAGAATTATCTACAGTGACTCCTAACTGACATATCTCATTTCAAGCTTATCATCATCTGTTTGTATATAACGTTAGGACTGTGTTTTCCCCATATGCATGACTTTGCATTTATTGAATTGAAATTTCACCAGCTGCTTTGTCTCAATCATTCAATATCACAAAAGCCTTCTGTGACTCTTTGCAGTCAATTTAGTTTTGACAAGTTTGAATAATTTTATATCCTTATCAAACCTTGACGTCTGATACACCTCTCAACTTGCTGGATTTTTCAGGAGGATGCTGCAAAGCAAAAGCAATTCTCCCCATGGTGATTCCTCTCTTATGAGAACTGAACTGTTATTTCTACCCTTTGCTTCCTACCCAACTGTTGGTAATCCATACTCTGTGAGAAAAAAACTTCCTCTTATTTCTCTGTAGTTTAGGTTGTTCAAAATACTTTCATGGTTGTCCTCCAAACTCTTTCAGAGTTTTGGTTGCCTTTAATAACCTGGACTACCATTATACCAAGTGCTTTTAGGCTTCTACCAAGAACTCTAAGACTTCTGAGAAAGCATTCCTTGTGGTGTGTAGCTCTTTGGTCATGACACACACACGCCCTGGAAAGCACTGCCCTATAGCTCTGCCTTGCCTCTGGGGTCTTTCAGTCCCTGGGGCCTTGCTCCTGCCAGCCAGGGTGCATCCTCCCACCGTGCATCAAAAGCAGCACTTGAATAGGTCCTCTCTCTCATCTTTCTTCCCTGGTTAGATGACTTACAAGACACAACTTTCCTCCTCAACTCTCCTCCTAACACACGATCAATATATCACATTCATTTTTTTGTTTACTCTTTTGTCAACTACTATGTTTACCTTTTATTTTTGTAACAACTCAATTTTTGGCCACAGTCACCACGCTTGGGATGATACAAATAATAAAGAAAAGTAAGGTCTTCAGACATTTACAGCTTTCTAAGAATAAGGCAAACAGTGGTGCACCTATACTAGCAGACAGGTGTACTCTGCTGCAGTAACTGTAGCTGAGCTTTGGCCTGAAACAATTTTACCTTAGCTCATGATACCTATTAATAGAATGTAGGATTATTTTTGGCTTAAATTTTATCTAGTTTGAAAGAAAAAATTTCGCTTGGACTTTTAATTATAGCTCTCCTACAATTTTGGACTGAGAGAGTTGATGAGAAGTAACAATTAGCTCTCAAGAACAAGATTTGAAGAGGTCTCAGGAGCTCTTGGGGCTCTTATAACCTTATGTGCTATGTGTGTGCCATATGCCAGTTAAAAGACTCCAGGGTGTAGGTCACAAGCAGGTTGTGCATCAAGCCACGCAGTGCTCAGCTATAACGCTGGTGTAACCATGAAATATCTGCCCCAAAAGCAGAGCTGCTGATGAACAGATAAGGAAATGAGCATGTGCTGAAACAGCTACATTTGATGTAACAGACATACTGAAATTAGAATAGAAAATGCCATTTTAAAGCTTGTCATATTGTTATTGGCGATAATTTTAGTAAACTCAATTATTTGTTTGATTTTATTTCTTTGCATAGCTACATCTCCACATCCTTCTCTGTGAGATCTGTGAAGATTCCTTTTAATACTTTTACTCTTTTTAAGTCTTTTTATGGTTTTAGGGTGTCTTCTCTGAAGTTTCATTTTGTTTCTAAATTGTGCCTACCATGAGTTTACTGAAAAAAAATTAATTGTTTTTGAAAAGAATTTCTATTTGTGTCCTAGCCTAAGAACCTGCTCTCAGGCTCAGATTTACTGACCAATGCATTATTCACCTGTCCTTGAAACAACTATAAATCAACCTGTAATATGAATCACACACAATCAAGTTAAGTGGTGTAATGAGGTTATCTGTAGCCTTAAAAACTAAAGTAAAAGAACTCAAAGAAAAAATTCTGAGATCTGATGCAGAGTTTGACAGATCTGATTCAGTGCTGAATAACTGCGCTTGGCAGGTACATCTGCTAATGCTTTTCTTTAACTGGATGACTGCAGAAGCATTTCTAGTCTGAATAGTCAAACAGATGTAAAATCAATGCCTTTTGTTGCTTTGCCTAGTCTGCTTTGAAATAAGGAATCTTCACATATTTGCTGTCGTGGAATTCAGCCACTCAAATGCCCACAGAATAAAATTACTCTGATCAAGAGGTGTTGGAATCATAAAGAAAGGAGTCCTACAAATCCAAACATTGTCATTATTTTTTAAGCATTGCATGAATTAAAATTGTCTGCCTCCAAGCTGCTGCTCTCAGGCTTAGCTTTCCCAAACTGCAAAAGAGATCAGTATGTCAGATTTGTCCTCATGAGAAGAAATATTTTTAGTCAACTGTACAACAAAATTTTCCATCTGTTCCTACTTTAATATAGATGTGTCTGTCACACAGTCATCATACAGATTCATTGTGTATGTATTCCAAAAATCCCAAGGATCAATTTTCCAACAGAGGCAGGGTAGCTCCCAGTTGTACCATGCTCTCAATTACACAATATGGAATTACTTACGCTTCTTTTCACCACCACCTCTTGAACCAGCCTCCAGTTCTCAGTCCATACTTCATTATTCTTGCTGTTGTTATTATTATTATTATTATTATTATTATTATTATTAATTAGCCTCTTACACTTCTCACTTTTTCCATCAGTTATCTCTTAACAGACCTGTTTTTCTTGGTCTATATTATTTTATTTTTGGAGAAGAAAATGAGACAGAATGAGATAATAATTCTTTGGTTAGCAATAGACAGCAGGGACAGAACCAGTGGGAACAGCATACATTAACCAATATCTGGAGATCTGGGCAAAGCATATTTGATATTGTCCCAGCTACTAAGTAACAGCTGCAAGGACTTCTTGACCCTAATGCAGTTTGCTTATTTAGTTGAGCCTGCAATAGATCTTCCAACTGTTTAACTGGTCTCTCTTTTAATGTATCTCTGATTGTAATGTTATTCATAAAACAAGTTCTTTGAAACTTGGACATGTATAATGACCTTAAATCACTTAAAAATGGAGTTATGTCTATTTTCAAATGTAGAATTAAAAGGACCACAGGAAGAAAAGATTACAAATATCCAATTTAGATTCATGAAAATATAATTGTGAGGGATGTGCACAGTTAGTTCTTCTTTAGTTTTTAGCTGAGAGATGAGATCAAGTGTGCCTGCTTATGAATACATATCAACCATAGTACAAACTCTACTACATATGAAATTTGACTTAATTATGTGTTAGGAGACATCTTGCATCAGTAATTATATTACCATTTACTATTGTATAAAACTCTACTCTGTACTAATTACACTTAACAAACAGAGTGCTTAATGTTATTATTACTGGGAGACATGCAAAACAAAAGCCATTTTCTATTTTTTTGGGTGACTGTATTCTATTAGTAGCGAAATATCATGCAGTATCTGAATCAAACTGTAAATCAAATTGTTCGGTGCAGATTAGATGTCATATGTACATTTTCTAGTTTTCAGATTCAGCCAAACATAAAATGTATTTCCTGACACTAGTTTTCCACTCTGTTTTCATGGTAATGTGGTTTTCCTTGACATTCTGGTTTGGTTTTACAAAAGTACACCATGACCTAAATACTGCAAAAGAGCATTATGGTTAGTTTTTGATTTAAGACATGTATGATTCAAGGTATGAATAGACATCTTACATTTTCTCTGATCTTAATTGTGTTTGTATTTTTATCAAGAAATTTATTGAGGAGTGTGTTGCTTCCGCTTTCACTTTGTAGGATACCTGTCTGAACCACTTTGCTCAGTGCGTCAAAAAGTCCAGATTTTCAGACGGGGGGAGAGGGAGAGGCCACAGTCACGCATTCCTTTCCATTCACCAAATTGTTTATTGCAAATGGTAGAGGGGCAGCAGCTACATTCTGCTGTCGTGCGGGTCTGGAGGAGCATCAGGGCCAGCCGTGCGCTCGCCTGCCCTCAGCGGGGTTGGCTCCTGAGAAGCACTGGGAGTGGAATCTGGCTGGGATGGGGCGTTGGAGGGCCCTGCAGCTGCCTCCTGCCTCTGGGATCTTTCAGTCCCCGTGGGCCCGCTTCCACCAGCCGAGGGCGGGTTGGTGGTGGGCCACCTGCGCAGGTTGTAGCTGTGCTGCACAGCCCGGCGGCGACGCCTCTCCATGGCCATCCTCCTGCGCAGGCGGGCGGGCAGGCCGACCACGTACACCTCGTAGTCATCTTCCCCTCGCACGGAGTGCAGCACCTGCTCCACAGACTGCCTGCACACGGGGCAGCTGGCTCGCCTCCTGGCCCACTGCTGGATGCACCTAAAGCAGAACTGGTGCATGCAGTAGGCCACAAAGGCTGGCTTTTTCATGTGCCCCAGGCAGATGGGGCACTTGGACCCTGCTGGTCTCATCAGCGGCCCGGCCTTGTGTGGCTGGCGCAGGCCACCACCCCCTGCAGCAGAGGTGCTCTCCGGAATGCTCTCTGCAGCGCTCCTGCCATGTGCTGTCCAGAGGGACGTGTGAAGTGCTGGAATTTGTCTGGCAGGAGGGTCACTCAGGCTTGCTTTGGGTGTTGAGCTGCTCTCTCACCTGCGCTGCATCTGTGCATGTCACACAAGAAGCAGGAGAGAGGTCACAGTCATCGTCTGGCCCGGGGAGGGGTGGAAACAATGCCAAGGTCCCCCAAGAAGGAAACCGTCCCAACTCTACTGCTATGAGAACAACTCCTGGGTGCCCCAGCTGCCTGAACCAGGTAAAATCGTCCGAGAGCTCTGTACTTACACATGGAGAGCTACCAGCATGCCATACTAGATGCCCAAATTTAAGCTGCAAGGGACGCCGGGTCATTTGTAACATTATAGTCTTTCTCTAAGTGGATTGAATCTGCCACCAGTGACATCAAATCCACCACTATGTGACATCACAATGGTTCTTCCTCACCCACAGCACTCAGTCCCAGCAGACGCGTCCGGGCCTGTCACAGAACTGCCCACTGCATCCCCCCTCATCTTGTGCTCTGGATTAGTGTTTCACACGAGTCATTGGAGACTCAGATGTGTCTTCCCGGGACTCTAACAGGTCCAGAAGGTTTTGACTTTCTGTTTTCATTTGGTTCAGCAGCTTGCACAGACGTCTGTTTAGCATAGCATAGCATAGGATTGCATGGAATCGTTCTGGTTGCCAAGTACTTACAAGAGGTATGTAGTCCAACTGCCTGACTACTCTATATCTGACCAAAGCTCAGTGGTCAGACACCGAGAAGATCTTCCTAGTGATGGCACATGAGATCCTATGAACACCAGTGAACATTCAGAGTTGTTTGTTAGCAGGTCAGAGCAACCCTGCTGCAGACAGCAAGCCTGTTGATGTGTTTTGCAGCTATTTTTGCTGCTCATATTGCCCCTTTCCACTTAGCCTTGTGCTTTGACCTCAGTCCAGCCAAACACAAAGCTACAGCTACGCAGGGGATGATTTATTATGACAAGATGTACAACTTCACAACATGTTTTGCTTAGACAGTAGTTAGATACCAACAATTTTGCTACAGGAAAAATGTAACCTTTTTTAGTTTTTATTTTTTCCCCAAAGGGACTCAAGAAGTTGTTACTAATGCTTTAAATAGTCATTATTTGAAAAGAGAATGTTTGAAAGTCAAATTATTCTCTGACATAGAAGAGCGGGCAGCAAACTGTTGGACATATACTGATAATGGTTTTGATCCACTAAGAAATAGAAGCAAATTAGGAAAAAGGTCTAGGATTTTAAGCTTTGCCGTTGTTGCTAATATTTCACATGAATCTGCTTAAATCTTGATAATTCCCATATCATGCCCACCACCATCTTTTAAGTGTTAACAGCGTTCTCAAAAGAAACAAGTGAATGGAAAAAAACCTCATGAATAGATGCATTGTCCATAATTACACAGTAAAACAAAGATTTGGCTTAGATCGCTTAGTAAATGTATCATATCGAAATGTGATTAATGTGACCAGATAATGAATACAAGGTGCTTAAGGGGATGATAACTGAGCATTATGTTTTATCATCTGATTTTCCAGATGGTACAAATTAAACTCATGTTACTGTGTTTAAATATTATATCACTGTTTGTAAATATGTGTATATTTGAATTTTTATATTTTATCATACTATATACAGAGAGAGGGGGGTTTATATGTTTATGGACAATATATACATTTATATTAATTACGTATTTCTATAAATATATACACATAGTTACAATAGCAAATAATCACAAAAGAAGAACCAGTGTGTGAAAATAAACAGAATACAACTGGAATTAATCAAGTCAACTTTAATACAGCTTCTGTGGAGTCTCAACATTATTTTTTATGTTTTGAGCATTATTTTTCAACTTCGCTTTACCCTTAAGTGTATGATTGCCTCAATATCCTATTGAGGCAGCACTTTGAAAGTGTAGTTGCTTGTTTCCATACTTTGAATCATCCACAGAGTTCTATGTTCCATGCAGCGGAGAAGAAAAGAATCAAATAATGTGCTGAAAATACCACCTCACTACAAATTTCTGCCAGGTTTTTTGAAGTAAACCTAAAAAGATGTATTTTATTTTGGGAAACAACCAGCAACAAACTTTCTCTCACTCGTCCTTCTCCCTAAGTTTATTTCTGCTTCTACTTCATATATATATTTCCTGGGCTGTGTTCTTTTGCTCTGAGTGCCTCCAAGGATTGCAAAAGTAATGCCATGGTTTCGTAAATAGGTTATAAACCTAATGAGAATTTCGCTTCAAGGGACCATGGTTAATCCAAAAGGCATCTCAGTGGGCACAGTACACACTGGCATTGTCAACAGTTAGCAGATCATTCTTTCTGTCTTTCTGTGAGTTCGTATAATTTGGTAATAGATCTAGTTTGTAGAAATTGTAACCCCTTTGTGCCAGACTGCCACCTTTCCTAAGAAGACTAATACTGCCACTCATGTACATGGTTTGTCCTCCTATAATCATGGAATCATAGAATCAGATGGGCTGGAAAGGAGTTCTGAGATCATCAAGTCCAACCTTTGATCCACTACCACCACAGTTACTAGACTATGGCACTAAGTGCCATATAATATATGTATGCACATGCATAGAGGTTTTTAGTGTTGAAGGCTGCGAAGGAACACAGTGCAAATTAAATGTGATCAACCGGTATTCTCAAACCCACAAACATATATAATGAAATCATTTATGTCCAGCCCAGTTCTATACTTTAGACATCTTTGCAGTCACTTTTGTAGACCAAATTTTTAGAAGTTTTCTTTACTGATAGAAATGACCTGATTCCCCTTCCATTTTAAAATTTAATCATGCTGGTATTTTGGTGGTGAAAATATAAATGAAGCCTCATTACAACCAAGTGCATGCAGGGTCAGTAAATTCTTTCACTTAGAAAACTAGTGAGATGAAAATGAGACTGTTAATAGAATATCCATCACATTGATGAAACTGTTGATTGAAATTCACCCTCACACAGCATCTATTTGTAATTTCTCTGTAAGAATGTATATTAATGGGGTCTTGCTACTTTCTTACTAGTGTTAAAATGATATCAGGAAATGTTTCCAATTCAAAACCATCTTGCTACTGGGTTTTGCAAGAGCATGTATAAAAATCAATTACTTGTGTGGTTTGAATATAACTTAGAATGTATTATTAGGGGGAAAAAAGGAAGCTTGTTTACTTTACTCCATGTTATGGAGTTCTTCTGGTCTAAGCCAAGTCATCTCTACTATCTAGACCCATATGTTTCACCTGTGGAATTGACAAGCCACCACAGAACTCCATTTCTTGTCTTTGGGATGGCAGGAATTCACTCTAGAAATCTTACAGCCTGGCCCATAAGATTTCACTAATATAATCAGAGATAATCTTTATGGTCAACAGATATAGTACACAAGAGAACTGCAGTGTAGACTCTATGGCTGATGCCTTCATGTTGCTCAGAGTTCATTTATACATATGAGCGAATCAGACTGATTTTTGGACCCTTTCTCCCATGCAGGGATCTGTGCACTCTCTCACCCTTCAGTGCTCTAAATAACAGAAACATGGGCATGAAGAGAACAGCTTCTTGTTTTCTCATTTTCTTGCCCTGACAATCGATCCTGTGGCCAACTGGCCCAGAACAGCTGCTTATTTCAGAGCAGGCATCCAAACTTTCCCTGAAAGTCCTGTAACACCCTAACAATGGCAAAGAAATATCTTGGCAGTGGATTTCTCAGTCTAGCACAGCAGAGTATCCATAAAGTTAAAACAAGGGCAGACAGCGAATCTTCTGAAAGATCAATGTTCATATCTCTAGCCCAAATTGTATTATGGCTGCGTCTGGCATTACAAACAGAACTGGATTTTTCAAGCCACAGTTTATCACAAGGAATTAAATCTAGTGTTTTGTACTGCCACAGTAGAGAAGTTAGGAAGTGATCTTCTATTGACTTCACATCCAAATGAGCTGTACTTTTTTATAAATCACCAACGTTCTGGCATGAAGAGCATGCAAAAGGAGGATCTGAGATTCAAGTCATTAGAGAAATGTTATGAAGATCGATTGAAAGCAATGATTAAATACTTAGTGCACCACAAGGTAGTGTTTCCTCATTCTACAAAAGGGCAATATATGATTATAGCTTACAAAGTACACAAGAAATTGTCTTCATTTGTAAAATTTCACACTTCACAGTCTCAATCACATAAAATATGCTTTGTACACTTATAGTAAGATCAACTCCATGCACTTTCCATACCCTGAAGAAGCAACAGCTTAATTTTATCTGTTGGCAGATTTTATTATGGCAGATGTGTGTCAGAGCATACAGACTCTAACAGGAACTATTGCATAAACACATCTGCTATGATTCTACGTTTGTAGACCTGTTCGGAGTACATGACATCTTGAACTACTGTGGCATCCTTGCTTAAACTGTACTGTGTAGTAAAATACCAGCTAATATTAGGGATAACAAAATCTCTGTCATAAATCTCAGCATTTTACACCTGGCTATGGAACAATCTGCAGTAATTGCAAAGCCAACAAAATGGTTTACTGAACTTGCAACAGTGCTGCTAATGACTTTCCCAAATAACTGGCCAGTCTACCCTCCATGATGTGCTTATCTGAGTGGACAGCTTATGTTTCACTTTTTGAGTTGAAAATTAAATTATTGTATCAAAAATCATTAAAATGATAAAAATAGAGAGTGTTTCTTTCATCCGCAGAATTGGTCTTAAAGGAGAGTTGATCTAGTCTGGTATTCAGTCACTCTCAGAATCCAGATAACAAAGCAGAAACAGGACCAGCATAGAGAGAGTAAAATGTAGACCTACTGTCTGTGGCAATACACTGTAGGAGCTCATGAATTCTGGAAGTAGGGCAGTTCCAAAAAGATTGCAATCAAACACATCTACATTCAGACAATTGGCTACTTCTGTTTGAGAATAGTAACTCTGCAGAAGATATAAAAATCTTCATTTTTCTTGAGTGAAGCCTA
Organism: Lophotriccus pileatus; assembly: GCA_035583135.1. Lineage (NCBI taxonomy): Eukaryota > Metazoa > Chordata > Aves > Passeriformes > Tyrannidae > Lophotriccus > Lophotriccus pileatus. The sequence continues at coordinate 60,404,487 of JAWWES010000041.1, forward strand.
ACTGCATCAGCAGGTGCCTCAGAATACTGGAGAGAGTTTTCTGGGATTGTACAATCAGGAATTAGAAAAATAATCACAAATAAGACAGAAAACTGACCACCAACTGAAGATGTACGAAGACACAGCTGACTGACTGAAATTGCAGAAAGCTGTCTTGCCAAAAAACAGCTGTTGCCAAACATCTACGTGTAGATACAGAAGTGCTTCAAAAAAACTAGAAACACTTGCGTTTGTTTTGAACGTGTTGTAGGACAAGAAATAATATGCAGAAAAGGATGTTAGGCATGAAATACATACGTATGCTAATGTATGCAAAAAACAGATGTGTGCATTCTTGGGAAAGCTTTGAAATACAAGCTTCTTTCTGCAAATGCAGATCAGTCTTCAGTTTGTGTGAACGAAAGAAGAAGAATATATTAAGATATAGTATAGGCTGGTATTTTTTTAGGATTTAATTTTCCCAAAACTTTGATCATAATTAAAATGAAGCCAGAGAAGACATAAAAATTTAGTTCCCCTCTGTAAAACCAGAATTCATTAAGTCTATTTACAACTTTTATTTTTTATTTTCCTGTGCTCTGAGAAACTATTGCTTGGTCTGACATCTTCCAGTTGGAAACTCAGTCTAAACACACACTGTAATTTTCCACTTACTTTCCTTTATATCACTGGTACCATTCCATGCAATTCCTCCCGTTTGTTTAGGGGTTTGGCCCTCACAATGTCTTTGAACAATTATAGTGTTGTAAGCATCTTAGTAAGATAGTCACTTAAACAACCAAGGTTTCAATTGCATACTGCAGTTCATACTGCAATCATGTTAATAGCTTTTGGTTTTTTTGCATACATCTTTGTTATTTGAAGTACTCAGAATAATACTATTTCAGCTAGAATTCTCAACAAACCTGCAGAGACAGGCAATATGTTTTCTCTTACATTGTGTACTCCTGCATAAACAGACCTTGTCTTCTTGTCATACCACATTTACAAAAAGTCTCAAAGTGGCCACCACAATCACCTTCATGACCTCTTATGCAGACAGTTTTCTATATTTCTTCCTTTTGTTGTCTCACTTACTCTTCCCTTGCCATCTCATTTAGGATAGGTCTTCCACAATTTTATTTTCTCGTATTCTACAGTCCAAGTCTCTCTCTTGTTCTATTTTCCCTTCTGAGTACAGTTCCTAACTAGCTGATATCTGCTCTGTATTCCATTCTTTTTTTTTTATTTCTTCTTTCTCTGTTGCCACTGGAAAGTCAAAACTTACGAAATTAGGACCTCTGCATTTAAGCTTTTCGTCCCAATGCATATATTTGCATGTATCACTTTCACACCTATCTGCACTCAAAAGCACATGTATTCAATATTTCTTCCCAGGTAGACTGTCTGGGACCTCCCCCTCCACCACACCAGCTCTGAATGTTCCTCTGTGAATACACACTGTGCTTAATCTCTGCATTTTTTTAGGAATCTTATTGCCCAATTCAGCGTTCCCGCTGGAACACCCCACACCATAGTGCCTCTCGCTCATATCCCCCCGACTCCACGCTGCAGGGGGGTGGAAAGGAGAACTGGAGACACAATCTGTGGTAAAGCTCTGCCACAGACTGCCTATTATTTGTGGACTAGCCAGTTGATCAGTTTGTCCCACCTCCTAAAGAAAGATAATAGTCTTGTCATTGCCTTATTCACACATCTATTTAGATTATAAACTTAATAAATAGGATTTTTTCCTACCATCTTGTTCTTAAAGTTTAGGAAAAAGAAGCCATCCAGGCCCACTGCAAAACCAAAATATATTATTGAATTAATTCCCACAATAAAAAAAAAAAAAAACAAAGCCCTCTCTTTTTAAATAGGACAGTGCAGTTATAGCATACTAATGCCAGTATAATTACAATAATTCTCTGATTCCTAATCTACCTCTTTAGAAACTATCTTGCATTTAACCTCTGAATTTGTCATTGTCTCCTTTCCTCTTGTTACGATGTAGGGCTGCTGCTAACTGAGATCATAACAGTAGCATTCTGCATCTGAGTCCAGAGGGTCCAAAGAACTTTCAAAACTTTCTGAAGAGATGCTTTAATTCTTGATTACACTGACTCCTCTCTGGCTGTTGCAACCAAATTCAGGTCCAGCTACCAGCTGCCATCCTTTCTACATCTTTCTAGCACTACCTACCACTTACTAAGCAGTGAGATAACAGTGTTATTTCATTTGGCAGTACAATTTTGAAGTAATTTTGGTATTATTTTTTAATCTCAATAGTTTCTTAGTGTTTCCAAGTCTCTCTTGCAACTTGTCCCTGCAGTTAGTTAAGCAAAAATAGAGGAAGTGTTTTCAAGAGAAGTTCTAACAATGGAAACATGCCTTCCTTCCAATGGCAATGTTTAAAATAGTGGCATTAGACTCATAGCAAAGTCACTTTAATAAGCTCGTAATTATGACATGCCTTCAGAATTGCCTTTGCTATGCTATTTGTACCTTTCTACTACTCAGCTTTTTATATATGCTTTATACCACAATTTTCCACTATTTCTTCCAACTTCAGTTCTCCAAAAGCAAAAAGTCAGTGAGCAGAGCTATTGTCCATATAATGTACCGTCACTCCTTCATTAATGTTATTTTACTTTGCCTAGGAAAAATCTGACTTTATATATTGAACTGAAGCATAAGAAAGGAATCACTGGAGAAGTAAGGTAGAAGCAATCTAATAAATAAGAGAAGGAAAATTCAGTTCAATCAAATGGAAGAATTATAAAGGATGAGAGAAGCTTGAAATGTATGTGCTGACTTTAGAAAGATGAGGGAAGGGCAGAAGAAGAATAAGCCCAGAAATTTTGTGTGATAGTAAGCAAAGAAATCACGTACATAGCAAAAATTTTGTTAGTGCTAGGTGGGCGGTTACTTGTTATAAAATCTAATGGATGCATCACGACCATTTTGGGAGAAAGGATTTTAACAACACGTTTTCATTCCTTTCTTTCTTCAGCTTCAATATAGGCTTTAAGTATGTGCACAGTTTTTAAAATCCCATTTCTCTAGATAAAGGGGGGGGGGATGGAAACTGGGCTGAATGTAAATAGCTCCAACTGTAACAGGAATTAAAGTGAAAGCTTTAAAATTTTGTAATTTAGATACATCATTACTATTTAACTCATATTTAACTCATCAGTTTCTTTTATGTTTTTAAAACCCTAGGTTAATGAAAGCTTGTTTTTCTGTAGTTATACTGTAGGAAGACTGGACCTCCCCTGCTTTTTGTTGTAATAACTGAATGTCTAAACTGACAAAATTTTTCTTTCTTATGGCTTTCTTCATATAGGTCACAACACATTGGAACAAACTGAAAGTATGAACTTTTGGAAAGAGAGGCTCTCTCTGTTAAGAGATCTAAAATTTCTTTGTAAAGAATTTTCCTTTGTTGAAGGGAGAAGTGTTTCCATTTAAATTTTAATTTTTCTGCTTTTTAACTTGCACTAATCATATTCTATCTGATTTTCCTTTCAACATCAGCTTCTGTTATATGACATCTAATTTTTGCACCCCAGAAGCATCCACCTTAACTAATTCCCTCTAAAAATATTCCAGTATTGTTGCCTCGATACTCAATAACAGTCAATCTGAAAGTAGATATTAAAGTCTTTGTTAAAGTCTTGATTTTGTTTCGTGTCTCTTTAGAACAAGGAAGTAAGGAAATCTGGACAGGAGGTACCCCTGGCAAAGATATCTGAACTGGTTAGTTTGCAGTTTCTCATAGGAAGAGACAGACTGCCACTAATATAAGACTAAAATACTCCTCTAAATGGCCTTTGAGATGTCTTGATGCCTGTAACAAATACAATACAAATTATTTTAGGGAGAAGAAATGCCTTGTGTATAGCAAAATGTTTCCTCCAATCATAATGCTTTGTCTCACTCTGAAAGTCCTGTGAGAAAGGAGCTTTTTATCCCTTGGACTCCTGTCAAACCTGGAGAAGTTGGATACACCTTCAGGGCAGGATTGGGTCTACTTTAGAGCATTTAGAAATATAGAGACAATAGCAAAAAATAGGAATCTCAAACCATAGTCTATAGTTTTTGGGTTTATTCTTGCAATAGACAAGCTACATGCTGTTTCCTGCTCACAGCTTTCAGCAAGCACACAATTTAGTCCTTAGTATGTAACAAGGAAACTGTAGTTTCTACTAGGAAACTAAGGACTGCACACTGACCATGTTTTCTCCTTATAAATAACAGATCACAGACTAGAAGTACTGTCTTACTGTCTCTCCCAGATTATATTGTTATCTCCATTGTGCATTCTTGATCAAATGTCTCATCCTCTGAGTGATTTTTATATTAGCTTGCAATACATCGCCTTTAAAATTTAATGCTTCCAAGTTGGTTATTTTCCCCTTCAACTTCCCAACTTAACTTCTGGTAATCCTTTTGAAACTCCAGAAACTTAGTTTCTTTCTAGCCAAGCAAAGCATTAGAAGCCGCTAAACTCTGGTTCTCTTATCATAGAATTGTGGAACACTTTGTGTGGGAAGGGACCTTTAAAGGTCACCTAGTCTAACCCCCCGTGTTACAGGTAGGAACAACTTTCACCAGACCAGGTTGCTCAAAGCAAATTAGGTCTTAAATTATCAATGGCAAAGATACATAAACAAACAAATTAAGAAACTGGGATGAATAAAAACAGTACTAGCAAACTAAGTTAGTTACTTTTATTCTTTCCTTTTCCAAGCACTGGTATAAACAACCATCATCTAGGAGAATTGTAGCATGTTGCTGAGCCACTGGATCAGCCTGAATGATGAATAAAACAAAACAAATGGGCTTCAAAATCCAAATGCAATGGGCACTCCACTAGTAAAAATTCTGAAAGGGAGGCTTTGTAATTATTTAAAAGCTGTAAGCAAAAGGATATAAAGCTTGCAGCTCCTCACTAGAACTTGCCTTGTATACAACCAGAAGAGTTTCTTGGTAGAAACTGCTTCTTCAAAATATTGAGACACAAGCTATATTTCAATGGCTAGACTTAGTGATAAATGCTTTAGAAATGGAGCAGGTAAATCAATCTCTCACCCCTTGGTACTGTCAGCCCGATCTTCTGAAATGAGGAAAAGCAATAGGAAAGGCTTTGCATCTTGCTAATAGCTTCTAAGCCATGAGGGACATTGCAACAAGGCTGCATGCCAATAGATGTTCAGCTGCTAGAAAGATATATATTTTGAAGTTAAACAAATCAAATACATGAATTATATTATCTGGATGTAATGCTGCATTGATTCAAGTGAAATTTTGCTGTTGTTTTAGTACTCGAGGTTGTAAAATTGATCAAGAACAGTCTTACATATCAGACAGATTTCAAATACTGGGTGGTACGCAGCTCTCTCAAGCAACTGATCCCTTCTAACAGACTGTGCCTCAAAGAAGCCTCAGTGCAGCTGCACAACCCACCTGAAGCCCATCTCGTGTACCCCACACAACAAGTTTAGAAAAAATTTTATACCCCATCAGTTTCTGGTAACTCGAGGTGATGTAATGGGTTTCTCACCCTCAACATGTCACATCTGGTTAAACCCACTGATGATCTTGAAAAAACGTAACCAACCAACCTTGTGTGTTTTCAGTATATGAAGTTCTGATTAAAATAGAGTACTGAGATATTACTGCTTTGGAAACAATTGGAAATGAGATGTCTGCCACTCCAGCTTTCTCTTCTATGTTACATCACTTCCCAAGAATCATTTGCTAGTTTGACATGTCTCAGCTTATTATTGAGTATTTTTATTTGAAGTATTTTGTAAAACTTCTTGAAAAATTGTGGAAGTATGCAGACACTCAAGAACATATATTCCATGTTAAGAAGCCTCCTGATCTAATGTAATTCCAATAAGTAAAGGTGTTTGGGTTATTCAAAATAGCTCAAAGGCAACAGATACTCTCTAATATTGAACAGAGATTCCTAGAAAGGATTAATCATGACAAAGTTACTAGATATAACTAAACCACAAGAATCTTTTTTTTCTTCTTTTTTTTTTGCCAAAACAAATGGTAAATTTGGGAATCACTGTGATAAACACTAAAAATCTTGTCATGAAGTCAATATTCTAGCCAAACATATCACTAAAAATTAATATTTATTGTATATTAATTGGAAAGTGTTAATAGAATGTTACTGTTTTATACTGTTAATGTATACTGTTAATGGAATGTTAACAACATTTTGCTGCTTAATATGGTCCAGCTGTTGGTACTTTTTAAGTTTTCTGTACCAAATGTTTAATAAAATGCAACAACTTTAGTCAAGTTATAGAAAACCTGGATAAACTTAAAAAATCGTTTGACAGAAGTGTGATGAAGCATGGGAAAGTAGATGCTATAGTTCTAGTGAAAGTGTACACAGGAATTGCTTTTGCTACATGTTTTTATTATAGAAGATCTCAGCAAGGTTAAGAAAAATGCACATAACTAAAATGCCTACATTCAAGACAGAAATGAAAAAAAAAAAATTAAAAATGTTGAACCCCCCTAATTCTTAATAACTCAGCTAACCTAGCAAAGGCTTGCTGTTCTTTGAAATGTGAAGACAATTTTTCAGCTGTTGCAAACAAAATCTAACACTTGCAGTAGTGAACAAAGTTGTCTTCATCTTGTTAGTGTTGCATTTGTTTTTCACAGCTACTATAATAAAATTGTTTCTAACAACCCTTGACCATATATTTTTATGATCAATAATACATCATTAATAGAGAAACAGAAAAAAATGAATACTCAAACAGTGACATTAAATGGTTATGTTACAACTGTTAGGGGAAATAGCAGGTTTGAACATTTTTAATTTTTTTTCCTGTAATTTGTGGATTTCCCAGCTTAAAACACAATACACATTATAGGCTAAGTCTGAAGGACTCATTAATGACAGGTATTTAGTTAAATAAGAAAATGTCATTTTAATAACCTACAGAAACTTCCCTTAGCTAAGATTTAGAAATGATAAATCTGCTAAATTTTTAAGCCTTATTTACCTTGCACTCATCACCTAGCCTTTAATTTATTTTATAAATAGATAAAGCAAATTTGAAAAGTTCATTTGAATTACATTTTTAGCAAACATAGGTCAAAGAGGATGTGACCTTTCTCAACACATGACTTGCAGTTTCTTATCATCCATCGTATCTCTTGAAATTAACTTACATTAATTTAGCAGAACCATAAATGTTATGGGAAAGGTGACTACAGATTTTTCACAAATGTATATGTCATCTACATACATAGCAATCAGTCTTTGCAGGCATAAAGTATGTTTTTAATATTCCTCCGGAGTCAGACTAGCCAAGGATAAATGGCCTTAATGGAAGACTTCCAGAGGACAAAGCAATGTCCATCCCTTTGGCTGACTGGGGTAATGTTTCACATTCAGCTGTCTGGCATTTCTTTGTACCATGATAAATGCTGAATGCTGCACCTGATCCATTCTGAAATTTCACAGTGTTTTCATAGCATCCCAGAGTAGAACTCTGTCATTTTTTGTGACAGTTGCAAACATTAAAGAAATAAATAGGGGAAGCAAAGCAATGAAAAAATAGCTAGTTTCACCCTCCTCACTAATTTCTGACCAAAGAAGTAGTGGACTGTGGTTCATGAACTTTTGTTTTGGGGTAAAACAAAACTACTGTGCCTTCTTAGTCTTCACTTCCTATTAAAATTTAAAACTACAGACATCCCAAATAACTTTCACTAACTAACAGAGGATGAAAAAGGAATACTTTATGATAGGATTGGGAGGATGAGGACACACAGGCAGGTCTAGCAACAGAGAGTGAGAGCGTCTCAATGGAGGGTGAGAGGAAAAAAGCTAGTGAACCACTTTTCTAAGACCTATATTGAAATTAGAGACCAGTTTGTCATGGGGAAAATGAGTGTCCCAGAAGGGAATGAGAGGAACAGCTCCATGAGAGAATGGGAACAATAAACACACAAAACTTCTGCCATCAGAGGAGGAGATGAAAGCAAGCAGAGGGAGATTGATGCTTAGACTTCAGAAGTTTATGGAGTGATGCAGAGGAATTTAGTCCAAGAGTGTGCAATAATTTGGTTACTTGTCACTTTCAAAATGGACAAGAAAGATAAGAAGGAAGAAGGAGAAATGGTAGGATTAGTAGAGGTGAAAAATTTCCGTATACCCTGACAGTAATCTCTTTTGTAAATAAATATATTTTCAAGGCATGATAATATCACAAGTCAATCTCCTTTTCAGAGTTTGAGTGTATCTCATTAAATAATAAGTAAATGAAGATTTGAGGGTTCAAGAAAAGCAAGTGCTTCTACATCTAATCCAATGCCAAGCTGTCTGCTTAAATGCATTATTATTTTAAAGTGTGTCTCATCACTTCCTGCTTTATCACTGCTACAAAGAATGCATCTCTAAAATTAACATTTGGGTATGCAAATGTTTAGTTTGCATTCAAGATGGGGGCAGTCTGCACTTGAAAAATCACAACACTACTCTCCTTCAAGGTTGACGAGTTCTAAGTCTTGTTATCTTCTTCATAATAACCAGATGCTGACACTTATAGGGCCTGTCAACTTTTAGCTAGCTGAGTAATAATCATTTTAAGGGAAAATTATTAATTTTTGGGGGGCTCTGTACTCACATAACTATGTCCATTTAAGTGTTCTTGCTTGAATTTTCTGTTACTTGGGAACGTGTGAGAAGCACAAGAATGGAGGCATCTTCTTATAACATTCCAAAATGGGAAAAATATAAAGCTTTGCCCTGGATAACTGAAGCTCCAAATAAGCCAAACCAACTAGTTTACAGGATTACATGGAGATTTATCTGTCCTGTGGTCTGGCAGTGCTGTGGCACACTGGGTGGCTTCAAATCTTGCTGATGTACAACTCATATTATTGTGGTGATAACACAGCAGACAACATAAAGGTTAATCTAGCAGTTTTACAGCTATAGGCATGGGGCTTATCAGGCTTATTTCGTGAATCTGTAAAAGATCCAGGCCCAGAGCGATGCAGATGATCACTGAAGTCTGGTTTGCACCCTTTTGCTAGATCAAGATAATTTGCAAAACATCTAAAAATTTTTAATAAAATGTTTCATTAATGTGATGGAGTTCTTGACACTCCAAGATGTTCAATATCATAGCTTAGCTAAACCACTCACAAATGGGGTATAAACTAAGAAATATTATAAGACCTTTCTAGAGGGAGATTAGTCTTTTAAAAATTGACAAGTAAGCTCCGTATAATTAACAAACATAAACATTTCTGTCTCTCTGCTTGGTAATAAGTGCACATTATGGCTACTTAAATGTCAACAGCTATTTTTTGTATCATTAACTCACACAAAAGCCAGATGCTAAATATCCATTCCAGTAGAATAAATTATGGTGTAAACTTTTGAGAAACATATAAAAATTTTAGTACACAAGCAGAATTTTACATCCCTCCTATCAAGCAACCTTTTGGAGTTGACAGATCAGCTATGTGCTTCAAAACCTTTGTGACAAAACAACTTACAAAACAAAATGCGCAGATAAAACTCATCAAACAACATACTCAGAGTTCTCAAAATGTTTGCTAGCAGATAAATTATTATGGTAAATTTCAGAAGACCTTCAACATACACAGCTTTTATTTTGTCAGAGAAAAATAGAGATTGAGGGGTCTTGCTTACAGAGATCTACTCTTCACTGTCTGGATGAACTATTCATTACAGATTTAACAATTCATGATTATTTGTCTCTATGGAGTGGCTGTATCCTACTGCAATCCAAATTATTATTTCAACAAAGCAACATCTTTCTCTCCACATTAAGCATTTGGCACTTTGAAAAGTTATAACCATTTGGCTTGATACTCCAGTGGAGCCTACTGGACTGTGCGCTTTCCTGTGGGGTGTGATAGGTTGAGTAATTATCAACCCATCAGACACACCTCAGATTCTGGGAAACAAGCTGAATTCAAAAATTCCCTTTGACTCCCTCTTCCAGATCTACGAGTCTTCTCCTTTTGACATGTACATATCACTCCCAGCCACCACACCACTCTGTAAGTTCCGTGTGCCAGTTGTTAGCACGGGCTTGGGAAGAAGCCCCTTGATCTGGAGGGCGTCTGAATTATAAGTCAGCTGTGAAGCTGCAGAGCAGCTGTTTCCACAGTGTTGGCATCTGTTGTAGTGCCAGATGGAGAGGGAAGAAGAGGTGAGCAAAGCATCAGAGTGTGGTGACCACAACCAGTTGCTCTATAAGCAGATCCATGCCTGCCACACTTAATGTAGCACGAATGGCTGTCTCACAGAAGAGTTGCAAGCAGATGTAACACACCCCAGACATAGGATGACTATGCTAGCGCAGGTTTTGGACTGAAGAAACTATTCTGTATGGATGCCTGTATGCTGTCCATCTTAGCTGAAGTGGTAGCGTACTATTCAAAGTCTATTTTAATTAATAACTTATTTAATTTACTTATAAGTCCATTTTTGTTAATCGAAAATGAGTTACAAGCAAGGCTTTATCACACAGAGTTGCTGCTGGTAAATGGTACCAAGTGTGATGTGAGCAGGCTGGAGATGCTGTAAAGGTTATAACTAGCAAGTTATTGTTGATATTGAGTACGAGGCTGGTTGATATGGCTTCACATCCATCAGTTTTCTGGCATTAATAAAACAACTGTGTATAGTACAGCCTTATTTATTATTGCTTCTACCAAGGCTCTTAGCTCTCCAGTGGCTCACAGTCCGAGAGGGCTACTTATTATGGAGCAGATCTGGTGAGTTTCATGAGTCCCTTATTGAATAGGAAAAGATAGCTTGTTTCCATGGCCATTACTGCACACTTCAGAGCTTCTTTTTATTTCCTAAGTCGCAATTCCAGATTGTTCCTCTATTTCCTTTGGTAATTAAATCTTCTGGTGGATATTTACAAGTTCATGTTGAACAATATTAAGTCCAAAAAAATAAAAAGTGTACTTTTAAGTGAAACACCAAACTCTTTAACAGATAGTCGTGTTAAAGCAAATACTTCTGAATATTTTACATAATGCTAATATATTACATAATGCAATAACAAAATGCTGCAGAAAATACTTCAAAATGTCATTAAATTTAAAAACACAAATCATATTATATGGATCAAACCGTGAAGCACACTGATTTTGACTTAGTTGATTTCTCTTACCATTGAAAGAACACAGTTACACTAGAATAGTTCATGCTCAAGTGCAGTGAGAAGGGCAGCAAGAGAAATGAGATCCTAAGAGCATGTCTGGGAATAGAAAGGGTTCAGTAGGAACTTTTTGAGGGAATATTTTTCTTTTTTCCTTGTATCACAGAAGGAAGAGACAATAATTCCAAGAAGACCTTTATTTGACCTCATTAAATTGCCCAGTTTGGTCTAATCCAACTACAGCTCATAAGTTTCATTTCTGAGTCATACATATATTCCTGTTATCCATTTGTTTCATAAAAGCAATTAATTACTATCAAATTATATTTCCTGGTCAGCTCTGTGTTTCTATCCCTTGACCTGTAAAATCACGTACTCTTTTCACTATCTCCAGATTTGTCTTTATGACTGAGGTTCTTTTGATCATTTCCTTATTCTGATTGCACTATGGTAAGAAAGAGGACATTTGTGTTTACAAACAGCAACTGTCCCCATTAGTTTCTGCCTTGAAATTATGCTTGTATTTTAGTGCAAAAATTTTACTGTATCACTTTAACCTTGCTGATTATCTTGCTCACTACCTTCCTTAATAACAGACTTAATATTGCTTGCTGCCAAATCTGTCACCCCAAGCCAGAATCATGTGTTAAATTGCTTCATAATGCAGAAGGTTAATTGGTGGAGTTCACTTGAAAAAATCTCTAATAAATTTAAATATTATTAATATCTAAATCTCTTCGGTAAAAGCAAGTTTTCCCATTCTAATGTGAGTTTGGATTGTTTACAGTTGGGTCTTAAGGCATAAATATTTTCATTAATCAGGTCAGAATAACACTGGAAGAAAATTGATGAGTAGATTAATCAGTTAAATGAAGAGGAAATGCTTAATCAAGGCTATAAAATATTAATTTTTACAAATTTATTTGAAAACTTGTCCACTATTTTGACAATATATCATGACTTCCTTATTCTGCACTTTTGCTATTAAAGTGTAGTTACAAGTTCAGTATTTTATGTTACAAATTCAGATCATTTGATTAAGCATTCTAAGTTCAAAAATGTTGACCTAGCTAATGTTATGGAAATGCTGTACCAGAAATGCTACCAGTTTGCCTAACTTCTGTTTAGACTAGACTGCTCTAAACTGGTTTTTAACTAGAAACTGACAAAAAAAGTATCTCTAAAAATATTTTAAAATAGAATTTTGATACCATGTAGAAGGTTTGATTTTGGGGAACTAAACTGACAAAAATAAAAATAATAAAAATAAAAATAAAAATAAAAATAAAAATAAAAAATAAAATAAAAATAAAAATAAAAATAAAAGTAAAAATTAAAATACACTTTGCCTTTACAACAGATCTTATTTTCTGGGT
>JAWWES010000041.1:60420437-60437496 GCA_035583135.1 Lophotriccus pileatus
GTCCAAGCTTTCCTAGTCAGTGCTGACCACCATGGTTCTTCCTTATCTCTTGTATTATCATCTCCTGAGCTATCCCAAGGATCTAGAAGTTGCATCTTACCCTGTGCAAGGTTCTGGACACTGAAAGTCTGGACCAGGATGCTGGTTTTAAAATGGGATGCTGTACAGATGAAATGCATGATGTTAATCAACTAACTTAAAATTAACACAGACAAAGCATAAATAAGGTTAGAGTAAATAAAAGCCATTGGTTTTTAAAAGGAACCATAATTAACAATATAGATGCAAAGATTTATACAGTCAAGTGTCAGGTATAGAAGTATAACTCTAATCAGCTTCTTTTAAGACCCAGTTTAGCAGTGTCCCCCTCTCTGAATCCATCCAACAAGCTATTTGGAACATGTGGAGTGAGAAACTTGTTCTGTGTGCAATACATTATGTCTTCAGATTTAATTCAAAGCAGTAAACTTCAGTATGGATAAGCAGATTTCCCTCTGTACCCCATTTCCTCTTTACAATTTTCCTGCTGTATAATTAAATTGTCAAACAATCATTAGCCCATTGTAAGTAAAAGGCTTTTTTCTTCCTGGCTGGACAACTTGACAATCCACATTCAGACTTTCACAAAGCATATAACTTGACAGCCAAAGATTATTCAGTCATATGAATTGAATTAATACATTCAGCTAATTAACATTTTTTCTTTGTGACCGGACAAAACAATAGCTTATGATTTGGAGTTCAAATATAGGGTAAATTGTCCTACACCTTCCTCTCCATCACTCTGAACCTGAATTCTCAATCCTACAAATTAATTCAGTTATTCGAAATGCCAGAAAATTACCACATCAAAATCTAATGTAGGAAATCGTAATAGAAGGCAAAGATGGATTGTATTCAGAGCTCTTTCATTGACTACCTTTAAATATTCTTGCTTTTATAAAATCAAGACAGAAGCATAATATCCTCTAACTGTGTAGGAGGTTTTAAAGATTACAAAATAATTACATGACAGGAAGTGGCAAGAACCAATAAGTTCTAAAAGTTTAACATTAAAAACAGCTTATTGTGCTCCTTCATAAAACATTGTGAGTCCACACCTCAAAAGCTCCTATTCTTATCCTCAGATTGACCTTTTTTTCTCTCCTCCAACAGTGGTTCTACCAGATGAGCAGCAATGAATCCTCTGTAACTTCTTTTCAGACGTTGTTATGTTGTTGTTAGACTCAAAGAGTACCCCAGGGATCATCTTAAGTAATGTCCCCACCAAAAACAAGATCATACAGGCCTTGGCCATCCCTCACAGATTGTACCGTACCCTGATCTTAAATGTTTCTGGTAAAAGCAATTTCTCTGTATCTTCAAGTTATGCCATCTTATGCTCCACCATCCTCCCAAGTTTTCAAAGTTTTTGCATCCAAAATCATCTGTGATGAAAAACAAATTGATTTCTTCATGCCTGGGAAAACATTTGATGATCACTGATATTGTAACTCCACATAATCAAGTCACCCTAGTCTACCACCTCTCAGTAAGGCAGTTCCCTCATAGGTCATGCTTTCTAAATCCATCATTCACACTGCTGGATTCTCTTTACTTTCTGTTTGCCTTAAAAATGCAGTTCCCAAACAGACACAATATACATTCAAAGGAGTTAAGTGAGGAATGTAACTAGATGTTTTCTGTACAAACTTCTGCTTCATGAATCTAAAATTAAAACTACTTTCCCACTATGTCTTTTTCCATTGTGATGCTTGCTTTCTTTAGGGAAATATATCCAGTTACAAATTTCAATTTGCTTTCTTTTTTCTTAGGTACAGAGCTGTGGTTCATAAATACTTAGACACAACCATTTAGGTTTCTGAGCACCTCTCCAAACTGCCACTAACACTTTTAGCATTTTTCCCAAAATACTTAAAACTCTTTTCGGCTTTGTACAAGCCATAAATTAAAAGATATAGTCTCCATTCTATTATGCACATTTTTCATCAAGAAACCAAGTAGAATTTGACCAAACATGAGTTCTTAAGGAAATTTACTCAGCATGTCCTCCATGTTAGATGTGGATTTGCTTATAAAGAAGTTTTCAACTACTCCTATAGCTACCCAAAGACAAATACATGCACATTGTATTTCCTCAATTTTTGAGATTCTGACATTGAAAAAATGTCTAAGAATTTTTTAAGAGTTAATTTGCATCTATATCTACTGTTTTTTTCCTTTCTACACTAGACTGGCACCCTTCTCAAAGAAGGTAATCATAAAAATCGATATGATCTGTTTGTGACAGTTCCTTGTTGGCTCATGTTACAGCTTTTATATTTTGTTGGTGCTTGAAATTACTTCAATAATTTATTTCATATTATTTCCAGGAAACTAGACTGCTTGATCGAGAGTTCCTTTGCTCCTCTTAAAAAAAAATTATGAAAGGTTTGTTTTTCTTAGTCTTCCAGGATCTCTCCCATCTGCAGCTTCCAGGGGATAATAACTAATGATTCAGAGATTACTTTGTTTCATTTATTGGGATGAATGTCATCAAACACGGAGAACTTTAATGTACCAAACTTACATAAATATTCCCTGAACTGTTCCCTTCTCTACTCCAGCTTGAATTCCAAACAACTTGTTAAAATTAATTTGTTAAAGTATCCAGTGCAATCTACCTTTTCCATGAAGATTAAAGCAAACAATTAATTTGTGTTTTCTGTGATGAAAGAAAATGATTCTTTTTCTCTGTAGAACATTTTGTTCAACCTCTTTTCTCATTTTCGTTCTTATTTCTAATGTATTCACTGAAAATTTCATTTCTTGCCATGTCCCTTGCTACTTGGAACTCAGATAGTGTTTAAATTATCTTACTTTAACCTTATAAGCTTGTGTAATTCCATTGTATTCATCCTTATATATGAACCAACTTGCATTTATTAGTTTAAATAGTAGGCATTTCCCTAGGCAGCTGGCTGGGAATGCTTGTTTGTGCAGCTCCATGAACATGGCTATGGGGTGTGTCACTTCTGATGACCAGGCAGAAACTGGTAAAAATTGTGTGAGTAACATCTTTACTCTGAACAGCTCTTGCAGAGCCTGCGCCTCTCCAGGTCCTGAGAATCCCAGGGAGCAAGGCAGGCTGCAGGGCACCTTGGCAACATGGGGGAAGTGATGGAAATAGAAACTGGGGGCCAAATACATAGATTTTACTTATTACATATTTAAATCTATTTTGCACCCGCTATATGGCCTCTAACAACTTCAACAGTGATTTATGAGTTGTCGTTCTTATCCCCTCACCCGTCCAGCTCCCATTCCCTTACTTCCACAAGGGTTTTCTCATGACAGTGGCATTCTGGCTATTGTCAGAATTGCTGGAAGGACATGATCACAGAAATCAGCACTAACACCATTTCTGAAAGTGATATGAAAAAATTTGCATTAGACATTGAAAGTTGCTGGTGGCAGATGGCACAATGTACAATATCATGCTTACCATGTCCTAACAGAGAAATGCAGGGTCATGCTCAGCTCATTCTGAAAAGTAACATTAAGTCTTTAACTGATATCTGTATACCTTTTCCCTGAAAATATTTCTTCATTTTTGCTTTTATTTTAGTTTCTGTAAGTTACTTTAGTACACAAAGCTGTTATAAAGACAACACCGGTAAAAAAACTAACCAACGAACCAACTAACCAACCACCCAAAATACCAATCAAAAAACAACCAACAACAAAAACAAACAAACAAAAACACCCCACATGTATTTTAAACCAATAATTCTGAATTATTTTGAGGGGAAAAAAGTCTCTGACAACAAAAGAAAACCCATGCGAAGGTAAGGTTGAAATTGAAAATTCAGTTTCATTTTCAGCATTACCTTTTTTTCCTTTCTCTATAAGCAGAACATCAGCCAAATTTTATGCTTCAGAGCAGATGTCAGCAGGGAAAGTCTGTATAGTCCAGACAGACAGCATGTCAAAAGTAAATTAGCAAATTAGCAATAATTAATTGTACACATTCAATCTTCTGTTTAACTAAGGTATGGGAAGTTTAGGTCAAAGTTTTAGCTCTGCTGATGGTCTGCTTTGTGGGTTTCATTAGAAATCCCTTTCCTACCTTTATCTTTTGGTTTTGCTTTATAGTTAAGGCTTTGTGGGGAGGAAACTGCCTCTGTGTGTGCAGAGCAAGGTAGCCTAAGAAAACAGGATCCTGAAACCATCTGGGACCTTTTCTTGCTCTTGCAGTATCACACAACAAATAATCCATGATAAATTTCACTTTCTTTCTACAAAACCATTGCTGAGACAGATTTTGTTATGTATTATAAATGCAATGCAGGCTTCATTGCAGCCTCTGCCAATAGTTTTTTATTCTTCTGGGGTTTGAATGCCACATTGAACTGCCTCGAGTCACTAGCATTGCTTTGTCCAACCATTAGCTGAAAATACAGTTTCCAGGGCTGGATTAATCTAATCTTCCCTGATCATGTACCAAAATAAGAAGGGAAGAATCATAACAAATGTTGCTCACATACTCATTCAAGCCACTTAAGAAAACAGGGAATGATTTATGTGGTCATATGCATTCATCCCATCAAGGGTGAGCATATTCACTTCAATTTGAAGGTCATCTAGCCAAGGAGAACAGGTTGTTCTCTATGCAGTTCTAATTCAGGCAAAAGCCATAACTTCTGACCAGTATTTGTGGGAAAACAGTCTCATTAATGAAATGTATGAAGACAGGAAGGAAGGAGGGAAGAAAGGAAGGAAAGAGAGAATTTGAAGAGTTTTCAGAGTCAGCTATCCACATGTTTTGTTGAAATTGGTATACCAGTAAGCTATACAAAAGGAAGGTTTCAGATGCATTTATATACATGGAATAGTTTAAAAGAAAAAAAAAAAGAACAGGAGAGGAACTAAAGAACTAGTGGACTTAAAAAGCTATAAAAACACAGTCCTATCACAGGGGTGCTTCTTAGTAGGGCAGACTCTCCTCCAGGGCAACAATTCAGAAAGCATTTGACGACTTGAGGAACTAGAAGATGCGGTTTTGACAGACTTTTCTTCCCTCCTTTGGCTTTTACCCTGGAGACTGGCAGTTTGGTTAACATCAAAGTTATTCAATTAAATGTAAGTAGATGAATGTATAGGTTAGGTCAAATTTATTCCAAGTGTTCTGATCTTGACTAAGAGGTATAAATTAAGAGAAACTTAATGAAATAAAAAATATCCCTGAGGTTGTCTGCCGAGGCAAAAAGGAGTAGCATCTAGTTCAGAGAGTGTGACCTATGCTACTGTATTTGCCTCTCACATAAGGGTTATTACTTGTACAAATTATGCTTGTTCCCTTTTAAAACTTATTGAGGGTTGATTAAATTTTTTTTGTAGGCAGCACTTGAAATATGCAAATTACTTTTCTTCTTCAGGAGTATTGGTTTAATGGGGACCAACAAAAGCTCTGTCCCCTAGCAACAGCTCTCCACAAGCTCTCCTGATAAATCAGTGCCAGATAGGTGAAACACATAGAAGGGACAGAGATATTAAATGTGTTTTATTGGTCAGGGTCACTTTTTTGTCCATGCAGAGGTCAACTTAACTCATTAATTAATTAAAAAAAAAAAAGGAAAACAACATTTGCCATCTTGCTCAGAAGGTCTGAAAAGTTTTGTAACAATGAAATGCTATAAAACACTACATTAAATGACTACTTTGAAGACTTAATGAAATCTAGGTGTTTCATTGTGAGTAATATAGTGATAGCTTATTTAAATGACTGTAAACTTTGCTTATCGTAGAGAACTGATATCTATACGGTTTTCAAGGTCTAGTTCAGAGTAGTCTGGCTCATTTGTATGTTGTTTCCAGAAACATTTGAGCAAGTAATACATTTCAACCTGAACCCCAATTATAAGTGTAAAATTCTGCAAAATTTTGGCTTATTTAAATATCACATTTAGAAATGTTACATTCACAATTTGACAATAGTACATTTTCTCCTTGTTTTATGCACAATGATCCTTTCCTATGGTAAAAATTATTATGATAAGGAAAAACAGCAACTGTAAAAGGAAAATTCATTTTGCCATTATTTGGGTGCCAGAATTAAAAGATTAAGCAACATGAATATATATAATACAGTTGGATTATCTCTGCATTTGCAAGGATTATCAACAGGTGACTATCAGCAGGCGATTATCAACAACTTTGAGTGGATTTGCATAGTGAGAATGAAAGAAACTGCTCTAGCTTGACCCTTTTAAACTTCGCATTTCTTATCTTAATACTTGAAGGACCACTGCTGTTCAAAATAATTGAAAAAGAAAACTCTACTTTTATATTTCATTCTTAAATGTCAACAAATCTTCTTTTTGATCAAACTCTCCAGAAAACCTCTAAGAAACACGCCAAGAACAAAAAGTTTCATCCCTCAAATGGATGGATAAAACTGCTATAAATTCAAGGTGACAGATAGAAAACATTGAGTAATATGCCTCAGTGCAGCATTGGATGTAATTTAACTCAGAATTTGTTGGGCCATCCATAAGTCAGTTACACTTTGGAAACGTGAAAGAACACAACGATGGAAGAAGTCTGCCATGAAGGAAAGCAAAGTCCTGCCTCAGGAAGCGGCAGGAAATTTTCTAGCACCATAAAGGGTCCCATTAACATCTCTATAATTTGATCTTATATCCAATATTGGTAGAAAGCTGATTACCCATTCCGTACACCCTTCAGCTGTAAATATTTCAGACTTGACTGGTTTATGTCCCTTCCCCATAACAAAGTTACAATCTCTAAAATGTTTGTAACCTATACAGTTTGTTGTAAAGGCTAAATGTCCTTGGCTTGAGAAAGAAATTGTACTCAAGAAAACAACTTTGTTCCACTTTGGCAGATTAAATTCAAAAGAAATACAGTATTAGTATCCAGGCAATGCAGTCTGTCAAAATAAAAGGCAGGCAAGAACTTTTACAGCTGAAGTAATGGACAATGAAAGCCAAGGGACCAACTGAAAAGTAGCTGTGCTTAATTCAAGCAACTTAAAGTCACAAGTGCCTTTCTGAGCTGGAAAAGCAAGTCTGAGAAAGCCTTCATACTTCACTTGTGCCTCGCAGTCCCTTTTGTGTCCCATCTTGTTATGGGGGCATCTGTTCTGATGAAAATAGAACAAGGTAGCATTTTTAAATGTTGTAGGAGCCCTGAACAGACTCAGTGTTTCCACTCAGACAATCATGAGAACTCTCGTAGTCTTTTCACTGGCATCACACACTAAGACACAGTCCCTCACACAGTGCTTTGGCCTTGTTACAGCAGAAGGTATTTCTCAAGCCGTTATAGAAGAAACCAGGAAGGTGCAAATTCAGTGACAGATTTGTTTGTTTTTCTGACAATCTGTCTGTGATTGTGCATATATCGAGGAGTTTTCTTATAAATATGAGGCAAAAATCCCTCTCTGTAATAGCAATGCAACCAGGCTGGGACCTCCAACCAAAAGCTGGAACAGGAATACAAATGCAGAGAGGCAATATAAAATAAAGTACATTCTTAGAGCATAGCCATCAGCTACAGTTGGCAGGGGTATCCTGAAAACCTTTAAGGACAGAGATCCCAGAAGCTCTCTGGGCAATCTGTTCCTGTGGTTAACTAATCCTGTATGGAAAAAAGCTACCTTACACCTAGCTGGAAGTTTCCTTGCTTCTTCTATTTTCCCGCTGTGGAGCTCTGCATGGAGCCTGGCTCTGTCTTCTCACTAACACCTTGTAGGCATCTGGAAACTCCTGACCTTCTTTTTGAAGGTCTTCACTTTGTGTTTACTTTTTATTCACTTGGATAAGTGGTGAACTATTAACACAGATCAGAGGAGGGGCACCCCTTATTACACTTTGTAAGAAAGCAGTGGACTACTGCTTTTGTTGGCTGTGTTTGTGGCAATGCTCAGGCCTCATGGGACTAAGAGCTTTGTACATTGCAGCCCATTCCTGTCCCTGAGAATCCAAAGTCTACAAAGAAGAGCTGGAGAAAAAGGGACAGTAAAGTGATTAGGGAACACAAAGTTTACAGTGTTCAGTTCATATCGTCATGAAGGTCTCCAGCCAACTCTTGTTTTGTTCACAGAGTACATATATTCTGCTATTGCTTGAGGAAAAAAAGCTGTCCCTCCTCATTTTTATCTCTCTAACAATAAGTAAATTCAGGATGGCGGTCAATAATTTTCCTCATACTTTCAATAGTTACAGTAGGGGCAAGGAAAAGACAGGCTCCTATATTTCCCACATCCATGTGCCATTCCTTTTAGGGATTATTTTTACCCATAAGGAAAGTGATCAGTGTCAAAAGCCAATCAGTCCTTGCCTCCCCTGCAAAAACAATCATTTCCTTAAGCCACACTCTTTTGGTTTGTTCTAAGTTCGTTGACATCCCGATGTCTACTTATAGCCTGCAGAGGGATTCAAAGCATGTTACATAGATTAAGAGATGAAAGTTCAAATAAACCCCTTGCCTGCAGGACATTATTTTGGTCATTTATATTTGTCTGGAACGGGCTCCGGAATGCTGGCACCAAGCAAGTGGGCAGCACTTGACTGAAAGAGCAACTTACCTGTTGCAGAACTTTTCTTGCCCAGTTTCAATCTTTTTCTTAACAGTGTAAATTATTGCTATGACTTTACTTAAGTCACCTTAGGTGGCCATGTTTTCTACTACCTCCCACTGATGCCAGCAAGACTTACCATACCCTGCAAAACAAGTACATGCTTTGGAAACTTTTCCCCCACTAGGCAGGAGTCCAGCAGTAACTCTGTGGCAAGGGCTATGGGACTAAAGTCATAAGTGAGCTACAGTATGATATTTGATTGTGGTGTCTCAGGATATCAGGGGTGTGCCTGTGCTCATTCCCTGAGTGGTCTAAAAACCCCCAAAGAGTCACACACATAGATGGGACAAAGAACTGGTTTGCAGCAGTTGACCAGCTTAAAACTTGGTGATTGACTGAACGTGAACCACCCTCATAACTAGAGAGACCTCAAAGGTCTCACCTTTGTAACCCAGAGACATCCAGGAAAAATTTTGGGCAGTTCTTGTTATTTCCCCAGGCAGGTTCTGCTATGCCAGTTCAATTTTATGTGATGACCATGCAAGACAGTCAAGACACTTTCCCTGAAAAACAAAGCATCATTACCTTCTGGAGTAAACAAGGAAGTGATTTTGGCCAGAGCATCAAGTTACCAATAGTTTTATCATAAGGCTATACTGTATGCAGAGAAAGTTTTGCAATCCTGGTGGATTGTCAAAATTAGGTTGCAAACAGAACATCTTATAAAATAGTGTTAACATTACTTTTAGGAACAAAAATCTTAAGCTTTTTCTTTTTTTTTTTTTTAGCTGAAAAATGTCCAAATATGGAAAATACATGGGCTTCTACAGAAGGGTGGGGGGAAGTATATAATCCTTCAAATAGGACACTTTGACGGGAAATGAAATTCCTCCATTCTCTGAAATTAACTGGGATGATACATTCCAGTTAGACAAAACCTTCATGTTTTTCCAATAATACACTATCTCCTGTTACAATAAAATAAAGAAAAAAGAAAGAAAGTTTGGATAGAAACAGCCTATCATGTGCCTTCTGATGCTTCAAAGCATAAAAATTTCAAAATATTCCCAAGATTATTTTTTTAAACTATGCAGTTGAAAGTAGAAAAATCCATTATCTACTTGATTACCTGTAACATGGGAATTAATCTGCATCAGGGCTCTCTGAAAAAGAAGAAAAGGGCAAATAGTTTGAAAATCAACAATCTATCATTATTTACATAAGGCAAAGTGAATCATACTCGAATTTCCCCTCTATGTTGAAGATTGTATTTAGAAATTTGCAGTCAATTTTCCTCACTTATCAGAAGTTCAGAATGACCAGAAATATTGCTTGCTGTCAGCATAAATATATGTAACATGGAGACCCATCCGTACAAATGGGTCATTTATTTTCCTAGATACTGTAAATATTTTAAAGTTCTCAAGTTTTTTAAATCTCTGTAGCTCTTTTGTTAAAATTTTCTGGTTACTTTTGTTTTCACAGTGAGGATTTCCCACCTGTAATTTTTAGATTCTTTAAAGACAGTGACAAAGTCAAAAATACTCTGAGTAACTGAATAACATTGGAATCTGTGAAGATCTAGGTAGAAAAAGAATTAAAACAAATACATTTTTACAGAAAATGCATAACTGTGTAAGGAGAAAAAAATAACTTGGTAGTCTAACACACATTACCTCTTATATGACTTAACATTTTTAATTTGAACACATGAATCCATTTTTACCTGAAATTTCACTAAACTCAGCTTTCAGTGTTTCAAAAGACATGTTGAATATTCAGGAATGTAAGCCTCGTTAAAAGGTTGAAATTAGATAAAGCTGGATGTGGAATGTTTATATGAGCAAGAATATATAGTATCAGATGAACTGTGTATGAGGAAATACTCTCATTCTCTGAGTTTCTTAAAAAATGTGACATTGGTTATGTCTCATCCCATCTCAACAACAGCAGTTGAAAGAATAGGCTTGAGTAGGTTGCAGAAACTTGGTAAATACTGATTCTACTTAGGCAGAATTTAAAATTAAAATTTATTACAATTGCACAATAAATATTTTGTGAGCAGTTTTTTTTTAAAGTAATGCATAGTGTAAATTGATGCTTTATAACGGAATTGTACATTGAGGATACTAAAAGGATGCATTTAAGATAAATATATAAGAAATATTAAAGAAAATAGTGTTTCCCAGAAAGGTCCTGCAAAAACATGGGGGGTTAAAGTTTCAAGAAAGATCATCCTAACACTGAACACTGCATGATGGCATTTGTATATTCTTGAAAAGTGATTAAATTCTTTCTGCTTTTCCACATGCAGGGGGTTTCTGCAGGCTTTCTTGTTACATTTGTGCTTTACTCTCTGTTGTTTTCTGCTTGTTGGTTTTGCTGGATTCTCAGTTTCCTCTGTTTAGTATAATGTTTTCTGAAAGCCTGAGTGATTCTGGTTTTAATGTTAGTTCAGCTAACTCCACCAGCCTTCCTTATTCAAATTCTTATTCAATCCCATTCTCTTTTCTGTACCTTATATACATTCTTTTTTAGTAGGTAGTTCAGAATTCCTCAAACACCTGTATTAAAAAATCTGTCCTCCACTGATCCTTCAGTGATTGATTGAAAGTCATTCACCATACTGTTGTTAGAAATCAAATTTTTCCTAGTACCTATGGCCAACAGATTGTTTGCCACGTCTGGAGATTTTTAGCTCTTCTGTAGAATTGAGTAGTTCCCTTTCTGTGTTCTGGACACTATTTCAGTCTGTTTTTAATCTTTCTACCATGTGGCATGAAGCAGAGACCACAGTGCTCAAAGAACCTCAACTGCACTTGCTGGTCCGTGTGCATCAGCAAATGACAGTGACATTGACTCTGCTCTGTAGACTGTCCCTCAGAAAGCAGGTTCCAAATATTAACTGAGCTTCACAGGATATTAGTGTGCTTAGAAATACTCTGTATGGGATTGTCAACAGGACTTCTCTGCAGAAAACATTTATTAATTGGTTATGGAGACATCCATTTGAATTCCCCTCACAGAAAGGTGCACTGAATCTGCTGCAGATACCAAGTAAGGGTCTATATCTATTCACAATATTTCCCTAAACCAGCTGAAAGTAAAGTAATACTACTGGCTTCACCTACAGCACCCCCAGATTGGTTGCCTTCTGGAACCATTATTGTCCATCATGCCTGTGCTGACTCCAGAGGGGGTCATGTCCTCGTTGGGATGAGCACCAGTGATGCAGCTTCACTGGAAGGTACCCCATAAAGCAATATAATGGAAGGTGCACCTCAGCTCCTCATTCCAACTTTCTGCAGCCCAGTAAATGATGAAACCCTTTGGGAACTCATCAGCAGAGCATGCCCAGCCTTCTCGTGACCTTGTTAGTGACTGCCCCATCAAAAAGGACACTCATGCTGCACCCCATGCATAATCATAACCAGCAGCCAACATTGATGCCAATCATAACCACCAAACACATGAGCAAGAAGCTGCCTGAGCCTCCTGCACAGCAAAAGGACCCCCCCTGGCACGAAAATATGCAGCTTTATGTTCTAGCCTTCAGAAGCCGGCAGCCTGACACCACGGCCAGGGTCCAAACATACTGAGGGATGGGGCTCCTCAAAGCTCACAATGAACTTGTTTGCCCTGTTGCTCAGCTCCTACTAGACACAATTACCCTTCAGTGTTTGTGCTGGCTTCACCCCTTCCTCTCCTCCACCAACCAGTTTGGGGCACTTACTAGGAAAGCTATGGGCTGTGACACTATTGCCTTATCTCACGTTCAGGACCATGACAAAGAGTAGATTGCCAGTAACAAATTCCCAGTAACTGGATGAGTGACAAAAAGACTTCACTAGCAGTGCCATGAGGCGTTACTGCTGCTGGAGGTCCCTGGACAGTGCACATGGGTGCTCTGGCACGGCAACCCAGCTGCATCCCAGGGTCTGCTGAGGCCCTTCACCAGGGATGAAGCCAGTCTAAGGCAGCTGCTATGCTGTGTCCATCTCTCCCATTTCTCTAAACAGTGTTTCCAACAAATTTTGGTCTCCTGAGCCTTGTGAAGGTCTTGCAGTATGCAGCTCCAGACCAACCTCAGAGGAAAAGGTCAAAAAGGGATCTAAGAAATAGGCCCATGGGTTTATGACCATAGAGGAGATGCACACTGACTTATCCTGAGGCAGAACCACCTTTCAAAGGTAAGAAAAGGAAGAAAATTTCAGGATGCAACAGCGATACAAGGCTTTGGAAAGGTCATTTCCAGCAGCGACTCAGAAAACCACAGCTCTGGATTGCAAAGTCCTCTGCCTTTTCCAGACATAGGGCAAATGCCACTTTTAATAGGAACATGTTTGATGAATGGCTGCTTTAGCTTTCCTGATTGGAGTTTTTTTGAAGTTGTAATAAACAAAACAAATTAAATACAGTCCTTAATTAAACCTGGATCCTATTAGCCTGCCTACAGTAATATTGCTAAACCCTTGATAGGACCTTTCAATCTCACAGAAGCAGAATTAAATGCTCGGGCTGCAGATTTTGGAGGATGGGGCAAGAATATTGGTGGACTTTGTTGGTTTTTTTCTTTATCTTTACCTTAAATAAACCCACCCTTTCAGCTTTCTGAGGACATTGGGGAGGATTTCTGCACCCTTACCCGAGTGCTGTCCCTCCCTTGATCTGTTTACAGTGAAAACTTGTTTGTGAAAACATTAAGCAGAGTCACTATAGTGAAATCGTATTGCTTTCATAGTGTCTGTACTGCTGCCATTTAAATGTTTAGAATTATGTTGACTGGGATTATAATGAGCACTGATAGCACAAGATATTGATGTATGATTCAATTACAACATAATTAGTTATGCATCAGATGTTGAGCTGTCTGTATTGCTAATCTGACTCTGGAATGACACAAATGTTTCATTCAAGACTTAACTGAACTGGGGCTGGAAGAGAGAAGGCTGGTTCATACACTTGAAAAGCATTAGTGGGTTTATGCTTTTGGTTTTTTTCTGGGGTTCCTCTCACAACAATGGGTCACTATGTTGACACAGATTCACAAATGATACATATCATGAAAAAGGAGATCCTGAAAAGTCACAAAAATCCAGTGTGAAGTTCAATAAATTAAGTATGTTCTGATCAAAGAGCCACACCAGAAACTTATTTTTCACTGATCTGTTCATGTTTCATTTGATCTTGTGAAATCTTCAGTGTATGTTGGTCAGCTCCAGCAGTAGTTTGCGCCCCTGTTCTGGCAGGGACTGTACTCCTCAAATACAGTCACACAAGGATCATCTTCTCATACCACTAGCGGGACTGATTGCTTCAAAAAAACATACTTCAGATTTTGGTAGCTTATATAAAAATCGTCTCCAAAAGGATACCAAAAAACATTATTATTGCTGCTATTATTATTATTATTATTATTATCTTTATTGTTATCCTTTATTTCTGTAGCCTGTATTACACTACCTTATGTGGCCAACAAGTTGAAGAATAAAGCATATATCATTTGGGCAGAAGGGAAACACTTTAAAATGTGACATTGATTGAAACCTGAAATCTAAAACAAGCAAATACATTGCCCAGCAATCTTTTCCACTGTTGACATTTTTTTTAACTTTGCTTTAAAATACTCTTTTAAAAATAGAAATTATATGGAAATTACATACAAATTTTATCTAGAAAACTTTGGAAGAAGTTACAGAATTTTGTAACAGAATTTTTCTGTTACAAAATGAAACAGGTAAAGTCACACCATTTGCAAAATGTTTACATTTTGAAGGAGAAAATTATTCTGTTACTGTGTAGTTTCTAGGGCCTTTTTTCATATTACTCTTGTGTCCTTCATGTATTAAGGAATAATAAGATATTTTTACTGGTCCCTCGTAAGTCTTTGCCCAAATAATGTAACAGATTCAGTCTCCCTAAATAACATAAAACTCCTTAGTACCTCTTTGTGCTATTCCCACTGAGACTGCACTGAAATAGTGTATTTCAAGTGAGCAGAAATAACTGCACATGCTCAAAGCAAATGGTTTTTTGAAAAAATTCCACCAAAAGAATCTTTTTAGAGAGTGATTAAATCATAAAGGAAGTCTTCTGATAGATACAGTAATATCTTCTATTACCTTTACCCAGGGTAGCACATCTAACATTTTCATTTAATGTTATTTCTATGTAACTGACATTTTATGAGCAATCTCTGGGGCAAGTCTGTCACAGCTCTTCTAAAGGGTTGCAGCCAAGCACCTTAGATAGCAGAAATTGAATCTAAAAGTCAGCTTGGGTAATATCATTATAATCTCAAAATTATGGATGATCTGGACAAAAAAAGTCAAAAACTTTTGCAGTGCATGTAGTATTCTTAAGCAAGACTAACTAGACTAGTAGCATTCATACATGGAGAAACTCAGAAAGAGGGAGAGAAGCAAAAAAAACATGCACTCAGTCACCTAGACCACCAGTGGCAGAGCCAGGGGTAATTCCTGCAAAAATCCTGATGTGCTCAATTCTGTTGAAGTACTCCATCTGTTTGGCCATAAGAGAACTTTTTATCTGAAGAAACAAATCAGAACATTTAAAACACAGCCTGGCAACAAAATCTCTGCAGAGAGAGAAAAATGCCCTGGTGCAGATCCACTGGCATGAGTGAATTTGCATATGCATAGGGGCGATCTTATTACAATACCAGGACTTAAGTCATAAATCACAGTCTTAAACCAAGACATTTTGACATCCTTCCTCATAATCCTTCTACCAGGTAGCTAAACAGAGAGGACGTATAATTTCTTCCTGCTTTATCAGGTGAGGATGCAGAACTCTGAAATCCTAACAGGTCTGCAAGTTTTGTAACTTTGGGGTCACCTGCAATCATAAATAAAGAATGAGTCACCTGTCCTGGTTCAGAACTGCCAAATCCATTCCACCCATCAAATACGTGATTCTCTAAGCCTGAACAATTCATGGTAATGAGGAGCAGATGTATTCAACCTTAGCTACACTGTTACAATTTCTCCTTTCAGGATTCACAGCTCATTACAGAATGTTGGAAGTAACTGCTTATTTCATCAGTCCAGACATTTTTGCATATGTTTGCAAATTATTTGTTCAAGGCATGTTACTCTTGTAAGTAGAATCTGTTCTGATTCAACCAAAAGCCACAATCCAGAGGAATAAGTGTTCATTAGGATGAGCAGCTCACAGAATGCAAAGAGAAATCTAATAAATACAAGATTGGTATTTCTTAATGTTTACTTATGTTTTGCATTCAAAGCATCATCTTTTGAGAGATTATGACACATATATTGCTAGATCTTAAGGCTCTCTTATGCCCACATTTTCCACCTGACAATTTTAGCAAGGTAAACTCTGCTACACTTGACTAGTTTTCCTGCAATTTCACCTGTGCTTGTTTTATAGATGTTTTTCCTAATCTACCCACATGATCAGACACACCTTTCCTCAGTTAGGTCTCTCTTCTGTTTAAATTTTGAGTACATGTGGGCAGGAAAGTTAAAGCAGTGCTTATGTATGGGCTGCTTTGGATTTACTGCAGGAGAAGCAAAGGATGTTTTATTGAGAAGGCCAGAAAGGGTTAAAAATCTTTTAATTTCCCTATATGCACATAGCTCAGGCCCTAAACTTCCACCTAACTCTCCCTCTACTGCTTGGCAGCACATAAGTTGCAACAGATGCACAATCTCTCAAGCAAAGCTGGTAGCAGTGACATTTTTTCCATGATATCTTCGAGGGAATATTTTGTACTTCTAAAAAGTAGTAATTGCACAGTGTTCTATAAACATGATGCATCTAAGTGGCGCTGGTGTCACATCTGCAGATACAGCGCTGGAGCACTAACTGCTGGGATCTCTCCTGCCGCCTCTTGAGGAATTTAGTTTAAAGGGAAAGAGATCTGCTTCTGAGGGTTCCCTACTGCACGCTGAGTTCAGGAGGTGAAGGTGCTTAATTGTTGTCTGATAGCAGCTCATTATTGTTATGTTCACTCCCTACATTTTCACTCTAAAGAACAAACGCTGTTTCTCGCAACTACTTGCTTACATATTTATCCTTGTAAATTCTTTCCTTGTAGCTCTAAAACCTTTTTTCCTCCACTGTGTAGAAGGAAGAAAATGTGTACTTCTGTGAGTGTAAACACATCAGTTGCCATGGGAGCAGGTGCTGGAGCTATGATTACTTGCCTGAAGCTGCCACATTTGCTGGGTGCCCAATTACCTTACCTGGTTACTCTAATTGAACGGAGAATGAACACAATGCACATTATTTAAGCAAAATGCTTCTTGACTGGCAAGTGCAAGATGAGTGGTCCAAAGGGTTCATGAGCTGTGGCTTGCAGCAGTTTGTGTCGTGTGCTTTCATTACAGCCTACGTTACATAAGGAGCAGTTGATTAACAGAGACGAGAGGAAAAAACGATGAAGAAATGTCCTTATAGAACACGAGGTAGCTTTACAGCTTGAGATAA
>JAWWES010000041.1:60439037-60573505 GCA_035583135.1 Lophotriccus pileatus
TTCTAGACCCCTGATATGTTGTGCCTTTGAGCAGTATTTTATTACAGGTCTGACCTGAGTACTGATCCTTTAAGAAATAGGTTCAGCAGGGAGATGATGGCAGGGGCATTGCCAGTAAGCCCTGGTCTGGCAGTCTCCATGAGGAGTAATGAGACTCTTCCTCTTTTGTACACTCCAAAGAAGTAGATAATGCCTGTGGCTTGCCAGATTTAGGGATACAGTAGCCTCTAGGGAATGCCAATCCCCTATGCTTCTTTTTCTTATGCCTTATGCTTTTCTTAAGCCCAGTGTTTGTTTTCCTTGAGCCTTTCTTATCAGTCTAAATATACAGTATATTTCAGGCAATGTCCTACCTGGGTTATTTGTCCAAGGACCACGGACAAGTTGTAGGGAAGGCACAATCTAGGAGCACTTTGCCAGGTATGTCATAAGGGATAACTGACAGGGTCAAGGATGTGTTACCCTGAGTTTGATGCAGATGTGCTCGAAGCTCTGTGGAATCATTGCAGTGGCCCATTATAGAGATGCTGATAAGGTGGTTTTGTCCTGAGCACCTTTGCAGGGGACAGTCTTTGGGAAAAATATAGGAGAGAGGAAAGATACAGGAGAGAGGAGAGGAGAGTAAAGCTGCTATCTAATCACTGAAAGTTGGTCTGGCTTTGATTATGCTATAAGTTTACTTCTGATGGCATTATCCTCTAAATCAATTTTTAATACATGCACTTGGACATTAAAGAGCATCCCTGAAGGTTAAACATGTGCTTAAGTGCTTTGCCAAATTGGGACAGCAGCATGTACATATTTCTGTCTATAAATTAAAAATATGAAAAAGTGAATGTCATTTTATGGATAATTTTAAGATAATTTAGGAAAAAAAAATATTTCTTCCTGTTCTAGGACACCTTGTATCCAAAATATTCCCTCTATTATTTATTACTTTGTAAAAGTCCACAGCATACAAAATCAAAAAGCTAAAGTGAAACTGTGAATATACACAGAAGGAAAAGTATTTAAACTTTATTATACACTTATTAATATCTATATTTTTGAAGCTGCAGACAAGTATCCGTTAGGATTTTTAAAGAATACACAGAAAAGTTAGTAAAGTAAAATAATTAAGCACTACTGTATGTTAATGCAACACTAATACCTAGGTATCTCTCAAAGTCTGACCCCTGAATGTAAGGCAATTAATTTTATATCAGAAAGAGCAGCAGAGCTCTCTAAGGCCAATGTTGGAGGCACAGAGGTGATATAAGGTAAGTCTGTGCTCGGAGATGTGATCTCATGTGAATAGAGGTAGAAGCATTACTACAATAAATCCTTCATATTTTATGAACATTTCAAGTAATTGAGCTCACAAAGCTTTTTTTTTTAAAAAGAAAACAATGCATATTTAATTTTTCTTAACACACTAAAATAGTTACAATATATCCAAAACCACACTTCAGAAAAAAAAGGATCATAAATTCTCTCATACACTGCTTACTAATTTAATTCATTTACAAGGTGCAGTACATAAGTAATTAACTTAGCAAGGAGCTGTGATAATTTAATCTGAGATAGATCTAATAGAATTTAAGTTTTCCCTAATTACTTTGTCAGAGAGGAACTGGAATTAGGTTTAAAACAACTATGAAAAATCTTTGAATTCCAAAAAAAAATATTTTGAATATGTGTAACTCCTAAAGGTGTGCAAACCACATTGTACAATTGTAGTGTGAAGTCCATAGTCTAAGTCAAACAGAAATTACTTGTTTAGAGCTAGGACTCTGTTCTGGTTTTGATCATTAATTAATTATTCAGGTACTTTTGCAGGCAAGAGAGAGAGATTTGTATTCCAAGTGTAGGACAGGACTCTAATGTATTAGGCATTTATGTCAATTGTAAATATAAATTAAGTTTGTGGTTTTCCATCACTGCTGTACAGAATGGCATGATTTCATCCTTGGGTTTTTTTTTTTTTTCCTTTTTTTTTGTGGAATTTTGTTGGTGGAATGGGGTTAGTGGTGTTTTCCCCAGAATGTAGCTTGTATGCATCTTGGACCATTTAATATTTATAAGGTGACTGCACTCCCAGAACAGACAGTGTGGAGTCTTGCATTCCTGTGCAGGGTTTGCACCCCCTGTCTGGTTACCCACTGCATCTTACTGTGAAGGGCTGCACACATTTCCTCAGCGGAAATCGTTTTGAAAAACACAGTGGATCGTTTTGGGTGGAAAAGGGCAGGCTGGGAATCACTTACAGCATTCCACTGACAAGAGTATGACAGCAGAGAAACTAATTGAACTACATCAGCTACACAAGATCAATTTACAGCAGTTGCTTTATCCCCTGCACTTCCAGAGCTCCACACCTGTATGTGGAGCAAATATCTCCTGTCCATGGCAGAGCAGCCTCTCTATCTGTTCATTAACCTCCAGCACTGAGCACACAGCTCGCTTGTTCCCTGGTGTGTTGCCCAAGGCTTCTGGGTACATTTGTTGCCTGGATGCTCAGGATCATTTGGACAGTGCAAATCCTACTGGGGGCAGACTAGCTTGTCTCATGTTCACTCTTTGGTTGCATGTTTGCTCCTGGCTGTTTCTTCTTTCTCACAGTGTTATACAGATCTAGACGGTATAGCATTTTGTTTAACTGGTAAAATTCAAGAAAAAAACATGAGTAGGTTCCCTCCTAATATGTTCCAAAGCAAGCTTACATTTCAGGTATAGCACATAGAGCATTTCTACTGAACATTCAGCAGCAGCTCTTTCCTTCTTACCATCCAGCAACAGATTTCATGTTGTTCTGATTACAACCAAAGGCAAAATCATCTCAAATTCTTTAATCAGACACATCCATAGAGTGCTCTTTTGTTCTTTTGTTCTTTTACTTTGAGTGATATCAACTACTTTCACATTCAGCTGTGTAGTCACAAAGCAGATTTCAAATCATACTATCAGCAGCAACCCAACAACAGAAAATTAAGAAGTCATTTAACTGGCTGAAAGCAATTGAGAGCTACCTGTTACCAAGGCAATGCAAACCTTCTGTGCCCAAAAAATTACACGATATTGTGATGCTTTAATCACCAAAAACCTCTAAAATGCCTTGTGTCCATCTACAGAAAGGACTGCTTAAATCTAGGGGTTTTTTTAAAATATCTTAAATTCTTTGTATCAGTACACATGTACTGCCAATCTGCGTGTATTAAAGGAGAAGGTGTTATTAAAGCAGTACCTTGTGATACAAGGGAACTGGGATTTGGTACTCTGTGTTTTTCCCATGTTATCTTGGGCAGTTCACTGACAACAACATTTGTAACAGTATCAGGCAGATGCCTCATGAGATTTGCGAAGGCCCCAGATTGGATGCATAACTTCCACAGGTTTTTTTCACTTCAGCTTGTGGTGGAGTCAATGGACACCATCCTCAGTGGATATTATGTCTGTGCTTTCCTTGTCGGTGCAGGGAAAAAAAAAAAAGTCTGCATTTGGGCTGGTTTGTCCTCCTGCAGGTTTATCCTCCTGCAGTTCACAAATGAACAATTGTGATTCACATGAAATGTATGACTTCAGTGATCCCAAATAATTAAATGTAATTGCAGGCAGGCAGCAGGAGGGAATAGCATGTCACATTGCACTCTGTAATTCACAGTGAAGAGAGTGGGCCCCTGATATACTGTGGTTGAAATTACTCATACTTGGTGAGACACAGATATTAAAAATCCTTTGGTATACATCTCAGCATTAAATGTACACTAAAAGTTATTTATTTAAGCACATACAAACCTGGTAGTTCCTTTTGTTATCTCCTCATTAAATAGATCCCTTTGTAATGTTGAGCTCTGAATTATTTGTCTAACCAGTGTCAAAGTGGAAGGAGTTCACTTCCAGTGTAAAGTGTGACTATGAAAAATATCTTTTACATGCAAGTCCAATTTGCAGTGCTTTGGCAATGGACATGGCTCCCAGGCTCTAAACCAGTCATTCCTACTGCTTACCGGGCAGATTAAAATCCCTATAAAAGTGGTATTTAAACTCTGGAAGCCTTCAGTTCTGGACCAATTAATTTTGGCTTAAACCATGATGGTATAATTAAAACTCCACATAACAAGGTACCTCTTGAATCAAATTCTTCCTCCTTCACAGATTTGGAAATCAGAATCTACTTTTATTTAAAACTTATGTTCCCTCACATTTCTTACATTTTTGTCTCCACCTTTTTGTGGAAGAAATTTGCAGTCTTCTCAATTCCTCAGATTTGCTACAGTGCCATGGTTTCAATTAGGCACTTACACTGATTGTAGCTAAGAGAAAATGAAGTAATGTAAGATGGCCATGGAGGCGGGGGGAGGGGGAAGCAGAAGCAAGAAACATTCAACATTCAACATAAAATCCTTATTTCTATTCAAGTTCCTGCTAAGGTCTATTTTTTCTGTGGCCTGGTATGTTCTCGAAACAAAATCCTGTCTGTTTTATCATCCTTTGTAGTCCACAAGAGATTAGCCAAAAGTGCCCCTTCTAGCACATGTTCACCCAGACTTTTTCCCATGAAGTAAGAGGGAAATAATTTGCTGCCATTCTTCCTCCAACATAACCCAGCTGTCTGGGAGAGAAGGAAGCCCAACGAAGTTATGTAGCTACAATGCCACCTGCTTTCCCTTGGCAGTTAAACCCAGCCATGGGAGGAAGGTGGAAGGATGGTCAAACACACACTCAGAGACGGCACAAATCTGTGATCCACTGCCTTTGCCATGATTTAGACAAAGATGGTATGTCCTCTAAGCAGGGTTATGAAGCTCTCTGTGTCATTTCCAAACACAGATCTCCTACACAGTAGCCCAATTTACTGCCCCTACCCCGCACTGCAATTTGACATGCCAGATCATATATTTGTAGGGTTTCTATTTTTTACTAAGAAATTAAGGAGAGAAAAGAGCAGTGGAAAAGCTCTTGTAATGAAGCTGGTGACTTTTTTTCCTTTCAGAGATGTTTTTCCAGTGTATATCTGATTTCAAAACTGGATCATATGCCATTTTTTAACAAAAATATTCTTTTTTGTATTTTTCAGACTTCTGCATAGAAGTTACAAAATATTTTGTTTGGGATTTTAAATACCTCCCTCTTCCTGAGCAACTACATCTTTACAGCCCTTTTCTTAGAAAACTAGAAGCATTGTGGAGGTTATGCAAGGACAAACTCTGGTAGATGACTCAGACACCTTCTGCTTCTCCTCATCTGACATCTATCAGCCTGTCTTCTCGTGGTTTTTCCACGCTTATCTATGCAAAACAAGATGTTCTTTAAAAACCTTCATCACACAAAAAACTTCCCTCCACTACTAACACAAACTCATCTGGAATGTCTTAGAGAATCAGGAGTAAGGGACTTCCCATGTGATTTTCAATAGTGCTAAGAAATTTGTTGCAACTGACTTTACATAGCAATATGCAAAAGGTCTAAGAAACTGAAATCCTGTTTATATCATCCTTTCTAACATAATTTTTTTTTTTTATTTTCAAGTACCACTGTGAAATTCTGCTTTTATTTCTGGGAATGGACAATGTCTCTGAGAGCCACATCACAGTAAAAGCCATCCAGTATAAACCTTGCTGTCCCTGTCCCCTTCGTGCATACAAACCCCCTTGAGCAGCAACTTTCAAACCAACCCTGCATTACTGATCAGCTCTGATGGACCACAATTTCCCAGAAACTTTTCTTTAGGAGAGCTGTCTTAGTAGAAACTCATTTTGCTCCATACTCTGAGAAACTAATGACTATCACCTTTTCTTGGTAATCTCTGCAGGTCTGGAACAAAAAGCATCCTTTTTTTTTTTTCTTTTCCTTTTCCTTTCATCTGTCTTAGCCCTCTCAGTCCTCTTGTAGAGACTTCTTTTGAAGATCCACAAATGAATCCTTTGTACTACTTATGGTGGATGCACAAGATTACAAGAAACACATTCTTAGAGACTGTGCTTCTCTCTCTCTTTCTGGTTTTAAAGAAGAAAGGGGAATATTTTGAGGGCCTAAATTTCACCTACTTCTGCAGACAAAGTCATTCACCAGGTGAAAGCCATTGAATTAGGAGCTTTCAAGATCCAACCCGCCAGAAACATCAGATTTATAGGCTAAGGTGGAATTTAGGCTGATTGAATATGACTGACAATCTTCAGTAACATAAAGCAATTCTTAGAAGCCCTAAATCATCAGCAATGTGTTCTCAGAGACGAAAGAGTAAGATTAAATGTTTCCAACATACCAGTAAAATTCAGCTGACATTTTAAATATAAACTAGAATTGAAGACTAAATCTACAAGACTTGAAGGCCAGATTACCTGTGTGGACATATTACTCTATGCACAACCAAAGTTCAGATGATGATTGATTTTTGGTACATTGTGACTTTGAATGTCTCTCCTGTGCTCAGCCTATTAATAAAGCTCCATCTGGACTATTTCTCACACTGAAGCCCCTGACCAGCTTTTAAAAACCACCTCAAAACAAAATCTAACCTCCAGATAAACTTTCCAAAACAAATATTGATTCAAGACATGGGACTGAACGTCATTTAAGCCTTTTGTACCCAAACAAGACTCTTTAAGGCTGGAAAAATCTTTAAGGTGCTGTAAAAGGGCTTGAGCCAGCTTAACATTGAGACACAGAGCACTGGACCTTCCAGTTTGAACAGTTTTTCAGATGTGACATTAAGTGACTACAGAAAGAACAGCTCCTCCAGGGAGTTCCCAAATCCCTCAAAAAACTATTTTACTCTCAGTGTTGCCTGCACAAATATAAGGGGGAGACCAACAACCAAGATGTCTTTACCAAGAAGATGATTGATAATACTCTCAAAAAAACCCCACGTTTACTGAAAACATAATTTAGGGAATAAACACATGATGCAATAAAACTACCACCTTTTGGGAACCTGATTTTAAATTCCTCACTGATAATGAAACTATCCATACAGAGGCCAGTCAAACTTTAACAAGACCCTGTCATATGATATGAGCAGCAGTGACAAATGAGAGGCACAACAATAGAGGTCTAACCAGTCATTTGTGTCACTTGACTGTTTGAAGCAGGCTTTTAAAGGAAAAAGCAAGTTGTATCAAAGGGAAATGAAGAGCAAATACATGTCCTCTCCCATCTGGGCTGAGTACAGCAGGAAAACGATTGATTGATTGATTGATTGATTGACTATTCCAAAGATTTATTTTCTGGATGGCAAACCCTAACGAAAAGCCTTGCAAAACAAGTGCCTGAATCTGGATTTTGCTTTGGCAGTTATTTAAGCTCTCATTAGTTTACTCTGTGTATTTTCCTTTCCCCATTGGTGGCATCACACCAATGTTTTGCTCAGTATCTGCAGCAGGCCCAGGCACAGGGGGACTGCAGGGAAAGGAAAGATAAGAAAAGCTCCTCTGACCGTCAGTTGACCTGCCTGCCTGGGAGAATGAGCTGCTGAAGGTACTGAGACTGCTGCCCAGCTTTACAGTGTCATTGGGAAAAAATTGATCCATACCGAAAATAATTTAAAACTAGGGGTTTAAGGCAAGAACCAGGAAGGACAAGAGCACTTTTACACTTTGTTGAACACGATTGGGTTTGTTTTAAATAATTTTACACATGCTTGTTGAGGTGCATCTTGTATAGAGCAGGGGTTTTGTTTAATTTGCACTGTCTTCGCACGATTTTAATAATGTTTACTATATTTTCTGAGTGAGAGGACATTTTAGTTTATCTCAGGTACAATTTTTATGACCTTACTTACAAAGTTATGTTTATGGTATTTTCAATGTTAATACCAATGGCAATATTAAGAGGGTGAAAAATAATATTTTTGTAACAAAATTGACACAGTAATGTGCCTTTGTAGTTAGTTTAAAAGTTATCTGCAATAGCAAAATTTACATGGTAGTGTAGCTTTTCAGTTATTTAAATTTATCCTCCTTCTTTTCTAACAAATAACATTTATGTTACAGAGACTAGTAAATGAGTAGTGTAAGTCAGAATTCTACTTAAGTCTCTGATAGAGTCTGTCAATAACCCTCTTGTCATCATTTTCTCAGAAGTATTAATGAGATACAACTTTAAGAACTTCAGGCTGTGGTACTGTTGCAATCAACGGCAATCTGCCCATGGGCTTCAGCAAGGTCAATGTGTCTTCTTCACCTCATGATGAATGGTTAACCTTGTGGTAAAGGGCCAAGAGACAAAAAAGTCTTATCTATTTAACTAGCTCCTCATGTTTTTCTTGCCTTTTAATAACATCTCTTCTATAACCAGATCACCATTTTAAAAGTGAGTGCAGCAGGGCCTTATTTGGTCCAGATGTAAGTTGCTTGTGTACTTCAACATAGTGACCAGATAAAATTGGCACCCTTGGTTTTTTGTGGGGCAGGGTTCTGGTTTTGTTGTGAAAAAAATCTTTTTTCCTGTAAGTAAATAAACTGATTAGCTGCCCTTTTACAGGAATTCCATCATGGAAAGATATAATACTGCAGCCCTAAGTGCTTTGTTATTATTTTTTTCCTAATTTAATTGTCTTTTGTGCCCTTAGAACTCCATTACAGAGACCAGAAAAGCTATTAGCAGCATGGTATGTAAAGTGGGAATTGTCTCTTGCCCTGTGGCCATGATTTAGCAAAGTACTTAAGCCACTTACCTAATGTCATGCAAATTGTCTTAAAGTGCATTGGCAAACTCTGCTGTTACAGCTAAATATGTGCTTCAGTACATTGCTGAAGAGGAATGCAATTACTCATCTCTTTAAAATTAAGCACATCAGTAGCTCTTGCGATAGCAGGTCCTCCTCTAACCTGCCAGAGATGCTGTAGTTATTCTTTCCTTTCTGTTACTGTTTTCTAAGCAGCTACAATCCTACTCTGTAAATATTTTGACGTACCAGAGAGCCTGGGCCTTCAAGGGTTTTGACTGTGGCTTTTCAGGGTATCTGGATACTGACTGTGCTTTGGTAGGAAATCATCAGGCGGTGAAGGTTTCATCTTG
The DNA here is from genome assembly GCA_035583135.1 of Lophotriccus pileatus. Lineage (NCBI taxonomy): Eukaryota > Metazoa > Chordata > Aves > Passeriformes > Tyrannidae > Lophotriccus > Lophotriccus pileatus. The sequence continues at coordinate 60,448,035 of JAWWES010000041.1, forward strand.
CTAACTGCAGCCATCTACAAGGCTTGTGTCTTCATTTTTATAGAGGTCCCTTACAGTCAGCAGAATGGGAATGTCTAAGCAATGACGCACGTGCGCTCATTATAGACGTGTGCTTGAGAACGAGAAGAAGTACCTGTTCCTTTCCAGCGATCATAAAGTCAGCTTTGGGCATCAGGTCGTACAGTAAATGCTGATTCCCATTGCAGTCGCTCTGGTTAAGGTGGTTGTCATATCAGAACGGACATAAACAGAAATTCAAGCCCCCACAAACATCAGAGCTGGGCAGATATCTAAGCACTGTAGGAGCGTTAGGCACCTTGAAATGTCCAGAACTCACAGTGCTTTGTTGTGGATGCTGCCCCACAGTTCACATCCCTACTTCTTTTCTTCTGACGAGAAATTCAGTATATTCTGCATAGAGTCCCTTGCATGGGTCGAATCTGAGCAAACAAGTTAGAAAAATGTTAAATAAATCAAATCTAGATTCAGTAGAGATACATGATAGTGTGTGTGCAGTTATCTGATCCATAAATACCAGGTACACAGGCCTAGACTGCTGCCCTTATGAAATAAAAATATTTAATGTGTACCTCCAGTTACCTTCTACACCATACATATAAATATCTAAATATCTAAAATCACGGCTACTAAAGTATTCCCTTCCTCATAAATCAGTGCATTCCCAGCAAGTAGCATATACATCATGGATTCTTCACACCCACCCATGTGCATTTTATTTCTATTTGTGCTGAAATAAGAATCTGAGATGCCAAAATGCTTTCTCCTACTGCCAGATAAATAATGACACAGAGCCAAGAAGTCTGGTTTTAGAAACGATTATTAGAGCACAAATCTCCATTCTGTTTGCATAGTACTCATAGTACCACACAAGAAAGGTCCACGTCCACAGGTAGCACACAAAGTATCTCATCACTGTCAGTTCTCATCATAGTCAAACTGGGAAGAAACCCAAAATGTTTCGAATTGAGCAGATCATCCGTGTTGCTCTTTTATAGGGGTGCTGCCCCGAAGGGAATTTGGCTATTAGACTGCATTTTAGCCTTTAATACTTCTGTAAATGTAATCATGTGGATTTATGTATGGCTATTTTTTTGAATGGGCTCAGATTATGATGTGGCTGAAATTGTTTTGTATTGAAGACTTGTCTGCTTTATTTTTTAAAGATTTTCTGGATTTTTTAATTGCCAAAGAGCAAAGCAACAATGTTTTCAGATTTCTTTCAAAAACTTATAATTCCAGGAGTCACTGAAGCTGCCTAGGAGAGAAAATTGTCCATATATAGTTAGGGTTTAGTATATCTGACTTGGACAGTCACTTGGTATGTGCTATACTGATTTTATATTATTCATGTTACTTGATCTAACCAGATCAAACAACCCTGCAGAAGCCCAAATATAGGGCACAGACAATTATTTCTATTAAATAAGTCATAATAAGAGCTACGAAGGTAATTGTCACATGAGATCAGTTGTTCATAAATTCATATTGATCAACTTTAATTATACTATTTTGACCTAAATTTGTTACGAAACTGTTCCATTACTTTTAACTGACACTGTATCAAATTGACTATAATGAGCCACTTATCCCTTTAACGCTCTTACATTTTGACATCAGCTTCAAAACCTCTAGAACATCCCTTGTATTTCAGTGTAGTTAAATCAGTGCTCTCCTTCATGGTTTAACCCCAGTAGGCAGCTAAGTACCGCTCAGTTTTTGTGCCTACTTGTTTGCAGGGCACTGTGAGAAGCAGAAAAGTCCTTCACACTGTGTAAGTGCTGCTCAGCGATAACTAGAACATTGCTTATGAGAGGTAGATTGTACTTCAGAGGAGCAAGTTTATATTCCTTTGATAACTCCATATTTGTGTTAGATTTTGGGTTTATTTTAATCTTTCCACGTGTCTTTCCACTTTTGAGACAGGTTTGGTGACAATACAGGGACTGAATTTTACAGTCCATGCAGAAAAGCTGAAATTCAAGTTATGATTATTGTTATAAAATAAGATATATAATCACAACCTGTGTGCTTAAGACTCTGCTTCACAAACACCTCTACAAGTAAGCATATTTAGTTCAAAAGTAAGACTAAAAATTTTATCAGGCTAATCAGTATGCAAAATCTCATTCCATTGTTTGTTTTGCTATTATTTCAGAATCAATTATGTTGCAATTCAACTAATTTAGATGATCTATACAGTTATTATTAACATGTTTCTGTGTTCCAAAAATCAAATCAACATGGAAACAGAAAGAAGGGTTTCCTATATTAGCTGGCTTCAGTGCATTTTTATTTACACAGTTACTAATAAAATTTATTTTGGATCTCTAAATAAAATTTGTTTCAGATCTCTAAATAGCCATATGGGTTTCTCTCATATCAGCCATTCATATTTTCACAAACACCTAGATACTAAGGGCACATTGTCAATTCATCTGAGTGATGAATGCAGACAGCCCATGAATTTGTTAATAACATGATTTATTTCAGTAACAACCATGACATAATTACTTCTGTTTCAACAGCAGTCATTCTCTTTCTTTTTTTAAAAGCATAACATCTCAGTTTTCCTAATGATCTGTTAAAATACAATGAAGATTATTTGGTTTTGAGGTATAAATTGGGCCCTTAAGTATTTCTATCTCAAGAAGACCTCATTGCTATTTGCAATAAATCTGTCCTTTTCGGGAGCAATGCTGATTGGCCTCCTGATTTATTAACTCATTTTAGGGTCTCTCCTAATGTTATGGAAAATGTAAGAAAACAAATTAAGGGGCAATATATGGCACAGGCCTACTAACAGCAAATGTAACACTATAAAACAGTCTCATTCAAATTCTTATTTTGCTATAAATATAATAAATTTGAGCTTAGGTAAGAATAGACAGATATCAAAAAGTAAGTGTGGAAGGTCATTTTTCAGAATGAAACAGAAAGGGTAAGGAGAAGAGAGCAGGAATAGTTGATGGAATTAGAGAAAGGGGTGAAGTAATTCAAGGTGATTGTATTCTCACAATTCTGCCCATTAGTTTTTCCCCTGAAGGGGGGAAAAAAAAAAGAGAACAGTTATTTTGATGTGTTTCTCACCATTAGTTTCAACCAAGAAAGGTAGAAGCACTTGGAGGAAATATTTAAAGAATGAAAACAGAACAATGGAATGGTAAAAATAACAGGTCTTAGTGTGTGCTGAGATAATATTCTCTAATTTATATGTTTTAAGCATATACTGTTACACTTCCGACTGGAGCTAACATGCAAAAATACAAAGTGTTAAAACTCTTCTTCTACACTTGACCTTCATGGGAAATTTTAAATGAGAAACAGACAGTACTCAATTTCTGTCTCCCTGATTTTATATTCTTTTCCCCACATTATTAAATGGATCTCAAGTCTAAGAATTGTGTAAAACAATTATTGTGTCAGTAGTTCTAGGGGAAAAAAGAAAGATGAAATACCATTTGAAATTTTATCACTGCAGTTGAAAAAAACCTCATAAAATATGCAGCAGCATCTCTTTCACTTTCAATATTTAGATGGTTTCTGAAAGACCTTATTAAATCTTTAAAATACTTGTGAGATAGTGACTTTGTCTGAAACATCTTACAGGAATGTGCATGGTCCTCCCCATTCCAGTAGTGATCTGCTTTACAACCTCTGCCAGGGCACTTAACCCCTTTGAACTACTTTCTCCCTATCCCTGATGCAGGGAGAACAGATGCTAAAAATCCAGAGGAGAAAGGTTCTCAGGGTCTTTACCGGATTTTTCCTTGTCAGTGAGGAGATCTGCTTCATTCTAGGGGAAACCTGAGTGCCCTGGGGACAGAAGCCATTCCCTCCTCCTTCTGTAGGGAATTCGGGGAAGTTGCTGTGAGCTCCACAGCAACTCACAGGATCCTAAACAACATTTCAGCTGTGGTGTTCCTGTTACATCCATGCACAGCGTTGTGGATCACCAACCTACCTGTGGGAACAATCACGTTGCGTTCCCTGGCACAGAAGTGGATTTAAGTATGTATTTATGTATTAACTGAGGCCTTTCTAAAAGATAACTCAGAAGGACTTTCATATTCTCCAATTTTGTTCCCTGTGATGGCTCCTCTTTTGTCTCTGTCCCACAGCTTCCATTTTGAGGTGCTGTGTGCTGCCGCACAGAACAGGATCTCCACAACCCACCATATCATCCAGAAAAAACATTTGGAACAAGTTAGATTATTTTGGATCTGGTGCTTGTTTACGGGTTTGTCTTAAATGGTTTATGTATCCTAAAGTTTACTGGAATTCATAAAAAAAGAAAATAACTCCCACAAAATAATGTGACATTTTACTTCTCATTTTTCAAGTGCCAGAGTTTCTCACTTAGAGCTTCCTGTTCCGGTGAGACACTTTAAGTAATCTCTATAAGTATTACTTTTTGTTAGTGCATTATAGGAAAGGAACTGTGAGTTCGTTAAATCCCACGGATACTTGTAGGAGTACAAAGTTTCCAAAGTATCATACTTTGATACATGGCATTTGTGTGCATAATACGAAAGAGTAAGTATTTTCAGTCTGCAAAAGTTAAAGTTATGATGGGATTATCATCACAAGAAATCTTTTTCAACCTGTTCATAGGGTTAGGGCATCCACAACTTCCCCAGGAAACCTGTTCCAGCATCTCACCACCCTCACAGTAAAAAACTTCTACCTAATATCTAACCTACATTTTCCCTCTTTCAATTTGTGTCCATCACTCCTTGTCCTATCTCTACAGTTCCTGACAAAGAGTAGTGATAGGACAAGGAGTAACCTCATGCAGCTGAGAAGATATTTGCGGCCATGATGGCACAAATGTTTGGACATATTAGTAAGACAAACAGAGCCATCCTGTTTTACAGGGCAAGATAACTTCCAGACCAGTCTTTCTTCACTCAAGCTGAGCCCATGATCTGTGTCTGTTTCAGGTTACAAAAATGTGGTGTGGTTGATCTCCATACTGTTATACCTCATCTGGGTGGACCAGCTCCCTGATGAGTCCTTGGAGTCTCAGGAACACTCAGCAAGCTGTGATTATTCAGACTGCATTGAAATACCAATGAGAAGTCAATCCTCTAAGTGAGGAGACTCCTGCAGTTAGCTCAGAATCACACTGTGTCACTGCTATCTGTCAGAAACACAGTATCCAGCTGGATGACCTAGTAATCCGTAATTATTCTGGTAAAATATGTGACTTGGGATAGCAGGTTATTGTTTGCTATCTGTGCTTAAACTGTCAGCATTGTAGAAGATGCAGGTGTCATGCATTTGGCCACTGTGATCAGTGATGGTGCTCATTAATTTGCATTTGTGATCAGCAAAAACTGACACAATCAGAGACTGGTATTTCATTCACAAATTAAATACACAGCCAGAGCTCATTCAGGTGGGTGTCAGGTGCAAACATGAATGCTGTTTAGCATTCTGCAGGGGTAGCTGTGCTGAGATCACCTGCAAGCTGATATCAGGACCCAGGAGCTGCCACGTGTGAAAAGAAAGGAAAATTACTGGAGACAACAGCAGTTCAATCTGCTCTTAAAAACCCACAAGCCTGTCAGAGCCCTGAAGCATCCCCAAGGGATAACCCAAAATATGTTTGCTGCATTAGAACTTCCCTAGAATTTTGTTTGTGAAAGAAGCGCAAAGTATTTGAGAAAGTTCAAATAAAAGCTCCTGCACTGGAGCCTGAGTTGAGGGTGCCAGAACCATCCACCCAAAGTCTGGAGTCCTGTCCTGTGGGAAGAACTGAGCACAGCTTTTAGTTTGGTATGGAGACTGCTGCCACTTGTCTTCATTGAGATTTAGTTTAATCTTCTCCCTGGTTCCTGAGTGCCCTAACTAGTTAGCCTCCATCCTTTGTAAGTTTAATTTCCTGAACAGCCTGCAGGACAAGAAGTCCATTTAGGTTCATCCTTCCAAATGCGCATGAGCTTTCCAAGGCTGCCACAATCTCTGCCAGTATAATAAACACATCCTGTGTGCTTTTAGAACACTTACCTCAGACAATATTACTTTAATGTGTACAACTGAAAATCTACCCTTTTCAGCAAGGCTGGTTAATGAATTTGAAAATTACTCTATAAAAGCCACTCATGAAGAATTTTGAAGACCCTTCCATTTTGCAGTGTTCCAAAACAACTTCCTTTGTGTAAAAATGTTTATTTTAAACCTATTCCAACTTCTTACAGAACTATTAATGTATGAAGAAAAAAAGTTTTCAGTGCAAAATTTACAGAAGGATTCAAATTTGGGTTATATCTTTGAAAATTACATCACTGTTTTGTTATAAATTTTGCAAATATTTCAATGGCATATGTTTTGTTTATCCCAAAGTTTCGTTTATAATTAAAACGGGGGGAGGCAGGGTGTGTCTCTATTTTTTCTTTGTAGAAGTTGCTCCAACATGCTCTGACTCTCTGTACCTGTCACTCTCTTTTTGTACAGGTTTCAAAAGAGAAGAATAGCCTATACCAAAATCCTGCTTCAAGCTCAGCGGGAGAGAGGCTCCCTCCTGTGGAATGTGAGGTCTCCATAACGTTTCACTTGCACATTAAAAATCCCTTAAGGAAGTAAGCCATGCTTTAGTTAGTTATAAATCAGTTAAATTTCTGAGGCAATCAAGAGAGAGAACAGAATAGTTAGACAAAAAGTTATTATCAATTTTTTTTTTAACTTAAAAGATCTGGGCATTAAATTCTCTGTGAAATCTCAGCAGAATGTCTTGCTGAATTTATTTCCTTGGAGATGAAATTTCTCCCTTTATTTGAAAGTATTGGTCTAGAAGTCTTACTAAAGGTTGCTGTTTTCAAATTTTCTAAGGGAAGATCAGGTAGACTTGAAAAAAACTCATAAAAAATAGAGTGATGCAGGAATTTCCATTTAAGAAGAGCATCATCCAATAGTTATCAGGCAAAATAACTCAAGAATAATCAGAAAGCTCCCCTGATAACATCCTCTCTTTGTTTTCCTCTTCTGTTTAAAGAAAACCAATAAATTTTGTGTATTTGGGGATTTGCAAAAATGATTTGCAGATGGATGTTGCTTATTTTAAATAATATTGTCCCATTTTTTTCTCAGGGAAAAGGACTCCTGCTTAAATACTGAATAAGTAGTAGTTCTCAGGTATATATCTCAAGCATTATATTAAAGGGGTTTTAAACCTTATTATCAACATTTTATAGATTAAAATTCTTATTCAACGTAGTCCCTCTCTTAATTTTCTCCTTCTACCCTTACATGCTTTTAAAATGCTTGGAGTATTCTCAGTGTAGTAGGACATTCATTCAGTAAAAGAAAATGGTGTTGTTTTAATAACATTTAACCTTTTTTGGTCCTTTTAATGAATGGTATATATGCAATATCATTGCTGCATTTCCAGTGGTTCATTTATTACTGTGAATCACATTTTTAAAGAGCCTAGTGTGTTCTGGTTATATAAATAATCAGAAAATTCAATCAAGGAGAAACATTTCTCTGAGATTTTGATTAGTCTCACTAGCCTTTTTTTATGTTGCATTGCAACATTACCTAGATATTAAAATAGAAAAAAAAATGCAAACAACCAAAACAACAAATCAACAAGATGGTGCATCCCTTATCTTATTTCAATTCTTAACAACTTATTTCAGCCTACATGAGCAAATTTCTGTGCATTTTATCTTAGCAAAATAATAGCTACCACAATGAGGATAATCAAAGTACTTCATTCTAGCATGCATATCTATCAGGTTTGCCGGAATATAACTTATCAATAATTATAGACAACAGATATTTCAGATACAGAACTCTTTTAAAGAATTGGTTTAGCAATTTGATAAATATACTACACTGGATCCTGCTTTTGAAAGTTGATTCATTGCTTTCGTTCTCAGGCCAGTTGCTGTTTCTGAATCAGTTATTCATGTTCAGATGTTATTGGTTTACAGAGCAAATACCCCCTGGACAGTAAGTTCAGCTTCTGTTCTCAGTGGTTTTGTTCCATTAATTTCAACAGTGGTGCACAGTAGGCATTGGCCAATTTATTCTTCAAACTAGTGTATTACTTCTTAATAAAGTAATCATAATGTACATTTTATCTCTTAACTAGAATGAGTGAGAAATGTCGGGAGAGAGAACATAGCCTCCCTTGCTCACGGCTGATCCAACACTTACGTTGTCCTTTTCTTTTTCACCACTACAATTTTATCAAAACTATCTCCATCCACTTTGATACCAGTCTCATATTGCAGGTTGAGGCTGATGTGTCGCTTAACAGACTGTTTTACAATATTTGGAGCTTTTAATTTCTCTGTATCAACTCTGATTGTATCAAGAAAATTTATATTTTATTGAGATATGTTTATCATCCAGATACAGTGCTGAACCTGTTTCATTTAGGCAAACCACACCATCCTTTTAAACAATTAATATTTCAGTGAAACATGTAATGTAAACTTACAAATAGACATAAACAAACTGTAGTATTAGTACAAAGAATACTGAACCCATGCCCACTGATTTCAATATGCTGGCAATTGCTAAATGTCCTGTTTCTTAAATGAACAGACATTTCTCTGTGTTCAGCATAAGCCAGTCGTGCATGTATGTGTTTATAAAATGAGTCTTCTAATAATGTTCAGAGAAAGGACAGTAACATAAGCTCATCATATGTTTAAAACACAGCTAGCTCCTCAACTTAAATTCCAACTTTCTATGGTAAAGTGGCAAGTTATCGCACTGCCGATCAAGATGGCTCTTGAAAGTCTCAGTAATTACACACAAGTAATTTCATTTTAGAAACTATGCAAGAAGAAAGATGAGCATCCACATATTAAAATCCAATACTGCAAAATCAGATGCAGTTGTAAAATTAGCACTCAAGTAAATAAGCTGCTCAGTGTAGCAAGTCTGACTGCAAGCGTAATTACTCCTCTTGTAATTAATCTTAATTAGATGAAAATAGGTAGATCAGTTTAGTAAACAAATCTTAATAAACATAATCAAGAATGGCACTGCATAAAAATCTCCTGATAACACTTTCTTTTCTGCTACTAGGTACTTACATTCATATTATTTTCTTAAAATATATATTTAATTGAGGTTCTGCAAGAATAAGAATTTTGTAATATGTGATTTGTGTTAAAGGCATAACTTTTTTCAATTACAATTGCTACATGAATTTGCCCATGCCTTAAACAGGTGGATCAGAAATTAAATTACATGCAAATTATATCCTGAAATTAGACAATATTATCTTAATTACATTTTGGAACTTGACCTGGACAGTCTCACAGAATAGCTGAGATTGGAAGGGATCTTGGGAGACCATCTAGTCCAATCCACTGCTCAGGGCGAGGTTGGCCAGAGCAGGTTGCTCGGGGCTGTGTCAAGCCAGGTTTTGCATATCACCAAAGGTGGAAGCCCCACAAGATCTCTGGGCAACCTGTTCCAGTAGATGGTCACCCTCACAGTATTCTTCCACTGGATACCACTGAGATTCCACTGAGTGATAAAAGTGGCAGCATCGGGTTTGTGTCAGTGATTCTTGGCACAGGCCCTGTGAAAACCAGATGGATTTGTGATGCCACCATTTCTTTACTCTTTCAGAGGGGTTGGCAGGATTTCACTGCATTTTGGGCTGGAACAGGGGGGTGGTTCTTTGCCAGTGTGTTTTGTTTTGCAGACCCTTAGCAGTCCCCAGGACATGGTGGGTCCCACACAGACATTTTCACCTCAAGACTGTCCTTGAGAAAGGACGCCAAAGTTCCTCCTGGCTGTATATGTCAAACTTCATTGTGCAAAGCTATTCTGGCCATCTTACCTCTTTTCTAGTACAAAATGTTGTGGCCTAGGGGCAATCTCAGTCTGTTATTTTAGTAGAAATAATGTTTTTGCAGTGTGCAACATCTACATGGCTTTTCCACATTGCTGCCTCACCTGAGCTCTGGCATCACTGCCCAGTCTCCTCAGCACTGGACGTACATCAAAACATTCCCTGCACATACACACATCCATGAAAGCCATATTGCTCTGTGATCACCTTTCAAAACTGAAATGTGCTCACCTGGGGGATTTTCCTTCTGTTAAGATCTAAAGCGGGTATTTCTTCTGCCTCGTGGACATCCCAAACCAACACTTCCTAGTGTGCAGTGTGAGGATGCCCCATTCTCAATACTCCCAGCTGGAAGAGTGTGGTGTGAGAATGACCAATCCAGGAATCCTTTTTCCCTTACTTCATATTAGCCTGCATCTTGCTGGTGGAGCAGAGGGTTACTTGTTCTCCAATAGTAGATCCCTGTTGGAAAATAAAACCCATAGTGAAATGAAGGACAGGAGTAGTTCATGAATATGATGAAAGACCATATTCAGACTGGCTTGGCACAAACCTAAGGAAGGCTTGATGAAATGAAAGGAAAATATCTGTCCTCACTCACACTGTACTCATTTACTTACGAATGAGTGCCAGGCCAATTTGGAAGTTGCACTTTTGAACCCCAAGGAGATTTGTTCAGCTCTACTCTTCTTACTCAGGTGAGGATAAGTGCATTTGAGAAAATTTATCAATCCTGGTATTAGCTAACACTCTAAGGCAGTGTGAAACTGGATTCATTTTTTCATTGAAATTTTATATCTTTAATTTTTCTAATTACTCATTATAGTGACATAATTAGGACCCCTGCTTTATCAAAGAAATGGTGTGGCAGATGGAACTGAAATGTGAGGTAGTTCAACATTACAACTTTATCACCTCTCTTAACTGAGGTTTAGAGGATTTTTGTTCCAAAGAGATGAGTGATGGTCCACTGCATTTTTAGTATCTGCTGAGGCTGAAAATAAAGGTCACTTCTAATGATTTGTGAAAATTACCCTGGTCAATTAAAAACTGGCCTTGTGGCCTCATCTTATCTCACACAAACAGCCTAATACAACAGAGTAATAAATTCCAGTCCCTGAGAGTCCACTTGGACTTTAACTGATGTTATAAATTCCTCAAATTGTTGGCCCTAGACAGTTTTGATTTCCCCTTTCTCTTGCCTCATGAAAGACACCGCAGCTTGGAGGACACGAAGATCTCCAACTCTTGGCTCAGCATCTATAACAACAAAAATTAAAGTCCTTTCCTCAGCCTTGGCTTTACCTCAGATATAAGATGGAAATTCTGCTGTATCCTTTTCAGAACATCTATGATAGAAGAGTTGTGACTGACTTTTGAACGTCAGCAATGTCTATATCACCATTCTTAGCTGTGTTTTATCTTTTTTTACCATTACCTTGTGACAATATTTAACTGATCTTAAACCTTTCACAGAACAAGAGAAGATTAAAAAGAGTTGTACAGAGGGATGATGACCCATGATCATATACCACTTCTTCCAGTACTTTTTGTGTCATGGTCGCTCTACAGAGCAGTAATCACTTGAAAAGCTCTTTTCCTTTGCTTTGGAGTGCACTGGGTTTTCTTCTATCTGACACATGCTGAATTATACTTTTGACATAGGCCTTTGCAACTCTAGTGAGTTGCCAACTGGCAATCTTAACTCAGAATCATAGAATGGCTCAGGTTGGAAGGGATCCTAAAGCTTATCTAGGTCCAAGCTCCCTGTCAGGGACAGGGACACCTTCCACTAGACCAGGTTGCTCAAAGCTTCATCCAACCTGCCTTGAACACATCCAGGGATAGTATATTCACAACTTTTCTGGGCAATCTGTTACAGTGCTTCACCACCAGTAGAAAATTTCTTTTTAACATCTAGTCTAACCTCATGCTCTTTCAGTTTAAAGCCATCATCCTCTGTTCTACCACTCCATGACCTTGTAAAAAGTACCTTTCCAGCTCTCTTGTAGCACCCTTAGGTACAGGGATGTGCTCAAAGGTCTCCCCAGAGCCTTCTCTTCTCCAGGCAGAACAATCCCAGCTCTCTCAGCCTGTCTTCATAGGACAGGTGCTCCAGCTCTCTGATCAACTTGGTGGCTGTCAGGACTCATTCAAACAGGTCCATGTTTTCCTCCCTCTCCCCCCAAGTTCATCCAGAATCCTCCTTTGAGCTCCTTCTAAATTTAATCTTTTATTTTTTAACTACATTTTAGTTGACAACCACAGCACTCTGTGTGTGAGCCAAACTCTGTAACAGCTAATTGAGATTTTTGATTTGCATGATTTTGGATTGTATGCTTCAGTTCTTTTTTTACTTGACAATTATGAAGTTAATTAAATAATTCTGAACACAATTAAAAATTATAACTAGGCAACATGGATATTAGCTTCTACATCCCACATAATACTTGTAAAATGCCTTTTTATTTGTCAATTGTGGGGCAGTTAGTGTATTTTCATTATCAGATGATAGCTTAATAATCTTTGAGCATGAGATTAAATTGGTGTTTAAATCAGTCTTATGTTTTGGTTTGGGTTTTAATACAGCAAAATTTAGCTTTCTCAACAAAAAATTTCCTGTGTAGGTTTGAAATACTTAAACCAAATAAAAACCAAAAAGTAATACAAAGATGGCTTCAGAAAGACCTAATTTAACCTAGGAAATGAGATTTAGAGTTAATTCCACACACACACAAAGTATATGGTAGGAAAAAAGCCTAATGTTATAAGATATCTGGTTTTCTGCCTTCTCGAGTTTCTTTATGCTCATCGCTTAGGTATGTAACTCAGCCCTGGGACAAAACACATTCCCTGTTTTATGAGCATAAAAGCTTTGGCAGAGTATATACCACTGCTCATATTCAAGGCAGCTGTTAAAGAAAAAGAAGGAGAAGGAGAGAAAGGGAAAGGGAAAGAGAAAGAGAAAGAGAGAGAGCGAGAAAGAGAGAGAGAGAGAAAGAGAAAGAGAAAGAGAGAAAGAGAAAGAGAAAGAGAAAGAGAAAGAGAAAGAGAAAGAGAAAGAGAGAAAGAGAAAGAGAAAGAGAAAGAGAAAGAGAAAGAGAAAGAGAAAGAGAAAGAGAAAGAGAAAGAGAAAGAGAAAGAGGAGAAAGAGAAAGAGAGAAACAAATAAAAAGGTAGTTGTAGCAGTCCCTTAATTTTTTAGTCCATTCCTTGCAAAGAGACATCTTTCCATGACTTTACCAGCAAAATTAATCTGAAAGAGACATAATGTATTTCTGTTGCTGTCTTTCAAAGACTAAAGGATTCAACTATTATTCAAACCTATAGGACATCTTCTTGGAAAGACAGTCAAGCCATCATTTGATATCAAAAGAAAGTCCTAAGTAATCAATATTTAAGCCCTATGAATCTACTGAAATTAAATATGCTGCATGTTTTTTATTGCCAAGTAGTTAAAGTACCCTGTTCTCCCTCATTATTTGCAAAAAACATTTCTTCAGACACTCCTGATGTTACAGAGGGTTACACTACTGCATCAGACAGAAGTCAGTCTAGAGCACTATAAATCAGAATATGAAAGCATAGCTGACAAAAGAAGAGTGGCTGGAGATAAAAGCTGTTATTTCAGCTAATATTATGCATCCAAAGCAGAACTATGTAGAATAGCAAAATGAAAGAGTTGTTCTAAGAATGCTGCTAACACACAGTTAAGAGAGAATGTAGTAAAATCAGTTCATTTTAGCATGGCTTCTAATAAATGTTACATACCATATTGAGATTTTCATGCACACTGGTTTGAAATGGCTTCTTTAAGATTTCACACTTGTGAAAATGCAGAACTGCACCTCCATTTTATATTTCATTCTCAAAACAATGTTGTGAGATTACAAAGAAATACTACGGGTCAGTTTTTATCCATAGGAATATTTTTGTGATTTATACTTTCTAGCTGATGGCCAAGGGAGATACTGAGAAAAGCCCCTTGGGCACTCAATTACCTTCAGCTGTCGTGGAAAATACACACAGAATGTTCATACTCAGCATTTTTTGGCAAAGCCATTTAATTCTTCAGTTCCAATTTCTTCATATTGTAGTTTCTTTTCCTTCTTTCCAGTTTTATTTGGGGAATAAAAATGTACTTGCAAGATTAATGTCAGAGCATTAAAGCCTTATCTCCAAAAGAAGCTGGAGTTTATTGCTGAGATTGGGCAATCCTTCATTTGAGTCAGTTTGAAAATTCAGTTTAATGCAGTCAAGTTCACATAAAGGTCCTTCAGTGTATTTGCTGATCATAATCTGAAGTTCTTATCATATCAATAGGCATTTAAACAACTATATTTTGGAATAGTCCTTCACTGGCCTATGATGTTTCTCTTTCCACTATTTGCTTTCTTGTCTCTTACAGCTGAAGAATACCTCTGCCCTTATTTGTTTACTCCGCCTTTCTCCACTGCAAATTTTCCTATAAGTTATTTATTACCAGGTTTGTGTTGGCTAGTCTAGAACTTTGTGTCTTATATTCTATGTGTGTCTTAGTTCTGACATTTTCTTAGCTCAAAATCCTTGAATTTATACCCTTGGTGTTCTTTTCCTGTAGTCCTCTTAATTAAAGCTGCAAGCTTTAATCTGTATTGTCTGTCAATGACTTGAGAACTTCTATGCCAGGTACTAATTCCCAGGCAAGGAACCTTTCAATGATGTTAACTGGCTCACGTGATTAGATATAGCAATTTCAGTTCCCCTTCCCCCTGATAGATTCACAGCAAAGTCTCTAAAAAAGGGAAGAAGCAAAATCCAGTCATCACTGTCTCCAGTCCTAATCCTGTGTGCACGCTTGCCTTATTCATCAATCAGCAAACAAAAAAAAACAGACAGCAGAAGCTGACAAGTATTTTTATGTTCACAGAATCAGGTTGCCTCCTCCTCTTCTCCCTCTGCACTTTCTCCCTGATTATCTCTTTCCCTTTTGGCTGGCCCATCTAGGCCAGTCACAGCACTGCTCTCACATCTTTTCCACCCAGCATGACTAGTCTCCTGTTGCTCCTTTCCTTCAGCAGATGGCATATGCATGGCTAATAAACACTAACACATGTGCCTAACCAGCCATTCCTCACAGTTCCTGTTGCTCTGCTGCTCCCTTTGATGCTGGTTTTCCTCTTATACAAAAAATCTACTAAAATCACTGCATCCTAGCCTCGTGAACTAGCAGACCTCCAAAGATGGAAGAGTCACATGAAAACTACGCAATATTCTTGTGAACTACATTGTACACAGAAAGAAGAAAATATTTAAATACTCAACAATCTGCAAGAACTTGCTGTCCTACATTGCTTTCCTAGGAAGTTCAGGGGAATGTCATCCTGTATTAGACTTTGTACAGACTAGAGAGGGGTAAAATCTGATAAAACCTACCTGGTCAACAACTCCCAGGGAAAAAATCTCATGTTTCATAAAGATCCAAGAGAGTGGGGAAAATCACTCAGGCACTGAGCAGCAGCACAGGAAGAGCAAAGAGCCACAGAACAGACAGTTATGGGGAAGATCTGTGTATACAAACACTTATCATCACAGATTTGAAGTCTCTCCACAATGGCTTAGCCTGATTCTTCTTATATGTAATTGGTAATAATGTAATAGTTCCTCTTGTTTCAAGGGCTTCCATGACTCCTAACCCGAACTTATTTGAAGAAAGAACGACCCCATACCTTGATATTTTAACTTGCTGCCAGCACTATAACACGTGCAGGTACTTGCTAAGGATAATGTTGCTAATCTTTATATATTCTTATATATCTTTATGATCTAGTGTTTGCATCAAATAGGTGCCTACTTGAGGAGCAGCCCTGCCGGGAAGGACTTGGGGGTGCTGATGGATGAGAGGCTGGACATAAACCAGCAAGCCAATTGTATCCTCATCTGCATCCAAAGCAGTCTGGCCAATAGGTCAGAGAAGGTGATTCTCCCCCTCTACTCCACTTTTGCAAGACCCCACCTGGAGTACCACACCTAGCTCTGGGGCCCACAGCACAAGAAGGATGTGAGTCTGTTGGAGCAAGTCCACAGGAAGGCCACAAAGATGGTCAGAGGGATGGAGCACCTCTCCCCTGAACAGGCTGACAGAGCTCGGATTGTTCTGCTTGGAGAAGAAAGGACTCCATGGAGACTTCACTGTATTCTTTCAGTACTTAAAGGGGGCTTATATAAAAGCTGGGGACAGCTGTTCTAGCAGGGTCTGTGGAAATAGGACAAGGGGTAATGGTTTTAAACTAAAAGAGGGTCAATTTAGATTAGATATAAGGGAGAAGTTTTTTACAGTGAGTGTGGTAAAACACTGGCATAGGTTGCCCAGAGAGAATGGTGGTGGATTCTTGGAAACATTCAAGATCAGGTTGGGTGGGATTCTGAGCACCCTGATCTAGTTGAAGATGTACCCAGATCATTGCAGGGGGGTTGGACTAGATGGCCATTAAAGGTCATTCACAACACAAATCATTCTCTTATTCTATTATTATTTTTAGAGATTTATTCAATTATTTGAAATGGGGTTTTCTATATGTCCCTTCAATATTTCATAAGAGACAATTCCTTTCAGTCTTGAAAAGTACCACTGACTTAGCTCAATTTAGCTTCCCTCTGGCACAATACAGGTTAGTTCTGTGAACTGAATCATCTCTAACAGATGAATGCCCAAAGTAACCCTTTTGTTTTTCTCTGTAGAAGTCATCTACTTTTGTGAGAGATTTTTAACCCATTAATAATTATGATATCTTGTATGCATCTCATGAGTCTAAATTTAAAGATAAAAGCCCTCCTGATGGTCATAGTTAAAGGTCACACCTTTCAATCCATCATTTTTTTTGACATTCAAGAAATGTCTTTGTTTCAGCCGTGACTTATCACTGCTATATCAGTGTAAATTAAAAAAAAAAAAAAAAAAAGGAAAAAGAAAAGATGGCATTGCTGCTCAAAATAAATCATGCAGCAGTCTTTTCACCTTCAGTGGCCTCTGGATTGCAGTATCCAGTCCTTACTTAATAGCCATCATATTTTATCCTTGTTTCTACTAAACTGTTGTGCTTATGCAAAAATTCTTTCTAGAGCTCTAAGGTCCTGGATGTCTTGTAATATCTCTGAGTGTAATTGTGTTTTTTTAATTCCATGTCATATCAAAAGGATACCACATTCTCTATGTTCTTCAGGCCTAACTCATAATGTATATCAACAGGTAAACTTGTAATTCCTTATGGAAATTGTGTCTGTGTCAATTTGGTCTCATCAGCAGAGAAGATCCCACAACGTAACCTTCAGTTTCTGGAGACTATAATATGGTGGATATGAAACATGCAGATTCATTAGCACTTTATAAATCTCCATTTTGGTTTATGTCATTTTACTTTATTATTTGTCTCATTGAAAAGTTTAGAAGTAGAAATTTGAAAATAAAGTATCCAAATTTTTAATGAGATATTTTATGATATCCCAACCCATGCTGCTTTCAAAAACTTATTTTACACTTTCAGATTTATGTTTATTACAACAGTTTAGTACAATTATTACCTCATTACTATGCTTATTGTAACTTGCCCATGTTTCCAATCTTTTATTATTTTCCATTAAAAAGACAGTAAAAATACAGAGGAGCAATTCAAAGTTCATCAAAGTTTGGATCAGATTGACTCAACATCAAGTTCAAATATTTTCTTGCTGTTATTAATCTATTCATAAAGGCTCTATTTTCAGTGTGAATAAATGTTAACACCATTTCCCATCTCCATTTATTATTCTTTCTTCATGCTTTCCTAGATTCTTTCCTCTTGATGAGAACAGAAAATGTCCCTGTCTCCCCATCTCTCTGCTGGAAGCAGATTTCACCTTGCTCAAGGTAATTCATCACTCCTCCCCTCCTTACCTCCCCATCTTTGCTCTTGTCTAACAAAGGCTGCCTGATTGAAATTGAGAAGCTGACATGAGTCTCAACTAAAAAGAAGACATCAAAGTAAAATTCTGCCCTTCCAAGAACATATGGAATCTCAAAAAATCCCTTGAACCCTGATAGTGCCAATGATGTTTATTTTTCTCCTTTTTCCTTTCTGAAGACTACCTCAGTAGCTCATCTTTAGTTCTCAGTGGGCACTTACTAGGATATACTTAAAAATACAGAACTTTTTTTTGTTCCAATCAGCTTTTTCCATGTGGATTCCACACAGTAATTTGAAAGTTATCCCTTGCACTTACCTTGGCTCTTATTTTCGCTCTGGCAGCCCTGTATCACCTCCTGCACTTTCTTCAGCTGAAGCTTCAGATGCCATGAAACAACAAAGCAATAAATTCATACTGACTAATCCTTTGGTGATGACTTTTAAACCTCAGCTGTGCTCTTCTCAATCTGGTTCACTTCCAACTCATCAAGAGCACAATAGCTGCTTTTGGTATAAAGAATATCCAGTGCTGTCTATGTGTCAGCCCTTCCTTCCACCATGACTACTGTGTCTGATGATTGCTTGTGCTGGTGTCTGTCACTTCAGCAGCAGTAAAAAACTTCACCAAGTATTCAATCTGCACTTGCATTTTGTTGCTGTTTAGTTTGACCACAGTATTACAGCAGTGCAGCTCCAAATGCCTGGGTGGAATCATATGTAAGTGGGGAAAGAGAGTAAGGTCTTTAATCTGCATATAAAGAAACACAATGAACCAAAGAGCACAGTGAGTCTCAGAGAATTTAATTGCAATGTTTTCATGAGATTTTGAAGTCAAGTATTATATAAGCACATCTTCATAGAACTCCATCAAAATTGTCATGAACCATATTCCAAATAACCTTTTACTTAAGTTTGAAAAAGGAAAATAAACAAAACTTGGAGCAATTGTAACTTTAATTGGAGATTCAAGTCAAGGACTAAATCTCAGTACTTTCTAATTTACTTCTCAGTAGGTTACAAGATTATATAATTCCTGAAAAGGAATAACACTGTGTAAGAAAAGTGGCTGACAAGAGCAGTCACACTTTTCTTCATGTACAATAACCACCAAGAAATAATGGTAGCAATTAAAAACCAGCTTTTGAAAAAGAACAAAGACAAGACCTTCTGTTTGACAATTGTTGTTATGTTTGATAAAAATAGTCAGTGTTTGATGCATAGATTCTTTCTTTTTCTTAATCACATTTATTTCACACTGAAGCACATAATAATATATATAGTTACATTATATAAAAGAGAAAATACTATTTGTCTTCTTGAGCACTTCTCATTCTGGAAGAGACAAAAATAGGGTAGAAGGTTCAACTACTTGAACAGCATTATTGCCATTTGATGATTAACATGAGAAAAATGGCTCAAAGAATCAAAGAAATTCATAATTAGAACAAACAAATTGCCAGCAGAAGGGTTAAAATCCTGGACTGGAGCTCAGGATTCAAGATCTGTATGTCTTTAGGCAAAGTGAAGTAGGAGATCTAGAGTTTTCTATTCTCTCCATTTTCTAACTGGCAAGTTCAGATTTGTCATACAGCTTTTTTTCTGTCCTATCTGTTAGCCTGAATTATTGTGGTTATTTTTAGACTGATGGACTTCAGAGTGTTTCTGAGGTGGACACAGACTGTGACCTGCCCAAATCCCAGCTTGTACAAGGATGCAAGGCACAGTAGCCCCACTTTTTCACTCCCCTTTCTCACACCTTGGCTTTCAGAGGAAAGAAGTGTGGCCACATGAAGCTAAACATTATAGAGTGCAATAGTGTTATTTTGTAGTCGAATTCTATATCAAATGACCAAGACACTAGGCAGAAGCCCAAGACATTTTTTGTCCCCCATTCCCACTGCAAACAGCAATCCATGAAAAGATACAACAGCGAGCTCTGTGCTGGAACAGTTTAGGGAATATGTGAACAAAAAGGGGTCAAACTACTATTCTGGTCTGGACAAAGCATGCATTCCCTGGTCCCATGTACAACCAATGAATATGCAAATCCATGCTCTTCACCTCATAAATAATTTGTAGTTTGGTTTTTTGTCCATGTGGAATTGCAACTGATTAAAAACCTCAACGTCCCTAGAAAACTATTTGCAGTCCTATTCCATAGCTATGAGTAGACAAGAAATCCAGAGTTTCTTCCTCTACAGTGAACTCCCCTGGATGTAAGAGCATTAGTTTGTGCTTGTCTGTGCATTCCTCTGTGTGCTCATACACAAAAAATGGAGAGACACATCACCCATTACTAATACACTGCCATACCTCTTAGCAGAACACAGCTCAGCACTGAACAGAAGTTCAAAAAGCTCAGAGCAGCTTTCACAGTGAGGAAGGAGAGGAGGCTGACGGAAAAAGAAAAACAATCCTAGAAAGCTGATAAACAAAAGACATCTATATTAGCAGCACTCAACTTTCTTGATCTGAAATATTGCCAAGATATTCTTTCAGAGCTGTGGAATAAAGCATAAAACAGAGCCTCTTTTCAACTGTGTTCCTATGATGGAGAAAAGAGGAGCTAAATTACTCGGTCCATGGGGGAATAAACAAGCTGTTACTGATAGATCCCAGTAGTGAGAGGAAAGCTAAAGGAAAGTAACTCATGCATGTTTTCCAGCTGACTGCAGTTTCTACACACACAAATTTTCATCTTCTTTTTCATCTAAAATGCATAAAATTGGATGTATGCATTTTACATGTAAGTTTGGCTATATACTCTTTTATGAAACTACTTTATTTCCTTCCTATACTATGCATTCTCTTATATTTGGTATCTTGCTAGAAGTGGGCAAGGTCTGTCTCATCTGGGCTACTGTACTCTGAGTTGTACTGAACTATCTGGAGAGAGAGAGAAAGGGAGGGATAAAAGGCCTGAAGCAGTAACAGGGACTGAGAGACTCCCAAAAAATTAGGGTCAGACTACAAGAGGGAACAGATCCATAGCCATGCAAGTTACCTACCTGATACTGCCAGAGGATTTGATTCTGCTCCTTCATCTGCCAACCTCACAGAAAAGCAACTCAATAAAAAACCAAATTTATAGTTTTGCAGCAGCAGCAAGGCAAGCCCTGTGGCCAAACTATTGCTTACACACAAAACAAAGGAAAGAGCAGAAGGATTTAATTGAAAGTGCAACGGAAGAAGTGGGAACTGTCATTTCATCAGCAACCTATGTGAAAGGTGTCATGAAATGGTATCCCTTACAGGCACTTCCTTAGCAATCCAGAAGAGGCCGCAGGAGCTTGTTCAGTGACAACTGATGGACAAGGGGAAACAAACAGACCTGCAAGGATCAAAGTGGTCAGGAAGGAGATTTATTATATTTCATCCATTTTAACTATAAAAATGTCTTAAACAATGGTGATGCCCTAATTCACTGTTTTATATCCTAAATGAAACATTGACTTAACAACTGGAAGCCTTTAGTGTCCTTTCCACGTCAAAAAAACAGTTTGGGAAAGAAATTCCAATGCTTCTTAGCACATCATTCCAGATTTGGTGAAGAAAACTTTCAGCAGGGCTGTCAGAGAGGATGGAAGAATGTCCACAGTGATCTTTCCAGTTAAATCTGACCAGTAAGCCACTGCACTTTGTCCCTTCTTCCAGATAAGATCTAGACAACACAAAAAAAGTGTCCTTGTCTGCTTAGACTGCTTTTCAGTTGAATACTCCAGTTTAAATTGCCTATTGAGATATGGGCTTTTTGCAGCTGTAGAATATGAGTTATCTTCCAGAGCATGTCTAGGGATCAATTAATTTTCATTAATGTCAAAAAAAAGTGCAATTTGAATAAGAACAGCCAGACTGGATTCAGAGTATGGAGAGACTAACTCATTCTTTAAAACAAAAAAAAGTCATAAGTGTGTTGCCAAACCCAAATCAAACAGATTCAGTGGACACCAAGGCAATATTCATTCTTTCTGTATCTGCATTACTGCCAGTGGCTTCACATCAGGGAAATATTTGGAAGGATTACTTTAGATTTCAGGAGGTGCTTTATCCCATTATCCCATTCAGAATTACTGTCTGGAGTTGAAGCAGAGGAGTGAAATCCAGTGTCTGCTGGCAGAGCATATCACAGTAATCTAAAGTATGCAAGAGAAAGAAATTTCTAGCTACAACTTTCACTAAACTACAAATGAAAAGGGATACTACAGAGACCAGAGCAGGACTGCATATTTATCTATAATTTATCTAAAAGATTCCACAAACTGGTAAAAGAAGCAACAACATCCAAATTTCCTGTTAATGCTAAAATGATAGTTAGCTTCAGAGACATAGCACATAGCAAGGAACAGTTGACTGGCACAGAGAACTTCCACTTTAGATCCAGCATCTGGATTAACAGATGGCAGATGCTGTGGTATGGATAAGTATACACGAATTTACTATGCAACAAAGGAGCAAAGGGTAGGGAGGATATAAAAGTGTCTGAGTGTATTGATCAAGCCACAGGCATAGAATGTGTGTAGGAAAATCCCCAGGGTTTCATTTAATTTTGCAGTTGGCTGTAGGGAACTAGTTGCCAAATATTCTGTTTTGGCGATGTTGTCGAATTTGGTTCATGAATACATGTAAGACATTTTGCAGTCTTTGGAACAAAGCATGCCATTTAAATTTTGATTTCTTCCATCGCTTACTCCCTACAGGAAAAAAAATGTGTTTCTAATGGATATTTTGTTTTACTTCCCTTTAGACTTATGGCTCTTTTTCACAAATTTAAACTATGTGTTAGTGTGTGTGTTTACACACTTGACCTTCAGCATTAAAGCTGATGTGTATTCCACAGCCCCATGGACACCTTGAGCGACCACTAAAACTACAGCAGTAGTTTGATGTCCAATTGCAAATCTTGAATCTCATATGGATGTGTCAGGCAAAGTATTTAAAACAACTCTCAAGTCAAAGTATAGACACTGCCACCAATCAGGTCAAGATCAGGACAGTTAACCATAGCAACAAACTAGGGAATTCAGATTCAGAGAGTCTGCCAGGACTGGAAATACCATAATAATAGGAGAATTTAATTACTCTTATGTAGATTTAAATGTCACACTGTGGTATTTTTAGACACTGTATAGGAATGTTTCATGGATAAGCTAGCCAGGCAGCTCAAGGGGGAGAGTCTGGGTTTGACTCTCTTCCCAGAGGTATTTTTGGCTTGTATCACAATGTCACTATGAAGGACAAACTCTGTAATAGCCACTAAAATGTGTTTATATTCAACATCCTTGCAGGAAGCATGAAGGCCAAACAAAGAATCCTCTGCACTAGTGTTTGAGTTCAAAATGTCAGCTTAGAAGCAGTCAAAAATGATAACTGAACATAAAGGAATTATTAGATACAGAATAGGAAAGGAAAAAAAAAGGAAATAATGAATATATCACTGTCTAAGTCCAAGGTGTCTCGGCACCTGAAATACTGTGTTCAGTTCTGGCATCTCATCTTAAAAATTGTAGAGCCAAGCTAGAAAAATGAAGGCTGATAAAGATGACCTACAGTCTGAAAAATTTGCATGCAAAGAGAGATTAAAAGGTTAGGACTTTTCAGCCTGGGAAACCAATTTCAGAGGAACATAATAGTGAACAGTATAACCAGCAGCACAGAGAAGATGAATAAGAAACTCTTATTCCTCTTTTTTTTTCATAATACCAAAAATAGTTTACATCAAGTGAAATTGTCATCTAGCATTTTCTAACAACACAAAAGGGAATATATCTTCTCACACCCTATAATTAAGCTGTATAACCTATTACAGAAGGGCAATAGTGATGCAAAAATACATCATTCAAGTTATTGGGGGAAAATCATTAAAGACAATTAAACACAAGGGTTTATCTCTGACTGAAGGGATCCCTGAGCTGCAAATTGGTGTAGGCTGCAGAAGGATGCTAAGGGAGTACTATTTCACCTTTGTGCTGATTTTACACAAGGCATCCACTGTTGGCCACCACGTCAGCATGGTAGGCTACCTCAGATCTGTGATCTGATCCAGGGCAAACATGTTTCTGTTCTTATGCACTTCCCAAACTGTGCCGGAGATGCCTGGAATGTTAACTTTTTCATTGTATCATACCCACCACTGTCTATGCTAACAACAAACCCTGAAAAAGAGCTATGAAAATTAAAAAGTATAGGAAACAAGGCAACTTTTTATACTGCAAACCTGGGTACATGTATTTTGAGCCAGGATCAGACTGGACCATACTTAGAAAAAATGTGCCCATAAAAAGTTAATCAGTTTGACTTACCTAAAGAAAACCCAAAAAAAACCCCAACCTGTTGGGAAATCATTGTGTTCATAGAGCATCTCTCAACAGCAGTTCTTGCTGGCCAGCTGGACCCACTGGTCTTACACACAGATTGCTTATAAATTATTCTGGCAACTGGAGTCTATCCGAGATTTTCCTTTCCCAAAGAAACAGGCCAGCAAGCTTTGTGACTGCTTTGTGCAGTTAAGAATTCAATCCAAAATGAATATGCATGCACCCTTCAGTTTTCTTCCAGCTTAATCTCCTGTCTGTTTTAGTGCATTCTGTCATTTTCTTACAGTGACTGGTTTGGATGCATTAATCTGGCATTATGCAGATGAGTGTCTATTATAACAGGCCATTCATGTGTGCATTCTCAGGTTGTGGAAAAATAGTATGATACAGAAATAGCCTCCCATCATGCATTAAATTATATATTAAAAGAACATTAGGAAGATATCTGTGTTATTTTAAATACAGTTAATCCTGCTTTACAGCAGAAAATTAGTAGATATCCTCCTCAAGTCCCTTTAGCAGTGTTTTCTACAACTTCACTGAGGAGAAGAAATTAGGGTATTTTTAATAAAACAAATAATTTTAATTAGGCCTGGAGGAAGGGAGTTGACAGCTCTTATTTAAAAAAAAAAATTTTAGTTTTCTTTCAAATGCTACTTTGATGAGGGAAATGTGACCAATAAATCCTCTTCTACTAACATTAGAGAAAAAAAAAAAAAAAGAAAATAAAAGAATGTTTTAAAATGTTTCTGTAATACCGTTCTCAATAGCCACATCTCATACATTTCAAAATTAGGAGCCAAAAATTAAAAAAACGGTTTTCAGTTTCTGGGATATCACATTTCTTCAGGAATTACATTTAGTTCCTCCACCCCTGACTTGTAGATAGAGAAGAGATATCAGTCATTTGGGTATATTCTTTACTTGTACCATAAGATGAAGTCAAAACTCTCTCACACTTGCAGTCCATAATGAAAGAGGGCCCTGATAAAATTCAGAGCTTCTAGATGATACTGCTTGCAATAATAGCTCAAATAAACACTGATGTTTCAATACTCTGTCCTCACTTTAAAAGTATTTATACTTCCACCTACATATACCTCATGTTCTTTTACTACAGTGACCAAAATTCTAAAACATGGAAAAACATCCACACCTGAGACAACTGAATAAGTGTGTTACTCAAAGTAGTGATTGCAGATTACTGAAATTAGCTCCACTTCATTCCTTTCATTCCAAACCTTGCAAACAAGCCACATGGAATTGTTGCTCCTTATAGCATAGCATCTGATAAGACCATTTGAATATGCCTTCCTAGATCTTTCTTGACTGTCTTCCCAGTGCCCAGATGACTCAAGAATTGACAGATACAGAGCATAACCTTTGTTTCAGTAACTGGTTATGTGCATTTCTGAGAGACTAAAAAAAGAAGGAAGAAAGAAAAAATCACACTTTTAAAAGTATTACACTTGATTACTAAAGTGAGAGACTAAAGAGGGCAGGACAACACAGAGCACGGGGACATGGAAAGAAAAGAAATAAGGACAAGAGAACGAGCCTTAGGCACAGGGAATTGCCTGGGTCAGCAGATAGTCAGGCAGTAAGTCTAACACACAGACAGGGCCATGCTGTTACTTTATCGATGCTTAAATGCAGCATTGCCAGCTTTGGCCATGTTTCCCTGCTGCTCAGTTTTGTCTGCTTTGTTAGCAAGCCTTGAGCCTGCTGTGATAAACTGGGTAAGAAGACAGCAGTCCAGGCAACGTTATCCATGAGATATTGACTGCCTAGGACAGAATGGGCTCCCAGAACTTGCTGACCACCTCACCCCCAGTTCACAGTGTGCAGCACAAAGGATCAGTAGGGACATGAAAAATTTAGACTAATTCTGTCTCCTCCATTCTTACTCACTGAAAAACATCTTCCTGGTAGGGCTGTGCAACCAGACTGTCCCCTACCCGCAGTGTGAGGAGGAGTCCACTAACAAGTAAAATATTCCCCATGATCCAGCTGGGGAATCTCCACAGAGATGATTCATAGTCAGGCGTGTTAAAAACTTTATCTCAGTTCCCTCTGTTCCTGCTGTCTCATCCACCATGCCAAAACCTTTTTACAGCATCACAGATGTCATTGTACACAAGGGCAGCCACACCAACACCTCCCCCATTCTCCTGGAGACTGCTCCATTGTATCAGAGGACAACCTAACCCCACAACTTCTGCTGGATATATCATTCAAAAACATCCCTTGGTTGAATGCATCCCAGTGCAGATCTCTAGCAGTGTCATCCCCTTCCCATCAGATCAAGCGCTGTGTGGCAGTGACACCAAGAAAAACTGCTCAACAGACCGTGACTCAACCCGAGGGCTACAACACTGGCAACATCAGTTGCCACCCTGCTATAGGTGGGCTGGATATCCAACACCTCCAGCTGCAGGAAGAAAAAAATTAAGGCAAGACTGATGGAATGAACATGGTTTTATTAATGAGGTCAGGATGCACATTAGTCCCGTCCTATTACAGAACAAAAAAAATCCATATGCCTGAGGAACCACTGTTATCTGCAGTCCTTGGTCTCTTGAGACATAAAGCAAAGCCCATGGCAATAGGACAGTTTCGATATGGCATTTTTCCAGTCAAAAGTTTCAGTCAGCTCCAGGCCACTATGGCCTGGATTTCAAAGCCAACAGTTCCACACTCACCTCATCAAAGTGAGTGAAGGTTTGTAATGTTTCAGTGAGGATCATTGTCATCATGTCTGTGTTTGTGTTATTGTGTTTTTTCTTTCCTCAGGCAATTTGTTGCTCCCTTGAACTCTCTCTAGGTCAGGGAGAGAGTCTCAATCACAGATTCTACTGCTTTTATTGCCACATCTCTTTCAGGCAGAGAACTGCTATCACACTCATTTCACCAATGGAAAAAATAGCACTTTTCCTCCTGAAAAAATCTTTACTTTAAATTATCCTTCAGGACCAAATAGATGATCTTCTGTTTCTCTGTTTCCAAAAATGATGCTAGGATGAAAGAAATTTATGTTACTGGAAGAAAATACAGGATATTAATGCCTGGTGCAAAAGACAGAAGGATTGAGCTTCAGTTCTGTCTGCTATGACAAACCAAAATGCAATAGATACAGACCTCAGGTTTCAAAGCACAGAGTTAACTCTTTCCTGTGTACTCTCCAAATCTTTGCAAGTTTACCCTTCCCAGAAGCAGGGAAGGGGAGCAGGCTCGCCCGTGCCATTCCAGCAAGGGAACACGCGGTGGCACTGTGGCCTCTCGCTCCTCGCAGGGGTTTTCCTGGCGGGGAGGAGTCGGTTCTCTTTCCCTCGGCGGGGTCAAATCGAACCAGAGGGAAGAGGACACGTATAGAACCAATCCTGCTGTTCTTGACTAACCTGCACTTGCAGATAATACCCTCAGCCCTAGGATCCAAAATGAAAAAGGGGGGGAAAAAACAAACCCTAAGTAAACGACACTTCATTTTCTGTGTGGTCCTAGATCTTCACACACATTATTTATGTGTGTATTAAAGATGCTGTTGCACTTTTAAACTGAACATCTCATTTCCTCTAAAGTTCCTGCAACTGGAAATAATCTGTTTCCAAGGTACAAACTCAGCTGGTTCCTTAAGTCCTAACATGGTAACAGGGCAAGGGGAGGAGGGAAAAACAAGCTAAAGTTACAACTACCACAACTTTAATATAAATATTATTTGTGAGAAACTTCTGATGGAGAAAGGTTGCGTGGTTGAGGCCAAGCACATCTGGTAAGAATAAGAAATAAGTCTTATAAAGAAATATCTGGTTTTCTGATCTGTTTGACTCCATCAGACACTGAGCTGAAAGCAAATGCTTTTGTATGTGGTTCCTCATCCCTTAATCACCATATGCATCATAACTAATTCTTTTTCAAAAATCTAATGAGTAAACATCCATCACAAGTTGCAATCTTCTCAGGGATAATCCCAAATATGTTGCTTTATATCTACAAATGGCACTGCTAAAGTATTTCCCTCTCAAAAGCCTTGGGGCTGCTTTTTTTTTTTTTTTTTTTTTTTGGTTTTGGCGTTTGGTTTTTTTTTTTTATTGAGTCAAGAAGGGATGTTAATCCAACATAACTCAACTTCAAGGAATTGCTATTGACAGGGCAATCAGTTACATGGTATTCATTTTTTTTCTTCAGTTGAGAAAAACTGAAGAAAAACTTAATTCATTTCTATTTCAGATGTTGGCTAAGCATTTTCTGAATTGCTGTGCAAGCAAAATTCTTTCTTTCTCCTCTATCTCCCCACCCCCAACTTTCCAGTCAGCATTCCTAGTTACAAAAAGAGAAACCCAATGCAAAAATCTAATTAAAGATTGTAAAGTCCAGAGAAAACTGCCATTTCTTTTGCCACAGATATCACAATCACAAATAAAGTTTTGTGCAAAATTAAGCTAATTAAGCAAAATTAAGTTAATAACAATTCAAGAGCTCTTCCAACACAGGCAATGCTGATGTGCCCAGAGCTTGTAAACCTCTATGTGATGCCAGTAGCATTTGAGGATATCCTCTACAAGAGTATTTTCTAAATCTTGTCCATTTCAGGTGTATTTTTTGTGTAAAACCGAATTGGTCTTGACTATAAAAACTATCCAGAATTCATGTTTGTGCTGGAATTCGGGAACAGAGAAGAGGGTAGGGAAAAGGAGGAGGGGAGGAAATGTTTCACATTTTTTAGACTATTTTCTAATCTCCTCACTCATACTGCCTGAGAATGTAGTATCTATTGTTTACTGGAAATGCTTTTGTGACCATCTGTATGTCAGCAAAAGGGTCTAACAGAGCTTCTGACATAGTTAACATTCCTTTCTAGCTGTGATGTGTCTTCCCCATTGTTTTTCCTGCCTTATCCTGTCCATGCTTTCATTTTTTTATCCTTGCACTTTTCAGCTGCAATTTTTTCCTGCCCATTATAGTTCTGCAGCATTCATCAAGACTGTATGAATGACTGATGAAATGAGCACAGCTCTATAACCCAGGTCAGGATGCAAGTTAGTCCTGTCCTAATACGCAACAAAAAAGCCATGTGCCTGAGGAACCACTGCTATCTGCAGTTCTGCCACATACCTCCAATTTCCTCTCCACAAATTCCTGCTCCTCTTTTCCAGCTGGTACCCCCACAGCTCATCTCCAATCTTTCTGCTCCAATATATAACCTTTCTCCATTAATAAGGGAGAAGGAGTGTGTCACTCAATTTCTCTTAACTGGTGAAACTATTCTCATGTATCACTATCATGACCTCTCCTGTGGAACACCACATTAGAACAAAAAGGGGTGAAATTAGTCAGTCCAAGTGGTAAGAAGGGCCAGAGCTGCTTCCCCCTCTTAGACAAAAAATTTGGAGAGACAATGATTAAAAGTCAGATGCAAAAGTATTCTGAACTCCTAAGTGTAGACCTGGTTCCTCATCCCC
The DNA here is from genome assembly GCA_035583135.1 of Lophotriccus pileatus. NCBI lineage: Eukaryota > Metazoa > Chordata > Aves > Passeriformes > Tyrannidae > Lophotriccus > Lophotriccus pileatus. The sequence continues at coordinate 60,477,574 of JAWWES010000041.1, forward strand.
ATCCCCATCCTGTGTTTTCTGAGCAGGTGTCCAGTTTCTTATGTTACAGTGTAACCTAAGACAAGGATCACCCCAGTTTCTCCCCAGCCACCGTGTACCCTCACTGCTGTCTGAAGTTTGGTAAAAAAACAAGCTTCTACAGCTCATTTTGAGTCCCAGCATGCCTCTGAAATTGCAACACATGAAGTTAAAAGCCACAGTAGGTTTCATTTGCTTTTAATAAATATCGGTGTTTCCATCAAAATACCTACGTTTGGTTTGATGGAGGTTGTTTTTTTGGTTTTTTTTTTTTTTTAATCATGCAACCCTGGATCGCCTGCTTCTTTTTCTGAAGCCTGCATTTTCCTTTGCCCCAGACTTTGTATATTCCCTTGTTCCTCCTCCTTTCAGCCCATCGTGAGTGTTTGTTTAAACAGTGACTCCAAGCTGTGTCCTGAGATAGTGAGAGAACTTCAGCCTTCCCCCGGCTTGCACTCGCCCCACTGTACTTCAGTGGGTAAGGACCCGCCCGTGACGGCAGCGCCAGGCGGGGGTTTTCCAACTTTTAATTGAGCAATTCCCTCATCACCATTACAACGGAGAGAAGGCGGCTTCAGCTCATCTCTCTGCAATCCCTCAGGGCAGCCTGAAAAAAACCCATCGAGCAAGAAAACCTCCCAAATCATCATCCCTATACCCACTCCCGCACCACAGTCCCGCCTGAAAGTTTGATCTGCACAGCACGGGCCGCTGCACTTAAAGCACCTTCAGTTTCCAGGTCGACACTTACGTACACAAGCACAAAATGCGTAAATGTGTAAAAACGTAGAAGCATCCTAAATATATAAAACGCAAGGCATCTCTGAGGGATGATACAAGAAGACACCGCATATTTAATATGTTTAAAACGCGTGCGTTTGTTCCCGGCGGAACCGGGCGGCGGGGAAGAATGATAGCCGGTCCCCCGGCGAGCGCAGGACGTGGCGCCAGAACCACATACATTCACACACACACACACACAGAGAAACTCACACAAACTCGCACACACACACTATCACACACACACAGACTCTCGCACACACGCAAGCTCTCGCACACACACAGACAGAGGCCCGGCCACTCCGGGACTTCCCCAGGGCGAGGACGGGGACAGGCGGCTGTTGCTGGAAGCGGCGGCCGCGCCCCACTGGGCTGCGCTGGGCTGGGCTGGGCTGGGCTGGGCTGAGCTGAGCTGAGCTGAGCTGGGTGGCCACGCCAGACCTTTTCACCCCGCGGACAGGGGAAGAGCGGCGAGGGGACGGGGAAAGGGAGGGCAGGGGCGGAGCGGGGCGCGGGCCGTGCCTGGCACCTGTGCGGCGGGCGGGGCAGCCCCGGGGCGGCGCTGGGCGCGGCGGGGCTCCGGCGCTGCGGGAGCGGCGGCAGCGCAACAGGTTAGCGGAGCGGAGCGGGAGCGGAGCCCGGCGGTGCCCATGGCCGGCCGCGGCCCCGCCGCCGAGCAGGGCTACATCCGCACCGTGCTGGGCCAGCAGATCCTGGGGGAGCTGGACAGCTCCAGCCTGGCGCTGCCCTCCGAGGACCGGCTCAAGCTCTCGGGCGACCGCGCCGGGGAGGAGAAGGCGCTGCGGCTCCACCGGCAGGTCCAGCAGACGCTGGCCAGGAAGAGCCGGGGCTCGCTGTACAATGGTGAGTGCCCGCTCGGGCCCCTCGGGGCTCTCCGGTGGGAGCGGCGCGGGAGCACGGGGAGGGGTCCCGGGAGCCCGGGGTGGGACCCGAGGCTGTCCGCGGGCGGCCGCAGCTGATTCCCGGCCCCGGGAGCTGCGGACTGCTCGGGACAGCCGGTGCCGCTCACACGCCGCGACCAGGTTTGGCAGAAAAAATGCGAATATTTCGCCTCTTCCCGTTCTCTTTTCAAACCCCAGTGAGTGAGAAGTTTCTCCCTCCCAAACTCTCGCCGTAACTCGGTGCGTGGTGGGGCCGCTCTCGGCTCTCCGCTGCCCAGGAGGGGGAGGAATTGAGGTGAAATTCTCCTAATCTAGCGACCGCTTAATGTGCTTCTATTAATGCTTTTATCTTTACCCACCGGTCCTGTTTGCTAAATAAAATGGGAAGAAATATAGGAAATGTTTTGCCTTGTTTAACCGTGAAATTAAAACAAACAAACAAAACTAAAAGGAAGTTTGGAAAAGTAGCTCTGAGAAAGGCATGAATGGGAAACACAGAACGATAATGCTGTCAGGCATTATTTACCCAGTTCTTTGATATGTGTGATACAATTTGACGTCAATCACTCCGTGCTTCTAAGATCTTGTAGGCAGAAGGCCAGACCCAATCAAAAAAGTCTGCAGTCACACCTTGTGCCTCGACCAGGGCCCGATCAGGCACCCACGGGGTGATTCTCAGGTGCTGAGGGTTAAAGGAAAGCTGCCCGAGGGGCTTAGTCTTAACTATTAATAAAAACTTCATACACCATGAAACTTTAATCTTGTTTTTAAAATATGAAGATATGACTGACTTACAGGCTACATACCCTGTTGCTCAGTTGTCCTCAAAGAAGCTGTCACCTTTCATTTGCTAAAAACTGTGAGATGAAGGTCTTTATACTTCTCTCATCTGTTCCTGTCAGGCAGAGGAATGTTTTCCTGTTCTTTGTCTGGCCTCTATCTAAAAAACACCTCATGGCAAAAAATGCACACAGTGCAGACGTGGACATATTCTGCTCATAAAAATCAGATATACAAATCACACAAACAGATACACACAGCTGTGCAATGTGCAGATACACGTGCAAGTCCTTACCTTGGCTGCTGCCATTTAAATATATTTTCTAAACACTTTTAGAGTAACTTGATTTCTTTTTCTACCAACAGAGAGCCTGCAAAAAGCTTTTTAAGCACTAGTTTATAAATGATACGGTGTCATGAACCTGAGTTCATGTCTCTAAACTATACGTAAAACTATGAAGACAGAGTTACCATCCTCCCAAGTCGTCTTGACTTCTCTGGAACACATTAACAGACCTGATGTGTTTGGGGATAGTTATCCTGCTTTGTTTTTCTAAAGGTCGAGTATTTGAGCTCCTTGCATTTCTGAGACACCAAAACCTTTAAACTTCAGGATCAGGAGTGGCAAATGCCATGTCTGTAACGTGTTTTGTTCATGCATAAAATTAACTTTTCATCTTTCAAATGTATTCTTGTGCCCAACTCACTGTACACTTTTTAGTCCTACTGCAAAACTCAGAAAAAGTAAATGAAACTGGAATGCATTCCATGAATGTATACATATATATATAATATATGTACATCTATGTATATTGTAAGTATATATGTGAATCAAATGCCTCTCTTGAATTTAACATGTTTACTTTCCTGAAAGATATACGTATATGTGCATGTGTGTCCCAATGTGCTTTCTGTATGGACTTGCTCAAACGTTGGCTATGCTCTGAGAAATATTTCAATTCTTATAGGTAGGGTACTTCTAAATTATTTTTTTTTAAATATGCCCTCTTTTACATGCAAAAGCATCACTTTCTCTGAATTATAACCTTTCCCTGGATGCCTTCACCAAGGGCCCTGTATTGTTTGCAGTTTCAGGGAAGACTTACAAAGGGTTAGAGGGAGCAGGAGCAGGCCCTTGTGATATAACTGTCCTATCTGCAGGAGTATTTCAGACTCTTCAGCAAGGTACTTAGTGCATACCTAACCACAGTATTCACATACATGCCTAAAATTAGCCAAGCACATAACCACTGGGTATGAAAAACCAGTGGTAGAAAAGGTCTTGCCCAATATCATCTGTGCACACCCACTTTCTACTGAGTGTACTGGAAACTTTGAAGCCACAAGAAGTAGTTTGTCAGGCAGAATAATTTCTCCTTAGAATTTCAAATTGTAGGTGTCTGATTAGCCTTCTGCTTCACCTTTAAATGGAGAACATCTTTTTGCCTCCTACTCTCATATTGTTTGCTGTTTCATGCCCTTTTCCCCCTTTTGGAGGATATATTTCTTTTTTTATAATAGAAATTCAGTCATCCTTGGATTTGAGGATTCCATCTGCTGCAAAAAGATTGAAGTTACATATGACCTCAGCTCTTTTCAAAATGTTGTCAAACAGCTTTTCAAGCAGTTTAAAAACAGCTGCAACTTTTCTAATTCATCCATTGCTGAACATTTATAAATTAAAGATTGTGCTGCCCTTAGAAGTTTTGAATAACTAAAGCAATCATATCAAATTTCTGGATGCTATTTAAAGATGGAAATATTTAAGGTAGTTTTGCCTTATCAAAGAAAAATGGCATTCAGAATCATATGTTTTAATGACTGGTGGTTTTCAACTTGCCTATGATGCAGAACTTGATTATTTTATGTACATTTTAGGAATCTATTAAGCTTTATTCTGTTTATGAGTCCACTTGCCTCTGATTTGTAACATGAGTAATATATGATACGAAATCAAATGTCCTCATGAACTGCTGGCTGTGTTGTGATTCTTTCCCTAACACAGTTTTATAAACACAGTGTGTGTGTTTATAAAAATAATTTAAAAAAAAACAAAAACAAAACAAACCAGAATTCAAATTTATGGGATTTGCCAATAAAAAAGCATCTTTTAACAAGACTCTTAAAATCAGACCCTTATTTATTCCTCACATTTCTCAGTTTCCAAAATTCTGAGTAGTATTTTCTTGTTAGACCTCCTTTTAGGAGACTGGGGCACTTCTTTGTCCTTAGGCTTCTATTTTGCAGAATCCTGACAGTGATAGTTGCTTTGTGGTAATTGTCTGTTTATATCTTTGTGGGATAAGGAAGTAGAAAAGATCTTTTTCTTAAATTTGAGCACTTGTGTAAATGTACTGACCAGCACAAAATGTTAGAAAAACTCCTCTGGGACCAGTCATGTGCTGGCGGAGTGATGAAGGAGCACGATCAAAAAAGAAGGCTCTTTGATCTCTACGTGGAGTGATTCAGTGACTTTTTTCATGTGCCATTCTTAAATGTCACTATCTTAGTCCTTTGTGATTGCTGAAGTATAAAAAGGAATTGAAAGATGACAGTCCAGGAGCACTGAGGATTCTCTGTTGGGGATATGATCACCCACATGCTCTGAGCAAGAGTGGACAATGAACACTCAACAGGTTGGCCCTCATGGTGTATGAAAGTATCACAGTCCTTAATAGACTTGTGTGTCCAGGGTACAGCTACACTGGTGACTGCAGTGGGAGGTTTGAGGCCAAAATTCGACTTCGGTGGTAACAATTCGAGCACAAAAGCGCTGAAAAAGACTCACAACTGAGAGTTACCACTGTACATGATTTAAGGGGAATTTGATACACCCAGCTTCTTAATGGAGGATAATTGTCTTGTTCATATATCTTAGAGATGCCTCTTGTCATGGTTGTTCTTGAAAGCAGAGCAAACAGCAGGTTGATCTGTCAGCAGCCATAGGCAGTGATTGCTGGGGAGAAATTTCCAAGGCTTTTGGAGTTGTTGGGCTTGTCACATCCAGGGGGACAGAGGGGCTTTGAGAAGAGCCTCTGTGAAGACAGGTGGGATTTTTGCTCAGTCATCTGTACAGTCTCCCTCCTGATGGTGTAATTATTTTTTCCAATCTTAAAATTTTGTCATAACTGTTGCTATATCAGGTGATTTTTGTACAGCTTTTATTTTGGCCATGGAGAAGAGCAAAGGGGTTTAGGTTTCCTCCTCCACTGACCACATCCAAAGTGTTCCTGGGCTGTTTCAATTCATATTGACAGGGGAGAGGGGAGACTGTGATAAATGGTTCCACTCAGTTGCCCACACATGGGTGTCTGGTGTTGTCTGAGATGCCTGAGTTTTCTAAAATATCCTTATGGGTTGACAGACATGATGCAGGGCCTGTAGGAAACCCATTTGTCTCTTGACTGGCTCCTGGAAGTCAAGTGTGGTATCCTATGGCCTCTCAATTAGTGCTTGTCCCCTATGGATGAGTATGGTGTGCATATTTTCTTGAGAGAGTTTTTGTAAGACTTTAAAACACTGAGTATCACAACTAGAAAATATTAATCCTAACAGTATATGAGATCATAATATAAGTTTAAAAAAAAATCTTTCATGGCTTTTTTAGGAAAAAAAAAAAAGGCAGTACACTGAGTATGTAAGGGCAGCATAATGATTTCTGAATATATGTAATACTGAGCAAATCTGCAAGGTTTTTGTAGTATGGTGAAAATAATCTGAAGGAAGCCTTGCTGGCAGAGGCAAATTTTTGATCAGGTCACCTATTCTTCACCTCATGGAAAGACACAGCATTTTTGTTACCACTTTTTCCCATGACACACTCACTTGTGGCACAAGTAAAGAGTGCACAGTAAAAAGACATGCATTTTATGTCTGCCTAATAAATCTGCAGGTAAAAGTCTGGCAAAATAATTTCCCAGTGTGGTAAGAGCAAGCGAGAGATAACTGCAAATGCAAAGTGAAATTCCGTAAATTGACATATACTGTGTTTGTCTCTGAAAGAGAAAAATGTTTACTGATGGATATATAATAACTGAGAGTACTTTCTCAGTAAGTTTAGTAAACAGGACAAAAAATACTAACTGTAAAGAAACAAATTTATATTATTTATTTTATGGAAGTACTTTATTATGCAGCAATGAAGAAAGTGAATCTCTAAAAAAGCAGGGACAGGGGATAGGCTAAGATAGATTCTTATGACACAAATGAGAGATTTATAGAAATATATAGATTTTGGATGTTGTTCAGCCAGAGTCTTTTGCAGTAAAAGAGAAGTTTCATCTTACTGGTTTCTGATGTACTTGGGTAACCCTTGGGCTATGGTAACCTTGTAATGTCACGAAGGAATTATTACAATCCAAATCATGAGTTTGACCAAGCTTCATCATTCCACTCTCATGACGCAAAGTTACTGTGAATGTGTCTTAACAAATCACCTAATACGTGTTTAAATCTGCCTCGTGTGGCCAAAATGAAAAAATTGGAAAGTATGATTAAATAAGCAAAGTAACTGCAAAGAATGATTGAATTAGGCCTCAAATTATTGCAGTCTGCCATTATATTGTATTGTATTATACTATATTATGAAATACACAAATTTGGACCTGCCCAGGTCCTAGCTACGTGCTAGGGAGAATTATTCATAAAATATGCTGGTTATCTGAGTTTATTTTCATCCTTTTTGAGTCCTTTACTAACTGCAGACACTAAGGATAAAATACAGAGATGTGCTGAGCTTCCTAGGGTTGTGCACCTAAGAAGCCCAGAATCTAACTGCATGCATTAGAGTTCTCTGCTCTGGCACACATACACCAGGTGCTTTCAAACAGCCACTTGCTGGTAGCTTTTTGGGACCTGAATTCCCATGGGCATAGGTCTCCTGCTAGTTTTAGTAGCAGATATTTCAGATGTTTGGCCAAGTTAATAATTTGTTCCTTAGATTTCTTTTCTGTAGTATCTCAGGTAAAATCTGCTATTTTGAAAATTGATGGCCAGTTAACTTCTTTATTGACCACTGCTATCTGTTCAACTTAAACTTCTGCAGCACCCACTGGCCCCATTTATGACTGATTTGAGGTATATCTTGCTTTTGACTTTGGTTTCACCTCTTTAAACCTGTGCCCATTATATTCCTACATGCAGATTCTCATAGCAGCACAGAAATCTCATGGATGGTTATATCAGCAGTCTGTTTCTTTTAAAGTTTTCATTAATAGGAGCACTTGTTTTTTTGAAAATGCATTGTACTAGTGAAAAAAGAAACGGCCTGAAGTTTTTGGTTGGTTTGTTTGCAGTTTTAATGAAAGAAACAATCACAATGTGCTACTCTATTTTCAAAGCTGGGTCATGGAAGAAAAGGATCAGAGCAGATACACTGTGGATCTTCTACATTATTTGGAGGCTTAGTGAACCTTTCAGGTGCAAATTTGAAGCATCATTGAACAACCCGACTTTACAGCATCATATGCCACGTGCCTCCATAAGCCATAGAATTTGTTCGTGGACTCTTTGTGCTGTTTGGATGAAGCACTGAGAGATTATATAAAATAGATAGGGAACTGAAAAAAAGGCTTGTATCCTCAGGAAGCTTTGCTTAGCTGTGTTTTGAATGTGATACACCAAATGCAAACATTATTTCTCCATTCAATGTTCAGCTTATATATATTAATGGCAGTGCACACTGCTACGTTTCCCTAGTACTGTATCTCCTTCTCTGTAACAATACCATGTTTTGTTAAAATCTTACTAATATTAATCTTTGGTTACAGGCAGCTTGCACCGTGCATCCAGTGTACCAGAGCGTGTCTATAACATGGGGATTACTGAACATGATTTTTCACCAAGAACTCCCTATAGTTTCTCATATTACCAGTCAAACCAGGTGAGGAAGATGATGAATGGAAATAAATATAATATGACGTCCATAGTTCGTTCATTTTGTTAACGCAAATAATAGCATTTAGATGGTGTTACAAGATTTGCTTGCTTATTTGTTTTATTTTTAAAACCTGATTTCTAGAAAATGAGGTTTTCACAACTGAAATCTCTTAATGTTTTACCCCACTTCCAGTGACTTCAGAGCCTTCAGTGGCCAGATGAAACTCATTTGTGCAGACAGGCTGTTTGCAACCCTGTTGGTTTTGTGAGAATTGGCATCAGGGTAGAAAGTGAAAAATCATATTAACAGTCCAGTAAGGCAAAGACTGTGACAAGTTTATCCATCCCACCAGGCAGAAGGTTAATCAGCACGTAACTCAGAGCAGCTAGAGGCTGTGCTGCCCAGTTGAACAGAATTAAGCATCCAAACCCAAAGGAAAACAGATTGCTTTAGTTTCACAAAGACAGGTAGAGTGTTCCTTATAATATAAAATACTGCCGTTGTAACCCCTTTTAGCATTACAAGAATTTCAGCAGTACAGTCCTTGCAATACAACGGTGTTTCTAAATCATCTAATCATAAGTTCTCTTGTTGTTTTGACCAGCTTTTCTTGGGTTCATGGCCTGAATGAACAAATAATTGGTTTTCTGCAGGGTTTGTGACACAGCTCATAACTGGTGTGAACCTATTTGAGGGAGCAATCATGTGACTGGGAAATCAACACAGCTCAGTAGCAACGCTGCTGCATGATGAACATTAGTCAACTGAAAGCAATCCATCTTGAGAACAGAAATATTTATTTAATAGATAACTGTATGTGGAGAGGGCAATTCTTTCTTAATTTTAGTTTACTAAGAATAACTTATTGTCATCAGAAGAAATAGCCCAGCTTCTGAACAGGGACTTTGATTTATGGCTATATGCCCCTATGCTTACTGATTTAAAAAACAAAACAAAACAAAACAAACAAAAAAAAAAGCCAGATAGTGTTCCAAGTTGATTTACTTGTGGAAGGTTTTGAATTCAATATGGTGTCCAGTATAGAGCACAAAGAAAAGGTAGCAAATTTGGAGAGGCCTCAAACAGCACCTAAGCAGTAAAAATCTTTTAGATACCTACAAAAAGGTTGGAGGAAATGGATTTGTTGACTTAAGAGAAAATTACAAAGCAAGATGATGTTTCGTTACAGTCTATGCCCATAAGGGACAGGAAAAGAAAAATCAACTAAGATTGCAACTGTGGACTTGGGGATATCATTGAAATGGTGAAATGGCCATTTTGGTTTTCTTGGAATGTTATACAGTCTCCTCTATTTTTAAGAAGTTAAACAAACATGGAAAGGACTATCTCTTTTTACTAGATCCTACTACAGAGTGAACAAGAGTGCTAAATAACCTTATATTAATAAGGTTAATATTAATATGCAGATACTTTAGTATAATATTTTCAATATCTGACTGATTAATTTTCTTCTGTATGTTGGACAACCTTGGATTTAGTTTTAGTAGCAGATGTTGGTGTTAATCCCCAAGGAGTTTCAAGCTGAAAATGTCCCTTAATCAAACTGTTCACTGACAGGAATAATTGACTTGTGCAACTATTTTGAGTTCTTGACTGAAGATTAGATGCTGTAGACTGTACTTCTTCCTGTCTTCATGAGGCAAGTAAAAGAAATGTTGCAGAATCCTGTTTAATACACCACTTTGGTGATGTTCACATTTTGTTTTCTGATTCTGAAAGCAGAATGTAAAATTTTTATCTTTATTTTTTTTGTTTGGTTTCTTTGCTATTAATCCTAAGTGCTGTGACCTGACTGTGACTCCTGTTCTTTTTTGCACCCTTGAGCAGATTGCCTCACCATCCTCTTATACAAATGGCTGGGGGACAAGGGTTGCTTACAGGACAATGGAAGAGAGAGCTCAAAGGCAACCTCTGAAGAGACTGGAGGTTTCACCCCAGCGAATTCCGGAAAGACTGGCATATGTGTCCAGTGATTTTCACTATGATGGAGGGATTTCAACTGGATTCTCTATGAGGCATGGAGATATCGGGAGATCAAGTGGGACTGTCCCTCCGAGATACGCTCGGTCTGAGATTGTTGGTTACACTCTTCGTGACTCGGTGACCAGGGGACGCTCTTTTAAGAGACACTCCCGCATGGGGGCTGTTAATGATGCTGCCCTGGATGGTGTCTACCCCAGCCCCACTGTACCTCTGTACCACCAAGCAGGCAACAGTCGCAGTATGACCAACCTTTTGGAGAAGGAAAACTACCTGACCTCGGGCAGCGCGATGGGACAAGTGAGATCACCAACTGCTTCCCGGCTGGCGTCTCAGAACAGGCAATCTGTAAGGTCCAGCTTCTACCAAACCACTTTTAGAAACGCACAGACCAGGAGGGAAGTTTCCCAGCCAGGTTCAATAGCCAGTGTCACTGCAGAAACAGATAGGAAGAGGATGCCACTGACAGCTGCTGTGGCCGCAGCAGGGAGAAATGGTTTCCTGCAGAGTGAACAAGTCACCATCAATGGATCTCAGCTAGGGTAAGCAGGACCTGCTTTGGTTCTGAAGTGTCACAGCTGAAAGGAACATGTTTGTTTAAAAAGAGAAAGTAAACTGACAGCTTATGGTTCAGCAGCCAACACAGTGTCCGAAATACCAGTGCAGGGGATGCAGAAAGATTTGCGTTTAAAAATCCTCTTCCGATGAAAGAGAAGAAAGGGAGAAAAAATGTATATGTACGTACATACTGCAGGATCCACAGCTCCCACTTAGGTTTGGGACCCCCTTTGCCAAAAGTTAACCAATTTTATAACACTGTAAGTAGTCACTGAGTAATTTACAACCTGAGTAACAGTACACAATGTAGTATTGGCAAATTTTGTGCTCATAAAAGACCAGATGATATCAGCACCAGTTCTCACAAGAATAGGTCAGAAATCTACCAGTGAAGCAGCTTTTGGCAGATTTACAGTTTCTGGTTAAAAATCCTTCATGGTTTCAAGGACACTTTTTAGTATTAACTTCAATTAAAACACAAGCAGAAATTTCTCTTAGCTCTGTAGCACCATCCATCCCTAGAACAATACCCTGGAGTTTCTCACTACCATGAGATCCTACATGCACTGAGGGCACTATGCTGATTTAAAAGCCTGTTAGATCCATGCCAGAAAGTCAAAAATCTGCCTCCAGACTTCAGGAAAATTGCTTGAAGTACTGGAATTTTTTTTTCCCCAACATTACTCCCCCTGCCCCCACTGAAATTTCCTTCCAGCAAAGATTTCAGAATGTCTAAAATCAGTTTCATTTTCAAAAAAGGAAGTTTATCAGTTCTGAAATTCCACTCAGAGGTGAATATTTTTTAATTTTTGAATAATTCTGAGTGTTTCCAAAGCTGTTAAGGTTTAAGAGATAGAACAAGCCACTTGGTATACAGGAGATGGTTACTTGCTCTGTCTATTCTGGTTTCTATTGTTGTTTCATAATCCAAGTAAGATCCTAAAATTTCTTATTTAAGTTAATCATAGTGTAATTTACAACAGTGTTATTAAGAAATGGCTCTTTTCCCATAACTGTGTAGTGGTTAAGCTCATTTTCCTGAAGACTACCTTTCTTCTTTTTCTGAGTTTGTTACTGTGTGAGATGAGGCATCATCTGGTATCCCTGATGAGGTATTTTCTGTTGTAAACTACATGTTGTGTGTTATGATAAGATTTACAAACATATATAGTATCATGCCCACTTCTGGCCTGGATTGAAATTTTCACTGCTGGGAGATGCAGGAGTTAAGAGATCTGATATTAATGATGAGACTCTTATGTATTCAGTCTTTACAGGAGGTAAGTCCAGAAGGAAAAAAAACAGCTCAGAGCTCACAACAGCTAAAGATTTGAGAGTAGTAATGTTGAAAATAGGTACCTGGGACAACTTCATTTCTCAGTAAGACAATTTACAAACAGGCATGTATCCCATTGATAGTAATTTACTTAACTTTTGGCACGTTCTTGAATGCATTTCTGAGAAAAAAGCAGCAATTTTTGTCTTTAATTACATGTAGGAGCAATTTTGGTTTTTCTTTTGCAGGTGCAGACATTGAAGTCTGGTTGTCTGCCTGTACAAACATCAACCAAAGTATTTTTCATACCCGCAGATGTAAAAATCTCTCTTCAGTCATTGTGCAAATGGCTTGATTGAGACCGTGCTGAACTCAGCTGGGAGATTTGTGGCCTATTGGAAATCTTTTGACAGCGTAATTCTTTAAGTGCCACTTTTTATGTTCAGCTTTTGCTGGAAATTAGAGAGGAAAACAACTGCAAGTGCTGTGAAAGCTTCTAAAGTTCCCTTTGCAGCTCTTTACAGCTTTTATCTCAGTACATCCACTTCATTTACTTCTACATAGATTTTCAAATATCCTAGAATCCACTTTAGTCTCATAGCTAGGCTTTTGGGGGAGTGAGGGGCTCTTTACCCAAAGTATTAAAAAGTCTCTGTAAAATGTAATAGCTTATATTAGTAAAGAGGTTGGTGGAAAGCAGCATGTAAGTTAAAATTCTGCAAGAGATTTGTACCATTTTCACCATCTTTACACCATTCTTAAACTATAAGGAAGAAACTGTAGCCGTTTTAGCTGACTGAAGTCAGCATTTGTTACACGTGTTTATATAATAATTTATGTGGTGATATCCACATACATTATTGCTGTTGTCAACACCTATATTACACATTTAATAAGTCCTCTTGTGAGTCTCACCACTGGAAGGACTGGATGCAGTAAGTCCTATTTTGTTTGTAGTGCATTCTGGTTCAACCTCAATAGCTACCACACAGTTTACTGTAGAATTAACTGTTTAAACCACACTAGACAATGTTTTTCTGCAGAGTATACACCACTGTCAAGTCAGAGGTGTTTCACTTAAGTCCATCATCCCACCAGTAGTATAGTAGTTTCCTCTGACAAGGCTTCTCAGTTAAAGAAGTTTGTAGACACTTTCAGATTTCTTGTAATTTCCCATTCTTTCCGATTTTAAATCTGCATTATCTGACATATCGCTGCCTTACCTGTTGCTCCCCTTAGTAATGTAAAGGGGAAAAAACATAAGCTTTGTTTTGGTGTAAATTAATTTTTCCTGAAATTTGCTTTTTTTTTATGCAAATCACAATATTGGTCTTTCCAAGGTGAATTAAGAGAGTGCAAAATAGTTGTGCAAGGTTAAAGAGAAGTAGTGGACTAGCTGTGTACAGCATTAGAAATTTATATAAAAGCATCTTCAAACTTTCTGTAAAAGAATTAGCTCATGCTATGAAAGCAAAGTAGAAAAAATCAGAGTATAGAGATGTTATCTCTGTATCTTCTGGTAAAGTGAATCTTCATGGTGAAGAGCTTAGGAAAGAGATTCAGCCTGAAGCTGTCTGAGAAACAGCTGCTTACAGAATCTGACCTCTCAATGTGCTGAAAGCTGTCATGAAATTATTATGTATGTATATATCTCAAAGATGTTATACTCTGGCAATTAAGGTGAAGTCAGAACTTGTCAAATCATTGTTCTGTTTAACAACCATTTCCTGACTGACTGTTTGCTCGGTGTCATGACACGTGCCAGTCAGCCAACTGCTATTAATTTTGCCTGTAAATGTTTTGAGAGTGCGATAGAATCATTGCATCAAATTCTATTTTGACAAGAGTTAAGGTGCTGCAACTTTATGAATACCATTGAGGGTTAAAGATTGTGTTGCATCCTTTATTGCTGCCAGATAAAACATCAGGGAATGTTATTTTTATCCAGTGAAGAACAAGCCTAGTATGGCAGTGTGCAACAGGAGAGAAATATTTTTGCCTGCTGCATGAAGGAGTATCAGTCATGAAGGGATAACTCTGGTGAACAGTGAGCTGCTGTCAGTCTCAGTGCAGATCTACACCCCCAGCACTTACAAATGCAGTCTGGTCCTGTGCAGGCACTGCTGATGGACCTTAACTACTCCGGGACACCCTTGGCATCCTGAGGTTGAGTCTCTGTGTAGATTCTCTGGTATCCCATGAGGGATCAGCTCATGCAGCAATTTTGACCTTGAAAGGCACATAGTTCTAGTCTTTCTCAGCTGTTAGTTGGTGAAGGGACTCAAAATTTATTACATTGGAGATGCCTGCTGCTCACAGAAGGTCACTGATTTTGGGCAAAGGACTCCAAAATGATTGCAGTGACTAGCAGTCAGGTTGACATGCTCACATGTGCACATGTATAACAGGGTCACAAAATCCTTTTTGATTTAAGACATGTGACTAAAATCCAAGGTTGAAAAGCCTGCAATTTTGTTCCCCTATAGAGAATAAGAAGGAGAAATACATTCTGGCTTTTTTTCATCACTCATTGTTTGAGATCTTTAAGTAGGTTTCTGATCAGTTCATCTGACTTACAACTTAGAGTAACTTAGTAACTACTTTGTTTTAAATCTGGCCAGAAGTAAACTCTGAAAATCTGTAAGCTGTAAGCATTGCCAGGCACTAGAGATACTAACCAAAGTTCTGTCTAATTTCTCTTTGATTTAACCTCTCCACTGACATCCTCAACACACTGTCCCCTTCATTTCATCTTTCTCTTGCACGAGCATCCTCAGCACCTATAGATACAGTGTATTTGCTCAAAACACTCTCAGAGGAGAGGAGAAAACAAGAAATAACATATTTATACCAAACAATAATGATTTATACCAAAAAGAAATATAAAGGCAAGTGGAAACCTCAGGGTATGGGTGTATAATTTCATTTGCAACAGGTGCCATGAATCAAAATTCTGCATTTCTTTGCTGTCCTTACAGCCATACTAATTGGGTTTTGCCTTGGCAGATGTTGATTTGCAGTGTAGTTGCAAGAAAAATTGCAGCAAAATCTGGTTCTGTCTCAGAGCTCACGAGTACATCATAAATATTTTGGGGGAAAGAGCTGGATTTCAGTGCATTTATAGCAAGATTCCCTGTGGGAAATCTGCCTGATTTCTGCCTGGTTTGTCTACCTTGCTCCCCTGCAGCCCATTCTGGGCAAGCCTAGAATTTCAGGCTCTTTCACTCCTGCAGGTCCACTATGGAGCCAGTCCAGAGCTGAAGAATTGGGTGACACCTGGTGCAGTCACAAATACACTCCTAAGGAATGTTTCCCCTCTCAGTATCAAAACATTTGGTATTTCACTTTCTTGAACATTATTTATTGTTTAATATTTCTACTTAGTTAATTGAAAAAAAAAATTAAAATTTCCATTTAAGCCAGTGTACTTCTCAGGTACCTATTTTAACATGAATGGTAATGGTGTTAATATTTCTAACTTTGGCTTCTTTTACTGGGGTGATTATTAAGTAAATCATTCTCATTCTGGTAGCTGTGAAGTAGGGAGTTATTGCCAATGACTGGTTGTTTCACTGAGGTTCACAGACTGCCCTCTCATCCCAGTCTGGCCAGCAGAGGATCTGGTACTACAAAACTGTCTGGTTTAAAAAAACTAAAATGCTCATGTTCTTATCCACTTCCCCTCCTCCTCCCCTTCCTCCCTCCCCTTTCTTTTCTCTAGGTGGAACATACTTGAAACAAAAAGTAAATAAAGGTCTGGGGAGCATAACCACCTGTCCCATGGCTAACGCACCTGAATGTGCTGTGAATTGTTTTATGTTCCATTTAGTGAGGAAAAAAATGTGTCTGCTGACCTCTCTTTCCATTTTTTCATATGGTTGTCTAACACAATCATCATTTAAGCAAACATGCTGGAATTTGAGAGGAAAATAACCACGCTTATTTTTAATCCTACCACAGTGGATGTACATACTCAGTTTAATGAGTGCTATTTTTATTCTGAAAAAAAGGCTTTGCCCATCTATTTCAAACTAGAACAACTTCTATAGTTTGAAATATGCAGTCCTGCATATATGTATTCTGGAAACTAAGAAATGGATAGAAGGCATGAAAACAAATGTCAAAAAACAATCATCTCATTACTGAGGAAAACATCAGGGTGTCTTCATGATCAGTAACAGTCACTCTGCTTTGGTTATAGCCTTCTTTGGATCTTCATCCACTTCCTTCATCTTACCTTCCACATCCTGTTCTTCATCCAGTGATGAAAGGATGCAACCTGATGGAAACTGATAAAAACATCCACTGATGTTTCCATTTTGTTTTTATAATTGGAAGCATGACTTGCTTTCTCCAGAACTTCTCATTGTTGCCACACTTTTATTTATGATTTTCTCTTCCCCAGAATATCAGTATGTCTTAAAGCTTTTGTACTAATTTCTGCTACTGGAAAGGAAAAAAAGTTCTAAGACAATCTAAAGTTACTTGAAAAATACAAAAATCCTGATATTACAACAAAGATAATTTTTCTGCAGTCTTGCTTCACCCTGTTTCCCCTGTCTATACTTTTAAGGAGCCCAGAAGTAGAGATGACACTGGAGCGTGCAGTGAACATACTGAAGAGTGAAAACACACAGTCCACACCTAGGATTCTTGCTGCAGTCACTTTCATACAGCATGAGTGCTTCCAGAAAGCAGATGCCAGAAGAAAAGTAAGTAATTATTTTTATGCCAGTTACAGTCAGGTAGAGAAAATAGCTTTCTGTACTGTATGGCACTGTGTCAGCACGAAGAGAAAAAAGGCACTTCTAGAAACCTTAGTAATGTTAGATATTTTCCCTAAAACACCCTGATGGTTTGTGCTGCAGATTCTTTTAAATCCATGGAATGGGGCTGGATCTATGCTTACAAAAATTTGGGCTTTAGCATTATGAGATAGGAGACATAGAAATGTAGGGTAAAAATTCACTCAAACCATCTGTAATTACAGATGTTTAGGACCAACCTCTAGATCATCCCCTTGATTAGAATTCCACAAGCTGCTATAGGCAGTGAAAGAGCTTTACTACCTTTACCAGTTAGAAGCAGAACTTAAATCTCCCTTTTTCAAACTGATTTGGTTAGTTTCTTTCCTTTCTGGGTGGTTTTTCATAAATGCACTGCAAAGTGAAAAAAAAAAAAAAAAAACCACTTAATTTGGTCTTTTTAAGGCCCAAAAAAAACATAGTTTTTTCAGCCTTTACAAATAGAGTCTGAACTTTTTCTCATTATAATTGCTCCTGTCTCTCATTTTTGACTGGCATGCTTACACCATAGGTACAGAATTATCCCAGAAAAGAAAACTCTGGGAGTGGAGTACAAACTTATCCAGTCTTCAGGGTTTGCTAGGAGTGCACAAATGTGTTAATACATTGCATGGATTAGCCAAAATGTTAAGGGCCCTCTGGGACTGCACAAATGCATTAATACGTTCTTTAGATTAACCAAATTTTTTGATTCCCTTACAAGACACTTGTTAAGTCTCTTACAAGTTTTTTGAAAGTGCATATTAAAAATATTCTCTTCTTCCTTTTCTTTAAGTTTCACTATTGGACACAAACATGTCTCTCAGTTCTGTGAATGTGAATGTGTGTAAGGTGATAGTTTATTTCAACCACCGAAAAACAGTGTCACACCTGCTTTGGTTTGTAATATGCTCAGTATCATTCATGTGTAACCTCAGCCTTAACTCCATATTCATGTACATTCAGTCCAGTTCAGTGACAGCCAAACATCAGTCCTTTTAACTTGCTTCATGGCATGTCAAAGTCTGTTTTGGAAGAAAACACCAGTACAAGTAGCATCCTTAACTTCAGGCAGAGGACAGAGCTCCAGAATTTAATGTTTGAAGGTGGTTTATTATATAGACGTCTCTCAGGCAGCTTCCCAGGAAAACAAGTGCATGAGTGAAAATGTTCTAATTGGAACAGTCAGCCCAAAGCCTTCTCCTATTTTCCTGTCTATCCCACATATCCTAGCTGAGCTTTTCTGTTTGGTGCCTGTCAGACTTGTTCACATCCCTTTTTTAGCCTTTCAGCCTTTGTCTTGCAATGTTCCGTGATAGTTGATAGTTTGTGGGTCTAGTGGCTTTTCTTCTTCTTATGAACTGGTGTTCTTACAGTATTTTGGTGAATTCTGTCTACCAGTGAAAATTTAGAAGGACTAATCAATAGCCTTTGTAAATTATCCTTTGCAAACTGGGTCAAAATAGCACCACTTCTTTTACAAGAGCTATAAATGCATTAAAATCACCAACAGAAAGTCTGCATAAATGTTTAAAAAAACCCAATGAACTAGAGTGTCAGTGTCAAAAGAGCTGATCTACTGTAATAAAATAGGTTGATGTGCCTCTGTGCTCCATTTCCCTCAAGATATATATTTCTGTGTTTCATTCTGCTAGCATTGGGTTGATTACTGAATGATTGCAGAGGGAATCAGGTCAGCAGTGCAGTAGCAAAAAACTGTGCCTTTTGTACAGCTGAATCAGAGGAAAGGCTGGCAGGCTGTGTAGTTTGCTACATGAAGGGCAAAAGGCTTTGTTACATTCCGTTTCTTTGTGTTGCCAACACCTGCCAGTTGCACTGAATTCTTTTTGTCGTTAAACTCTGGACTGTTCAAAACAGTTGTATCAGATTTCTTGGTCTTTCATGTGCTGTTGATTATACACAAGGATGAGTTTGTCCACAAAACCATATGGCATTTTGAGATGCTGGAGGAAGCCTTTCTCAATTGTACTTGAATGTAAGGTACTTTTTGGGAATGTTGGGAATTTTTTTTCATAGTAAACTCATTCTTAAATGAGCCAAGGCTTGCTTATGTCACATCACAGCTCATATGGGATTCTTAGTTTGCCACAACATGTAGAACTTGGAAACTAATTTTTCCAAACAACTGCTGTAAAATAAGATCTAAAGTCTTCATTTATGATCAAAACCTCATGTTCTAAAGAATTAGATGCTGAAAAGTAGTCTTTGTTAAATGAGAGTGGTTCAGTAGACATCTAGCTCACAATGTTTAAATTTTGCTAGTTTACTATTGTTTCTCAATGTGCCACAGATAAGAATTATTAAGTATAATGTGTTCTTATTTGATACACTGTCACTTATTTGATAAGTGCACAGAAGATAATAGAGAAAAAATACTGTCTTTCCATCAGGCTGGCTGTTGAAAAGAAAAACCCCAAATCTGGCACCTCAGGAACATTTTACATATGGAAATCTCTAAGCAGTTTGTAAATGTTCAGAATTAAATCTCAAATACTCATTTTACCAATATGGAAGCTAAAATATAGAGTGATTAAATGTCTTTCAGAGAGTACAAATCTGCAGCAAAGCTGGAAGAGGCTTAGTTTCATTCTCTTACATTATCAAATTATGATACCTCCCTTAGGTAATTTTAACTGTTAGTCATATGAAAGCCCAGAAGTTAGCAGTCATGTGCAAATGATTAAGCATTTGTGCTTAAAGTTTTTCAAATAGGAGCAAATGAAAGAAGTCCCTATGACTATTTAAATATTTGCTGGGGCAGGGGGAGAGTGGAGTTAGGTTTTTTACAGCATCTAACTATTCTCTGCTGTTTTTTCTTTCCCTCACAGGTTTTCTCACTCGGTGGTATCCCCAAACTTTTACAGCTTCTTGAGGTTCAGAATGAGGACATCCAGCGGGCAGCATGTGGTGCTCTGAGAAACTTGGTGTTTGAGGACAATGACAACAAACTGGAAGTGTCAGAGCAGAAAGGGATCCCACTCTTGCTCCGCCTACTCCGACACACCAGGGATGTAGAGACCAAGAAGCAAATCACAGGTAGTGTTTTCTGTGCAGTCAAGCATGAAGTGCTTTAAGTAATGCACAAGCTTTCCTGGAGAGGTACAGGATTGTTTACTTACGCCCGTGTTTAGTGACTAAATACAAGAACACTGTCACCTATTCTAGGCAATTCACTTAGGGTAAAATTCCAAGGTCCTTACTTGAGACTAGTCTTTCAGTCAATAAAAAGGGATTAGGAACTGCAACTTCCCCTCTTAAAGCTCCTTCAGAAGTTATGTGAGTCTGTTTGCGGGAAGCTTAAAGTCCTAGATATTCCAGAAAAGAAAGTGAGGCTCCCTTAAGGAGCCTGGGACTGTAATTAATGCTGCTGCTATTTATACAGCAGTTCAGTCTTTGTTATTTGACTCTATGCTGACAGCACCTACCGGGGGGTTCCTTGCTGAAGACAGTCACCCAGAACTGTCAGGTGCCGTGGATAGAAAGTGGTTCTTGTATTCCCCACAAACTCTACTGCCCCAGATTTCTGCTCTGAGCTCTCCCACTCCCAGTGGTTTACACACAAGCCTGTCTTCTTTCAATGTGAACAGAGCAGCAACAGCATGTTTCTTTTCTGTGTACAGGGGAAAGAATTCCTCCTGGGCAGCCATTTGACTGCAAAGATCACACAGCACCATCAGTGGAGTGACTGACATTCTGGCTTCTGTTTTTGCAGGGCTGGTGTTCTCATGCTTTTGTTTCCAATAACCTTGAGGAAGAACTGTTAATTAGTAGGGCCCATTGCAAATTTGAAGGAAAAGCCCTTTGGATCAGAAATGCCATATTACAGCTCTTGTTATACTTCAGTGTAGCAGAAGGGATGGTGGGAGAAAAAGTCCAGCATTACTTAAAAAGAAACCTACGGCTGCTGCCTTGTTGGCTTTGCAGCAGCCCTTTAAGAAGTGTCCACCACCTCATCCCTGCAGTCCTGTGTGACCAGAGTGTCTGTTGGAATTCAACTGCTCGTGACCCACATTCGTTCTCATTAGCATGCAAAGGAAGAGCAGCCTTATATTTTATAAATGGAAAACATTATGAATAAATGAATGGGGTTTTATTTCAAGTGAACTTTAAAGATACCAGGAACAAAAGCTATTAAGAGAACAGTGCTTGAAAAGATACAGAAGGTGTCAAGCAGCCCTGCCTCGAAGCAAGGACATGTCGAGACCTTCTGTAATTCTGCATTCTTTTAAGTATTTTAAATACTCTGCTCCCTAAGCTGGAGAACAAAGCTTTGTATTGTTAGTTCTTTTGGCTCAGTTCTACAGCTCTGCAACATTAAAATGTTTTAAAGATTTTCACACTCATCAGGTGCAGAATTGGGTCATTTAGTAACTTGTTGTACAGTGTGTTATCTCTCTGTGCTATTACAGATCAGTGAGGTAACTGGTGGTACAGTGGCCAGAAAGCCAATGCTCTTTCCTTGGTAGCAATTTCATCATTTCTGACAAAACTGTTGTCTGTGCAGGATAGCTCACATGGATATTGTGAATGACTGTCTTCCCCTTCAATGTGGAATTGGGTGAAGGCAATTCGTTCTGCAATTACTCCTGTCATTGAACATGAATATTTACTTACAAAACAAAGACACCAACAAAATATTTAAGCAATATTAAGATAGATGACGTGGCTTGTGTAAAGCAAAATATTCTGATATGCTTTCATGCCTATCTGTTGCCAAGGATGGCTTAAAAAATACACCAAGTAAAAAGTATTTCTTGCTTTGTTCAAGACCAAATGTGCAGTCGTGAGGAAGTACACTGTGAAAATGGTATTAGGGCGTACTTTTTGCCAACACTTGAACAATTCTTCATCTCCTTAATAAGCTGCAAGGAGCCTACAGGGCAAAGGGCAGTCTGGATGAGTGAATTTCTATGAGAATATTAGCTTTGCTTCTGGCCATTTTCTTTCCCAGACAGGCAAGGAGTGAGCTGCAGACAGGAGATAGACAGTCATATGTATGCTAACTTAGATCATTGCTTCCAGATGATCTTGGCATGTACAGTGATATCTAGGGATCACTGGAATTACTGTCCTGCCAGATTGACTGCATAGCCTGAAATGGGCTGCAACACAAGGCTTTTCCAAGGATAATGCAAACCTTTGACTGTCTTTTCTAACAAAATGGTTAAATTCTGCTGAACAACAGTTTCCCTGTCTGACTGATGGCTCACCTACAAGTTTTGTTTCTCCTCTTGCATTGCCTTTGGCTTCCTGCAGGACTAGTGGAATATCACAGCTATGCATGCAATCTCTCTGCAGTGTTGTAACACTTCCAGGAAAAGATTAATGTGGAAAATTTGGCCTTCCACCCAGTCAACGTGAGAAGTCCATTTGTCTTTCCACAGCATACATTGCCTACTTTGACTGTAAGTTAGGGACTTTCAAATGAGTGATAGGATATTTAGTTGAATGTCTTTCCCCCTAAAAGATGAGTAAAATCAGCTTGGTACCTGATAATCCCTCATTGAACTGTGGTGAAAGACTCCTGGCCAAGGATCGAAAGCATGCAATACTCATTAATAAAGATGTCTAAGCTCAGCAGAGGGAAGTTTTCGTTTGTGCTGCTGTGTAGGGAAGCATGGTACCAAAGCACTCCACCTGGCAAAAGTGTGTGGAGATAAGGAAGTTGTTGGAGAGAAGGAAGTTAAAAATGTGAGACATAGAAGTTTTCTCATACTGTACTTCGTTATCTCTCAGCAAATTACATGAGATAAGTAAATATCAGCCTTAAAAGCTTATTTTTAAGATCACTGGCTTACTAGTACCAGCAGTGTTAATACAGACAAGCACTTGCCTAACATTAAGCTGTATTACATCATATGTTCTCAAAGAATAATACTTTGGTGGCCTGTATTTTCTTCTAGACCTGAGGAATACAGACTGAGCAGTCATGCAGTGTGCCTTGAGTTGTCCTGGGAAAAGACTGAAAGCAATCAAAGTGTATGGAGATCAATGCTGATTACAGCAAGTACTGTGTGCTGCCTCACACTCTGTGTGTCCCAGGAGAACACACAAAGAGCACCAAACCACTTCCCCCACCAAAGTGGCTTTGTGCTTATGAAAGTGTTTTGAAAGCTGCTGTGGACCAGTTTACCTAAGGCCCCTGGGCAGAAAACAGCTGCCTGGTTTCTCTGCAATTTCTGTGCTTATATGACTCCTTCATAGAGGAGAGCGAGTCCTCCTCGAGATCTGACTGAATTGTCTCTCTTCATTAAATCATTGATACAAGTAAAGGAAAGGAAACATAGGCTTTGTCCTTTCTTTGACATACAAGCTGCTTAGAAATCTCTTAGGAAAGGAATGAAGTTATTCCTAAGTAGTAGGAGATGATGTAATTTGGCGACAACATAAGACCTAAGACAGGAATTGAATTTTATAGTATTTGGAGAGCATACTGAGGAACAGAAAGTAAAATGGCTGTGGCATGAAAAAAAAAAAAAAAAAAAAATATTAGCTTTTGAAGGTAAGCCAGATGAGCCTCCAGGGAGTAGCTAACCTCTTGATCTTGTTATCATGAAGCATAAATACAAGAAATGAAAGGAAATTTCTCCTGCAGGGAAAATTACAGCACAAGCAGAACTGTCATTAAAAGAAATATAAATTTAAAAGCAGACCCCACCCATTTTTCCAAATAACCATCTAAGGGAAAACTGTGCTCCTATGAGTACGTTATAGCATAGGTGCAAGGAAAGAGTCCACTCCTAAAGACATTTTCTAATGTGAACAAATTCATCCACACCCAGAATGCCACTGAGAGAATCCTTCTCAGCCCAGTGATACCATGCCTGTGGGTAAAGGTAGGATTTTTGTTGGAAAATTTGCAGTGTAAGCAAGATCTCAAATTCTGTTCTGACAATTCTATTCTAGGTATGCATATGTAATTAAAAATTATTTGGTTTTTCTTTAAATTATATTCTGTTCTTGTGCTCTTTCTTGCATTGTGCCATTCTGTCTTAACCTTCTTACCTTACCAATGCTCTTTGGACTGCTTGTCTGATTTCCCATAAGCCTTATTTTCCTTCAGGAAAATAAGCCTTATTTTCCTTCAGGAAAATACATTCTTCCTTTTATCCTCTAGTTCAGAGGTTGAAGAGCTGATCCCAAAAGAAGGAATGGGCTGCTTTTGGCTGGCTTTTGTTTTGATTTTATTATTTCTCACAATACCTGAAATTAAATTCAAAGTGTAAGGAGATATAAAAGAAGCATTTTTTGTTGTGAATTGATGAAAGGAACATTCACTAATACTCTGCCAGTATGTGGAGGAGGAGGTCTGTGAAACTTAGAGCAGCAGGCTGGGGAAACAATGAATGTCTTTGTAGTGAAAAGCAGAAATACATGTCATTTTCCAGGGGAAGAGTACTTTAAAAAGAATTGTCATCTGTTGGAACAGAACATAAGCAAACCTAGTAAGTTATGCAAGATCATATTTAAGATTTGTTTTGGAGACTGAATAGACAAGCTTTGTAGCATTACTTAATGATTTGCTTAGTGACTAATGTCTGGACAGTAAAGGCCAACCAGTGTTTAACAGCTTTCTCTCTTATGAGAAATTTTGCTATCAAGTGTTTGAGAAACTTGGTAATGGGCATCTCCTGTCTCCCAGCAGATTTCCAGCAACCTGTGAACTCAATCTCTGTACTTCCCATCACAATCCCTTTTGCATATGAGTTTATTTTCCCGGTCATTGAACGTAGTACTTTTAAGTGCAACTAGTTCTGCCTCGCATCCAGAATGGACAGATTCCTCCCTGGAACTGTGGAGGATGATCACTGATATTGCTATCTCTGTTTAGCTTGTGCTACTTTGGTAATGGAGAAGATGATTGCTGCAGATAAGCAATTCAGAGCCATGTGAAGCTGCCCTCATGGTTGGGCATCAGACTGACTATGCAGAGATTTTACTTTAATCACATGGATAACTGTAACCCCTTTTTTGCCCCATTTCCCTGTCCTCAGATCAGGGTTAGTGAACGCTTACCAACCTTCTCTTCAGGATACCCTGCTCCTCTTCAGGATATCAAGTGTCAGGCAGGCTTATTCACTCTTTAACTTCAAGGACTTTGAGATTAAGTCTTTCAAACTGCAGGGGAGTCTTTTTGCCACTCTGATTTTATTTTGGATATTACAGGTTTGTTGTGGAATTTGTCCTCTAATGATCAGCTGAAGCACCTGTTGATTAGAGAAGCCCTGCAGACGCTGACCGAAGCTGTTCTCATCCCTTACTCAGGCTGGCCAGATCGAGATTACCCAAAGTCAAGTGTTTTACCTGACCCTGATATCTTCTACAATGCCACAGGATGCCTGAGGTGAGCACTCAATCTACAGCTACCCAAAGCAATAGTGATGATAAAACGCCTGCACGCTTATTTTCTTTCTTGTTTTCAATTTTGATGCACTTTACTGATGTATAGCCCTGTAAGTGCCATTTGGACTACCAAAAGACTAACATATTTGAATTATTAGTTCTGGTGTCATAGATCTTTGGTGGGACAACTGAAGTGCCTGTGTATCTGAGATTTTCTTTTGAGAGACTGAGAAAGTTATCCTCATGTACAGCAATATTGGGTATTAATGGGATCACTGTTTTTTGACCTTTCTGCAGAATATGTTCTGCTCACCCGCTGCAATACCTGCTAAATGCTACTGGGCACGGGAGCAGTCCTTTGAGTAGTGAGCAGAACATGCTCAGCAGTGGCCAAGTTGGTCTTTTTTTCTACTCTGCATATAAACCATGACTAATAGTTACATTGGTCCAAGGACCCTTTGGATAAATGCACAGAGTTCCTCTCAAGCCATAATCCCTTCTCATCTAAACAGGTGACTTGGAAAAGAGACATGGTCCCTAGAAGCACATAAAAGTCTTCAGTTTTCAGCTGCTGCCAAAGACACTTACTTTGTCATATCATAACCTATACTTGAACTGACTAGAAAGTTATTTAACTTAAATGAAGGAAAAGCCATTTGTTAAACCACGGTAAGCCCTGTCCAACCTTTTGCACAAGTTCAAGCAAGTTGCAGCCATGGAGTGGATGAATAGATTTACAGCTGTGTATTTACTACTGCAATCAGCTAATAGGCTCATGAACACAGTAGCAGTTACTACAGAGAAACACCAAAGGCCTCAGTGAACACATCCCTAAATGGCAAAATCTTCAAGAAAAACTCCTTTAAAAATAACAGTCTATAGAACTGGGGCCCTCTGTGTTTGTGAGTTCAAAGTCATTGCATGTTAAGTAACTACACTCTGATACATGAGTATCAGAGATGCATGTCTTTTGTATACACATTCCAAAATGCATGAAAGGACAGTGAGCTCCTTAGAGGAGTAAAGTACGTGTGCAATGCCATGGCCTGAGTTTTACACACCTTCTAGTACAATACAAGGAATTAAACTCGAAATTTAGAGGCTTGGGATGTTGCCCAGTTTTGCCTCATACATTCCTGCTATGCTAACATGTCCTATAGCATAGTAGTTGTATATACATGGCATTAATTTTTACTGTGTAAACACCTGTATGCCTCACGAATGTGGTTTCAGAAGACAAATGAATTGTTAGCTATACAAAATACTCAACAATAAGGCACCTTGTCCTGTAGGAACTCCTGTCGGCTCACTAACTACTAATTAAGTTCATCTCTAAGTAATAATTAACTTTTATTTACTATGATGGCTCAAAAGCAAATAAAAGGGAACGTTAACCACCCATAATAAAATCTCTCTATCTAATGCCGGTGGTGTTTAGGAAATGAACAGGTTGTCTTTTTTCATGTTGCTTAGCCCAGGATGCATTTACACAGAAACAGTCTGGCTGCTCCTCTCTTGCATTCTTGAACTGTGTCTTCCCTATAAGCCAACCAATGCAGAAAAAGGATCATTCTCAGGTTTAGCTTGGTATTACTTTATCTGAGATTGTTTCAGCAGTTTGATACAAGTTGTTATGTGAGTTCTTTTAAATTGGATTTTGGACTTACCTTACTCTGTACAGAAAAGTTGGTGCCTGAGGCTGCTGCAGAGCTGCTGTGAGCTCTTCAGCCTTAATGAAAAGTCTCTTAAACTGCCCTTATCTAGGTGCTCAAGGAGGCATTACCCATCTTATAAATATGATATCCATGTTCTAGTCCTCATTTTTAAGAGCTTCAACAGTGAAAATTATAATTAAAATAAGAAGGGCTCAAAAATTCCCAGGTGAAGGTGATCTGCAGGATTGCAGTGCAGAATTAGTTTCTGGCACAGAATAGTTTTTAATGAGGCTTATCATATTTGTACAGGCCAAATAGCTGAGATTTTTAAGATTAATCAGTTTGCATCTGTTTATTGGAAATGGACGCCCCTCCCAGATTAGGTCAGTAGAAGTATTCCTTCCTTATGTATTAATTAAAAATTAGTCTCTGCCTGAATAAATGCTGAAAACTAAAAAAAGAGCATACCACAAAGTAATAAAACTCTGCACTAAGGGAATGATGTTGCTAATGAAGATGTTTAAAGAGTATGTTTATTTGCCAGAATATAAATCTGTAATTAGCCTTCCCTTTTGTAATACTAACATGTTTGTTGTGCATGCTGATAAAGTCTATAGCCTGCAGCTTCTCTTACAGGATAAAAATAGTACTTTGAAGTGCAATACATTATGCATAGTACAGTACTTAGCTGTAGGAGAATGCCAGAGCTTATTTTCAAACATTTACATACACCTATTGACTGAAAGGGACACCCACAGTCCAAATCTAACACTGGCATCTGGTGTGGGCATGTGCACTGTGCCACACAGTTACCAGCTCATAAATCAAAGCTCTCTTCCTCCTCCTTGACAAAAGTTCAGGAGGAGAAGTGAATCCAGATAATATTGCAGGTACTTTCAAACACTGGAATGAGTGACTGAGCAGACCAATCCCTGTCCTGCTAACCAGTTATTGCCAGACGTTATTGTGGAGTCCTGAATCTTGGCTGCCTGTGTCAGTGTTTGCAGTCACTGATAAGGAAGTCTGACGTTAGAAGGACTTGTTAATCCCGTTCTCTAGGTCTGTGTTTTGTCTTAAAACCATGTCAGAAGCTAAGCTTTACAGAAATTGCAGGTCACAAAACTTCACATAGCAAAAAGGAGCTGCCTGCGCCACAGAATCCCGCACTAGCAGTTAGAATAAGAAATAGTATTGTTCAGTAGTGAAATGTGATAAAAAGTACTGTGCCCGGAACAGGCAGAGTCAGCCAAATGAACAGCCTTCACTGGTTGCCTGACAATAAGCTGAACAAGTAAAACTGGGGTATCTACAGGAGTATTACAGACATTTGCAGACAAGTTCTGTTGGATTTTAAAGGTGAAGTCACTTTTTCTTGGCCTGAAAGTCCTACACGTAAAAGTTCTGTCTCCAGTTCCGATACAAACGGGTAAAAATCTTCAAGATACTTCCCTGTATTCCTTCTTTGTGTCTGAAAGGATAAGATGCCAACAGCATGTGTGGTTTTAAATATTATTTATATGCACAAGTGAATCTCTGGCATGAGTCTTCCTCTGATTAAAAGGAAGGCTTAGTAGAAGGCTGTTTGTATTACATCTTGAAAGCTGATAAATGATCTTGTTCCATTTTTGTCTTGAAATACCTGTTCCCAAAAGTTCTGCAATGCTGAACTTCCCCAAATTTATGTTTAGTCATCACACTTCCTCCTGCAAAACATTTCATTTAAATGTTGGAGCTTGGGGTCACAACTGCTATACTTCAGCAGAGCCCTCCTGTTTAATTGCTCTGGAACTGAAGCATCCAGTGCCCCTGTGTATTCTAGTTTTTCAAAACTTTGTAAATAACTATTTCCAGAAAAGTCAGCTATCCTCTCTGTTACTGGTTCCCTAACCAGTTAAATAAAAGTAATGCTTCCTTTTTCATTATTATTTTTGACACTTTGTCTATCCTAGCTCTTGTTTCAGCTTTTTTTTTTAATTACACAGTGACCCACAGGACAGTGTAAAGCTGTATTTGGAGGAAGTAGTATCATTGCACTTCAGACCAGGAGGCTGCATAAAAATCTTCTTCCCTTTGCTCCAGAGAGAAGTGAAGCCAAAGCTCTCACCGTGTGTTGAAAAGTGTGATGGCAGCTCAAACCTGTAATGGAAGCTTCTAAGAGAGAACGTAAAACAAATGGCTGATGATAACAAGTCTTTGAACCAAGGCCTCTTGCATAGCATTGCTACTCCTTGAAGTTTATTTCCATCCATTCTTATCTTCTCTTGACTC
Organism: Lophotriccus pileatus; assembly: GCA_035583135.1. Classification (NCBI taxonomy): domain Eukaryota; kingdom Metazoa; phylum Chordata; class Aves; order Passeriformes; family Tyrannidae; genus Lophotriccus; species Lophotriccus pileatus. The sequence continues at coordinate 60,506,838 of JAWWES010000041.1, forward strand.
CTCTTCAGTTTATCTGCTCCCCCAATTCCTGAAAGGAATTTCGTTATTTCCAGCAAGCATCTTGCAGCTTGGCGCCTCTGGTTACTGAGTAAGATCCTAGATACCTTTCCCTCCTTGATGAATTTTTGAACTGTGTAAGGCATGCAGGGAATAGAATTTCCCAGACTACTTCAGGAAATTGTTGTCAGGTAATTGAATGAGTCCCAGGAGCAAAATCCCTCTTCTTATCAGTTATGCAGATCATTCACAGCAGTTCAAAAACCTTTTCCAACAGTCGGTCTATGACTCAGTGTTGGCTTAAAGGGAGTATCCCTTTCATTTGGTGCCATTTGCAAGCTAATTGAACATATATTACCATCATTCTCTTTCTTTCAAGTCATGCTTGATTTTACTATGTCACATTTCTTTGCATTTACCCCTCATCTCTGGATCAAAATAATATTTCCCAGTAGGGAATTAGCTGATCCTCCCCAAATGCCACAAGAACATGGGCAAACAGCTGTTTTGATTACAGATTTAGTTGCACCACGCGTGAGTGCAAGAGAGAACAGAAGCAGCAAATGTGAGATGAGATAAATGAGGCACGTAGGTAGATGAAGTGCACCCACATTAGCATGTGGTATAGTGTGAGCATGTCACCAGGGTTACCACATTTGAGCATGCCAGAAGTTAGAGATTTTTAATAGTTAAGTGATGCCAAAATGTAAGTGCTGAGTCATTTAAAGAGACCATCCCTGCAAGCACCAATCTCCCTAAGGCTGCATTCTAATGCTGCACTCTCCCAACCCTTCAGTGCCAATGCAGGGTTGAAATATCAGAAATTGGGCAGCACAAGAGCTTTTCTGTGAGAGGGCTCTTGATTTTTACTCCAGCTGATCTTTTTTTTCATGGATCTGTTCATATCAGGGCACTTTAGATGAAATGCAAATTAACCAAACTTGCACAGCAGACTTGAAGATTTCCAGGTAGTCCTGAAGTCTCTCCACAGCAGTTGCCATGAATCACAATGCTGGGCCAGCCCAACCATGGCAATTGCTCAAGCACTGAGTATTTCAGGGCCTTCAGGAACTTCACTGCAATAAAGTCCAGCTCCTGACCTCAGAAGGAGCCGTCCCAATTGTCAGGAACCTCAAATCTTGGGAAGACAAGATGAAGTCAGTTTTGAAATTTTCTAAGCAAAATCTCACCCTTGTTTAAAAAAATATATTTTTTCTTTTACATTTCTGTGACACTTCTCAGAAACGTTTTTTTCTTCCCAATCTAATAATATTTTTATTTCCTGAAATTTCTTAAGCTTCAATTAGCAAACAAATGGAAGCTGTCAACTGAGGTTTTGCCTGAAATGCTCTTCTCTGACCCTATTTAGAGTAAGGTGGTTACAGCTGTGTTTGGGTGAGTGGGAGAGCAGGAACTCTTGCCAGCCCACGTTGTGGTGATAAGGGAACAAGGAAAGGTGGAGAATGGAATGGTCATGTGTGTACAGACATGCACACAGACATGCACTGATATCTGTTGCTGGATGAACAATTGAGCATCAACTTCTTAATGAAACAGAGTCTGGTAATTAATTTCCTTTGCAGAACAGGACAGTGCCCTCAATTCAGGTTCTTCTCTGTCTCCTGAGCTATAAAAGCTGTTTGCCTTACTATGTTCATGCTAAGACAGCAAGTCCAGGGCTAAGCCTCTCCTTGCACAAGCATTCAGGACGATCAGTTGTAAAAAGTTCAGGGGGTTTCAGAATGATGTACTGGGACAAAACTAAACACTACATCAGCTGAAGTGTCTTTGGCAAGGGAAATTCCACACTTATCTTTAACAGTATTTTTAGTCTGTGTGCCTCAGGAACTATTTTTGCTATGTGCTAGAAGGGCTTTAACATGTACATTTCTGTCAGCATAGCCATAAACATACGAAAGGGTGACACGCCTCGAATGTGACATATGTAGGTAAAATTAAATTCCAAAATGATGCCTATAGCAGGCCATATTGAGGAATCTGAATATTGATTCTGTGATACGTAATTTCATGACAGAATAAATGAACTCACAGAGACATTATTAACATTATGATCTAAAGCGAAATTATAATTACAGTACACTAGCATTTAGTCTGAGCATGTACTTTCTAGGGGGAAAAAAACAGTAGAAGTGAAATGACAATGTATAAAATGCTACATTTATTTTACAGTCATAAGCCACGGGAAAGTTTAAAGCTGTACCTTACTAGCTTTGTCATTAATAAAATAATAAACACTGTGATTTCTAGTGGGTAAAGTAAGCATGCAAAATAAGCAACCTGAAATTATTTAAAGAAACATGTCCCTCTCCAGTTTTGATGCTAAGGTTGGGTTATATTTAGTGTTATTTCAAACAAAGAAGCTGGAATGTGCAGTCTTTTGGCCAGCAGAGCTGCAGGAGTCCAAAATAATGAGGCCTGGGTTTATAATTCCAGCATTCCATAACTCAGACCTTGTTGAGTTGTAAAAGTAATTACACAACAAAATTTTAAGTGTTGTTACTTCCCTGGAAATCAGTATCTTATTTAGAGCCAAGCTTCAAGCAGTAAGTGTGTGTTTGGTTTTTCAAGAGATTTTAAATCACTTTTGTAATTCATTTTCAAGTTGCACTTGGGTTACTACAAAGCACAGAAAATGTAACTTGAAAGCCTGGCAAACAGTGCCTTCTTTTGGGTGTGGAGGAAGCAGAAAGCCTGCAGAGCAGCCTGAGCCGCTGTGGTAGAACAGCACAAGGCATCTGCACAAGACATCTGGCATTTCCCCCTCAGACTGAGCAGCTGTTACAGGCTTCAGCTTTTACCTGCTTAGATGCCAGCAGCTTCTCTGGGAAGCTGGGAATCAGCTGAGGGCAGTACAGTTTTCTCCTCTTCCCTGTCTCCCACTGGTGCTCTGGCAGCCACCTCACCATTCATCCGCGCAGCCTCTTGCCCAGCAGTGGGGCCAGGCTGCTGCTCCAGCCTACCAGTCTGGCTGCATTCAAATCCCCTCCTACCCAATAGCATTTGCCCCTAGAGCATTTCCACAAGCACCTGAACTTCCATGTGAATGTGGCCCTGTAAGTGACATCTGTTTTCTTCACATGTTAATGTGGAGATGTTGCTAAAATTCTCAGAACAATTGCCTGTTGATGGGTTATCTTGGATCAAGAACTGGTTTGGTGTAGGTAAATTACTAAATGACATTTGTGTGCATGGAAACTTTTACAGCTATCTTTCCTCTGTTATTTTAACATAGGCACCAACCTAAATATTAAAAATATAACTAAAAATGGAATAACAAAAAAAAAGCCCTTTTTTTTTTTGTTGTTCAGATTTGTTTAAAAATATTTAACTCAACTTTGAGATGAAAATTAGAGTCAGATCTTACCTTATGCATCCAAACACAATGGTTTGTTTACCTGGAGTATTTGCTTTTTTCTGGGAGCGTGCTAAAGTGAAAGTTTTGCTTTGAAGAGGCTCAGATTGTCTTACAGCCCTGAAGAAAGGAAGCAGTCAACCTTAACTTCAGTGTATTTAAGATTTAGCTGGAAAAGCTTGTCAGAGTAGCACAGAAAAGTATCTTTGACTAAAATCTCTTCTTACCAACATACTCCTTCCTGCACAGAAACATGAGCTCTGCCGGCCCAGAAGGGAGGAAAAAGATGAGAGAATGTGATGGCTTGATTGATTCTCTTGTCTATTATATCCAAGGAGCTATTGCAGACCACGAGCCTAATGACAAGGTACTCTTTGAGATGAACAGTGTTTTCTTGGGGGAAATTGCTAAGTGAATACTTGTTGTTTAGAAACCAGTGTTCAGAAAGTGTTGTGATGTAACTGCCAAACTTGTTTCTGGGGCTTTTAAAATTGCCACCAAAGGTGAAAGTCCAGTAAGAAGCTTTTTGAAGAATTTTTATCCTGCTATCTAAAACAATAGTTCCTTAGCACTGGGAAAGCATTTTCAGAATCACCAGAGAGAAAGGTAGAAACTTCTGTCTTCTTTAAAAAAGTGAGGTAAAGTCACAGCTGTCAGAGATGCTAAGACACAAAAGAGTCAGATGTTACGTTTTCAGTTGCCTGAGGGAGCTAGCTGGCTAGAAGCTTAAAAAATTAATCTGGTTACTCACTGTATATTTAATGCTATATACCCCTGAGGAAATTAAGAACCTAAATCCCTTTGGGTGGCAGTGTAATTAAGGAGTTTGCATCATTTCGAATGGAATTAATTTTCCTAAGTGTTTTTTAGAAGTTATACTTGCTGCCTAAGCCAGTAACTACGAGGACACGGACACCTCCAGATGCCAGTTTATCTCTTCCTCCCACCACTGACTGCAGATGAACTCTGAACACAGCTTAGACTAGATGCTTGTCTTTTAGCTGGGTGAAGTTGGGTGAGAAGACCAGCCTCCACTTATGACAAAGTTATCTGCAGCCTGCAAGGCACTTCTAGCCATGCCTGCTGTAACTTGTGCCATGTAGTGGTAATTACTGCACATTTACAGCTCTATTCTAGGATTAGTTGCTTGAGCATCTCCTTATATTCAGTGCCATTAGCTTCAGGGAGAATCCAGCACATTACACAGCCAATTGCTCCTTGTTGCATTCTGTCTTAAAACCACTCATTCCTTTTTTACTTTCAAAAAAGGAGGAAATGGTAATAAAGCCGTTTGCCATAGACTCATCACTCAGAATTTGTAGACCTGACCTTAGTCATGTTCAGAAAGGAACATCTCATTTAAAAAAACATTCTACAACATTAAAAATACTTCCTCCTTAGCAAAGATACAAAGCTTTCCTTTTGCTGATGCTACAGCAAGGTTTGTACATGATCATCTTTACTCTTAAGCTCTTAAACATTTCTTGGCACACTTCTGATCTGTGTCAAATAGCACTCGCCCAAACACTTCCCAGGCACAATTCAGGAATTATAATGTCCCAGGACCATTTCCAGCAGGCATGCACCCCACTCCAAATGCAAGCCCTGTGTGCCAGCTGGCCTCAGTGCTCAGGAACATCCCAGGGCATGTTTAATTTATCAGTGTAAATGCAGTCTTGTGGATCACTGGCATGAAGCCCAGCTCTTCCATAAGGCATTAGAAGCTCTGCAGTTAGTTGTTGAAGATCCAAAAGTGAAAGCTCTTCCCATGTCTGTACATGTCCCTTCAATGCATGCCAAATCTTTCAATTTCTATTCTTTTGTTATTTTAGGCCACAGAAAACTGTGTGTGCATTCTTCACAATCTTTCCTACCAGCTAGAGATAGAGCTCCCTGAGAGCTATGCCCAGAGCATATATATGCAAAGAAGAAATATTTCTAGCAATGATAAAACACCAGGCTGTTTTGGAACACGGAGCAGAAAAGTGAAAGAGGTAAAGTGCATGTTTAGTTACATCTCTTTTGGTTAATCAGGTGTAGTAACCTCTGGAGAATGAGACTGTAATCTGCCTATCAGTCTGTTATTGATGTGTCCAGCAGCATGACACTTAACTTGCCCCAAAAATGCAAATTTATTGATAGTCCTACTTGACAGCAGTTATCTCTTTCAGCTGCTGCTGGTGACACTGACATATAAAAAACACTGTTTCCTTAGCTGAGGAATACTGCCACTTGATTTCATCCCCTCTGATGGATCTAAGTGGTATCTGTGCCACATACAGCAGTTGTGCAAGTGCCCTACCAGTGGGTGGGTGCTGTGGTGGTTCTTTCACCAGTGAAACCAGCTCAGAGTGACTTGCCACTTCCATGACTTGCTGGGTTTTGGGCTTTCTCAGGACCTCTTCTTTTCAATGCCATGTGGTACAGATCACTAATATTCTGACAACTGGGAATAATTGGAGGGAAAACAGTATAAGGGGATGGCAAAAGCAAATAAAAAAGGTTGATAACTCTTCTCCATCTATTGATTTTGCTGGAGTGTATAGTGCCTTCTCCTTCTCCATCTGCAGTACAACTACCTGTCCATTTCTGTTTCTCCTTGGTCTCAGCTCCTAACATCAGTTGCTGAGAGATGAGAAAGAACTTCCCCCATAAATGTCTCCTTTTTTTTTTGATTGAGTGTCAAGTATCATTAAATATTGAAATTATACGCATTATTTTTTGAGCTCACGACTTGACAACCTGCAAATAATCTGGTCATAGAGAGTTACAAAATGGCTAGTTTAGTTTGTGATGCTTTAAGTCATATAAGATCACTGTTTCTAAAGGCTTTATCTGTTTACATGTTTAGAAGCACCAGGACACACCGCTACCTGAGGAAAAGAGCAATCCCAAAGGTGTTGAATCCCTTTGGCATTCTACACTGATTAGGATATATCTCTCCTTAATAGCAAAGAGCACCAGAAACTACACCCAGGAAGCATCCCTGGGAGCTCTTCAGAACCTCACAGCTGGCACTGGACCAGTAAGTCAGCATTTTTCTTTTTTCTGATCATTTAGTTCTTAATATGAATGCATAGAATTCAGGGCTGCAGTGCGACACACCCACTGCACTGAGCTCAGGTAACCACTGACAAGCCACTGGCTCACTGGCATCATCAAGGAAATTGAAGAACATTGAAGGGAAAGTCACAACCAGCTTTGTAGTGTTTTCTTGCTTGGCAAACACAGGGCCTTCTTCTTCTCACTCTGTGCACATCTCCACGTGTGGAATTTGCTAATTCGTTACACAGTGGGAGAAATGAGCAGATGTTGAAAGCACCAAAATAGTCATTTTGTGAAACATAGTCCCATGTGGAGAGGAAGGCTCTGCAACAACAGCAGATTGCTTTGCGGTGAAGAAAATAATGACTTTGTCTGAGGAATTGGCCAAAGAGCACATGGGAGAAAGAGGGCTCAGAACTTCTTTTATAGCGCCTTGCTCTTCCATCGCAGCTCGTACGCAGCTCTGAATTGAAACTATTTTAAAAGTGCTTAAATTGATGTAGAGAACCTGCTGGGGGGGTGGCTCTGAGGCCGTCCATTTGTGGTAATGACACAGTATTGCCACGTGCCCTTTCACAGATGCCGTTTGCAGTGGCCCGGACTGTTGTTCAAAAGGCAAATGGCCTTCCAAGCATCCGAACTATGCTGCATGTAAGTCACCCTGCGGTAAAGAAGACAGCCGTGTCACTGCTCAGGAACTTGTCTCGCAACGCCTCTCTGCAAAATGATATAGGTGAGCAAAACCTGGCCTTGTCTCTTGGGCGCACTCTGCTCTCTTTACCTTCAAGTTTCCTTCCTTAAAAAAAAAAAAGAAATGCTCCAGAAAAACCTGATCCGTGTGAGTTGAGTAGATCTTTACGCCGGATACTTGTGGCCATTTTACAGGGTTTAAAATAAAGAGTTTTGCCTAAGGAGGACTTTCACCTCAAGTTTTCTCTATATTGTGTATTCCTCATCAGATACTTCCATTGGTGCTATTTTCAAAAATACATAATGGAAGTGAAATCTATGCAGATTTGGAGAGGGAGTTTTTCTTCTGCTTAAAATAGGGTAAAGGAAGATGAGTTCCACCTTCTGTGCTGCCACAGCTATGTAATGCTTTGCTAGAAATCACAGACCACCTCTAATTCTTCTAGCAAAGGTCATATTTCCTTCTATTAGATACAAAACTTTGGAAGCTTGCAGCTCACACAGTTTTCCAGCAAAATGTTTTTGAGAATGGAAGTTAGAAGATGCTATAGAAAAAATAATTTTTAAAGGATCTTATTTCTAAATAGCAGACATTTCTATTCTGATTATTCTCACTTCAATTTAATGTGTATTTGAAATTTTTTCCTACTGATAGGATAAAATGAATTCACATAATTTGTTGTCCTTTTCTGTGTTCCCACCAAAGGGAAAAGGGGAAATTACAGGCATACAAATGGTTCATGGGGCAGATTAACCTCCAGAATTCTGCAGAACAGTCCCCTGGGCAGTGTTTAATCCTTAGAGAACATTCCTTATTAATGAAAATATTATAACATGTTGTTGAGCTGATTTCAAAGGGATAATCCATATGGTGTTAAAAATTACAAGTGGTGAATCCCCCAGACAGAATAGAAATTAAACTGACGGGAAGCTGGGATTTCATCAGAAAAAATAATTTACAAAAGAGTGTGGGAAAGATAGAATAGCACAAAGCTTCGGAAACAGATGCTTCATTTTGCACATTCACAGTCATTTTCTTACTTCAACCATAGTAGAGAGAACTGGGGGAATTTCAGGTGAACCTTTTCTCCATGAAAAGGTGTTCTTTGTGATTGACTTAAAGCATGTGTGAATTCAGGTCAAATTCCTAAAAAAAATTCATTCAAAGCACATTTGGAAAGGCATACAGTTTTCTAGATAGGTGTCTAAATTCATGAAGCTTTCTGAAAATTGCCTTTCTTGATTTACTGATGGAGAAACAAAATGGACTCTCATGTCTGACATAATTGCTTGAACCTTGTCACCTATCTGGAAGAATGTACTGTCTGGTCAAAGTGATGAGGTGTTTCTTGAGTATGGATGGACTTCCAGAAAATGATGTTGTTCTTAAATAAACAGCTTACACTCTGGTTCAGAAAGCTGTGCTGCAGTCACCCTTTCTCAGTTTGCTGTGTATCACTATACCCATGATTACCTCTAGGACACAGAGGGTTCCCTGGGAAGTGGCAGCCTGCTGCTGACACATGCCTAGTGACCTCACTACAGCACACAAGGCAGTAACGTATTGTGTGTGAGGCAAGTTGCACACTGTTTGATTTGGTGTGGATGCAGCTTAACCTAAATTGCAGGGATGTAATGCAGGTACAAAACCATGACTGTTGTGGGAGCACACAGCACCCTGCTAAGTGAGAATGGAAGGAGCAAGGTAGGACCCCTGCATAAACCTGCACCTATTGGTAATGGAATTGCTTGTCTCTCTTCCAACTTGCAGCCAGAGAAGTTTTGCCTGATTTGGTCGCAGTACTTCCCGAGTCTGTCCCAGGGTCTGACATTGCCTGTGAAACCGCAGCGTCCATCTGCTACACCCTGTACAACCTGACGCAGAGCAGCTCGCACAACGCGCGGCTCCTCCTGGGTGCTGATGGCCTGCCAAAGATCATTGCCATCAGCATGAATGACAGGTAAGGGGGTCGAGAAATCTTACCCTCTTCCTTTTTTTTTGTGGGTAGAAAAAAAAGCTGCAACCTCTCTGCTACTTGGGGAGAAAAAAACACTTCATCTTGAGGTACAGGACAGCTTAAACAAGCGATGCAAATAGAATTGCACATGTTGGGAAATACAGAAACATCTGTTACAACCACTCCATCCTCAGCTAAATTCACCGTGTTCCAGAATTTTAAGTAACTCCTCAGAAGATAACTGCACAACATTATCTATATTCTGATACATATGACTGACCATCAGATCTTATCTGTACCCCAAAAGTTTCTGTTTCCCGTTGATTGTGACACAGTCCTGATAATCTTTAGCAGTGAAGTGCAGGGATGTATTTTATAAAAGTGATAGACTTGTACTTAAAAATAATTTATAAAGTAGCATTTTAGAGAATAGATTCAATATTTAATCACTCTTTAATATGTAATCACATGCAATCAATATTTACTCAAAAGATAATTAATGCTTTAAGAATATGAATAATGATGCTGTTTGCCTTTCTCTCTTTTTACAAAATTAGAGAGGAAATTAATCTCAGTAAAGGAGGCCTCATGAGGCTCCAGGTAGTTTAAATCCTGTCTGTCCAACCAGAGATTTTACCTACTGGAAAGATTCTTTCAAATGCTGAGTGTATTTTCCTCAACTGAAAATTAATAGTGTGATAGCTGCTCTAAGATGTAGCCTGCAAAGTACTTGGTTTCTCCCTAATTGTGAAGAATGAGTGAAGTATGGAAGCATGTTTCATTTTTTTCAGTAATCAGGACGGCATGAAACATGCTACTACACCTAAAAAATAGCAAAGCAGCATTTAGGAGCAAAGAGAGACAGGACAAATGCTACGAGGTTACATTTGCTGAAGTCTCTATGTGCACTGTGGTCATGACGTGGAAATTTAAATATGTTTTATCATTCTTTTTGGAAAATTGCAGTAACATGTTCAGCAAAGCTAGCAGGGCTGCTTCAGTCCTCCTCTACTCCCTGTGGTCACATACTGATCTCCACAACGCTTACAAAAAGGTAAGATCTGGGTTAGAACAAAGACACATAACCTGTCCTTTCGGACCTAGAACTTTCTCATTTGTCCTCTGGGGCCCTTGGCAATTCTGCACATTTAAGAATCAATAGGATTTCAAGTGGTCTCTGAATTTGGTTTTCCTATTGCTTATACTGCCTAAGTAATGCACAGTCTTAATTTTTGCTCATCTGTGTTCATGTTCCCTCCCTCTGTGGTTTTAAATCCACTGCCAAAGTTTATGAAAACTGTTGCTGCTGCCTGTCAGAAGTGTCAGATGGTGAGAAGTGATGCATAGTAGGCGACCATCCACCAGTGACTGAACCAACCTAGCACAGAGGGTATGAAGTGCCAGCAAAAGCAAAGGCAGGGCGAGGCAGCTTCCTGCTTTGAAAACAGAGCAGTTTTGTTCTCCTTATTTGCATGATCTGGTAGCTCACGTGTAGGCAAAAAGCTAGGGCCTGGGAAAGGTGTTGGCAAATATTTACTGCCATAATCAAAATCAAACAAGAAATGACCAGCATGAGTCACACAACAAACTGGTTTGTTTCTTTTCTTTTTTTTTTTTCCCCTGAAGCTCTGTGACTGCTTTTTCAGTGCACAGCTGAGTTGAACTCAACCTACCTACCTTCACCCTGCATTTCAAACTGTTTTCAATCTTTGCTTGTTTGCTGTTCATAATTTTCACTTAGAATTCCATATAACCTAAAACTGTTCCAGATTCTCAAGGTAGCCTTCAGCATTTATTAGTTGGCTGTTTTCTTTTTGTAGATTTTTTGTTGAAATTTGTTCTAAGTTACTTAGCATAGTATGCTTTAATGGTGTTGCATCACACTCAGCAGTATACTTCCCTACAAGCCAGAAATCTGTGCTCAAGAATGAGGGTACTGTACCCATATAAATTCTTAACTAGATTTTGTCGTCCCTGATTTTTTACAACTGCATTCCTGACTTTACTGTGCAGCAATATGCTGTGAATTTTCTGAAGTCACTGGTAGTTTAGGCATGCCTATAGGACATATATGTCAGATCTGAGTTTCAAATAAAAATCTGATTACTTGTTCTTCCTGTGCAAATCAGGTCCCCTAGAGACACCAAGTATGGCACTGAAAACTGCAGACCACCTAATGCCTAGACATTTTTGAAAAGTCAGGCTGATAAGCAACAGAAATTACTTGATCAAATGAGATGGATAAAGCCCTGAGTCATTTTGGCATTGCCCTGTACTGTTTGTTCTGATAAGGTTAATCTCATCTGGCATTAGTCACCTAAGAGCCAGGAGTCTGTAGAGCTGAGCTAGAAGAACAGGCTCCTGGTACAGTCAGTGGAGAGAGTTAAGCAACTCCAATTATTCCTCTCACCTGTCTTGGACTAAATGGAGATGTGACTGTCTCTGTGACTGTAGAGGACTCTGCCTAGACCCCCACCGTGGCTTCACATTTAGCTTTTAGACAGCTGAACCCACCCCTACCTTGCAGAATCAGCACTGAACATAATGGACTATTCTGTTTCTTTCATTCCAAAGGCTGACTTTAAGAAGGCGGATTTCGTCAACACCCGGACCACAAAAGCCTATAACTCACTAAGAGATTGAATCAGAACATAACACCACTGAAGACAAACAAGATCATACATCAGTTAACATAACTATCTTCGTATGGTTGGTGTTGCCATTGTGAACCAGGAAGTATCTCAGAAAAAAAAAGAAATTATGATTTTATATAAAGACTTGAGTGATTTTTTGGAGTTTTTAGTCCTAATCACCTTGTTGTCACTGTATATATCAATATAAGAATAACCAAAGATGGATTCTTCAGGATATCTGAGGTGAAGTTTCATCCAGGTTTACCGCTAGTCAGAGCTCCAGATGACTGCCTTTGATCTATGCAGAGAAGTTTGAAATGCTGGTTGGCAGAAAATTCTTTTCAGACTGTTTTATACAAATAGTTTTCTACAGTGGATAAGCATCAAGTGCACTGCTCAGGACTTAGTAGTCTTTCACCCTTTTTTTTTCCCCACAAGCTAAATAAGAATCTCCAGACTCCATGAGTATGCACAAGAAGCTGTTTCATTACTTGCATTATAAAAGCATCAATGAAGTTAAAATTATTATTTTTTGTACTGCTTACATTCATGGGCTCACTGGTTTTTAAGCCACTTTTCCTTCATCAGCAACAAAACTGATTTTACATAGATCTTATCATCTCTCACTCCTCTCATCCTCTCTCATGTGGCTGTTGCAATTTGTGTCCAAAAGGAGTTTTAACTGAACCACTAGGTTTAAGACACTATGTTTCAGAAACTTTAGGCTGAGTTTAGACCCATCATTCTTCACTAGTTGGTGGAGAAGTTACTTGTGGGTGATTCGGTGATTATTTTAAGAAAATTTCAATTTCAAAATAATTCTTTTGATAATCTATATTTGGTAAAGGGAGTGGAATCTCACCTTTCTTTTTGAAGTAATGGACACACACACAAGAGGTTAGGCTCTGTGCTGCTTAAGGAATGCTGATCTGCTCCATATTCTCTTCCATGAAATAATCATCCTCCCTACAGCAATTTTGTGCAATGTGATAACTTTAGGACTATGTCTGCACATGTGGAAATAGGCAACAGGAGAGAAAAAAAAATTCTAAGCACCTAAAGGCTTTTACCATGATATGATGCTCAGAGAGGGTACAGAAGCACTAAAAAAAACCTCATCTGCACTTTCAATAAGTCAAATTTTTCTCAAAAAAAAAAAAAAAACCAAACCCAAAAACCAGTAGTTACATTATCCATTAAATCAGTAGGAAATTAATATATAAATATATAAAAGGATGGGAATTGGGTTATCAGCTGACATGATCTGGCATTCCTCTTCTGAAATCAAGGGACAGGAACTACCTTTATGGCAATGAAGGTTTTGTCATATGTATTTTTTGTCATATGTATTTTTAAGCCTTGCTGCTCGAACAGAGCACATCCTGTGCTCTCATTCTGACCTGCTGGCACAGGAGCTATTACAACTGTTCTTATGCAGAAGGAGATGTGCAATCCTTCGATGCAGGGGAGGCCATCAGGCATCTTCATTTCAACAGTCCTGGCTAAAGGTCTAGCTCCTACCAGAAACTAAAACAATAGACTGTGACACCGCATTGTGTCCAAACATATTTCTGGATATCAGGGAGCCAAATTCTGCTGGTGGATGCACATAGTTCTCAGAGGATTCCCAGAAAGTCCCACACGTGCACACAGAACAGATTGTGCCCTGGGGAGGTAAGCAAACAATGCTGCTTTCCCATCACAGATCATATTCATAGATCTGTTAGTCCTCCACATTTGCTTTGAATAACTCAAATCAAATGCATTCCAGAAGGAGGTTTTAAAAATACTATCTTTTTTTAAGAGGTCATATTCAAAATACTACAGGTCCAAAAACAACACAGGGGAAGGGAACTTACAGCACCTCATGTTGAGGAAATTGTTTTTATAACTTTTTAAAATATGATAGAAAACAGACAGTTAAAATCTAACTTTTTCTTCTAACTTGTTAACCCAAGTAACACTGCATGTGCCACAACTGAATAAACACCAGGAAACCTGGATGTCTACTTTTGCTGCCCAAAAAGAAGTGGTAGGCAAAATTAATATACAGAGAGTAAACTTGAATACACAGTAGCATGGGAATGAAGAATTGCAGTCTAAAAATCAGGAAAGCTGCTTTTAGAAATACTCGAGCACTGGTTTAGTTCTTATGTTGAGTGAAACTCATAAGGTATTTAGAAGAACAAACCAAACAATGCCAGGTACTTTTAAATACCCTGTTTAGTCTGACTATCTCCCAATAAGATGTCCTTATGAAGGGGATGCAAACTTTTTGTGTTGTTTCTATTGATTCAGTGATTTTAAAGGTCTTTTTCAACATAAATGATTCTCTGATTCTATGATAGTGTCACTTTAAAATCAAAGCAAGTTCCAAAGTCACAAAGTATCTCAGACCTGGCAACAACATGAGAAACAGAGACACGCCTTATTACAACTGATCTCCTACGTGTATGCAATCAAAAACATTTCAGCAGGTCTCCAAAGAAAACAAAGCATGTTAGTCAGAGAAACAATAAAGTGCTCTCTCTAATGCAAAAAATCTGCCTTTGGTTTTTTTGTTATTAGTGAACCTACTTGCTGGGATGCAGCAAATGTATTTTCAAGCCTTAACCCTTCCTTTAAAAGGGCAAATTCATTTTTAAATTAAATCTGTGTATGGAGACTTAGGCTTTTCTACAGTAGGACAGTATTATTGAAGGCAAGCTGTGTAATGCTCCTGTTGGCATCACTGTGCTCCTGCAAATAATTTGATTTTACTTACGAGACATGTTACAGCTTTCTTTGTCCAGTGTTGCTGACCTGTCAAACCACCCAGCATGTTCTGTTTTCACCGCTTCTTAATTGGTATTTACCAGTAAAATGGGCCACTGAAGATCTGAAAAATAATTATAATCTTTCTCACCATAGTCTTGAACTTGGGAAATAGAACATTCCCACTTGCTCTTTTCCTGAGAAACCTTGAATTTAAACATACTGAGCAATGCCTTAAGTGCCTTTGGCTGAACAAGGAACTGACCACAGGTCCTCGTCTTGTGTCTTAACCACAACCCAGTACAACCATCTTTCACTAGATTGTTTTACTAGAAATTCTTAAACAGTATGGATAATTTTGTAGTAGATACTAGAGAATATAGACATTAATTCATTGCCAGAGAATTAGTCATTCCTTTCCTCATTTCATCCTCCTATCTTTTTTCCTACTGTCACTGCTCCTAAATATTTTCTTCACTCTCCTTTCCTAAATAGAATTAAACTATGTAAAATATTGGATTGTATTATGCACAAACACAGGGTTTAGGTTACTTGGCTCTTCTTGTGAGGTTTTCCTTTTGAGTAGGAACATGCTATCTAGTAAGAAAGGTTCAATTTTCCCTTCTGGGCCCATAGGAAACTGCAGGTGAGATGAACTGGCACCATCATAAGCCACAATACAAGAACCCCAACTCTTTCACTGGGCACTGCTTAGCCTGGCAGCTCATCCTCAGAAGGCAATCCATTACAGCTGGTGGTAGGCAGGCTGCTTGTTTGCTTTTTACCAGGGTTAGCCCTTAGGTTCCAGAAGCACTGCCAGAAGCATTAACCTTTTCTCATCTTTAGGTTTCAGGAACAAAAAAAACAACACTATCACTTCACAGCTCTCTTGGGGGGGAGGTTCATGAGATGAGCCTGATGAGCACAGTCACACAGTGAATCATGCACAAGCCATGCAAAGTGTTGAGACTGTTGTTTCAACTCCAGCAGCTGCTCTTCCATTCTTTTGCTTTGATTGCTACTGATTAACATCTCAGTTTACATTCCTGACTCATACTCCAGACCCATCCCATAGGGAAGATAACACGACCTTAAGGCATCGTCTGATATGATACAAAGGTCTGGAAACAGGCAGAAATCAACCGGAGGAAATGCGTATTTGAGCTCAACATCACAGTACATCAGGACAAGACCTGAAGAATCAGGTGTACAACCATGTGAGTTACACCTGGCATATTGCTTTAGATGTTGCACAGCATCTGCCCGTTGAAAACCCAGCAGGGAGTTTTGCTCAAATATACCAAAGACAAAAAGGGCTTTAGTGCAGACAGTATACACAAATCAGGGTTTTACCATTCTCTACAGTCATCCTTTGGATATTTTAATAGGTTTGCATATGAAGGGGGAATAAACAAATTTTATCTTACTTCACATGTTCAGAGCTAACAACATTGTCATATATGCATTAAGGTATTGTAAGCTCAGGATCAGAAATTAGAGTTTGCTTTTATCCTTTCTTCAGCTGCATCCAATGTGACTGTGAATAATTCAAGGTTAGGAACTTAATCTTTGTTTAACAATTTTTCAATTACTCAACCTAAGCTCCCATTCCCTTTTTTCTGTCTTATTATTCTTAGTCATCAGACCAGCCTAAATATCCACAGATATAAAGCAACTACAATTTAAAGCCAATACTGCAAACACTCCAAGGCTTCTGAATGTGCCCATGCCCTTGGTCAAAGATCAGGCATCACCATGGCCGTTAAAGGAAAGAGGGACAACACCAGTTGCAAGTACAGGGCTCATCTCCTGGCTCTTTTTTCCATGCACAGCACATATTCCCTCTGAAATTGCACAAGGACCTCTCTTACCTACGCCTGCCTTTTGCCATCTCTAAGCTCTAACCATCTATAGGACTAGGAAGCAAACTGCCACCACTCACACCTTGAAAGGTGATGGCCTCAAAAGTCTCCAGTCTACTCTTGATGTCTGAGGTTCAGAATGACACCACTGCTGCCTTGATGATACTTAGACATCTGGGACCTCCTGTTACTTAAGTAAGAGATTTGAGGTCTTGCTCAGTTCGAGAGAAATTTAATTGTTTGACCCTCAAAAATATGTCTTATTGTGCTTTCATCAGATATTGAAATAGCCAAGCCTGAGCCACTGGGCAAACACAGAAAAATAATAAGGACTGAAAGGGGCTATTTTAGCTGCTGCCAAGAGGGTAAAGTCTATCAAAAAGTTCAGAAACTTTCTGAAGCCCGTGAAGGTCATAAGATAATGGGCCCCACCAGAAGAGCTGTATTTGGCTTGGAATAACAACTAAATAAATCAGTAATGTTGTAGTATCACTGTTGAACTTTGCCTGGAATGCACACTGTGCCTCAGGATACATGAGCACACTTGAGTTTTAACTCAAAATTCTGGATATCAGGCACGTGTACGAGTTGAGAGCTCTCACAACCTTTTTAAGGCCGAAGAACTTTGGATTTGGGATGCAAGATGAATGATCTGTAACTGAGATTGAAACAGATTTTGTAGGGGAAAAAAAAAAAAAGCTGTTAACTAAATATGAAGAAAGTGTATAAAGAGGAAACAGGCTTTTTCTTTGTCAAACTTCCCCTTTGTAATAAAGATGTTGCTTGGCAGCACAGTTGCTGTGCGGTGCGTTTGTGCCGTGGTTACCTTTGCGTTGCATTTCGTCGCAGTTACAACACGTCGGATGCTGCAGAGAGAACAAAGGAGGCTTTCAAAGGCAACCCTTATCCTTGGGGAGGGACTGGGTGGCCACGTGGGCTGTCTGCTCTCGGTCTGCACGTTGGATTAGGTGTGTCATCCGGCTCCTGCTTCGTGCCTGAAATGAAATCATGTCTTTTTCAAAATCAAAATGAGGATTCTTAAGTTTCTTCTTCCCTGATGCTACTCTAAACATATGATACATATAGCCTTGAAATACCATTTTATTAATAGGATAATATTTGTTATTTTAAAAGCATGTGGACAAGATTAGAGCTTTTAAAATAAAAGCAGGCTAGGATAAAAAACTCAGGTCTAATGATATACATGCTGCTGACAAGGATAGTGTACAAAGCAATATTTTCAAGCAGCATAGTTGTAGGGTTTTTTGGTTTGGTTTTTTTTTGGTTTGGTTTGGGTTATTTTAATGGTACTACTACTCGACCTGAAATTACTTAAAACCTGGAAATCAAAAAACTGGTGCTCTGGACAGCAGGAATGTTTTTGTGAGAGTTATTGCAAAATTTCTGGCACAGTTTAAATGACACAAAGCAATGGAGGAAAAATGGTCTTCTGGTGGGAAAGACTTGGAGCAGAGGCGTTTGAAAGAAGTTTAAATGCCAAAGTGACTCATTGAGGAGCGGTCAGGAAAGCTGGAGCATGGGGAGGAGGGAAAATAGCTGGCTTCTCACTGGTAAAAGGTGTTACTGGACAGGATCAGGGAGCAAATGATGCCTTGGCAAAAAAAGTATGAGTGGGTAAACTGTTAAAGTGAGAAAGACCAAGCAAGTGGTGTGGAAAAGAAAGGAGAAATATCAGAAGCTCTGAAATTCACTTGGCAGAAAGCAAGACCATCTGGATGCCAGGTCAGAGGCACTTCCAATACCTCCAGCAAGGAGGACTCATCTCAGGAGACCTTCACTTCAAACCTTGACAGGGTTACACACAACTCTCTTTCCAACTAGTACCTGGAGGAAGTGAGAAGCTGGAGTGGAAATTGCCAAGGTATAAGGACTGGGCATTGCTGAGGGCATTTGTTTTGCAGGTCTCTGAGATCCTGCACACTGAGCAGGGGGAAGCCAGCACCAGTCTGGCACTTGTACAGCCACATCTGCGAGCCCACAAGGCCAGGGAGCTTCCCGACTCATGGCAACCACGTCTGCCCATCCCTGAGCCATGTGAGTCTTACCTGTCTGCCTGTGGAGCAATGGGACAGGTGCCTTGGCAGGGATCATTTGAATAAATCTGGGGTGAGCACAACACAGCAACCTGAACAGCACAGGAGCTCTGAACAGCACAGGGGCAAGCAGCTGCTTTATACCCATCCTGTGAGCATTCCCTCTGTGGAAAAAAAATGCACTTAGCAGCATCAAACAAAAACCGTGTCCACTGTGATTGGCAAAACCTTGGAAGGTGCATGTCTGCCCTCAGGTTCTCCATTGCAGTCAGCAAACAGCAGTTAGCTGATTACCAACCAGGAAAGAAAACAAAGGTAAGTAAGGTGTAGCCCTGGACAATGGTCCCTGATGTACCACGTGTTTATACCAACCACCTGCAGTAGTTGTATATTTTGCTCCGTCACTGTCTCCACACCTGCAGTCTGGTAGGAGGACCTAGCTAGAATTTTTTTTCTTGGTAGACACAAAGCAAAAATAAACATCAGTGTAACATCCCAAGTCAGAGAAATGCTCTACCACAATTCTTGTTAAACATTAAATTCTTGTTAAATGCTCGTGACCCCACAGTTCGGGCAAGAAGACATCCTCCTGACTGCTAGCAGCATCATTGGCAAGTCCTTCACCTCCAGCAATCCCCAGGATGTTTAACCTGACTGCAAGCAAAGCCCAGCATGACCTGCCGTCCACAAAAAGGACAGCAAACAGCCATAGTTTACACTGACTTATGTTGTTGTCCTTTAAGCAAAGGCATTTTTATTGGAGGGGTCAGTTTAATTTTTACGTGCATGTCATTTAACAGTAGCTTTTTCAGGGTTAGAAGAGGAAGGCAAGGAAGAAAAGAAAAGGAGGGTTTCTATGAAGATCTTGCCAACATTTTTTCTCTGTCAGGGCGATAACAACAACTCTCCTCCTAATTGAAGCAAAATATGATTCTTCCCCCACCCAATTCCAAGATAAATCCCTTAATGTTTTTATGGGAAGGCCAGTGTACAACAGGCAGGCTGAAAACTGCACACATGCCATAAGGCACAAACCGTTTTTGCTCTGGCTTAGGAGACAATCTGTGGAGGTGACATGTCTCTGACAAAGCTGTGACCAGAAATAATCTGGGAGATTCAGGTTGGGTATTAGGAAAAAAAAGTCTTACAAAGTCAGTGTTGTCCTGCTAGAAATAGCTACCCAGAGAGGTCAGAGATGCTCCATCCTTACCATTTTTGAAGACTTGGCTGATAAAAACATCCTGGTAACTCAGTATTTCCTGTTCTGTGCACAGTGCAAATGGTGACGTCCCCAGTGCAACCAGGACTGTTGCTGACAGCAGATGACACTTCAATGGTGTTGCTGTGTTTGCTCCCCTTGAGTACAATATGACCCATACCAGATTTTAAAAGCTTGTCATACAGTGAAAGCATAACAAACCAGTTTAGGCTCATGGGGGTAAAAAGAAAAAAAACCTCCAAGGTAACTTTAAGTGGAGATTGGGAAATATTTTCTACTTGAAGGCAAACTTATCCATTAGTTGAGAATTCAAACTCTGTTTGGCCCTGCCTGGCTACAAGAAGCAGACAGAGAAACATTTGTTCCAGCTAACATTAGCATTAATTGGGTTTGGCCACTGACACTAGAACAAGATGTTTATTTGATCCCTTTCTAATTCCCCAGCACAAAGCTTAGCTTCACAGCAAAGCAGATAGATTTGCACAAGTTTTGAATGCTTCTCTGCTTCTATACTGTTGTTATTCTAATCAAGCCAAGAGTTCTGCCTCCAAAAAATTTCATACAACCCTTACATGAGAAGAAAAATATATGTTAAAAACAAAAATAAAAATCAGACTTTCCTGAAGTGGGTCTTAAAAATCACCAGTAGAAAAGGGCTTCCCCATATCTATTGTCAGAATCTACTGTACTTTTGCTTGAGCTTTGATATTTCATAATGCTGACAGCTTCCTTTACCGTACTTTCATCCTTTTGTGCTGTCCTTTCAGTAGAGTTCTCACATTACAGCTGTAATAGTCACCATCAGTCAGACTGGGCCAGCTCTGGAAATTCCTTTAATCAGCTCACTGATCAGGAGCTTATATGTGAGCCCCACATCAAGAAGCAGTTGGATCTCTTAAAGGACTTTAAATCTTGCCTAGCTGATGAATGAGCAACCCGGTCAACTGTGAAAAACATCTCAGATAAGGAGGAAACTTGACCTTTTTCATTAGCTTTTTCCATGAACTATAATCCAGAAGAATTCAAATCTTGGGCCTTCAGTGCAAATATTTGGTTTCCTATTTAAAGTTACCATGTTTGTGTTAATGAGCATGTTCAGTAGGTAAAAATATTAGAAGTTATCATTATTTAAAGTGCTAGGTCTTCAATTACAGATTGATTTTGGTTTATGGGTCATCTTTTTTTTTTTCTTTTCTTAAAGATAGACTAAAACCAGGGGAAAAAAGAGGATAAGGATAAGTAATGTGCTGTAGAAGGCTTCTTAGCTTGAAATTTTGGAGCTTCTTTTGTAATTAATATGATAACTTAGAGATCAGTTTTATTCCACTGCTTTTTTTTTCAACAGCCTGCGTTAGAAATGCTAGTTCACCTCCAACCTAGGTATAAACAAGCAGTGTGTTAAAGAAGTGACCATGGAGACTCGGATCATATTTTTAAACATATTTAGAAACGTAGTTCCTCCTTAGGTAAGGGAAATAGAAAAAGACCTGGGCCTGTGAATAGCAGTTAATAGATGGGTAAAGTTTGTACTGCATCGGTCACTTAGTAAATGCTGAACAAAATGAAAGGAAGGAATAGATGACATAGATCAGGAGGGAACAGTCCAAAATTGCATGAAAGAACTTCATGATGAAATAACTTACTTCTTGTGCCTCCAAGGCAGAATGCTGCAGTAATCTGCTATTCTAACAGCAGTAATAAAGTTGGAGATAGTTTGTTCACAAGATAGATCCCACGTTTCCTTCTTAGTTAATGTAAAATTTAAGGTCTATCTACTAAAAGCCCCCATGCCTCAATGATGGTGCTGTTTTGGCCAGCCTCAGCTGTGGTTCTATTAAAATATATAAATTATTCAGCAGTGATTAGTAACAGAAGAGTTAGTCCTGTCCTTAGAAAATGAGATGGATGCTGCTATGCCGAGCCCAAGCACTGAGTTCAGATACAAGGCAACTGAGTAAGTGCAAGTACCTCAAGAGCCATCAAAGACCTCATCATAGAGGAAAACCTTAGACCTGGATTCTTCCTTTCAGGATGTTTGACACCAAGTTGCCACCAAAAATTGCAAGCAACCAAGTTGCATATAAAAATTGGATTTTTTATTCCTATAGCATGTAAGCACTTTAAGAAAAAAATCATATAATGCCACTTATAAACAGAACTCTCCTTTAATATTGCACGTCCAAGCCTCTGCTTACAAAGCACAGAGGAAATAACAACCTGAACACTGTGCTCAAACTTCATCCTCTGTAAAAATGTTATGGTTCAGAATGTACTGCAGAAAAAGACCAACAAGTTTTACCTGTTCTTGAAGAGTTTACTGGATTCCTGCACCCAAAGGTATTCCGTTTATTGTTGCTCACCTGTCAGATCA
This sequence comes from Lophotriccus pileatus, assembly GCA_035583135.1. Classification (NCBI taxonomy): domain Eukaryota; kingdom Metazoa; phylum Chordata; class Aves; order Passeriformes; family Tyrannidae; genus Lophotriccus; species Lophotriccus pileatus. The sequence goes on from JAWWES010000041.1 coordinate 60,528,794, forward strand.
ATGAAAGCCTCCAGGCATCAGAGAAATCTGTTATGAACTAGGTGCCCTTCAAAACAACTCATAGTAACTCAGTGTTTCAGAGCAATACTTACTTATCCCTGTGGAGCTAAAGGCAGTGATAGTGGTATCAATCAAATCTTTTCATTGAGAAGTGCACAGTTATATGACCATATACTAACTTGAAAACCTCCTACCTTGTATTTTGGTTGGGTTTTGATTCCGTTTTGTTTTAATACACTTTTCTGGTTCCAGTAGATAGATGAGTTTGGAAGGGAGCTGCTCTTTACTGATGTCCAGTAGCAGCAATGGACACCACAAAGCCCTACTGAGCATAAGGCACATGTGGATAAGAGGTCATACATCACCTTCCTGTCCTTGCTGAAAAAGATGAGAAAGTGAATGTTAAATAACTTACAGCTATAGAATGAGCAAGTGTTAGTTAGGACAGAAATGTATTGGTTTAGGGTTTTTTCCATAATATATAGTTTGTTCTTACTATTAAACATATAAATATATGTTTAATATAAATGATATATTTTCATATAAATTATACACTTACATGTAAATGATAGACTTTCCAAATGTATAAGTAATCCATCCATGCTACAGTACAACATGCCTGAACTCAGCAGTATAAGCAAGTTTGGTGCAGACCATTCTGCAGCCCAGACCCAGCCTCAGACTAAGATTAGGAAAATTACACAATTGCATCCCAGCCGTGAGGCCAAAGACCTGAAGAAATATTCCAAGAGATCAGAAAGTCCACAAGGATATGGATAAATTTGTCTTTTAACACCACTTTTTGCAGTTTGAATGGACAGCAATTTCAGTGATTTATATCTCCCTGATCTGACTTTTGCCATTTAACAGTTTGAGACACTTGTAAAAGGATGAAGCTTAAAAGTGCTGTGCTGCCTTTCAGAGGTGGCAACCAGCAGACACAAATGCACCAGCCAAGTTTGGTTTTTGGAAACACTGATATATTGACACAAATTAAAAGTACTTACTTCAGATAAAGTGCTTTATTTTTTTCTTTGACAATACATTACTTTCTATAGCTACTAAACAAACATGATATTAAAGAGCACCAATGCTCTGAGGAGAACTACCAGCATCCATGATCATTTGAACTGCTATATGCACAGCAGGTTCAGGAGTTGAGTGGGTGTTACTCCACCTTCAAGGTTAAATACTTATCAACTTCTTTTTCTTTTTTGATTTATTACTTCTGACAGGCAAATGTAGATTAAATCTGTTCAGCAACTCCCACACGTATTTATTTTAGGAGCTTCCTCATGCAAATATGCTAGCTCAAGGACATCCTTTTGCCAAGAGGGCTTTCATATCATCTAGATTCTTTCTAGAAAGGTGTGAAATCTATTCAATCACATCAAATTCCAATGCCTCTCTCAGTACACATATGTGTATTTGAGTATATCTATAAAAATTTATGTACAGGGTTAAAGAATGTCCTCAGGAATGATGGGGGGAAAAAGCCATTAGGGAGGACCAGCAGTAGATTTACATTTTTTTGTCAGTCCTCTCATGTTTTCAGGATATGCTTTGCTTTGGAACAGAGAGAAAGAGATTAATCTTGAAAATAAATTACAGTCTCAGTGATAGTCTAACAGCCCATGAGAATTCAGAGTACTTTACAAGTAACTCAGCCTGTGTTGGCAACAGCAATTTTTGACCCTGCCTTACTGCTCATGCACACTTTATCTGGCTCAAACATTGAGATGCCCTCAGATGCCAGCTGCACGTTGGCAACAGACTGTACTTCTAAAAATCAGCGCATCTTTTTTTTTTTTTTTTCCTCTCAAAAATATTAAAAACCACATAGGGTAATTACAACAGTTCTGCAACCCAGGTAGAACGCTGAACCTGCCTGAGCCGTTCTCTCACTTGAAAGTGACACTCCAATTACAAGTTTCACTTGGCTGGCGGCTTTAATTTATTACATTTCAACATATGCTGAAGTTGTAACTTCGTTTCACACTGCACAGGCCCATCCCATGCCAAGAGAGGGCCAGATGCACGGATAACACCGAAGAGAACTTACTTTGGCAACTCACCCTCACAATCCTGGAAGGAGGTGTTTAGTTGCCAAGTTTAGATGGAAGTTTTTGCTACCTTTTGAATGTTGCCATTAAAGTGTGTTTGCAGTGCATTTAGGACTACAAAGTGAAGCTCGATGCCAGAAGTTAATTGATGAAAAGTGAGAACGTGGCATATTTGCAATACTAGTTTTAAACGCACTCTGCACGGACAAGAACAGCAGTGATTTATCTACCAACTAGCTCTGCAAATTCACCCTGCACCTAAAAGAATACATACACAGAAAAACAACAAGACCCTGCTTCTCCCTCACATTGTGAAGGAGAATTAGAAGGGCAAACAGCTTAGGTGAACTAGAACAGCTGGTTTTTCTAGCCCAGTTTAGACAAGGAACCCCTTGTTAGAAACAATCCCTTTGTATTTCAGAATGCTCTCCTCATAATGATAACATAGTCTTCCAAAACATATTTCTGCCAGAATCAGGGGGGGGAAAAAAAAAAAAAAAAAAAAAAACCACGAGAAAATGGATTCTTTTAACATGTGAAACATTGAAGAAGCTACTGCTTACCTAGGCCAGGTTTGATCATTTTGGAAGGGAAAAATAAAATTCCTTTGGCTGCCCCAGAGATGTATCAGACTGTCAGAGGAACCTCCTGTCCCTCCAGAGAGCCAAGAGCAGCTTTCCCACAAGGTATGTGTTTGTGTGCACATGTGTGAGCACATGTGTGTGAGCACATGTGTGTGTGTGTGTTTTTGGTGGGAAGGTTGCCTAAAAGCAACACCGTCTTTACAGGCAGCCTCAGCACAGAAATCTGTGCCAGAGCTGCCACTGGCATATCAGTGTGGCACTTCACTACTCACACAGCTAAGAACCCACCAGTGGTACCACCATGCTCCTCTCCCCTAGGAACACAAGGCCTGGCAGGTCTGTCTGCCAGGGAGGACAGAATCCAACAGACTTTTTTAAAGAAGTGTCTGGAGATCCTGACTGAAAACTGCTCCCAGTTCATGCTCCAGATTAATTAAGGTTTTGTGCAAATGTAGTTCCTTTAACGACCATACCAAAAACATCTTCTAAGCATTCAGAAAAACTACGTTTCTAGCTTGGTTAGAGTGAAAGGAGACAGCTTAATTAAAACAACCAGATTTTCAGATAGAGCATAATATTTGGTATTTCAGCTCTGTAGTTTTATAGCTCTCCAGAAATTATTTTGCAGAAACTGAGATCTGTTCAGATTTCTTCTTAAGATAACGTTTCCTTTCACAAGGAATGCTCACCTCTGTGTTTATGCTAATAAAACCAGTCCTCACTGCTTTTATTTCACCTGTGCTCTATATCCTCTCCCAGATCTAAACTAAAAAGACCAACCAAAAAAAAATATTCCAGAAAGGTCTGCAGCATATCCAGGTAAGAAGCCATCTAAGAATCTTGAACTGTGTTAATTTGAGTGGCCTGACTGCTTTCCTGTTACTCTTAGTGGAGCATCAGAATTGGCCAAGTCAAATGCCCATTTTACCCATTTTCAACTTTTTCCATGGGTCAGACAGAGCTCCAAGAGGATCTTCGAGCTACATGAAGAATCTTGCTAAGATAAAGGAGACAGGTGAAACAAGACAGATCAGATGGAACATAAGTTAATCACTAATCTGATAAAATATTTACTGCAGTCATTAGGGTTTAGTAAAATATATACTAGAATGTGTAGACTGCCATAACCTCTGGAGACAACCAGTTGTCTCCAGCAGGAATGACAAGGTTCAAAAGGGCCACAGGATGCTAAGCATAAGGCATGGTTAGAGAGGGCAGGTCAGTAATTTAGAGTTGAGTCAAACCAACTTGATATGACATATTAAGATCCATTTCAACAATAAATAAGGACAGAGTCTGGAAGTGCTGCTAAGGATTTACTTGGTGAACTCACAAGGGCCTGTGTCACCCAGGTTTGAAAAATGCTTCTCCCACTGAATTTCAGAAGGAGCAACAGTAGGTGAGTAGATTCCCTGGTTTGCCATCTGCACTGCATCTCACACAAACTCAGCAAAAGAAGTAAAGAGATGTCCTGTAATTTAAGGTGAGATTTAATTGACTTTGAATTGAACTGAAAGAGGAAAAAAAATGGATGAAACCCAAGAGTGATAGCCTCAAGCTAGTATGAACCATCCATTAATTGTACTTCAATGTCTTTGTAAAGAACCCCTTTCCAGTCCGATCCCCTTGATGACTAGTTTTCAACTAGTTGCTAATGGCAAGTACTTGAAATGCTTCCTTAGTGAGGTTAGTCAACACATGTTCATTCAGCAGGTTTGTGGAGCACTTAGAAGCTCAAATCTTGCTTTGAAGGGCAGTTACTGTGGAAAGTAAAGGCAGGCAGCCATCACAATCACATGCAGGACAGGGAAATCCTGTTTCAATCTGGACGTCATCGCTGGCTAAGAGCGTGGTTCTGTAAGAGTTTCAAACAACTTAAATGGTTGCTTTACTTCCCTCATGAGACTACTTTCTCTCTACCCTCTCTTGCATCAATTCTGGCATTCATTTGACTCCTCTTTTTCTGTTTTTCAACTTTGTTGCTGAGGTTCCTTTGAGCCTGGGTAGCTCTCCAGACAGCTTGCCTGGGTGTCAGGGATATGTGGCATTAGGCCAGGGCAGGCACAGACAGCCAGGGCAGGCAGAGGTTCTTCCTGCAGACAGCCCTGCACATTCTGATCTGGCATGTCACCAGCCTTGGCTGTGACTTCCACGTTCATGACCAGACAGGCACTCCTCAGAGGGGAGAGACTCCTGCTGCCATCCTCAGGAGAAATCAAGACCACAAGGACAGTAACTGGATCTCTTAGCTATCCTGTTTCTTGCTACTATGTCATGCAATTTATTTATATGTGCCTTTCAGTGAGGTCCCTGAGTCCTATCAAAGGTCCCCAGCCAGTCTCATCACTGGCCAGATTGTGGTGCCACACCTGCAGGCCAGGACTTTCAAGAAACAGTAGAGTGAACCAGATCCCATGACACCTGGTGTTAGCTAATCAGAGGAGAAGCACTCCAGGAAAAATATCAGTGTTTGCATGGATGCCTGTCATACCAGGCCATCATGCTCCCTTCGTGCAGTGAGCCAGGAAAGTGGGTCATATGTTAGAGTCGGGGAAGAGCTTCTCCCTTCCTCTTTCCTTCAGAAGACAAGAGGAGTCATTATTTTCAAGTCTTCTCTTGCTTGAAGCTATTTGACTCAGGTCCCAGACCTGTACCTCCTCCCTAGGTAGATGAGAAAAACCAGCAGCTTTGTTGCTCGCATTGTTTCACGATCATGGATGATGTTAATTGCCCCCAAAACAATTAATTTCAGGAAGCATTCTCTTAGACTGCCCACTGAGTCATGAACACAACCACTAAACAAGTCATAAAGATACATATCATAGGCCATTATTTCATTATTCTTGGAAGACCTGTAGTAGCATGTCTTACCTGTGACTCACAAACCCAAGGTGTTTGGATATTACCTGTTAACTTAACCCCCCCCTGCAGCCAGAACACAGCATTGCCCCACTCCTGCCAGCCCACACCTGGCACAGCCCTTCAGTGCTGCTGGGACCGACCCACCGTGTTCGCTGGAGGCAGCCCAGGCGAGCAGCAAGGGGCTGCCACACCGGGGATTGTTTTCAGTAGGGTCACTGATGCAGAGGATGCAGCCTCACTGCTGCCACCTGGCACATGGTGCCACCTCACCCCTCATGGCAGCATGGCTGCAGCAAAGCTGCGTGCGGGGACTGAGGGTGGAGCAAGCCCAGGCTGCAGCACACAGACAGGGTGGGAAGATCAGTGCCTCTCTGCTCCTATCTGCCGGTTTGAAGACAAGCAGTTCTGTGTCCTTGACTCCACTCAACCCTGCATCTTTTTCCCTGCTTGCTGGGCATGCACTCCCACTCTGCCACCGCAGAGCAGAAACCCAGTAATATTAACCCATTTTCCCTGGAAGCAAAAGCATGGTGATTTACAAACAAAATCTCAATAGCACCAGGTAAGAAGCCACCATTACAGAAAGCCTGAAAAAGGTCTCAATTAAGATTTACAAGAAAAGAGAAACCATCTCTCTTTGAGACAAAAAAAAAGGAAATAAATTGTATTTTGGACTGAATACAATATTTCCTACTTCTAGCTTTTTTTTTTTTTGTATTGCCAAAAGCAAAAGGAAGTGGAGGACACAAATAAATAAAAGGCACTGGAGATGCACAAAAGTCCCCAGTGACCTCAGAGATAGCCCACCCAGGAGGTGGGAGATCTGCAATTAAACCTGTGTCCCTCACCTACCCTAGGAGCTCACAGAGCACACACAGCGTGTTTCTCTGTGATGCAGCATGATAGGACCAGCCAATCTCTCTTTCAGAGATGGTGCTACAAATATTTAGGCCCAAGGTAACAAAACACAACAGGAATATATATGCTTCCAGAGCACTGGTAGGAGGGACCAGGCAGTCCAGGTCCTATTAGAGTTTTCATGAAGGTGTAACATAACATTTCCAGGAGTAATTAATCAGAATTCCTGTGCTGCTGAATAGCAGATTTCCAGAGGTAACAGCTTCCTTGTCATGCCTCATCCCAGGAAACATTCAAGGCCAGATTGGATGGGGCTCTGAGCAATTTGATCTAGCTGATGTTCCTGCTTGTTGCAGGGGACTGAACTCAATGACCTTTAAAAGCTCCCTTCCAACCCAAATCTTTCTATGATTTTCATTAAATCCTCTGTTTGACAAAGTTCTGTTAACCCCACCCTTTCTTGTAAATCCTAGTTTGTTCAGAAGGGTAGAATCCAGTGCTTTCCTAACCGCCAATTTATTAACCACTTTTCCGGAAATTTTGCAGGAAGACGTAGCAACATAAAGCAGATTTAGTTAACATAAGCTGGACCAGAGAGCATTTTGACATCAAGGTTAGCAGCCTTGACATAACAGAATTAAACTATTAAAAGCATTTAGGGTGTGGATGTAACTTGAAACATATTTAGGAAATCAAACCTGACAGGCTACCACATAACAAAGTAAGAGTATTGTTTTGGGATCTCAAAGGGCCTCTGATTTAGATAAGAAGGTATCCAAGTAAAACAAGAGGAATTATGAGAATAAAATCAGTGTTTACCCATCAAAAGTTAAGAACTATTGCCTGCAGTTTCATGTGCAAGTACCCCCTATTCCAGCTGTGAAAACAATCATTAAAAAAAAAATAAAATAGAAAAAGCCTAATGGGGTAAATGTACTTTTAACCGAATAATCTTATTCCTTTTCATTATACAATACCTTTGATAGGTGAAACTCCTCTGTGACAGTCCTATCAGATGGCGTTCAGCACTTGAGACCCTGTGGGGAATGAGAAGAAGTTGTAGGGGTCAGAGATGCTGCAGTTGGAACATGCTCTTGTTTCCTACAAAACAAGCATGTGCAAATGATGAGAGGAAGGAATTAAGCCAGAAAAAGACACTTTTGACCCCGCCACTCTATTCACCATGCAATATTACTGCTGAGGAAGTAAAAGCAGTTTAGCTAAAAACTCCCTCATGCATGCCAGCAACTGGGTTTTTAAAGGCATGATTTTAGTGCCTTGTATAGTTTTGTAGGAGTCACTTTGCAGTCACGTTATATGAAGAAACCAATGCACATTAAAAAAGAGACTAGGATAGCAGAGTTCAGAAAATAAAAATAGGATGATGAGGAGTGATATGGGATCAGGAAGATGACAATAAGCCAGGTTCATATACCATAGGTGAGTTAGCTGAAGCCAATGGGCCTCGTTGTTGGAGGGTGCCTTTCAGCTCAAGTGAAAGTAACCTGGCTGTGTTGTGGGAGCCTGAAGACCCAGAAGGCACTGGTAAGGCAGTTCTAAACTTCTTTGTGCCTCCTCAAATGAATGGTAACTTATGGCCACACACAGCCTATGGCAGTGCCCCAGCAAGGGAACTTCAGTGATGTGAACCCTATCAACATCTCTTTCTTTTGTTTGTTTGTTTTTTTTTTTTCCCCTGGTTTTGGGAGGGTTTTCTTTTGAGCAGGGTGGAGGGGGAGAGTGTGGCTTTCGTTTGGCTTGATACTGTTTTTTTGAATTTTCTGTTATGCCAGCTGCCTGGAAAATACCTTTGAATTGTAATTTCACATTCAGCAAAACAGTTCAAGCCTGTTGTAGCCTCCATTTTCATGTATTTTTGTGAATGGGCTGGCCTGGACTTCCTTGCATTTTCCAATGTAGACCAAGGCTGCTGGTACCAAGCCAGATACCAAACATCCCCGAAGATAAAAAACTAGCTTCTGAAGCTTTCCCGTGAACTCCAGAAAGATAGCAACTCTTTATGCAAGACTCCCTTCCACAGGACTTCTTTTTAAGTGAGGAGATAACAAATGAATAGCACAGGCCACCCTTCCTTTCAGTTACACATAATTTGAGGGATATTTTGATTCATATGGTGTATGTGAACTTTGATTCTGAGCAGACTAAGATGCCAGTCACAGGAGCATGACTTGTGCAGAAAGCCCCTCAGTAAGGCAAACCATGCCTGGTAATCCCACACTGATTTTATAGAGGAAGATTCCCATTTTCCATGGGGGAAAGCTTGGAGGAGGAGGAAGAGAAGACAGAGGCTGAAAAGGCAGCCTTTCCTCTTTCCCAAGCTGAAACAAGTTTGCCTGGGCTTAAACTGCTGAAAGGGGTGGCCAGACAAGAGTTACTGGGAAGGGCATCACTACTAGCACAGGTGTTGTAATGTCTTCAGAGACAGAAGATAAATAAATCACATTTCAAATGCCAGGAATGCAGCAAAGAAAAAAAAAAAAAAAAAAAAAAAAAAAAAAAAAAAAAAAAAAAAGCAGGGTCACCCAGACAGAAGACCTGGGAAGAAGTGAAGTGCTAAAATTAAAACCTCACATTCCATTAAGAAATCTGCCTCTGCATTTCTGTATTTATGCCAAGTAACTTTACCTATATCATATATCTTTGAGTTTAGCCAGACAAAGGGGAAGTAATAAATTTGAGCATATAGAACAAGATAATAAAATGCAGAAGTTTTATATTGCTGTCCCATCAGGCGAAGAAAATATATGAGATCTTGGCTCAAGCAATGATCAAGAAACACATTAAACTGCATAAATTCCTCTGCAATGCTTTCTGGAGAAATACCTCTCTTATCTTATCCCCAAAATTACCTCCGTTCCTTGCAAGTTTCTGCCTTAATCCCAGCAGAAGGATGGCCACGCTTTCAGTAGTGAAAAATTATTTGCAGAGATAACAAACCTATTGTAACTGAAATAACTGATGGAACTGCTAACCTCAAAGGGAGGGAATTCACAGAACTTAAATTTCCCATTTTAATCATTTTTATGCATCTATCCAGCAATTCAGCCCACATTAGCAGTGACAGTGGGGTCACAACAGGTTCAAGGCACACTCACACCAATACCTGAATTAGGGTTTTTGTGCCGTAAAATCTACATCCCATGTGGATTACCAGGAGGCAACATAATCAGCATAACCAATGCTTCTAAAACCTATGGGAGATAAAGACTGTTTTTATATGCAGCCCAATAAAAGATTAATCTAGCTCCGAAACACTTAATCAAAAAGGTTTTTTCCACTAAGGACTAGCCTCAGCCTCTTCTCATTGAAATGTCTGGGTTATAATATCCTGCAAGGAAGTCTGCATGTTGGAACCACAGACAACATTTTAGCCAGACAGGTACAAACAGATGATGAGTGAGATCCATGGCTGTGATTTGTGTCAGGTGAGTGTTTCTGTCACTGTGCCAGAGCTACTAACTTAGTAGAAGCTGGTGTACTGCCCTGGCAATACCAACCAACCAAGAAACTGCTGCTGGGTTGGACTCCCAGCACACTTTAGCTTCTCATGGCCCACCACAAGTAGTAGGAGAAAGCCCAAGAAGAGCATGATGAGGCCTTTTACAATTCTGTATGCATATACAACCTGTCCTGAAAACCATTCCACAAAAAATGAGCAAGCCCTTCTCAGCCAGGGGCAGCCTGGATGGCTCTGACCATTTACCTCAACAGGAATTTGCTCCCAAAAGTGGTCTCCACTGATTGCAAGGAACTGGCTTGCTCGTCAGGGCTTTCAATATTGATTCTGCCATCCTGTTAAAATCACATTCCTTTACAGTCTACCCAAGGAGATCTATTGTTTTAGTATAAAAAGACCTACAGTTCCTGTTTTCACTCTCTTAAGGTTTGTGTGAAACAAAGCGCGCAATAAAACAACAGTGGTTTGCGTGGGGCACTGTACACACTTGAAAGCAAACTTTATCATCAATATTTAAAATTGATATACATTTAATTTGCCATTTTTGCTGTACTTGAGAAACAGTAATGGGACACCCCCAGGGCTAAATTAATATAGCTTTGTGAACAAAGCATCTGCTTCACATCTCCAAGCAAATGAGTTTGAAGTCTTTTACAGAGTGGATTGCATTAACCTTTCTAATTATTTTTCTCCTGAGAAAGCACTTCCAGACTTCTCCTGACAAAACATATTTCACTCCTGAAATGTATTTACTGCCAATAATTAAAACTAAATTGGAGCAAACACACACATACTCTTGTAAAATAGGCATCCCAACAGCAGAACCATGAATGCTGAAGAGCCTTACAGCTCCATAAAGCCTGTAAACACAGCTGATAACAAATTCCATTCAGCACAATATGCATCCTAGCTGCATATAAAATAACCAAAACCCTTGAAATTAAGGTCTGACACCAGGAATGTGTTTAGTCCTCTCATTTAAAAAGTGTTACGTTTGTATTAAACGCAGATGTTTGATTTGCTCCAGCAGAACATGTCTGTGAATTCCAGCATGGCAAAGGATCAGTATTTATCATCAAAACAACCCCAGGAACATCCACAGGGTCTCTAAATGCCTGAAAACAGAGGGTGTGTCCTCCCTTTCTCCCCCAACCCCAAACTGTACACAGCTCTGTTACGTTACTCCACAGGGCAGCTAAGACACTGGAGTGGTGTCTTCCTATGATAAATAGGCACATACATTGGGAACTCAGCACAATCATAAAAATGAAATAAACTGAAGCAAAAGTGCACTGAGTCACCAAGTGGCTGCTGCCTTTGAAGGGATGTGGAAACTGGAGACTGCAAACCAGAAAGGATCACCTTTCCTCTTCCTCTGTCAATGCCATTCACACGCCACTTGCATTTTTAGCTCAAATCTACAAAGGAAAAAGTTCTTTCATAATGGCTACATTGAACTGAGAAACAATGGAAAATTGCTGATTTGAATCTATTTAAAAAAGGCACAGCATTATTTTGGACTAGGCACAATAGTACTAAGTTCTGTTTCAACTTGGTATAATTACAACTGGCCATTCATACATCAAAGAACAATTTATTTTGAGTAATAGCCCATAATTCACCCTAACATATGTAATGAGAAATGAAATGCAATATGTGCCCAGGCTATGGAGGGAGAATGGGAAATGCAGACTTTTGAATTCATACTGTGTAGGAACTGCTTACTAACGTGACTGGTAAAGATTAATCATCCATCACAGTGTAAAAGATCAGGTAATATTAAACAACCAAACAAAAGTCAAGCTGCTGAGCACAAAGGAAACCCATTATAAACACAGTGGAAATTATATGTGCCAAAGCTAAATTAATTCCTGGTATGGCTCCAGTATTAGGGGAATGAAAAATAAGGGAAAAAGAAAATTAAAAAGGCACTTAGGCCTCTGTTTCTCCAGCATGTGGTAGTCCCAAAGATAGGCTGAAGCTCTGCCTTGGTCAGAGATGGCCATCCAGCCTCCCAGGACTGCAGCCCTGGAATAGCAGCCCTCTTAACACCCAGCTGCCCATCTGGGATGGCAGGAGCAACAGGACAGAAAGGCAGCTAGAGCAGGCTGGAAGTCACCACCCACACCCTCAGCAGGACCCCACAGGGAACCAGGGTGGGAAGGAGTAGGGTGGCCACATCCCAGCACCACTAAGCCGCTCCCCAGCTGCAGGAGCCTCCAGCAAGTCCTGAGGGGTGTCAGCTGAACCAGTGGCAACTGCTTGGGCTACAGTCATCTCCTGGATGATGAGTGGAAGCTCTCCAAGGGTCCTGGATCTGTACTGCTGCTGCTCTTCACACCTTATGGCTGGCTAAGTAACACAACACCTTTATTTCTCTGGCAAAATCCTCCACACCCTAATTCTTTTCCCCCTCCCACTATTTGCATAGAGTTGTCATGATCCTTTAGATAAGCACTAAAAGGTACAAGGACCATGCTACAGTGCACCAGGCAGCAAACAAAAATAATAAATAACCTGAAGGGAAGATGCTCGCATGGAAACCTCTATGTAAGCTGGAAAGAGTGAGTGCAGTACAAATGAGCAAAAAGCCAAAAAGCTTTCAACTGTTAAATTGCAGTCTTATGAAAAAAAACCTGCTGCCTGTGAAATATGGTGACTTACCTGTTTCAAAGAAAATAACTGAAGTAGAAATGTCACTATGATAAAACATCTATATCATGTAGCAGGAGGGGAATGGGTAAAACTCACAGCTAATGACTGCCTACCTTTCTAAGGATGTACTTTGTGCCGGTAGCTTCTGAGCATTATCTTGAGCTGGTGTGTGACTGAAGCTTTTGCAGATGACTTATAGTCTAATAATTCTGACTGCATTCAATGGATTTACCGCTTACCTTTGAATGGCTTCATTTGAATCCTTTTCATCCTGATCATTTCTCAATGTATTCTGTGAATCTGCTTTGCTATCATCTGTCATTCAAATCAACAATGAAACTTGGCTTCAAGAAGAAAGCAGAGGGTACCTTTATTTAGCCTGAGACACAAATGCAGTTTTACTGAGGCATTTAGTCAAGGGACTATAGTGAAGAGAAAGATTCGCCTTTGGGTTTAAATGTTGTTGGTTTGGTTGTAGTGACAGCAGCCACATCAAGGAAATACAAGTGTAACAAAAGGCTGAAGAGATCTTGGTCAGTCAAAGACCACTTTTCTTAAGTTTTTCAGTTAAAGAAAGTATTTTTCCTTCAGCTGTTCCTCCCTGTTTGACTTGACTCTTATCTACTCTTTCCATTCTCCAGCTCTGAACTTGTTTGTTCTCAGAACTTGTCAAAAAATTAAGCTGAAACAGTACCTTGTGGAGGGCACGAGGGAGACTCTGAACACCTTCCTTTCTTGTAGAGGAGAGGTCTTCTGAGGCTTTTTGACAACGTGGAAAGCTCCAAAGAACCAAATGCAATTAGCTACAGAAAGAAAAAAGGAATACTTAAAATATTTGTCAGTCCCTAGTAAATATCTTAATGTATTTTGGAGGCAAATAGCAGTTACTCTGAATTAACCAGCTTTTTGTAGCACTGGAAGTACCATCATAGAAACTGCCAAAGCTGCCTGTCCTGAGTGCAGGCATCACACTTCTGGGTATTTTGGTTTGGTTTGTTTTATTTTGAAAAGTTGGCTTCTGAAGTTACCTCAGCTCTTCCTCTTTACTCAAATGCATTTGACCAAACAAATGTCGGCAGGCCATAATCTATTTCTTGGGAAGACAGATGGCAGGAGCCAGCTGCACTGGTTTTAGCCAGCTGGGAAAGTCTCCAACAGTGAGGCTGACCTCCCCGTGCTTTGCTCTTCCTTCCTCACATGAGCTTCTGTGTATTTTAAAAGGACTGCAGGGTTGTATTTATGCATATGTATGTGTATATTTTATTTTTATATGCACTTTAAAAAAAATCCTATATATGCGTGTACAGGTATAACCTGTTTTATAATAATAGGTTATATAGTAATATAAGTTATATAGTAATTGTGGTTATCACTAATAAATGTAAAAAATGGTTGACTGGTTGTACATAAACACAATATCAAGGCCACACATGCAAGAGGCTCCTTTACCTACCACTGTTAATGAAATTTCTATTAATAGAAGACATGTTTGTTTGTGTGCTCATGATAAAGATTGAGTAATGAACTCCTCAGGGTTATTTGAGGTTCACACACACAAAAAAATCTGAAGTGCTTACACAGCTGCACCTGGGCTTCTTCCCTTCTTTTTGGCAGTCAGAAGTTATCCTGGGCTCTGAAACATCTTGCCTTGTTTAACATTAAAGTTGAGCAATGTAAACAGCTAACAATATCCTATAGCAAGTCATAATGCTAAGATACACATCATACTGAGTAACCCTTGCTCTCCTTATTTGAAAGGATAATTAAGCAATTGCAGACAGAGATACACAGGGCCATTGTTTGCCTGGTTGTCAGGTCACTGGAGTCCCACAGAAATAAGGAAGACAGTCCATTGACAGATCCATTTCAAAAGGTTGAGGAAATCTCTGTTACCCAAATCATGAATGAGCAGCTTCAATTTCCTCGGACATCTCCCATCCTACATAGCTGCTGCAGAGTGCTGGATTAGCGAAGGGAAGGCAAATAATGGGGTAAAACCTACCACTTAACGTCTCTGGGGACATGTGGGACCATAGAGAGACTTTCAGCTGATTTAACACTCTTTAGCAGCCACTGCATCCAGGAGATCACTCCTCACATTCTTGGGGGGCATTATGGCTTGGACTGAATCACCATGGAGAAGCTGGTATTTCTGGATGCTCTTCAGTCTCTGTAGGTTTGGTCTGGCCAACATCATAACTTCACAACTACAACAAGGCTTCTGGGCTGACAGACACTTCATTCTGCACCTCACGGTCTGCAAAACCCAATGTTCCTTGAAAACTTCAAGGTTCTGGGCTATCAGTTTTTACCAGTATAAAATAGAAGTGATGATATGTCCTTGCAGTGTCAATAACCTGAGCTGCAAAGGAGCTGGTTTTGTGGTCGGCTTCAGGCAGGTGAGAAACTGCTGCACCTTAAAGGCTAGGGGTAAGATTCAGGAACAGGCTTATGCCAAGAGCTGTAGGTAAAGGTTGGCGTTTTTCAGGCAAGCCAGTAAACAAAGCACACCCTTCTGAGGCACCCAGCATCCCTAGACATCCTGTGTTTCCCTGATAGACCTAATCCCATTGTGCCATATTCAGGCTGCCCCAGGAGAGTGGACAAGCAGGGGGTTGAGGGCAACCACCCACCCAAAAGCCTTCTGCAAAGGGCTCAGCCCAACTGGGCACATCAACAGGTAAGCCAGGACCAAGAGACAGAGCCAGGCAGGGGTACTCCTATAAAGTAGCCAGGACAGGTGCCCAGGGCTGAGCTGAAACAGGGTCCTGGACCTCAATTAGGATGGGGACATTTCAGCAGGGAGTCTGGGCAGGACAGTGAGGGCTTGTAGTGCCCTCAGGGGCCAGACAGGCTCCTAAAAGTAGGAGGAATGCACAGAATTACCTGTGTGAGCCCTTAATTCCTCAGTGCTACCTACCTACATGGGTCTAAGTTTTATTCCTGCAAATTCACTGCTCAGTTGCTGCCATCCCTGGACATACCAAAGTCATCTGACTGCACAATGGTCTTTTACCAGTGAGACTTTCCAGCACATGAAGATCTTGCCTGACAGACCTAGAAACATCAAAAACCATGACAACACTGAAACTCACTGAACTTAACTCATGAGAGAAAGACGCAGCATCACTTCACCTGTTGATACAAGATGACTCCAGACCTTGCAATTAGACAAGCACAGTACAACACACTGTCCACACATCCAGGTTCATCTACAAATCCAGTGTTACCAAATGCTCCAAATATCCGTTTGATCCCTTCTCTGAGCAACTTGAGTTTTCTGTCCACATCCTGGGTGAGAATTGCAGTTAAAGAATTCTGGGTGAAAGGGTGATGGTTTAGCCGATGACTCTAATGCTTGTGTTTACAGAGAAAAAGCCAGTGCAGGGGCTGATCTCCAAGGAGAGCAGACCTATCTATTCCATCTGCTGACAGACACACCTTAGTCCTGCATGTTACCTCAGTCCCTAAGGGTGGGGTTTAAGATGTCGCTGGTTCATAACTTTAGCCATGGCTTTTTTTTTCTGGTGGAGGTTTATGCACTACTGCAAGCCTACTCATTTTGTAGGACTTTGTTTTACTGAGAGGATAGACAAAAAATTTTCACTGGTATCAGTTTTCCCATGCTTGAGCCGTCTGGCATAAACACACAGATGTGCAGTAGGAATTCAAAGCATTTCCTAAGCCTCACCTGATAAAAGCAGTTAGACATTGCATCTGTACCCAAAAACAACTTCTCCATTGTGCACAACCCTCATCTACTTCTTGAACTACTATTGCAAAAACACTGACACGTATCTTCAAATAAAAATGAAACTGCAAATATACACTTTTATTCAGTAGTTTAAATATATGCAATTTAGACTATGGCTGTCCAGCACTTCCCATTGTTTTGTCGTGTTCCGTGTTTGTTTGTACCAACTAATGCTTCACTTTGTATTTAAGCTATAAATGCATTTGGGCACAGACCAGTGTTATTTCCCCTGTTTGCAACTGGGCCTTGTAACAAAGCTTTTCTGGTATCAGAAGGAACAAATGGCTTTTCTCTTACTGAATCCTGCTTTAGAAACAAAGGTATTTTCTTACAAACCTAGAAGAAACATTGCTTTTAGGTGTTCTCCTCCTCCTGAATTCCATGCAGCCCTTATTCTGACAACACCATGATGTTTGAGAAGCCAGACTAGATACAATAGCACCTCAATACACAGCAAATCTCTAAAGATGATTAAGTTAGTGTCTCCTGAAATGTCTTTGGGAGCTGATACCATCTCCTCATCAACAATCATTCACTAGCCAGCTGCTTTCCCCGCATTGTTTATAGATATTTCAAACAGCACTGAGCTTAATGTTGATCTGGAAGGGATTCCAGTTGGTAATTCCCCTCTATTGTGAAAAAAGGAATATTTTTCTCTATCTTTTATCAGTATTTGCATCTTGCCTTATCATGTATTTGAAGAAATCTGTGACATAGTAGGGAAACTCCCATAAGCCAAAAAGATTTCAGGCAGAATCCCACTCTATAATTCCCCCTTACAATGTAACAATACACAGGGTATGAATAGGCTGAACCAAGTGCATTTACCAGTGATTCCTGGCAAGAAAGAGCAAGCATCTCCCTTCCAGAAACAGAGCAGGAATATAAATTATTAGCTTTCAGACCACAAACCCATCAAATTAATCATCTGTAAACATCAATGACACCTATTTATATATATAAGGAAAATATCCACCAACCTGAAATGAACACTGACACTGTTGTCTATGTCAAGCAACATCACTTCATGGCTTGCTTAACTGGTTCCTTCTTTTTGGTTGAAATATACACTGAACACCTTGAATCAGAAACAGAAATGAGCAATACAACAAATGTTCAGTATCCATGTCAAGATACACATGAGAAAAACAAATTACACAGGAAAAGAAGACACAGCACATCTTATATACAAATGCCAAGCATTGCAAGAATTTCCTGGTGTCTCATAGAAATATGGAGACATGTTATTGACAGTTCGAGTTTACTCAGTTTGAAAACTCTAGTTTGCTTTTAGTTTGAAAACCACATTTTGACTTGTAAAAGTGAGGAAGGTAAGGGTGAGTTGGGGGAGTAAATAATGTATTACCATCTATATTATACATCGAAGAAGATATTCTCAACCCATCCTACTGAATGTTCTAATGTGTCAAGCCAAACCAACATAGCACCTTCTGACACCAGATAAACACAAGATATTTTTCAGCAGGGTTTCTTTGGGTGTTGCTATTTAAGGTCAATTAAAACACATGTGCAAATCATTGAAGGCTGATTCCCAACTCAACAAATGTATAGCAAATAGGCAGGGGGCTGGGGGAAACATAGAATTAAATTTGTTGCTCTGAATAGAGCCTGGAAAGCACTTCACTTGCATTGTACCAAGCCTCCTCCCAAGCGTCACTGAAACACCTTGGTACAGTCCAGGAAGATTTTAGAGATTCCAAGTTTTTCTGGGTTGTTTCAGGCAAGATAAGCAGAAATATTTCAGCAAAGCTTTCTGTAGTTGCCTCTGAATGCTTAGATCTTTTTATCTTCTCTACCTTTTTCATATCCTACCCGTTTTGCACCAAAATTCGGAAAGAAAAAAGTGGCTGTAAGAGGAAGCAGTACAGCAAAAATAACTTGCTCACAGAGGAGAATTCACAATATAGAACACTGGGCATTTCTAAGAACAGCTTTTATTTTTCTGGAAGAAAAGTATATGGTTTGTAGCCTCTTTCATTAGCACTGTACTTTCAGGCTAGTGACCATATTCTGCTCCTCTCTTCCCTTTTCAATTCTCCCTTCCCAGAGGTACATACTATTCTGTACAGTCAAGTTTTCAGGATAATATCCAAAAACCATGGATTAATAAAAGTGTGAACTTATCTTTGTTCATTTGACACTACAGAACAATTTTGGTGGGCAGAAATACTATCTTATGAACTCACCACTAACCTGAGTTCTTCTTCTGGTACAGCCAGTTACATGTAATCTCTGAGAAATTGCTTGCATCGGGATCTATATCCAGCATCTCAGCCACAAGCTGGTGAATATAACTGGAGAAAGCTCTAAGGGAAAAGCAGTAGCCACCCAGTTCTTCAAACATCATGGCCCAAAGCTCACTTTCAGTTCTTCAAACAGCTGCCAGCTTTTTAAAGCTTTTTTCTGTAACCTATCGGGACCATTGCTTGAGGTTTGTGCGTCTGCAGGCTGTGCAGTGTGGTAGCAAGAAAGCTGAGACATGCATGCAAACAATCTCCAGAAACAGAAGAGGTTTGAGGGATCATGCATGTTTTCTCAGGAGCAATCTGCTGTTATCAGCTTTGAAGGCAGAGTTTATCAACTGTCGAAGCAGGCTGCTTGATGTTAACAGATAGGGTTAGAGATACACCACAACCCAGGTGCCTTACAAAAGTATCTGCTCCTGCCAAATACAGGTCCCCATTTCTGTCAGCTTTTAAATTCCATGGTCAGCACTGTGCAGAGGGCAAATCATCCAATCCCTCAAGCCTTAGAAATTGTGGATCTTGAATTCTGAGAGGACAAGGGCAGATGTGCCAGTGCCTGTAGTCCAGTGAGGTGTTTGAACAGAGAGGGGCCATCAGTGCCCTTTCAGAAGATTTATATGTTATTTGAAACACAAGGCAGCCCCAGCACACCTGCCCACAGCACATGTGACAGCTTGAACACTCAACTCACAGGCAGAATTTTATCTTAAATCTTTCTTAGAGAAGTTCATGTCTCAAAAGTTATTTCCTTTTTCAAGGCTCCCTCATGTGTTTCTCTACTTTACACTGCTACTTATTTACTAAACCACAAACTTGCATGTACTCGAAAGACATGTTTGCAACAGACTGACTTCACAATGATTAAAATAAGATTTCACGTAAAGTGCTCAGTGACAAACTGTTTCCATGTCAAAAGAAGATAGTAGCAGGCTGTTAGCATTTTCATGTGAAATAACAAAATTCACATCCATAACTTCTCCATGTTCAAATAAATACTGTGGTGAATATAGTGACCTGAGACATACGCCAAGTCCACAATCCACTTCCTATGGTAAAAGATTTTTAGACCATCTTATTTGAATGAGAAAACAAATAGAAACCCTAACTTCTGAAAAGCTGTAGCACTGACTTCTACTGAAAGAGCTGATGTCAAAACAGAAAATGTCTTCAAATACTTTCTCCATTACAGTGGGTGGAAAACTAGTCCTTGGAAATATGTGTAGAAAACAGAGATATTGCTACTTCCCCCAATGCTTGAAAATGACACAATTTTAACTACAAGACAGGATGAAAAAGACTGGAAATGAACTATTTCCACCTGACACCACTTATGGTTCACTGTTGAATGCTCTTATAATGCAGAGAAAAAAGCATCAGCCATGCTGAAAAGTGAATTAAAAACACGGATGAAAGAGGCAGACTTTAAGGGTGTGAAGCAATCACCTCCCTGGGAATTTCACACAAATGGGGTGTTCAGGTTTCTTTGGACCTCAGGAAGACCAGAAGTTAAAGCCAGGAGAAGACTCACAGTGGGACAGCTGTACATCACCAGTGCAGCCCCTTTCCTAGGAGATTTTGCTTTTAACAGCAGCTGAGTTCCTGGCATAACATCTCTCATCCACTACCGAGCCACTTAAACACAGATATCAATTATTAGCAATATAAAATGCATAAATCATTGATCCAGAAAATCAGCTTAGACTTCCTCGGCCTTTGCATGAAGTCAATTATGCAGATGTGAAGCACATATTACACACTGGCACAGAAAGTCAAACTCTGCACAAACACTGCAAATATATTTATTTAGCTGATACCTCAAAGCTTACCCGGCGTGAATACTACGAATACCAACAAAATTTAGCATACCAAATTCTTGTATTGCCACCTGGTGGCTAACGCATGTATAACTTCGCTTTGTTGGGAGCAGAGATCAGAAATTCCTTGTATTGCATAACAAGTGAATAAATGCTAGCATAATTCGAAGCAGCGTTTTAAATTTAGTTACATTTAATAATGATACTTTGCAGTGGAACGATAATCTTCTCTGAGGGAAGCATATGAATCAAATATTCGGTGAAAATTCAAGCATGAAGTGGAAATATAAGCAACTGACCCCAGCTCTGGTGTGTCAGTCGTGCATTTGTCCCTCAGCCCTGGCATTCTTGCTGGTGGGACACAAAAGACAACAGTGACACTAACAAGTGACTTCAAAATTATCTCAATTAAGTAATTCTTTCAGGAAATTCTTGTAATAATTTCCAGGGCCTCTGCGTGATTTGATATTCAATTGACATACAGACAATTGTGGTTTATTGGAAATGTTACCTTTATCAAGAATTAGATCCCACAATACTGTAGGGGTTGACTTTGATTATGTCCACATATACTTGAGAATAGGAAGGACAAAGGAGCCATGGGTCCAGTGAAGAAAAAGGCAGAAAATGTAGGTGGAGGGGTGCCTACCACTGGAAGCAATATCAGCTACTGGCTAGAGAACTGTGGGGGTGCTCACCAGGCTCCACAGAGGCCTTTCATACTAGAGTTTTGTATTTAATTTTGCACAGCAGTTCCCTGACCTCTCCAAGTAATTTCCTTCAGGCCACTGAGAAACTTATATACCTGCACTGGTAAGCAGAGGGAGTTGCAGCTTTCACATTTACCTTCATAGTCTGAAAGCAGAATGGTTTTCTTCTTCCCATCAGCATCAGCAGCACCCGGAATCCTAAGTCAGCTGGGATAAAGGACTCATCCTCAACAACTGAATTAGAAAAAAAACCTACATTCTTATTCTTATTATTCACTCTTGTTAGTTCTTGTTCTAATCTACGTTATTTATCCAAGTACCTTGCCATGAAAATAGTTATCCTTTCATGACTATTCTATTTACCACAATGAAGGCTAAGACTTTGCTATCAGTTATGGGGATTTTGTGGGCAAATACTTTCAAAATGCCTTCAAAAATCATTTGCTTGCAAAGCTAAGATAAATTGTTTTATGATTTATAGGCATACAATCATGTATAAGGCTTGATGATTTATAATGAAAAGGCTAAGCACCTTAATCATCTCTTTCAACTGCATCCACATTTCTTCTACTTAGGGCTTAGCCTGTCTTCTAATAGGATTTCGTCCCGAACACTTCCTACTTTCCCTGGTTACATTACTGATATCCCATTATACAGTCAAGAGAGATCACCCTTGTCTTTGTCTTAATCTTTTAAGTGAATGGTTCTTAGAACAAATGATTTGACAGTTACATAAGGCAAGGTGGGGAAATAGTCACGAAAATTTTCTCAGTAATGCCACAAGCAAATATTTTGTCCGTGAGTGATACCAGTGTGTAGGCTTCAGGGTGAAGAAGACACTATGTGCCTATACACATTGTGTGATTACTTAAATTTTAGTGGCATTAACATAGCATGACACTTCATTAGAATTGTACATTATTTCTAGACACATAAGAATACACATAATTCAGTGACTATGAAGGCCAGCATCTTACATGTAAAACCCAGTCCCTGATGGGTAAATTCTTGTATTATGCAGTGACTTAGATGCAGACTAACAACTTTGGCTGGAAGAAAATCAATCCTTTCAGCAGCTGAGCTTTCTTTGTAAACTTCTGCTACACAATTCTGTCCTCCATCTCCACCAGGAGTGGTGGGCATACATTTAAGCATCAGATTGGGATGCAATCACAATGGGGATTACATTTCTGATGGTTTCATGGGTTTCTGCATGACCCAGGGAAAGCTGTTGAGGTCAAAATAGCAGATGCACAACTTTCTTCCCAAGAATTTTATCTCATTTGAAAATCAAGCCTGTGCATGACTGGCTGTGGAGAATGGAGAGATTTTGGACTTTGGATATTGTCATGTTATTTTTTCATATAGTATTCAGCTTGGGAAAGGTCCTCTTATGTGATGCCTGCAGCATGGCAGCAGGCAACAAGTGGCACCTCATTGGAAATTACCGCCGCTCTTCTTGCCCTTGATGCAAACGTGCACACACCCCCACTGCTGTGCTAATCTAATCACAATCCTCTTTCTGCTGCTGCCTTCTCAGTTTCCACATAAGGACAGAGCTAACACACATTTTTTCATACCAAATAACAGAGTAAAAGGGTGGAATGAAGAACAGAGGTTTGCCCAAGACTTGCATGTACCTTGTGTAAAGAAAGCAAATAGGGGCCCAGTCATGGCAACATCCACTCCAACAGGAGTACAAAGTACTGTGGCAGCATGAGCCCTGCCATTTAGTTTGTGATGGTGTGCTCTTACCATCTCCAAAGGGAACACAGTCAGTGGACACAGGTTGAAAACTGAAAACAAATTTATTTTTTTAAGTGATATAACCTTCAATTTAATCCCATGCAAATCGCTTTGATGATCTCACCCTGAAGTTATGCAAAAGGAATAATTGCTGAAAGCTAACAAGACACAAATAATATAATTCTCACAATAATACTTTAAAAATCAAGAGGATTTTCACAGTTGATTCTGGGTTTGGGATTGTCTTAGAAAATCCCAGTATATGAGGGAGTCTAAAGGCAGGGACAAAAGCAGCCACTGGCACCATAGTCTGCAAAACCTTCACTGCAAAATCAGCAAAATTATTTAACCTGGAAAAATATGAAAGCATATTCCACATTAATTGGACTGGTGTTTCAAGGATGGACATTAAATCTAAGTCTAAACAGGATCAACAGCACAAAGACCAACTCAAAGCAGGTATGCACCTACCAGAGGACATATAAGAGGCCTATGAATAAGATATAATGTAAACAACATATTACAACAGAGAAAAAGGGGAGATAAAAGGGGAAAGGACACAAGGACACACAAGCACCAAATACCCCTGGGGTGGAGAAAGATGAGGAAACAGGGAATTCATTATTTTTCAGCTGAAAAGGATGACAGGATAAAAAAATTATACTGAAAAATAAGAAGATCAAATTAAATAAATGTGACGGAGGGTGGGAAACCACAACAAAGGAAAAGGAAAAATACTCATTCAAATGCTCACACTAATCCAAGAGATAAAAGCTGCAGAGGGAATAAGGACTGCAGAAAATAACCACTGCTTTCACGTCTACAGACACTGCAGAGTCAGCCATGATTATCCCTTAGGAGTACACTGAAAGCAAATGCTTTTCCCACCCTTAGGCCACAGACAGAAACAAATGCCTTTGAGCACAGCAGAAGCAATGACAAGAAAAGAGGTGTCGGGGGTTGGTATGAGGTGTGCTTCTGGAAGGAGGTGGGCACAATAAGAGCATCCGTCATCACAAGGTGACTATCCCCAAACCACCGAAGATATTGTGTGCCGGCTGGGAGCATCGGATTCTAAAGCTCATGTTGATCTTGTGGAGCTGGTTCTCCATGCACAGCAGGCACAGACTCTTCCTGTGAAAGGAAAGCAGAAGTACAGGAGACATGAATAAGGAACAAAATGGCAAAAAGGAGATCCGTAACCGAATTAACTAGTTCATGCAAAGGGAGGGATACCAACATGACAGAGCATCTCAGAGATTTCAGAGAATTACATTGATCCTTCACCAGCTCTGTTGCCCTTTTCTGGACATGCTCCAGCAACTCAATGTCTTCCTTGTAGTGAGGGTCCCAAAACAGAACACAGGATTTGAGGTGTGGCCTCACCAGTGCTGTGAGTACAGGGGGAAGATCACCTCTCTGGTCCTGCTGGACTATTTCTGATATAGGCCAGGATACTGTTGGCCTTCTTGGCAACCTGGGAAGGCTGCTGGCTCATGTTCAGCTGGCTGTCAACCAGCACCCCCAGGTTAATTTCTACTAGGCAGGTTTCCAGCCTCTCTTCCCCCAGCCTGTAGCATTGCAAGGGGTTGTTTTGACCCAACAAGAGAAGAAAGAGCAAGGATTATCCACAGTCTGTGACCCCTGCAAAGGGGGGCTAAGTGCAAAGGGACCTAAGCATCTGATCCAACTGGACATTTACCTGAATCTACAGCAAGTAAGAACTTTATATAGTCATTGCTTTTACTAATAGTTAAAAGTGGTACAGAACAGCAATTTCAGCAGAATGTGAAAGTGGTGTATGGGAGAACATTTCCAGGCCCTTTAAAAGATAATGGATATTTTTTTGGTTTCTAATGTGCAACAACTAGATGATCTCTTCTTGTCAGTATTATTTGGATTGTTAATAATCTAAACTTTTCTCATTCTGCACCATATTTCCATTTATTGATCTCCCCATTGTGTCATCACCTCAACACATTACTTCTAAGACAGAATGACAACTATTTAACAATGTTTATAAAGTCCTCGTCACTGTCTCAAAGGTAAGAGCTGCTGCCCCTGTTAGGATATTTACTCTAAGGCTAGCCTGTAGACTCTGGATTGCTAGGGAGCTGTACACATTCCTTTAGCAAAGTATGAGCTGTTCAGAAAGACTTGTGGCCTCAGAAGGAGGAACTGCCAGAACCAACACTCTATCTTCATGGTGGACAGGAGAGCTGAGCCTGCTCTGGGAGGCAGGAGGGTAGGGTGGGCCCCAGGAAACTCCACCCAAAGGCTATGCAGCTACTGTACCTGCATGGGCAGGACCTTCCCTGCTTGCTGAAGGAGAGAGAAGATAGTTTGGGAGGATGACCTTTCATTCCTGTCCCCTTCCAAGTGGGAGGAACCATCTCTACCCCTGTGAGAAGAACCCTTCCCTTGGCACTCAGCCTACCTCCAGTGGTACTAACTAGCTGGAAGCTGGCAATGCAGAAGAGGGTCCAGCCTGAAAGGGTGACGAATGTGCAATTCCTCCCCAGAAAAGGGAAAGTACAAGGTTTTTAGGAAGATGTCCTTGGGGAGGGAACAAAGGAACAGCGAGCCTTGCACCATGACACACAACTTTTAACCTTCTCTGACGCCACCTACATTTCTGTCTCGCAGAGGCCAAATGACTCTTGATATGTTCTTTGCTCGGATCAGTTTCAGGCACTCAGCGCAGGGTTCACGTGTACTGATGAGTTCAGCATTAGACAGATCTCTCTCAGAACTGAAGAAAAAAAAAAATATTGTCACAATTGCAAACAAGGTGTGTTTGCAGGAGGAATTAGTTTTCTTGGCACCTAGAGTGGGTTCTTCTCTTCTTTTTCTCTTCTGTCCCTGGACAAAGGAAGCAAGGGATCACCAGTCCACAACAAGCAGACATTTGCAGCATATACCATGAGTTTGCCAACTTAGGCGATGGATGTTAGAATATAAGATCACAGAGACCTAGACCCCTGCAGAAAATAGCTGTACTCAGTGTGTTATAAGACTAACTTCTTTTCCATGCTGTGTAACATTACTTCTCCTGTGTATGCTTTGGAAATTCCCATGGTGGATCAGTCAGAGAGATATTTCTTCATTAATGAAGCACTCAACACTAAGACTTTTTTTTGGTCTAACTTCTCAAGAATATGTAATTAGTTCCTACCTCATAATAATTGAATTAGCTTCTGCACATACAACTGCATGCTTGTCAAAATCAACATCTGCCTTCTTGTAAAACAAACTATTCATTGCCCCTTTTGGATATCCACTGTAGCCCAAGGCAACCTAGAAAGAATCAACATACAAAGAAATAAAAGGTAATGTTGTTCCGGGACCTTTAATTATTTACAGCCTAATCCAACTCCTGAAACCTGTTATTAGCTTCTACAAGAATCCTCATGTGATACTGTTTGGTAGTGTTTATGCAGATTTCCATTTCAAGATGATTGATTGTGGCTCCTAATCATATATTTGTATGATATGTGAAGTTTCAGAAAATCATGAATATTTCTTCCCCAAAATGATAATTTCTCTATATTTCCAGAAGTACATTTTCCAGTGAACATGTAATACAGTGCTGATAAACAAACATCACAGAAGTTGATTGGGAAGAAGAAAATCAATACATAAGGTCACCAAAAAGATTTGGAAAATGTTAGCTACATTTTTTTAGCTGTGTCCATTTGGAAACATATAAAATATAAGCATGGAATTTCAATCTGATAATAGTAACAATGTCATCAGGACATCAGCTTATAAAAGTTGAGCAAACATGGGACTTCACCTCTTCTAACTGCTGACAGTATATTAAATAATCCATCATCTTAATGTTCTGGGACAGAGTTAGGGAACATAAACTTTTTTCCTTCCCCACAAAAGGTTGGTTTATATTATTGCAAATTCACCAGCATTTTTCAAGAAAGTCTATATGCTGCAAGTTCCTCATTTACCTGCATAAACACAAACCTAGTAAACTTAGAGTGCATTTCTTATAGCAGAAGTGTGCTTTTTTAAACATTTCTGTGGCTAATTTATTACATAGTCATCTTGAATGCATTACTTTCATATGACAACAGATCATGATTAGAAACTTTTATGAGTGCAATTTCCAATACCACATAAATTTTTACTTACAATGTTGTCTTCTTTGTAAATCACTGTCCCCACTCCATTATTATTGTCTGAGGATAAAAAGTCAGACAATCAGAGTTATAAATTCATACAACACTATGATATTACAACAAACCTGCTGGTCAAAAGGTATGACATTCTCACTCATGCCTGTTGGTCCTGTTGGGACAAGAGTTGCGGCTCCTTGCTTTAGAAAATATTGACCCAGGTAAAGTGCTGACAAGAAGGCTGATCAAACGTAAGACTAATCAGTACACTTGCCTCCAGTCGTTACTGGTCTGTGTCTCCTGTAGTCCATCTCAGTTGCCTTATCTAGTCCTCTTGTGTAGAAGTGCCAAAATCCCAGACCTTTCCCACTGCTGGGACCAGGATGATTTCCATAATTGCAGCTCAGAAGGATTTTAAAAACTATTTTCTCTGTCTGAAAAGCAAGTTCTGTTGGACCTTTCTCAAGGCACAGGCACTCATATCTACTGCCCAGGATACCTTCCTGCCTCTTCCCCCTCTGCAAGAGGAAACAACCCCCCCAAAATTGTCTTCTGTGGGAATGGGAAGGGAAAGCTTGAAACTTTCTTCTGAGCCAGGGATGCTCCTGCAGTCATGATGTTGACAGGGACTGCCTGAGCTGTGGCTGGTGCCATAAAACTCCACTTCTTTATGAACAAAGAGCAACTGCTATGGTGATTAAACTTGGTCAAAACCTGCAATATTTTCTCTTCCATAAATCAGCAAAGTGCATTTGGCTAACAGGATGAGAAGCACTAGGAAACAGCAATAGGGATTTGGGGATAAACTGGAAACCATCTGCTATGCTGCTCAGTGGACCATATTCTCAACTTGCTCAGGTGTGACTGAACAAAAAAACAGCTTAGTTCTGATGAAACCAACCACAACCAGCCAGCCTAATGGACAATGTGAGAAGGAAACAGATAATTATGTCCAGTTTTGTTTTCTTTTTACCTGTCATAGCAGTGTTTCTTTACTTTTGCAAACCTAAGGTGTAAAAATAAGAAAGCCTGCCAAAAACCAACACTGGAACTGATGGCCTGCCATTTGATACCATGGAGAAACTGGACCCAACCAGACTCTCTTGCAATCAATTTAACCACCTGGTGAGGAAGACAGAAGAAGCACACTGCTCCTCTTCCTCCAGTTTGGCTTGCATTACAGAAAGAGGGACACTAAACTTGGCTAGATATGCAGTGTCATGAATTACCTAACAGAATGCAATATAATCAAAGGGTTTTTTCCATATATTACATTTCCAGGACTATGACTAGCAATTATGTAGGATTTTTCTGCACTGAGTGAATTACTCAGCTAAATTCAGCAATATTGATTTACTTACCACTTCTGGACGCTAATAGATCACAGAGCTGTATCGCATGGGTGTATTTAGCATTATTCCCTTCCATTTTTTTCTTCTCTACAGTGTCTTTCTTCTCTTCTAAGATGATTATCTTTTTATCTTTGCAGCTTGCCAGAGTTTGAAAACATTCCTTTGCTGTAGTAAGATTTTTTTTATATTCTTGCAGTTGGTCTTCTTGCAGTTGGTCTTTTTTCAAGTGTTCCAAGTTCAAGTGCTTTAAAATATTTACATCAATATTCATTGTTTTAACATCAAATACAGATGTAACTGGGATTAGATGATCATCAGAAGACACTCCTTTTTTTGAACTAAGTATTTGCATCTTTTTTTGATTGTCTATTTTTGGCACATTTGGTGCTGCAACAACATAGCTCTCTGTAAAGATGGTTTGAGCATGTTTTACTGAATCATTAAATGACTTGCTTTCTGTCATTTCACTTTCAAAATTTGGCCAGTAATTCACTTGTGAGACTTGTGCTGAATAAAGAAAATACATATGCAAGAGTAATATTAAATATAAAATATACCATTTGTCATTTTTTTCATTAATAAAGTGATATGGAATACACTTAATCAAGCTACAGCTTTTCATCACATTAGTAAAATAACATTTAAATTTTTTTATTACCACATTTTTTCATAGTCAAAAGGGAAACTTTATGTAGAATTCACAACTTCTTTTTTTTCCCAGGTGATTAAACTTTCATTTCTACTTATATTTAACAAATTTTTTGGTTGATTATCTATGCATTATTTTTTCAGGATTTCCAGGTTCCCTGAGACCACTCCTTCAATTTTTTTTTCTCACTTCACAGGCATCTCTACAAGCACTGGTGGCTCCTTTTCAAATTCAATAACTTGCACTCTTCATGATCCATGTGTTAGTAAACACCAACAACTTGTACAATGACATTATGAATCACATCTTAATATTATCTAACAATCACAGGTATCTGTTGTTAAGCCATTTAGCTACCTCAGCTTCTCACAGTGATCCGAATGATTCACATAAAATCAACTGAAATAAAATGCAGAGATCAAAATGGAAGAAAACATTGAGGATGAGGAATGATTGGCACTGACTAGTTTCCCAGCCTGTGAATATGCCACATGTGCAACCTTAGTCTAGGAGATATTTCAGTTCTGATACTGACCTTGAACCAGCAGTGTTGCACAATTATTACAAGGCATCCTAGACATGTAAACTTCGCAGCCTTTCAATGCATTAGGAAACCTTAACAGCACTTTTGGCACAGCGTGGAGTTCCTTTGTGGAGCAGTCCAGGGCAATAATCCTTTTTGGCTTGCTTGCTTCACAGATGACAATTCCAGTTGTGTAAGGCTGCATACACATACATAAATACATGTACACACATGCAAAGGAATGTGTAAATGAGAGTTCACCCGCTTATGTGTCTGTAAAGTAATAGCAATCAAAGGATCTCATAGAAAAAGAAAGGCATTTGTTGCCAAAGGGTAGGGATCAAGCAGTTTAGAAGTGTGCTGATTCACGTGGATTTTTAGTCAGTTCAAGTGTGGCTACAGCACATAACTCAGCTGTAGCATTCAATATCAACAGCACAAATGCTTTGACCGAAGTCAGAAAGGCATAAGAGGCAGATAGATCTTTGGAAAATCTCTGTAAGTCCATAAAATCATGAAAAACAGAGATGAGATGAATATCCCAATACCTGCTTAACAGCAGACTACTAAAACAGGAGAGAGGAGAGACAAGATGCAGCTTCAAAAAAATGCCAACACTATTCAGAGGAACTCATGGTAGGAACCACCAGACATCTGTGTAGCTTCACAACCTTGAACAGCTTTGTTTACCAAAAATTATTAGAGTCTAAGCATACAATCCTAACCACAGGACAGTGGTCCACAAGCAACCCACTCTAGGTCAGAGACACTCCTGAGGAACCACAGCCAGCAGATGACCCATGACAGGGCAGGGCCAGTAAGAAACATAGAGGAGCAGAGGAAAAGTGGAAAAAAAGTACAGAGGAGTTGCAGACAAACCATCACACACAGAGCTGCAACTTCCTGCACCACCCATCACCTCACTGAAGGTTTTGGGACCGACTAAGAGTAGCCTACAGTGACAACAATGGAAACTGAGACTGGGAAGGTGGGAAGGTAGGTGTTTGGCTTAAGGTAAACCTCAAAAAAAAAGGAGGAAGGATGTTTACTTTGGTGTTTGACTCCTTATGTTTTTTTCCCCCTTAATACCAAATTCAGTAAATGGAAGTTTGTATTTACTGGAAATAAACTGAATTGAGTAAAAATTCCTCAAGTTAAGACGATTTTGCTACATCAAGTCAGTAATTTTAAAATCAAGATCCTATTTAACAGTATGACTTTTTTAGCGTTAGTACCAGTAAATATGTTTGAGATGACATAACTCACGGGTTTCTGTGATTCACTTGGTGAATTTTCCATATGTAGTGCTAAAAAGATGCATAAGTCTTCTTTCTTCAGGTAAGGAGCCAGAGGACCTAGAAAGAAATAATGGACAGAAGATCTAATCAAAACAGTCTTGGAGAAAAAGTAGGTAATGTCATAAAATTAGTAAATAATTATTGATAAAAGATAGAAAGCATGATTTTCTAGCTCTCCAGTCCAAGGTGAAAGGTTTGGGAAAGCAGCTAAAACTTCTACACATGCTGAACTGTTTCTTAATAATGTATCAAAGCTCAGTGTGCCAGTTACCCTGTAAAGAGCCTTGTCTTTGCACTTTACTCATCAGTACATGCACTTAGGCCTGCCAGTCCTCTGAGGAGAATCCTAATGATCATCCCAGGAGCTTTGGCTTGACAGAATGCAGAGGTATACTGGATCTCTTTTTTTTTTCTGGTTTAGTTTGTTTGTTTGGGGTTTCTTTATGCTACCTCCTCTTTTCTGCTGGCATACAGAATGATTTCTATTGATTTCAAGAGGGAATAAACAGCATGTGATTATCCACTATCTGGACCAGTCAATCCTATTCCTCTATGTCATATTCTTCTTCAAAATTGTTATATGTCAATTATTACAGTATAAAATCTTCCCTATTTAGGTCACATTTTTTGCTAAGATTTCAATAACATCTGGTAAGACTGAAGAAAAAAAAGGGTATAATTACTTTCACTTAAAGTAAATTTAAAATTAAGACAAACTGCCAGAGAGATGCGTCAGAAGTTTGTGCATCAGATGTCTGTGCTGTCTAATATCCAGCTCATTGCTTTCAGGACAATTATATTTATTCAACCTTGTTTAATGAAATGAAATTTAATGAAACTTTGCCTTCATCATTCATTCCTTCTGTTCCTCCATTCTCTTCTGAGTCACTGGGCACTGGAAGACAGAAAAGGAAAAGGTCAGATTAGAAATAACACATATAAACAGGTGACATGAAGTACAGCAGTGTATCAGCCCTCCTCCTGTCATTATCAGCACTGACAGATCCTC
This sequence comes from Lophotriccus pileatus, assembly GCA_035583135.1. Taxonomy (NCBI): domain Eukaryota; kingdom Metazoa; phylum Chordata; class Aves; order Passeriformes; family Tyrannidae; genus Lophotriccus; species Lophotriccus pileatus. The sequence goes on from JAWWES010000041.1 coordinate 60,560,546, forward strand.
CACTGTGAGCTGGGCATCTCAGAAGTCACAATTAGTTTAGGACAATATTTGATTGTCAGGGCAACATAGTCTAGGCTTTGATAATTTATTCATAAAGAAACTATATTGAAATGAATGGAAATTTCACAGATACAAAACAGATGACTGAATTTCATGTGGAAATAAATATGGCTCCCCAACAGGTGGTGGTGACAACCTACACTGTCTCCTCTCTCCCTTTGCTTTCATACTCAGGACTGACCCTTCCTGTCTTTGATACCGAGTCTCTGCTAGTTCATTTCTTCCATATTCATGTTATCCACTTTATGTGAACTTTATCATCCTGGTTCTCACTCTTCTCATGAGCTTGATTTCATTCTACTGCAAATATGTACTGCAAATGTATACTGTTCTCCTTGATTTTCTCCTCCCCTTCCTCCTCTTCAGTTATGTAGTCTTCCCAAGTCACTGGTCCATTTTGTCCTCACATTCCATGAAGATCTGGCCAGGAAATTTTTATGGAGTTTCTAATTTCAGTTTTGTTCCAATTCTTGATTTGATTTCAAATCCATATTCCCCCTCAGCAAGAGGAATGGTTCTTCAGCTTATAAATCATTAAGATTTCAAAATTTTAGTTCAGGACTGATTTTGCTTAAGCCAAGCAAGGAGTGTAAAAGATTTTGTGTATTCTCAAAATATTGTGCAGTACTCTTAGAAAATTTTGTTACCATTTACTGTTTGTCTAATCTAAATAAAATGATAAATTATTAAGAAATTTTTAGGATTAATGACATCTGTGGTAGGTGACCTGACTCCCTGACTGGCATAACCACAGAACAGCATAAAACCAGTGGCATGAGGAGAAGATTCAAACCCAGTACCTCCTAAGTTCATCCATTTAAGGATAGAAGAAATTCACAGAAAAGGCTTGAAATAAGAAAAGGATGCTGCTAAAATAAGAAAAGGATGAAATAAGAAAAGGTTCCTATCATGAAGGATGCTGATTAGCCATTTGGTGAAAATCTAAAACTTACTGACTAAGAGAGAGAGCAGAAATCCCATTCCTCTGTCTTTACAACTGTAACCAGTTATGAGATCTGGCCATGCAGAAACCTCAAGGACAGCATTTCTGTTTAAATCTGTCTTCTGCATACTGAGAACTATTTTGGCAGAAGTAGAATCTGCAGAGTACAGATATTTATAATAGTTTCAAAGGAAGGCTGGAATGAAGAGAACTAATTTAAGGGAAATTCAGTTCAAGTTATAATAATTCTATCCAATTTAGAACATTTTTTATTTTTATTATTTGTTAAATGCTGCAAAAAGGGCTTTAAAGAAAAATACACAGTAACACACCGTGTTTCTAAATTTAAATATTGAGTAATGTCAAGAGAAAACAAATGGAAGAGTAAAAAAGGATGAGGAAAATAATCTTAACCATACCTGACTTAGGTTGAATTCCACACTTTGTTTGTTTCCACTGAAAAAAACCAAATGAACAAACTCCTAATAAATTTTTTTAAAGTGTAAGTGAACATTTAGTTAGTACTTTCCACAACTTGTCTGCTCAAATCTACCACTTTCATCTAACAGCTATTAATCAATCTACCATGAAGACTTCTTGGACCACCGGACAAAGACAGGTCCTTGAAGTCATTCTTTATTGCAGTTCTAAAGCTTTTTTTCTACAGAGGAAGACAAAAGTCAGTTACATAGTCTACTCTCCTCTAACCATTTATTCAGTTCATCAGTAGTCTTGAGTGTCTCAGTTCCCTCTTTTTCCCAAGTCAGACTGCTTTACTTCCATCTGATGTATCTGATGGATCCTGAAAAGTGAAGCAATATATTTCTACGTCACCTGCTTCCACATCTGACATGCCTTCTACCTGCTGAATTATTTTCTTATTATATACAGGAATGACTGGCTCCCAAAACTCCAATCAATTTCAAAATAATGACTGAAAAGCTCTGATGTGAATAATCAGGTGAATACATACTTACATATCATCAAAAACTCATGAAGACTCAATGTCTTTAATATTACACATATATATCATGAACATTCAATATATTTTAATGAGCTTTCCATCTAATGAAAACATGCTTTGAAAAAATAACAGGAAAAAAAACAAAACAAAACAAAACAAAACAAACAAACAAAAAAAAAAAAAAAACACACACACACACAAAAAAAATAAAAATAAAACCACAAAATTAAACTCTCCCCCAAGACGTCTGATTAATACCAAAGCAAAACAATCCATGCTTTTATTAAATGAATGTTGAAAAGCATTTCAACATGTCTAATCTTAGTTTAATCTTCAAGATGCAAACCTACCTCATGGCACTCAAAGTTTTTCTTTAATTGCTCAACAATTGCCTTTTGGGGAAAAAAAAAAAAAAAGGAGAGAAAGTTAAAAGCAAATAAATAAACCAGGCAATCACAGAATCACTGAGGTTGGGAGCCACCTCTGAAGGTCTCCAGTCCAGACGCCCTGCTCAAGATAGGATGAACTAGAGCAGATCTCTTGGGGCTGTATCCACTCAGGTTTTGAATATCACCAAGGACTGTTCTAGTGCTCATTTCCTCCCAGCAGAAAGGCTTTTTCTTCTATTTTAGTGCAATTTTCTGTATTTCAGATTGAGCCCAATGCCTCTTGTGCCATCACTGGGCACTACTGAGAGGGGTCTGATTCTGCCTTTTTCACTCCTACCCATCAGATATTTATACACATGGATAAGAGCCCACCTGAGCTTTCTCTTCTCCAGGCTGACCAGTCTCAGCTCTCTCAGCCTCTTTTCATATGAGAAATACTCCCATCACTTACTCATCTTCATGGCCTTTAGCAGGACTTGCTCTCCTGTGTCCATATCTTTCTCATAGTGGGGCAGCCAGAGCTGGACACAGCTCTCCAACCACAGCCTCACCAGAGGGGAAGGTCCCTTTTCTCAACCTGTGGGCAATGCCTTGCCTAATGCACTCCAGGAGGCAGCTGCCCTTTGCCACCAGGGTGTATTGCTTCATCCCAGTCAACATAACCACCAGGGGCACCAGGTTTTCAAGGCAGAAAGCAAGCCATAAAATTTCAGCTGTACACGAGTATGAAGAATGAAGAATATAATATATCTATGTATGTACATGTATATTCTGCTAGAGCTCCTCTCCTATATAGGAGGGTAAGAACTGATGTGTTTGTCTGTAAGTCAGCTATAACTAAACTGACTCCCTTGCCTCCAAACATATAATTACATTATGATGATAAATAATAATACTACAGAAGCATACTTTGTTAGTTTCTTTGGATGATTCTGCTACACAGTGAATTGTCTTGATTTTCACATCTTTCAGAAGTTTCTGACACTCAAGACAGGGAAGTTTGGTGCTGTAAAGAACATCAGTATCTTCTATTTTTGTCTTTGATCTGAAAAATACATACATTTGCACAACTAATTCCATTTCTGCAAAGCCAAAACTAAACGTAATGCTTACATTTTTGAAAATAAATTTACTATTTTCACTGAAGACTATTATTTCTAATTAGATTATTCTCTACCTCCTCCTTCAAGTTTTCTATTTCATCTTGATTTTACCTTCTAAAATTTGATCCTTATTGCTTCCTCTACTTCTGTATATGTTAAAGTGCTACTGTTATGAGCCATATGGTTTTACAGCCTAATGATTCTCTAGCTACTGAGAAAGTCTTGGGTGATCTGGTTGCCTTGACACTACTCTTGTTAGCCTAAGGACCACCAAAAAGACTGCCAGGCAGAATGCTGCAAACTGTGTCTTTCAAAAACTGTTCAGAACTTTGTCACAATGAGACTGGATGATTATTTTGGCAGTGCAGGAGTACAAGGTGATAACACACCTTTTTGGAAGAGAGCAAACGCAGACATTAAAATGCTGATTGTAACTATTTTAGATTGTAAGTGAAAACCCATGATTAGTTACTGACCTATTCACTCTACACACTATTCACATTCAGTGTAATAAAGAATGCCTGTGAAGTCCCTCTATTATGAGATTTGTAACAACAACCTGTATAGGAGAGCATTTGCTTCAGCATGGAGAACAACACTTCGTTTTACATATGGAGTCCTCTGGCTTTTTCTTCCTGCAGAGGGCAGGTTTGCATATAATATGCCAAGGGGGTATCCATTATAACCTGCTCCAAACTGCCAAAAAAACAAATGAGATTAAATAATCAGAAGTTAACAAACCCCTCCAAACATTTTAACCCTCTACTAATACCTGTTGTCTACTAATATCTGTTGTCAAAGTATTTCTAGGTACACATAACTTCTAAGTTTTATAGCAATTTATATCAGATTTTTAATCAGCTTTAATACCTGGTCACAAGCATCCTGCCACCCTATCATGTTACCTATTTTAACACAGTCAAGAGCTAATTTTGCTTTTGCACGCAGTGAAGTAATTGTTTCTCATCAATTTCACCACCACTATTTTGTCTCTACCTTAGGATCCTCTTTTTTAGTGACCCCCGTGGATTATTTTTGAAAGTTAAATTGAAAATAATATTATTACTGCTTGTATTTATTATGGGAGAGTATGTTCATGAGGGAAGTTCATCTCTCTTAACTTTTTTACATGTTTACGCGTGACTAGTCACCCTGGATCCCTTTATATTCAAGAGAGAAAATCAGGTCTACCTAGGCTATTGAGAGTCTGGATTGGGATTAACGACAATCTAGATCTCTACTGAGTATGAAGGGGAGTCAGGGCAAACAGCTCAGAAGAAAGCACCTACACTACAGGTATCTACACTGTGTCAAAGAAACCACACTCCTTGGAGCACTGGAAAGAAATTTTACAAGTGTAAAGAGAATTCAAAGTACTTACAAAATATCCGTCCTGACTGTAGAGCGTACACCCCACACCTCTGTCTGGATCATCTTTTGGAAAAGAGAGATTTTCATGTCATTAAAAACATATTTTTTTCACACTTAAAATCACATTTTACAGATTAACATGTAGCACTTTAATGATGTAAAAATGGAAGGCATAAATGACTGCCTTTATGTTGAAAGAATCCCTCTATGCATGCACATTATGCAATTCCAGGGAGATATCCATATATAGTAATATAATGAAGCATAACCAGTATCAAGTACAAAAACTGTCAGATTCCAGGGCACAAAAACTTAAAATCTTACTCAAGGTACACTTACTCTTTGATTAGTAATTGCCGGCTATTAACTAGATTAAATCCTGATAACAGAATTGTTTCCTCCCTCCAAAATGGATTAAGGGACAAAATATCTTTTTCTAGGTTTCTGCAATATGTAGTGCCATCTTCTGCTTTATGTTTAAGCTCAGTATTGCAGCAAACATCATAAACAATAACATTAAACATTAGTGTAACAAATAAAATAATGACAAATACTTTAGCAGTTATGTTAGGAAAGCATGCCAATTTATCTGATACCCACCTTTCTTTGCACTAGCTGAGTGAATCACTGGCAACAGTAAAAAAATAAATATACAGTAATCTATGCTTTATATTTGGCTACTATTCTTTATATAATCTCCTATCACAACTTACCAGATCTCGCTGCCAAAAAATAACAAAGCTGCAATGCATGTCGATGAACATTTTCCTCCGGTTTTCCTTGCTGGAGCTGGGAACATTCCATTAAAAAAAAAAAGCAATGAAAAGCATTTTTCACCCGTTTGACAAGCACATCTTTATTATCTTCACTGATACATATATTAAACAATGAACAGTATTCTTCAAATTCTTTAGCATGATCATTGACCAACTTGAAATTGATGTTCAGCTGTTCTTGGCATCGTATTTTTGTAGTAATATTTTTCACAGTTTCAAAGCTTGTCATGGGTAAGAGCACAGTGCTACTTATATGACTTCTGAGGAAGAGGCTGTCGGCTTGTTCAGTATCTTCCTTAATCACTGAATCATCTCCCTTTTTTTCAGGAGCTACTGGCCAGTAATAGACTGAAGAAACTGAACCTAGAAAGAAAGACTGGAAGTCACTTAAAGTGCCACAGAGTTGGGTAAGACAGTCAATTCACATGTTTTTTGTTTGAAACAGTGGGACAATTTTCTATTGCATTGCACTTCTGTGTATACACCAGTGTCCAGTGGCTATATAGTCACTCACAGCTTAAACCACTCCCATTCCAATGGGATCTCAACTGAACACAGAACTATTGCAACAACTGGTATTTCACTTTCATAAATCATTTCCCACAGTTTGCCAATCCTTTCTCAAGCAAGAATTCCCACTTGTGAGAGACTATTTACATTTTTTTAAAAATTATTACATGACTAAGAAGGGATTTATTGGACTAAGCCACCTACAACATTCTTCTAGACGTGATGTTTAGACGGGGCATTTATGAATTCGTTATTCAGGTAGAACTGCAATTAAACCAGATTTATTAAAAATGTATAATATACCTTGAATGAGGAATGTGGTGCAAGCTGTGCATGGTTTCCTGGACATGTACACAGTGCAGCCACGCAAACAAAAGGGAAGACATCGAATGATTTGTTGCACAGCATGCAACCCAGATTTGGAGAAACTCAGGACTAGTATTTTTTGTAATTTGTCTGACTCACATATTACAATCCCAGTCTTATTGAACTGAAGAGGGGGGAAAAAAAAAAAAGCAGCTTATTTTTCCTCAGCAAATTGGATTTTACAAGTATGCATACTTTATACAGATTCAAAAATATACTGTAGGTTTTGCTACACTCTGTTATATATAACTGCACTTTAGTTCCACAATCTTTAGATCACAACTCCTCTTTATGAAAAGTTAATGCAAATGTGGTATGAATTGACTTTTTTTCTGTGCCTTAGTTCTCAAGAAATCCAGTGCTGCTCCACTAGAGACACATAGAACCATAACTGCAATCAATCAGAAAGATCGAAGTATAGATTTCGAAAACCCTCTCAGAGTAACTGAGGGCTTTAGCCAAATCTTTTCAAAACCATTTATATTCACACCACACACACACATATAGCTGCATTCTTTATAAATACCACACTAGGTGTGGTAGAAAAAAAAAGACAGGGCTACTAAAGTTGATAAATGATTGTCCAGCTTATTTAAATCTTTTGCACAGTAATGTCCACTGCTGCTACAATAGTGTAAAAAGCAAATTATACTATCGCTGGATGCAGCCTCCCTACAAAGCTGGCAGAGGCACTACATGGTAACAGAATCTCTGAGTAACATATTTTAAATGAAAACCTGGAGGTTAATCCACCTTTCTTCAGAAAAGAACAGCAGCTTTGGGATTCATTGATGCCTTTCAAGAAGACTGCAAACGTGTTTCCATAAATTTCCCAAAGAAATCATAGCATCAAGCAAAGCAAGAGTGAATAAAGCAGTATCAGTGATCTCAACAGAGATTTGCTACTCACCATCTGACCAAAAGGTAAAGGTTTTTTTTTTTTAATACTTTAAGAAATCATTTGATGCATTCAAGGATCTTTTGATAATGGTAGACTAACTATTGGAGACAGCAGCTAGAAAAGTAATATGTTGAGGACACACTTACAGCTCTGGAAACATTCCAGAGCCTATTTTAGTCACAGTAACGAATGAGAAAACAGATATTTTACATTTGATTCTAACACAGAAGAAATTACCACAAATCTGAAAATTGAAAGTCATTACCATAAATCTGAAAACTGAAAGTCATTCCAATAAAAATTATGTTGATGCAATACACAGAAGAGGATTTTGTAAGAACAGAATTATGCTAATTATTTCAGAAATACATCCATCAGCAAATTTAAGGAATCGTTGGGAAATTTACCAGTAAAACAATCCTAAGACTAAGAGAGTTTGACCTAGTAGAAGAGAAACAAGAGTGAAACATCCTGATTTAAAGGAAAAGTAAGTGAGACCCCTTTGGATGAAGCAACAGGTCTTTATCAAAACCAGAATCAGAAAAAAAGAAAAGAAGTAAAGGCAATAGGAAGAATGAGCATAAAGGAATAGTATAGTATGTACAGATAAAATTAGAAAGACTAAGTTACTGAAGAAATACAGGCAATTTTACTAGCAAGGCAAATAGAAGGAAAAAAAAAATTGGATAGATACAAAATTGCAGAGAGAAAATCAAAGGAAGCATAGTTACACTACACAACAGGAAAGAAGAGCAACAAAAATACAGAAAAGGCTGCACAGCAATGAGAGGAAACCAAAACCAAGCAGAGCAAGATCCTGCTTTGGAAACAGAAACTAAACAAGCAAACACAGTATAGAAATATCTGCTAGCCACAAGAGTCAGGAGACTGCTGTGCACCACAATTCAATAGTCCAACAACACAACATTACACACATGAGGTGATCTCTCTGCCGAGATGCATCCAAGAAAGGCTCAAAACACTGAAAAACTTGCTGCTACCTATGATACACTACTAATGTACCTGTGATATTCTCATAATATAAATGGAAAAAGTATTAAAATGTCTTCAGAGACATTCCTATGAAGAATTGTACTTCCTAAGATAATAACAGCTCCAAGGAACTGTTTATTTGCCCCAAGGAGCCATTCCAGCTAGGCTGTCAACTTGACCATATGAGTATTCTTTTACCAGGATTCTTCCCCAGCTTTGTGCCATTTGTAACAGGCAATGCAACAATGGACTCTGGCTAAATAACTGAAGCTAGGTGCATCTCCAGGATTATCGGGAACAGAAACTGAATCTGGTTCAGCACTCACACAAAGGACAGAGGGAGGACAACTGGCTCACAAAGTCATTTACTATTTTAAATCACAAGTAAACACAAAATAATCTTCACTATAACCCTATAGGTACACAACTGAACATCACTGTATCCACATCTTTCAAGTAGGCAAAGTAAATACAACCGTGTGCCACTTTTCCATGGCAATCTCCTCCCATTTCATTAGAGGGTTCATTAACAATTAGGGCATGTTGGTATGCCCCAGTGATATCACATAGTGATTGGAAATGAAAAAAATTGGTATTAATTGTGACTTACAAATCTAGTATCTTTATATAACTTCATCAGATTACAGTGAAAAACTTAACACCAGTAACTTTTAAAACACAGGACTGGAAAGAACCATCTAACACATAAGACTCACTGCAGAACAAAAGTGGCAAGATGTTTGCATTACAGAAGTTTTGCTTGATGGATATCATTAGACATTTTAAAAGGTAATTCTCAGTAAAATAACCAGCATAAATATTTCCTACCAGTGATAGCCTGTTACTTACCTCGTCAGACGGGGCATGACACTCTGGAGACTCCTCCATAAGACGAGCTAGAAACATATACAAATCTTTCTTTTCTAAGCGTATGCCTGAACGATTGACTGAAGGACTGACTGAACAGATACAAATAAGGAGGTCATAATTAGTAGGCAAATTCAAATAGATTCCTGCAACAGAAAAGCTGCTGCAGGTTACTGCACTTTTGGTAATATGGGGAACAAAGGCAGAGTATTCAGTTTAAGGAAAACATAGAAATATGTAGTTTATTTTTTTTAATGTACTGCACATACAGATTAACTGTCAGAAAATGCAAGTGAGACAGAGAAAAGATTGTGGTGTTATCTAATGAGTGTGCCACGTATCACCAAGGAACACTGAGCTAGTTAACAGGCAAAAAGTAATCCCATCATCCAAATAACAAATATAAGAAGCCCCACAGAAATCAATACTGAAAGAAAAGCTCTAGCCTGTGGTTAAACTCCTGCTGCTCATTCCATCTACGAGAAGTATCTCAGCTTGAGATAAAGTTGTTATATCCTGGTTTTGTATTATTTCCCAAAGCTGAAGAGATGTGCCTGTTTCAAACAGAGCAAAGAAATACAAACCAGCTGCCATGTCCTCAAGTCCAGGTGTCCTCTTCCAATGAAAAAACAAAAGTCTTCCTTTTAACTTATATTTGAAGTATAGAGCTGTAATAAAGAGAATATATGTGTGTATACATAAAATTATATATAAACACGTAACATGCATTTGTTACGTTTTAAAAATAATAAACACTCTTCACCTGACATAAGTGCATGCGAATATATAACGGAAAATCTGGTATCTTGCATTGCCATTTCCCTTTCTTTTTGCCAGAACAATAAATCTTCCGAAGAAACAAAACTAATTTGTACCTTCTCCATTATTATGCTTCTCACCAGTCCAATGACAAAGTACTTCACAGCACCTGTTCTTACAGAACACCATTAGCACAAGCATTAGGTATTTACCGTTGACAGATAACTCATCACTTTAGGATGCACCTTGGTTTTCTTCCTTCATTATTTTCCACCAAATCCTGGTGGTTCTTCCTTTATGTTTATCCTCAGTGTGATACAACATAACAGTTCTGTACGTCACTTACCTGCAGGACTGTTACCAGTCTTCAACGACAGGTCCGTTCCCTCTCTTCACCGATAACAGCTTTCAAGGGATGAAATGAATGCTTTTATATCTTCCTTCTCTTCTGTGAGTCATAGTCATGTATATGTTTTGTTTTGCTTTCGATACTGCCTTGAATCCACCCTGTCAATATTTGTATGCTATGGGAAGATCAGTGTGATGAATTAGAGAAGTTGACCAGAACAACTAGACAGTGACCTGTGACTGATACACACAGGTAAATGCTTTCCCCTCAGCTTAAAGGAATGAATTCAAAGATAGATTTGTATTGATATCGCTATTTAACACTCCTCAAATCTCTAATAAAACATCTTCAGGCCATGTGAACAAATAGACAATCTAAACACCTATTTCATGATGTATATTTCCCTCTGAAATACAGCCTGCCAATACTTACCTAGGTCATCAATATACAAAGCAGCACTATTCAATATTGGGAGGGTTTGTTATAAAAACAACATAATTTCTCTAAATTAATCAACACTATTTTCCATATTTGATCATGCTGTTCACACCTTTTTCCTTTTTTAATTACTGCAGACTTCCTCTTACCACAGTGCTTTAAGGAAGCATCAAAACATACAAAGCATATGGAATATGGAATTTCCAAAGCTTTTTCATTATCCTTTACTCCTGCCACTAAATGGAAGCAGACTTATTGTTTTGTTAAACTGAAGCAGAAAGTCCGTCAAGAGAAAGAGAAGACAGTTCTGGAAAATGATAGAAAAATAACGCTTTAAGTGTTGTTTTTCTTGGAGTGGCAGTTCCTCCAGGCAACAGGTGACAGGTGCCAGACTTCTCTCCCCGCAGCCATGCCAGCAGAGGGGATGTACTTCTAATAACAATGCAAGTGGGAAGAATGAGGAAGCTCATGGGAAAGGAAAGTACATACGAAGACACTGAATCCGAGACAGTGGGTTTTTTTAAAAAAGGCTCAGCTTTTAAAATCAACAAATTCTGGAGTTTCTAAGTTCTAAAGCTCCAATATTACTAATTTAAGCATCGGGTATATCCTTTCTGCCAGGCACCCTATGCAAAACTGAGGGCTGGATTTCCAGTGCATGTATTTAAAGCTGGAAGTGGGGTGGCTCTGCATTGGCGTGAGCCAGCAGTTCAAGAACCACAACTGACAGAATATGTCATGGTGGTTCAGCTGGTTTAAAACCATCCTGCCTATGAGAACAATGGGGAAATTCTAAGAAATGGTAATGAGCCTCAATAATCCAGCTATTCTGTAGCTGAGTGGGGAAATTCTGTTATTTTTAGGTGGGGTGTTTTCGTTGCTTTCGTCTGGGTCAGCTTGACACTGGCTTTATTTGCACTGTCACTCAAGATTACAACACTAATTAATTATAGGGGCTTGCTGCTTCTACATCGTGGTGTCTTCAGACTATCAAACTGAAATAGGATGGTACTTTCAGTAGCCCAGCACATCAAGTTATTCGTACTAATTTCAGCTTCCCGATCCTACTTATATGCCCGATAATGAGACACCTCTATCCTAATCTCTGTTTCACAAAGAAAAATAAAAAATAGTGGAATCATTTCTACCTTAAAAAAAAAAAAAGCTTTACATATCCTCTTAGCTCTCAGGACCAGTTTCTGTTGCTTGTTAACTTTGCCTTAAGAGAAACAATATAGAAGAAAAAGATGAAGAGAAGAGAAAGGGAAGTTCATCCACCTAATATACCTGCCTTCTTCCTTAAATGACAGAAGCATTAGAGCAAATTGAAAACATACACTTGGGAACACCAGCACCCAGCCATGTTTGCCTCCAGAGGAAAACAACAGAGCAGATTTGACAGTTTCTTTCTGCCTGCAAGAAATAAACTCCCAGGAATACAGTAAGTAATGTTTCATATCTGATCTGTTTCCTGCCTTTTTTTCAGTAATCTCTAAATGGTGCATATATCCACAAATTTCAACGTTTTGGGGTTTTTTAAGCATTAATATCCACTTTAAGTACATTAGTAAATGGGGTTTATTTTCCTTTTACAAACAGCAAACAAAAAGGGGAACTAAGGTAAAGACTGGAAAAATTGTGTATTCCTTCTTAGCTTGGTCTTGTTTCTCATATACCCCAAAACAGGTAATCAGAAACACAACTTGTTCAAACAACTTGTGAACAAGTAGTAACTAATGTTAAAGCATTCCACATGGCTACAAAGGTGTGATTTGAAAATGAAGAAGAAAAACAATTTGGAGCAGATATTTTTTAAAAAATCACAAACCAAAAGCGTCTGTACAGCATTTGGGATTAGCAAAACCTGGAAGACTTCAATTAAAACTTATTGTGGCAGCTAGCAATGAAGAGGTAAAGGCTGAGAGGCACGCAGGACGTAAACTCAAAGGGAGCTATCTGAGCATGAAAGCACCTTCACTAATTTAAACAGTGACACTTAGTGCGAAACAATATTCAAGCGGTCTTACACTTTGAAGAATCAATAAATAGCTTCCTTTTGCAACTACCAGTTCTTTTGGTTTGATTTTTTTAATATACCAGAAAATTACAGATGGAGGAGTTTCAATAAATGGGAATCGTGTAACCAATCCTGAGGCTGTTCTTATTCTCGG
>JAWWES010000041.1:60579556-60609134 GCA_035583135.1 Lophotriccus pileatus
TGATTAAGCACTAATGAGCTTCTTGTTTATGTATGGGGGGCACATTGCACCAAAGCTTTCCAGCCTTCATGTGGGAATACACTGCAAAATTACTTCTTGAAATGTGGAAATGTAGAGCCTCTCTAAGCTTAACCTCATGAATCCCTCTTAAGCCTTCTGTGTGCACAGCATGACTCACCAGGTGAGTGACACTCATTCTACTTCTTGGTCCTCTGAATTCATTGGATTCTTGAATCCCCTGTTATGTGCCATCTTTATCAAAGCTATATCCTGGCACTAGTTCTGTGGGCTCTACAGTCAGTTGCAGTATAATATATTATAGCACAAGATCTTAATCTGAGCTTCCTGGATGTGGTAACTCAGCACCATCTCTTGTGTTGTCAGAATAAGTCCTGGTAGTTCAGCTGGTTTAAAATGACCCAGCCTATGAGAGGAATGGGGAAATTATAAATTACAATGAGACATCTCTGTCCTGATCTCTGTTTCATAAAGAAAAATATAAAGTAGTTGAGTCATTTCTACCTTAAAGAAAGCACTCTATACTTTGTCTTTGCTCCTAGACCATTTTTTGTTGCTTGTTAACTTTGCCTTAAGAGAAAACACGTGAGGAGAAAGGTGAAGAGGCGAAGGCTAAGTGCATCCACCTAATATACCTGCCTTGTTTCTTAAATGACAGAAGCATTAGTGCAAATACCTGGAAACAAACTACACCAGTACCCAGCCATGTTTGCCTCCAGAGAAAAACAACAGAGCAGATTTGACAGTTTCTTTCTGGTTGCAGGAAATAAAATACCATGTCTGATCTCTTTCTTGCCTTGTTTCCTTAATTACCAAATGGTGCAGATGCACACATATACCCACTTTTAATAAGTTAGTAAAAGGATTTTATTTATTTTTACACATACAAAATAAAAAAGGCAAGTCACTTCTTTGCAGACATGGTTTTTAGTAACACCTATAACTCTTAAGAAATTTAGTCTTTTGACCAGTTCCTCGCAAACCAAGCCCTTCCCTGACTCCTTCCAAAGAAAGAGCTGGATACAACCCCTACTTGCCATGACTGCACAAGGTTATCACAGCTGAGCATTTGAACACGTGGGTCAAGGATCAAGAATCAAGTATCCTTAGCCTGGTCTTATTTATCCAAAACAGGTATGCTCAGGTAATCAGAAACACAGCTTGTTCAAATGTGAACATTTGAACAATATGAACATTAGGTAATACATAAGGCATTTAACATGGCTACAAATGTGTGATTTTAAAGTGCAAAAAGTCATTTTTTGGGAGAGGTAAACTCAAAGCTATCAGAGCATGAAAGCATCTTCAGTGCCACTAAACACAAAACTATATTCAATGGTTTTACACTTTGAAGAATCAATCATCTGGCTCTCACCTCAGAGGAAGAGTTCAGCTTGCAACAGAATGCTCACACAGTGGAGATCTTCAGCAACTACTGAAAACACCAGCTACCCATCTCCCTCACAGCTGAAGGATAAACCTGCAGGAAAAAAACCTACTCAAGAGAATTCCATTCAAGCTACCAACAGGGCAGGGGCACAACAGACTGGCAAGCTGTTTGCCCTGCTGTAGCCCATAAAGCATTGAGTGAAGGCAGGTTTTACACAAGGTGTGCTCTGTTTACTTCAGAATGAGGTTTGAAGCACAAAGACACCCCCCCTCCCTTGCCCATCTATTCCACTGAGTGAAATTTTAACCTGACTACTAAACACTGACAAACTGTTCACATTGGTACACTGTGTTTTAGTTATAGGAGTAGCACACATAGCTCAGGTACTAATGTCAGACATTTACTAATCTGACCTTGGCTACCATGGTTTTCTGCTCCATGACTGGAGAGCAAGTTATTTTAAGTTAGCTAAAATTTGTGCATTAATGACAAAATTAGTTCAACCTTAAATTAAATAAGGTGGGCTAGAATGCAGTTGCAAACCATCATTCTAGTCTGGGAGTTTTTCATTGCTGACCTCATTAGGCTTTTTTTCTGTAGTTTAGCCATTATTTCTTTTCATGCTGGCAGTAACAGTGGCATTTAAAGTATTTTAGTTCAGTTCCAGAAAACAGCTTATTTCAAACCTGCCAGCAGCAGCCTGTCTACAGTATTAGTTATGCAACTAGACAAGAAGTAAGAATGTTGACTTGAAGAAGAGCAAGTGCAAACTTAAGTATGACTGTACAAACACAGGCAGTTACACTATTAACTAAGTCCTGTCACTTGAACTACAACTCAGTTCAAAACTATTATTTCTGGGATAATTCATTGTGTGTATTATCTGTTTATTAAATAACAGGATAGTTACAGCATGGACTTTCAAAGACTTGCATTAAGGATTACAAATCAAGTTCATCTCTTGGCACTCAAAACATTACCAAATTGAGACTTTTTGTGAAACTTAAAACAAAAAAAGTCATAACAGTTCAGAAACCAAATTTACACTGTGGAAATTTTACATGACATTACAGAGCCAGATTATCACTTGCAAGAATTCTTCAGTACATGAAATTCATTTGCTTTATGCAGCATTCCAAAACTTTACAAGTCAGATTATTTCTTCACAAGAGACTGTTGACTGAACTTTGGGAATTAAAGCTTAGGTAGCAGTTCGCTTATGGACGGCACTACCTTGTCGAAAACATACTTCTTATATGTTGAAAGTAAAAGGTAATAGAGGTGTCAGGTGAATTCTAACAAAAATGTAATGCTTTTGACAAAAGTATTCAAACTTTGCACTGATCACCAAAGTTGATTACAAAAGTGGTTTGCATTTCAGTCACATTTCATAAATCTGAGAACTACCATCCCTGGACACAATTCAAGAAGTTAAAATTACTTCCTTTGTATTCATTACATGTAATACATACACCATGACTTTTTAGGCTGTTTAAAAATACATTATATATTTCTGTGTTCTGCATGAATTATCTCAGATCATAAAGTATCCAAAACTTGCACCTGCCAGACGTAACTCCTTGTGCTTATATTGATGCCAAACTGAAGATTACCATGAGAAAAATGCATTTTTAAACAGCTTCTTGTAAACTGAATTTTTAAATTTTCAATCTTTAGCAGCTTACAAAAGGAATTCCATTTGAACTGATTAAAGGCAGAAGGAACTGCATATGGTAATAAAAACCTCATTATACTGGCCCAATACCACAAAAGGAAGCCATGGAGGTTAAGGGCAGTGTCCTATTTTTCATGCAAGTTGTGTTAAAGATAAAATATCAGCAACACTATAGTAAACATTTTCACTTTATACAGAAAGAGTGAATCTGCTTGAAAAGTACATGCAAGTGTGCTGGCTAGAGTTTAAATAATTTTTTTTTTCCATAAAAATTATAATGTTTACTTTATAAAGGCTCGTGTGATCAATAGTTATCTGTATGAATTATAATCAGAAGAAAAAAAAATCAATTTCCAACTTAAAATTTCAAAATTTTAAGATTGTCCTAAAAAAAAAAAAAAACAACCAAAAAAACCCCAAAAAGCTACTTACAGCACAATAACATTTCCTCAAAAGCAACTCTAATCTCTGGTATAAATATTCCAATTCCACAGGCTTTCTTTCATACTGTCATACATTCCAAAATTCAAAGAAGTTGTGGGGATCCCCTTCTCCCTGGCCAACTTAATCTGTTTTTAAAAGAAACACTTATTATCTCATTACAGTTTTGAAATCCATTTTTATTTTTCAGTTCTGCCAGAACAAATTCACTATCAGATGGTCCAGGGGCTTGGTCCCAGAGGGGAGGAAGGGGAAGATGTCCTTGTACCTGATTATAATCCCCAACATTCATACACAAGCTCCAGTGCACATGAAAACCTTTGCACCCACTTTTGATCAGGCTGCTATTATTGTTCGCAAGCTCCAGGCTAATTCTTCCTACATGATACTCCATTAAATCAAGTTCCATGTTTTGTCTGCAGTTTTAAACATTTTAGGGGAAAAAAATAATGTGGACACACATACATAGTAATACAGTCGACATGTCTACTGTGCTATAAAACTGATACCTCCATCTGTCACAGTGCATGCAATATATTCATGAAAGGAAATACTCGGTGCTTTCTTCTCTTCACAGTATTTAAACTTCTATTGTAAAAGCAGCTTAAAACTATGCCACAAGACTACACCGGCCATCTTAACCACAGGCAACCTGTTTAGCAAGTCAGGCACTGGAACTTGAATGGTTTTTTTTCCCCAAGTTCAGATGAGACTGTCACTGAGACAGAAGACTTGGTCTGCTTTAATTTGCACCAGAAGGCTGGTAAGGAAACATTTAGAGCCATTTATTATGTGGAGTAAATACGACTTCTTTTGCAAAATACAGCATATTTTCCTGTTTGCAAATCAAACCAACTGTCTTTACATGAGCAGATTTACACAGTTGCAGTACACAGATAAGAAGAGTTCATAAATAAAAATTCTACTCCGTATACCATGCCTAGCAATTTTCAAGCCAATGTAACCTCCAATGCATATAAATAGTGTAGCTGATACAGTCTTCACCAAAGATGTGTCTCACGAATCTCTGCAATGATCTGGCTGGCTCGCTGCAGGGCCTGCACACACAAACACACAGAAGCCAGAGCTGGTTAGTTTTTCTGTAGAAGTTTCTCAGGGAAGTAACAGCAGCAGTCTAGGAAGTGTAAAGTGAAAAACTTATTTTAAGCTTATCAGTTTCATTAAGAAATGAGTGGCAACGCATTAAATTTTCAAGAAGAGCAGGCTTTTTCACCACACACAATTTTAATGTTTTAAACCCTCTTCAAAATAGAAGAAAATCTGCACCTACTTTTTATGACTTTAACATTCTGTAGCGTTCATTGTAGTATAGCCTGCTAAACTGCAGATTTAAAAACTCCTAATACCAACTGACATTATTTATAGTGTTACTCAAATTTGGAGTAATCTGAACTATGAGTTTGTACAAGCAGGGTATCCAGTCTCAAACAGGCATTGTCTGACCACACTGCATATGAAAGAGAAGCACCTCCTGCTACTTCTTCACTGAGCTGCACTGGCAGAGGGACCCTTTTCTATGCAGCTGAATGCAAAGCAGCAGATTTCTGATGCAGGTGATGTGGCCATGTAACTAACTGAACAATGCAGAAATGAAGACTTTGCTGACATGGACATGTCACCAAGACTGTCATACACGTGTACACAGAGTCGTCATAGGTGAGTGCAAACATTCCCACTGTTCACATTATGGGGCACTGCCTAGAGACACCAGCCACTGGCCATTAGGCTCTCCGTGACACTCATGAATGGCACTTCAAACACTGTAAGCTTAATTCCCCAAAAGAGCACTGTTGAACACTACAAAATTAAATAAAATCACATTATTAAAACCAAATGTATAATGGAAGATAACACCAGATCAGATCTGCTTTATGCTCAAAATATAGTTTAAGTTACTTCTCCCCAAGTACTCAGTCTACATAATACTTTCTGGTCACATATTGATTTTAATCCCTCTAGCAGAGAGAAGTAATACATCGGCATATTCTTAAAAAAGCAGCAACGAAAAAAGGAAGGCAAAAGTCTTCCAAAAATCTCACATTTATATGGTGAACTACTGCCATGAACTCCTGATCTTCTTCCTACCTTAAGCATGTCAGCTGCCTCTTTTCTGCGCTGTGCCATGTCCTCTGATTCCGTCAGAAGGTCATCCAACAACAAGGATTTATACAGCTGGCCTACCAGCTCACTCTGAAGAGTGTCCTTCACGTGGTTCACTAGAAAATGCATCACTGCCTTTGGCACACTGCAAGCACATAAATATTGTTTCTTTATTCAAAACCAGGTCTGCTCCGGATTGAAGAAGGTACTAACATAGCACTAACACTGCAGAAACATTAAGGTAAACATAGCACTTCCCTGTCATCAAATGCTAAAAGTTATATTGAGGATACTAGTTTAGCAAATTTTATATCATTTTTTGTTAAAAGAAAGTACAATTTTTAAGCAAAACACAGCAGAAACAACTCTTTATGCTATTTCCATTCTTATAGCCAAGTACTGGAAAGCACAGCCACAATAGTTCCTATCTGACCTTCCCTTTTGAAATTACAAAATGGCAAAGCTAAGTTCTGTCAGGGCTAGACAGCACCTAGAGTTTATTGCAATAATTTGCTGCAAATCATCCATCTGAATTGAAGCATCCTCGAAAAGCAGGCATCTCCTAAATAATTAAACCTTTTACTTAATATACAGAACTGAAACCACTAGAGAAAACAAGCGCTTCTTCAAAGTTCTTAATTCTATGAAGGCTCAAGTTTTACTGCTGCTGTCCCTTCTGAAAAATAAATATATTTTCTCTCTTGTTACTAACATGAGAACATGATAAAAATAGCAAGATTATATATATATATATGACTCTTGAGATACCACAACATTTGTACGGCTCAATTATTTCTAGAAAGTTCTGTCTTACCTGTCCTGAATGTTCTTCCTGACAATAAGGAAGTAGGATTTGATAAGTCGCTCAATCACTTCACAATCTCGTTGCTCACGGGCAGAAAGTTTGCGTGCAACAGGCACAGGCTATGTCAAAAAATAAACCCCTCAGTTTACCAATTCTGCTTATCTGCACATGCAAGTAAAACTCAAACTGTGGAAACTAAAATAAACTACTGCTCTTTCAGTCTGAGAGTTTGACAGATGCAACCTATCTTGCAACAAACCTCTAATTCTTCACAAATAAAATTGGAGACATCAAAATCCAGATCTGTGAGACAAAGGTCAGAGAGCACCACTGCTACATTTTTTTTTTTTGAGCTCACTAAAGGAACTAAGCTCCAAACACAGATATCTCCATCTATTTTTAATTTAAGTGGGTCTAAATTGATTCTTTTCCTCTAATACAAAAACTGAACTTCAGCAAAGAAGGAGCAGGAATTTGAGATGAGATTTGTTTCTGTACAAGAACAATCAGACAGAGTGTTCATTTGCACAGGAATTTGTGAACAGAAGCCAGTTATCCCAATCATAGGCTGGGATATGCCCTGGGATGGGCAGGGGAGAGATGAAGGACTGAGCAAGGAGGAAAGCAGAAGAGACTGGCTAGAGATCCCCGTTGCTATGATGGGAATTATTTTACAAAGATATCCCATATTAGTAGCAAAGTTACAAGATCTGGCATTCAGATCTTTTCTTTGCTGAGCCTGAACTACAAAGAACAGTATTCATGACTCACCACATCTAACAGGTTTACAGCATGTCCTTTTTGAGGACTAGCAGGTAGGGCTGCAGCTGGCTTGGATTTTTCCTCTGCTGATACCTCTTCTGCTTTTGAGGGTTTCAGCATTCCTCTCCAGTTGCCTGTCCCAGCCTCCTGAGATGTATCTGTTCCTGGTGGAGCAGCCTGCACAAACAGCACAGTAAAAAAAACATTGGAGAATTAGAACTTAGGCACTGTAAAGCAGTGTCTGATCAAATCACTACAGATAAAATTCACTAAAAATGAGATTTTCATATGTATATTCCCACCATTCTGTTCTTCACATTCCCCACCTTTGTTCTCACTTTGCTCCTTGCAGCTGACTCTTTCAAATAATGGTATGAAAATGTCTCACACAGAGAAGCTCCCCAGCATTTTAAGGGTCTCCAAATAAGAAATATGGAGTGGCCTTCCTAAATCATTTGGCTTTGACCATACACTCTTGGAACAATAAAACCTATACTATCAGGATCATCCTGAAAGTGTGAAGATCACCACAGCTCTTTCAGTACTTAAATTCTTTGGTATTTTATTTAAATACAAACTGAAGTTTCTTACAATAAGAACTAGAAAACATGCACATTTTTGTTTCCAGGTACCACAGCTATGAACACATTTGTGCTGCCTGACCTCAATTCACAGAGGGCTTTTTCTGTACCAAATCAAAACTAAACAAAAGTCTCCATCTTCTGGAAGTGAAGACCAGAATTTCTGCAAAGTTCCAGACAAAGAATGACTCACTGACCTCCTGAGAAAAGGACATACCACCCAGCTCTTAAACATTAAGAATCACTGGGCAAAAGAAATATTAGTGGATGATATCGAGCATTTGTTAATTAGTATTAAAAAAAACCAACAGTCTATTTTGATATGGAACAGGGGCCATTTTTATTTCATACCTTTCCATTAGCCTAGTATCTGTTCTATTTACTACTGTGCTTTAAAATCTATTGTTGTTTGTAAAACATTCAAGGTCATTCAAGGCTCTGAGCTACTATTTATGTCTTGCTTCAGATATAGGAGGAAAAAAAGCTAAATTTATCTATTGTGTTTATAATTAAACACCACAGGCTGATCTTAAATCTAAAAAAAAGTGAGAAAGAAAGCATAGCAAATAGAATATCAACAGTAGCACATGAGGAGGAATCCAAACTAAACTGTGCACATCAGAAATGTTATTTAAATTGCACAACTTCTCAGAGGCATTGTAGAATACACTACAAGAATTCAAATCAAACTCTGTTAATAAGAGATAACTACTGACAAGGAGAGCTCCATTGCCTTATTTCTGATTGCAAGACAGCTACTCAAAATGACAGAAATCCCTATGCCACTCTCATTCCATATTACTGTGGAGCCTGGTCTATCTCCAAAGAAGTTTCAGGAAAAAAGCTACACAGCAGAAAGCGTGAAACCAGCTAATATAGGACAGGTTTTATGTGAAATGCAACCCAAATCTGACAGCTTCCTGCAACATTTTAAGTCACAACAGTATCCTCATAGTAGCTCTTGATTTCTTTTTAACGTTTATAGCATGTCAGAATCTCTAAAACACTGATGAAAATAATAGTTAAAACTCTACTATTGACTAGATTTTGATTTTAATCACTTTGCTGAAGACAGAAGTGGTAGCTTTGCATTAAAAGCTGAATGTGCATATGCAGTGAAGCAGAAAGCCTGAGCCCTCTTGATATTCCCAATACACAAACTTGTGACTTCCCATCTTTTCTGACTCCAAGCAAAAGCAATTAGCAAACAAGCCTTCACAGTAATAATGAGCTGTTATTTTAACACAAGAGACATCACACCTGAAGTGCAAAAAAACACTGCAGAACACATTTCACAAATATAAGTAAACCAAGGATTCAACGATTATGAGAAACAACACAAAGGAGGTTCAGTTTGAACAAAGCCTGTAAGGATTCCCTGCAGGAAGCAGGAAACTCACATTTTAGCTTATCTTCTGTCCTCCTTCTTTAACTGTCAACACATTAAAAACATGCAGTTTAACAACCATGCTGAACACTTCTGATTACAATACTGTTGCATCAAACAATCTGTTGACAGTTTGAGGCAAATTATGCTGCATTCTTGCACCACAACATATTGCAACCAAGAGTTCAAACAGAAAGCAGTGACTTTGCCACCTCACGGCACATCTTTACCTGCCACTGCCCGTGCTGAAATCAGCAGTGCCAAGTAGTCCACAGTGGGGAGGGTAACTGTGTCAGTGACAAAGCACTAAATCCAAACTGCTTTCCTTTCTGCAGGGCACCACAACAGAAACGTGCATGCAGTGCTTAGAGGAGAAATGAAGACAGACCTTGCCATCAGCCTCAGCAGAAGCAGCAGTAACAGTCTCCTGGGAAGCAGGTGGCAATGCACCTGGAGCCTTAGCAGACTAAGAAAAGTAAAAAATGCAGGGAGGGGGGGAAAAAAAAAATTCAACTGAAGACCACCAAATCTACCTAGCAGATTTCATACACTTTTACCTACTAGCATCTTTTGAAATCCAGAAAAGAAATATTTTGAATTTGCAAGAATAACTGTAATATAAGCAGAAAAAAAAAGAAAAAAAAAAGGCATCTTCAAGATAGTTAAAAGACTTTTGGATTATCTGACCTTCAATTTCATTTCAGCTCCTACACTGATGATATAAAGATGAAGTCAATAAAAAGAAGGATCAAAGAGCACTGAATGCAATCCCTAGATAGCTACCCTAAATTCCCAGTTCATCCATCAGTTGTCTTATATTGATTAAAGGCAGTAGTATTAGATCCATTCTGAAACTTAGTCTCACTTTTAAAGCTAACAAAACTTAATGTACCAATTCCTATCAGCTGTAGAAACTCTGGTTACAACCTTGTGAGGAATTTAAACTATACTCTGTATCCTTGAATTCTAAATACTTCACACAATGTTAAATAACTGTCTAAAATTGCAGCTTATTGTCAGACCAGTCTTTTCTACAGCCAGGCAACATTTTCCATGACACTTGGTTGGTTCTGCCACCCATGTATGTACCTGTCATTGCACTAACCCAAATCCTGGTAAAATTAAGCAAGCTCCAGAGACAGAATACAGAATACTGAAAATGTCACCTCCACCATCTTCTCCCAGAGAAAGCAAGACTGCAATAAATTGCAGTTTTAAGAGTGACTTAAAAAAATCAAAAAGCAACCACAAAGTCATTATGCTGGCACACTGGATACTTTAAATCACTTGTTAATCTTTAGAAATCAGTGTGTCTCAGCTATAAATTTAAACGTGCAAGTTCTGACTCCATCTTTAAAATCTGCAGGCATTTTACACCTTACCTCAGATGATGTTCAAGTAGTAAGTGTAACATTAAATTTACAGACAAGTCTACAGAAATACCAGATTTAAAACCTCCCCAAAAATCACATCTCTATAACAAAATGACATTCCACTTCTATCTTATGAAATTGAAGGAAAAAAGTCAATACTTGGGAGCTCCCAAGACTGTTACTAGGGTAGCATATCAAAGCTTCCAATACTTAGATTGGATCAAGAAGAATGCATTAAACTTTAAAGGAATAAATAAAAAACTCCCAATATTTACTTACCTTGTCTCGTGGCACAGCAGAAGGCAATTCCCGAGCTAACCTGTTACGCCTTTGTTCCTTTAAAAACAATCCAGCAAGACCTCAATTATGTATTACTCTGTATCAACACATAGGCAAGATTCATATTTTACAGACTTTAAATTTTAGAGACAAACACTAGTTATTTCATCTCATCCAGTGTCATGCAATAATACTATGGTCCTATGAAACCTTGATTATTTGGATAAAACTACTTTAATTACCTGGTCAAAACAAAATTCTCATTATAAAAAGTTTTGCAAAAAGTTTTGCAACACGCTCCATAATCAAAAGCTGAGCCTTTAAAAAACAACATCAAAGCCACACAATTTGACTCAGCATAAATACCCCTACAGCTCTCATTAAACATTTAAAGTGATCTAAAGGATTTGATTCTGTGGCCAGCACATGATTAGCCCAAGGGAAGAAGGAGGCAAAATTCACTTCATAGCAATCAGGACAAAAAGATCTCATTTTTCTTGACATTAAGAATTGATTGTCCAGTAAATAAAATTAGGGTGTTTTACATGGTTTGGTTCTTCAAAAATTCCGATGTCCTGTTCAGAAAAACGTTAGGAAAGAACTAGTTTAAGTAACACGTGATAATACAATAATTTTGTAGTTCAACTTCACAAAGTCTTAATACTTGTACTCACAGCAGTTTCCATACAAATTGTTTCAGAACTAAATTAAAGAGCAGTCTATCAAGGCAAATTCAATTGCATACCCAGTCAAAACAACATTTATGCAAAGAAAGTAAAAGATTAGAAATAGAGAGTTTAGATTTAAAAAAAAATATTTAAAAACAGAACACTACAAGAGCATGTAGTGACAGAAAAAGGGGGAAAGGCTTCAAACTGAAAGAGAGTAAGTTAAAATTATATATTAGGACGAAATTCTTTACTGTGAGGGTGATGAGGCCCTGGCACAGGTTGCCCAGAGAAGCTGTGGATGCCCATCCCTGAAGGTGTTCAAGGCCAGGTTGGATGGGGCTCTGAAAAACCTGGTCTAGTGGAAGGTGTCCCTGCCCGTGGCAAGGGGGTTGGAACAGGATGATCTTTAAGGTCCCTTCTAACCCAAACCATTCTATGATTCTGTGATATGAAAACAAGGTGTTGGATAAACACAGAGTATTAGCCAAATGGATGAAATATTGCAACAAAACCAGATCGGAAGAATCCATCCAGCAGAACAGCTGTAAAACTGCTTGTACAGGATGATGACAGCAACAAGTATTATTAATCAAAGCTGGGCTTGAGAAACAGAAAAACTACTGATGAGAGAATGATGTAGAAAATGTCTTAGGGAGTCTGAAGTTTGGTAACACAGAGGTTCAAGAACAATGCAAGAGCAAGCAGAAATTAGAACCTGGAGAGAGGAAACAATACTTGTATTATCCTTTCATGAATGAAAGGAACATTATAGTTATTGATACATTGTGTCAGAGACAAAATACAGTTATTTCAACATTAAGCGGTAGTTCACAACTACATTTTTAAATTTCCTCCTACAAAAATTTCATTTAATAGCCAATACTGCTAAAATCTCATATTTTATATGAAATTTTCATATATATATGAAATACTGCTTAAATTTCATTTAAAAGCCAATTAGGTGCCTGTCTTATTTTCCAGACTGAAAAACAGGCAGAATTCTTTCAATTAAATATCAACCACTGTTCCTAAATGTAATAAGCAATAGAAATGTAACAAATCCACAGATCACAAGAGTATATACCATATTTATAATACATCCCATTTTTGTACCTCAAAATGTAGAAATGTGCTGAAGCATTTATTATTTTATCAATTTTACTTTCATTTAAAGGAATCAAAAAACTTTTTAAGAGAATGTATTTTCTTACCTCTATGTTGTTATTCATTAAACCACAGGCATCAGCAAAGTCTGGATGTTTGGTATTGATATAAGCTAACTCAATGGCCACGAGATTATGAACCTGCAATGCAATGACATTCACAGTTCAAAAATTCAGTTGGCAAATCTAATGCTAGTGAGGAGCAATGACCTTACAGTGCTGGGAAGTGAGGTCTAACTGTCCATAGCAAAAGCCATTCTCACTGCCCAAGGACACTTAAGTTCTAATCCACAAGGCAAGAAGAGAATTCATTTATTCATCACAACACATTCAGTCCTTCAGCCACTTGGGATGTTACATGAGTTTAACTGGTTACCTTCATCAAGCTAACCCCTCTCCAGCAATAAAAATCAAAAATTCAGCAAACTATATAAAACCCACATAAGACATGTGAATCAGTGGGAGATGGCTCACTATGGGGGACAGTGAGCATACAAAGCAATTTTGCTTTTCACATCAAACACAGAGTCAATAACTGAAACACTTTGTTTCCTCCCCAACAAGCAGCCCAAATCAGACTTTTATATTAAAGCATATTTACTCAAAGCTAGAAGTTGAATTTTTAGTTCTCACTAGCTAAATGCACTACAAGTCCCCAGAACACACAGAGTAAAGGACTATAATTTAATTTTCATCACTGCATCCCAAACGCCACAGAAAATGTACAGCTTCTGTTACAAGGGAGGGAAATACATTGTATCAGAGGGACTAGGAGGTGTAAAATTGAAGGTTTAGTAAAATTCATTTTGGGAAATTGAAAAAGAAGACAAGAAGCTGAAGAGGAATCTGCCCACCCCTTTGTTTTTTCTCAATCGATATTCTAATACAGAAAAAGTCTCAAACCATGTAGAAATTAAATAATTAGCTATTTAACAAATATAAGTTAAGATTCCTTTAATAACCTGGGCTCCTGACACTACAAGCAAAAGCATCAAGGCTCCAGAAAACATGCACTTTTCCTAGCAAAATTAGAGTAGATGGAAAATTACCATTTCATTTGTGACGGGAAGTCTTCTACGCAAAAGACAGGTTACTACTTCAACTATGGCATCGTGCAATTTAGGAAACCTCAGTAATTCCTGAAAACAAAGCAAAGATTTACTGATGAGGCTTCCTGAAGTTTTTAAGCAAGTAGGGGGACAGACCATTACAAATCTAATTCTAAAACATGCATTTTTACCTGGGTACTGTAATTACTACAATGCTGGATAATCCTCTGCATTTCTTCATGAACCAGCTCCACACAGCGCAGGCTGGGCTCTTCTAAACGTTTGATTTGCCTTTTTACCAGCAACTCAAATGAAACTTCAGGAACAAACAAGGCAGGACGGGGACCCTGGTTCAAAAAGAGGGAAAGAGCTGCTAAACTGTGAATTAAAACAAGATGCATTTCTAAGTAGCATCTGATGAAGCCCAGAATAAATCAGGTCACGGTGCTCACACCCAACACTCAGAACAGGTCTTAAGACCTGTTGCAAGAATTATTAAAAATTAAAGCTGTAAAGTTGTTATCTTTAAGACAAACTCTGCATTAAACAACGATTAACTAGCATCCTTACAGAATCTTGGGAGATTTCTAGCTAATCCTGTCACCCTAGGCTTACAGCTCTGAACAATTCTTTTCACATTTGTGGATCCAAGTTTAATTGAGATTTATTATAGAGGCAAAGACATTTTCTTACTAATTTTGGAGAGAAAAACTGCCACTATTTATTTGACGGTCCTGGGCATACAATACCACACCAACAAGATACGTGGGTTTCAGTGTCACTGATTTACAGTGTTTGGGATAATTTCATACAGATTAATACTTAGCTACACATAAAATATTTTTTACCTGAAATTTCCTTTTTTCTTTTTATTTTGTTTTTTAAATTAAATGAGCTTTAGAAACACAAAGATGTTACAAGCAACATAAAAACATGACATCTTTCCTGTTACTAAACACTATTTTTTAATTATACATGTATAGAAGGACAGAACATGCACACAGATCATTGCTGCAGAGCACCTCACAAGCTCCAAGACCATGCAGAAACCTGACTGTCTTTCCACACCCAACAGGACACAGCACAAAAGCAGACTGACGTGTCTGACACACGAAGTCAAGCTCTAAGGAGTGAACATTCTATATATAATATTCTGCAAAATTTAAAAGCGAGCTTACTCTTAGCAATACCAATTCCCATATTCTCAAGAAACCAAATCTGTCACGCAAACACTGAACCATTGCAAAGTCGTGTCCCTTACACAGAACTAAAATATTTGACTGTGTCCTAGCCCATACATCTCAGACTGAGTTGCCACAACTAACAGAAGTGCTTAATGCAATAAAAGTGCAGAGGCAGTCTTCCATCACCATTCTGTAATATATAACAGCTTCAGCACAGAGTTGCCAAAGCTTGGCCTGAGCTTTATTTCAGCCTGTAAGTAACAGCAAGGAGATGGAACCATTCACCTTAAACTCACTCCATATAGAAAAATGTCTCCAAATTCAGATATTGTCATTTTTTCACTTAAAGTACTAAAAATCAGGATTCAGCCTCTTCATATCAACTCATTCAGCTGACATTATTAATTCACAGGATTGAAAAAGCACTAATTTTTTGAAATCTTATCTTCCTATCCAACACACAGCACAACACTTAGATATGCAGAACACTCACGGTAGCATTTCTAATGGCAGTCAGAATATCAATTGTGTTAAGGCCACCCAACGGGTCAACTGATTCCAAAGTTCTTCCAAAGGTCTCATGAAAAATATAGCAGATTCTGGCTCCACCACATCTGAAAGAGTAAAATAACAACTAAAGTAGCAAACAAGAAAAAAAGCTCTAACTGCAAGCATTTTTTACAGCTGCTTGGATTCAAAATCGTGGTACTGGATCAAGGATTGGACTTCATCTCAGAGGCCCTTTCCAACCCAGCTGATTCTATGAAAACATTTTTGAGTGTGTTATACTCCAGAGCAGTACTATTGCCAACAAAAGCCAATTACTGCCAATATTCTAGGAGAACATTTGGTACTCAGTCAATATTCTAGGAAAATATTTGGTACTTACAGCTCTGAAGTCTCTATGTATTTTGCTGTTCCTTCAATAGTGTTACAATATTCTGTGGCAAATTTGGTAATAAGCTGCAATAAAGTAGCACTTTTGTCTTCAACGGGTTCCCCATAGCTATTCAGCAGAGACTGGTACTGAGCAGCTAAAACGTTAATTCTGGTTTTCAGTTCTGGCAAGCAATCCCTGATATGATGCATCAGTAGTCTAAAAATAGAAAACAGCCCCTCATTAGCAGGAAGGAAAGGTTTCAGTATTATTATCTCCATCAGAACAGAGAAGAGACAAAAATAATTACCAAAGGAAAACATTTACTCAGAAAAATGACAGTAAATTCAAAAACTAAGAGAATCAGAGTTTGGAATCCAAATTTTCCTCAATGTATCGCTCTATAACACCAAAAGAGAAACTAAAGGTAAAAAGAAAGGCCTGCACACGTTTCTGACACATCAGTTTATATGTTAGAGTAATACCTGTTCAGTGTTCTAGCAAGATACTTGGTTCCATTTCGGTTGGCTAGGGAAGGGTACTTCTTTTGAAGAAAACCGTACTCATCACGAATGGAATCAGCCACACTCTTCTTGTTGTTAATGTCCAGCTGACTCCTGAAGGTAAAAGGCAGAGTTGCACATCAGTTAACAGATGCAAAGTAAAAAAAAGTCACCCTTCTGCTTGTCTGGACAGGACATCTAACAATTGATTTTTGCTTTACACACATAACTAACCTCCTTTAGAGTTGACAAGGTTTTATTTTTTGTTCCATGCAGCATAGTCAACAAATCAGTGTGGGGAGCTGCTGTACACAGACTAAGCAAAGCTTTTATCAAAACCACATGAGATCTGACCTCACTAAAGCAAAAACTGAAGTGAACAGAGCTGTAGCCATATGCAGTTAACACTAAAGTACACGGGATCTGTACTGGATCAGTGCTAATGTGAACAGCTGAGCAGAAGCATTCCTCAAGCAGAAAAACAACAGTGGAAAGAAGTGGTGACACTACAGTTCTTTTGGAAGAAGTGTCTCTATTGCTTTCCAAATCAGCAGCTGGCTGAGTGGAAGAACAAAGGCTTTTGAGAAGTGAGCAAAAAGCTCCTTGCTTGCTTATTCAGAAGTTTATTTCAACATTCCCACCTTATTCTTAAAACTACATTCATGGTTAAAAAAGCTGGAAGCATTACTTCAAAGTAACACAGTTTTAAAAATAGCATCAGTGTGCCCAGACAGACCTATTCACTACTCCAATGATGCCAAGTTTGACTGGAATCACTCTTCCCATGAGCACATCCATAGCATCGGTGCCAGCATCCATGAGATCCAGCTTTGTGATAACAGCAAGGGTTCTTCGACCTGCCAAAAAGAAAACACACTCATAGGGATGCTTTGTTTTGATCAGAGTAACTAAAACACAGAATACAGCAAAGAAAAGAAAAAAGTGACCTCTCTTTGTTAAATAGGTAAATACTGCACATCTAAACCAATAGGCTAATATGCACAGGATTTGTCTGGGACCTTAACGTTTCCTGAGCTCTAGTCTGAAAAAAAAACTGCCAAGAACTTTTTCTTTAAAAACATAATACACTTTTTGAGTCTAAAAAGAAAATAAACCAGCATCTCAGCGAAATCAGTAAGTCCTTCAGTCCTGAAACTTTCATGTGAGTCTACCTACTTTAGTAATTCAAGTTCTCCTTACATACCACTCCCTCCTACTCAATCTGCAATATGATCTGCCACTCCAGACCTTTAAGTTTCAGAATTCTGGAAGTGATCCAAAAGACACAGTTAATCATCTTTACAGGGGCAAATTAAAAGGGGTCTGCTATCTTGGACCAGGACAATCTGACTAAGCAGACTATTAGAATAGGTTATGTGACAGACAAGCCAAAGAAGATTTGGAATTTGGAAGCAAACAAGAAATGTTACACTTCATAGGACGAAAAATTTGAGCGTAAAGCATAACACTAAATTTTAGCCTAATTTCTGTATATCTATTTTCCAAGTGTACTATTCCATATTCTTTCAAATCACACAGTGCCATTTGTTAATCAATGGCACTTTCCAAAAGCAAGAAGCAGGCATCTAGTAGCTTTAGATCTGTTCCAAAGAAATTAGGTAAATATAAAATTATAATCCTCTTTTTAGATTAAATCAAATCAGTCAGTTCTGCCACATAAATGCAGGGCATAAAATGGACACTAGTAGTATATATTAATCTTAATCTTACTAAAGTCCCTAAACTAACAGCCAGACAGTCAATTACTAGCTGCAAAACAGGATGGCATATAAACAACAAATAAACAACATTGGACAATAAAACACAAAGTTGCCCTAACAGATCTCTGTAAACTACTAAAATTACTAAAACTCTGAAAGCCCCCAATATTCTGTAATGCCATTTACTTCTGTGAAAACAGAAGTAGCTCTTATGATTACATGTTCATAAGCCAGAAATCTGTCAGATATTAATTCAACCCAGCATTTCCTGAGTTGCAGACCGCAGCAAGAAGTCTTTAAGAAAATATAAAAATCATGTTTTCTAGCAAACGTGGTGACATTTGCTTAAATTTGCCCAAACATCTTCAGTCTTATTTTAGGATCTAATTTAAAGAATGAGTTACAGCATCCGGTTTTGCTGCTTACCATCTGGATCCACCTCACGTGCTATTTTAAGTGCTTCTGAGGTGGCCATGTCTGTGTTAGCGGCTGTGACTGCCAGAATAATCGAGTTCGGGTTGCTGATGAACTGAAGGATTAGCTCTCTTATTTGAAGTTCAATGTCCTTAGGCTGATCACCAACAGGCACCTATAGAAAAGCAAAATACAACTGTTCAAAATTGTGTACTTATGCTTGTGTGACACTTGGTGTCCAAGAACCACCTGCACAACTGGCAGAGTGGGGGGATGTGCACGGGCAGGGAAAGAAGTCATCTTGTCATCTTCATGTCACAGAACATTATTCCGTATAAAACCTGAACAAAAAGAACTTCAACATTTCCTCTAGTGTATCCTCACAACTTCTTACACAGAACACACATGGCAACTTCTGGAGAAGCAATGTGGGAAACATTTTCAAACTTGCCAAACACTCATCTCCCTGCAGGAACAGCTCAGACTTGGAGTGCTGCTACTTCTGTGAAAAGGAACATGCAGTCCACTCAACACTTCCAGTGGATTGTATATAGAAAGAGGAAGACCTTAAGCAACTCTACCTCTTACATCAGCACAGAGCATCAGAAACCCAGATCTTACACCAGAAGACAGTGACATGCCAAATTTATATAACACCATTTAAACCCGAGGAAAGCTGTCTATCTAACAATACAGGATAATGCCAAAGAGTGAACGTGCACACCTTGTCCAAAAATACCATTCACAGTGAGCCAGAAAAGGATTCTGCATCTTACCTTTGTCATTCCAGGTAAATCCACAAGAGTCAGATTCACCACATTAGCAGAAAAAATCTTAAGATGAATAGGTTCAGGACTGATCCCCTAGGAATATATTAATTAAAAAAAATAATTACTGTACTGGGTTATTTAAATGCATCATTTAGAAAAACAAAAGCTGTAGTTACATACTAGAAAAACTTTCATCATATACCTACATGGTAAGGAAAAGAAGACAGACACATCTAAAAACTAATTTCTTTGTTTTTGGCAGCAGCCATGTTTTCTCCATCATAAAATGCAAAAAAGCTTTTACATGTGAACGATTATACAGATACGGAAGAATAGAATATTCAATTTTATAATTATACATTAAGCCATACATGTGGAAAAATAAAATCAAGTTTAACTAAAAGTTCATTTTTTGCACTATTATTACACAAGTTTGAAGTAAATCAACAATTCTCTGCCTTTTATCTGAAGTCATTTATCTCATGGACACAGTGAAAAACTGTCAAGACAGGAACCAGCATTGCTGTGCTCTTCATTGGAACAGTTAAATGCTTTTCACTTCTAGCAGCCAAAACTGTTTAAAAAAGGTTTAAGCAGCAAGAGAATTTATAGAAAGACAAATATGGACAGTACATTTACCTTATTATTTCCCGAAATCCTCTCCGTTTCATTTTCTATTTCCTGACGAATTTCATCAAAATCTGTATAGATCTGAAGGAAGAAACAAAGTGTTTAAAAATCAAAGACAGCATCCAGTTACCTAATTGCAAAACAATGCTCTCTTCTCCAAGAGACAGTGAATAACTTTCCTAAGTATACAGGATATGAGAAAAAGTAAGAATTACTATTTGCCCTTAAGCTGATGCTAACAGCAATCATCAAAGCTAAAAATTACAGAAATTGGAATCTTACTATTTCATCTGTTGATTATCTGCCAGATATTATCTGTGAGATGGCAGTTGTTAGCACTCATTATACATCAATGTCGGACTCATTATTAACTAGTGTTCACCTAAAGAAAATGCAAACCCTTAATTCCATTTAGAATCCTAGTTGCAATCCTTTTAAGTTAAAAAAATATGTAGCCTGAACCACTTCCCATCTTGAAGAGAACAAAGAATAAAGGCAGAGTTTCCTTTTCACATTCTTCCGCTCTTGTCAAAACTACTCTCCTTCCACTAATCCAAAATAAGTTAGCACAGAGCTACCCTTGCACAGGTTCCCTCTGCAATCCTCTCTAGCTTTCCTTCCATTTCTAGCACTGTTTAAAGTAACAAATACTTATGAAATTCATCTGCCAACAAAAATATTACTTTCTTTAAGCAAAGAATTAAGCTTTGACTCTCTTATTTAAGTCCTTGGTCATCTCAGTTTCTGCTCCTTGACCCTGATGCACATTCCTTCTTTTTCATAGCTTTCTAATAAATCCCTGAAGTTGCCAGTTCTTCAGTGGACTGAAATGACTTGTGATTATACATATCCTCAATACTCTACCCTATAGTATAACAGGCAGAATAATCTCCTTTTTGGGAAGGTCAAGGAAAGAGATAATAGAATTATATATATATATACACATATTTATGACAGTGCTACTCCATCACCACAGTACACATACCTTATTTTTGGTATGAAGAAATTTACCCCATTCTGCAGCATCTACCTCTGAAAACAAAGAATTGATACATGAGAAAGAGGAAGTGGATGTTTCAATAACATTTTTCCAATTTTTCTGATTGTTGAAAGCTACAATGTGATTTTATTTTTTTCAAGCAGTAAAAGAAAAATTAGCTTGCTACAGTTAGATGTTAAATGGCTCAGTATAAATACATTTATGATTCTGCTTATTGAGACATTGCATCTCATTACTATGTTTAATTTGTCCCTCCTACACAAGGTCCACCTTCCTAACTGTTACTGAGGCAATCAGCTGTCCTACAGTCTGTCATAAACAGTCTAGTTCAGTAAATATCAGCTTGTAATAGAAAACAAAAGAATTATTAGCAATAGCTTAAAAAACCTGGGAAAAAAAAAGATGGCTTGTAGCTTCTTTTCTTTTACCATGCAAGTGAGATCAAATTTCAGCTGAAAGAAAAAGTTAGAAAAACCTGTAGGACCAAAACCAAGCAAACAGAAAATACATAAGAATTCTGCATAACAAAGAAGCTGTAGGAGAACATGTCTCTTCCCAAATCTGTCAAGGACCAAACATCTTCACTCTTGTCAGTCATCACTTAAGTCCAGAATTACTTGGGGGCTGTGCAAGAGCAGACCCAGAAACAGCAAAGGAGGTTTTGTCAATTCCTGCTTTGTAGCACAGGCAGCAGATTTGAGTCAGTGAGATATTCATACTTTCACAATTAGGTTTCCAACTACTAGTGGGAAGTTCTATTTCCAAGTTTTAGTTTGTGGTCGTTTCCTCTCTGCTCCCTGACACAGCACTCTGCTCTAGAAGAATAGTCTACCAGAAATCTGGTCATTTGGCAAACACACAGTTTACCTACAATCTTCCGAAACATTCTTTTCACTTAAGTTGAAATTCAAGATACTGATCAACAAAGGTTTTTTTTAAAGGATTTGGGAATTCAAAGGGCAGGAAGCTCTATGAAGTAGCAACAGCACAGAAGAAAAGCAAAAATCATCTCATTCTAATGCAACAAGGTCAGAAAACTAAAAATCAACCAGATCACAAGACTGCAGCAAAATAATCAATCAACACAGGAGCTGAAGTGTAAAAGGAAAAGTGTAATCAACAATAACGTGGCATGAAATGTATGTGGTTAGTGTATATAAGCATGCATTTTATGTGTAGGGAGAAAAAGCAAGTGGATAAAGGCAACCTTTAGAAAGGTGTCTTGGATTTTTCCATGTAGCAGGGTCTGCAGTTAAAGAGAAACAGCATTGAATGGTATTTAACATTTTTAACATCATATTTAATATAGCATTTTATTAACTTTCAGTACCAGATTCTATTACAAAGATCACAAATGCATGCAGACAGATGTAAATGCTATTCTAGTACTGATGAGAGCATGTAACATATTAACACTATGCACACAAATAAGATTTTAAATAAACACAGATAAATGACACATATCAGATATTCTGTACAACTAGTTTACTTGATGATGACTATTACTGCCATTCACCTAATTCCAACAGATCACGGTATTTTTTTATCTCAGCACAGAAAAAAGCACCCTTAGGGCTCCACAAAGCTGAACTTCTTTGGTGAAGTGCTTCTCAACACTTACTTATGGCAAGAACCAGAAAGAGTAAGAAAATATTTGTAATGTCCTGGAAGTAAGATTACCGTATGGGAAAGAAATCTCAGGGTTTGCATCAATATTTCTAAGACTCCATTAAACAATTACATCAGTTCTGAGACAGATTTAAGAAGAGACAACATAGTTATCACCCTTCCCAACATTTAATGTTCTCAAAGTATTTATAGGAATCTCATTACAAACAAAAAAAAAAAAAAAATCAGTGAAGGGTTGTTGATGAATTTACAACTCTATTTTTCTGTCATGTCTGTACAACTGCACGAAAGTGCAAGAACCAAAACAAACTGGTGAAGATATTTTTGGTTTGTGCCTGTTTTACAAAATGCAAGTAGCACAGCAATAATCACCTCATCCATCTGGAAAGCTCAGAACATCTGGACAGTTATTTTAATGTCTTGCTCAGATGAGTAAGTCAAAGGCATGTGTATCATCAATGGTAATACTGATTTTGACGGACTGCATCCATCAAGGAAAAACTTTAAAATCCCAAACTTTTGTCCCTACTGTTCCACAGGCACTTGAGCTATAAGAAACCATCGTTAGGAGAAAGCTTTTGTTTGTCTTGGTTGGTAAAGAGGTAAAATTACATCTCAGTCTTCAAAGTAAGTGCAAAGTGAAAGGATTCCTTCATTACAGGTTATTGTACAGTTTTCACTTATTTACTTCAGAGAAAATAAAGCAAAATGCACACATAGGAAAAAACTACAGTGTCTTCAGGATTGTATTCTCATCTGCTCTTTAAAATAATATCCAAGAGAGTAAAGAGAGGCATAAAGCCAGGAGGAAAAATATACAGCAATATACTGCCACTGCCACATTAGGAACATATGGACCAAGCACTCTCCTCTTCTGTCCCTCCTCAGGAGATGATGTCGTCCTCGGATACACTGTTTTAGTCTTAAATTATTGGGTTTGTAGGAGCATAGGAATTTGCAGCTAGGTACTAGGCTTGGTTCTACATATAGATAAATGAGTTTTTTCAGTATTATCTATTAACTTCTTAAAATACCTTCGAAGGGACAGAACAGGAGAGTGCAGTATATTGAATATCTTCATTGTACCTGGCTTTGCAGAAGCACAGGAGAAAGTTTGCAAT
The DNA here is from genome assembly GCA_035583135.1 of Lophotriccus pileatus. Taxonomy (NCBI): domain Eukaryota; kingdom Metazoa; phylum Chordata; class Aves; order Passeriformes; family Tyrannidae; genus Lophotriccus; species Lophotriccus pileatus. Next base: position 60,603,121 of record JAWWES010000041.1, read on the forward strand.
CCAGTTGGTGTCAGGGATGGAAAAAATGGTCCAAGATGCACTCAAGTCAGAGACATTGCATTTTAACTTGCTAACACCTACTGAAAAATTTTCCAATTAATCTAATTTAAACACAAAGGATTTGCATTGCTCTAAATGAAAGGATGCTCAAGGCAAGGAGGAAATATTTTAATTAGCCACATTCAACAACTCAGTGTTCTGGTTTACATGCAGAACGCTTTTTTAATCACTAGTTTAACTGGTATATCAGTGTTCCCCCAGTTATGTTACCTTCTGGAAGCTTTTCAGGTAAAACCTTGAGGTGAATTAATCATCTGATCACATTCAAGAGTCAGTGCTAGATAAAAGTGTGACATCTTGGTCATTACAAAAATCAGTATTAAGAGATTTTAAGAAATTTTTTTAAGAAAGTATTAAGACAGCAGCTGTTAAGAACAAACAGATCCTGCCTTTCAAAAACCAAAACCAACAAAATAAACCAACATAAAAACAACAAAAAGAAAACAAAAAAAAACAACAACAAACAAACCACATCTCCCAAATAAGGCAAGCATCTTTATTCTTCTAGCTTTTCATATCTTGAAGTAAGACCTGAAAATCTTAATTAATACACAGAAGAACCAGACATATTCTAGTATTTTTCTCAGGACTGCCATCCACCAAATTGTACTTGTTACATCCTACACTACAATAGTCCTTTAAGAAGCTCAAATACCGTACAAAGCTTAGCAACTTTAGTTATTAATTTATCTCTTCTCCCTTGCTAAAGCAGTAGAAATGTTATTCATACACAATGGGAGCACAGAGAAACTGTTCAGGGTCATAAAAGCCACCACCATAGAAGATTTCTTGCAGTGTGGCAATGAGAACTTCCCAGTTACTAAACTCCTAGCTTTATAGTTTCCATACCTTCACAGCTGCTGGATCCAGAACTCCTTCTCCCCGCACCCCACCACCTCATCCTTTCCTAGCTCTCTTCATCTAAATTAAAAATAAAAAGCCAACTTGTGAAAAAAACACGCACATATCTTCCAATCCCTTCTGCACGCTGGATCATTTTTTCCATCCCTGATGCCAACTGGATTTAAAACTTTTTCTCCTGTGCTTCTGCAAAGCCAAGTACAACGAAGCAGGTCACACTGTTTTGCAGCTGGGGTAAGAGATTCCTCTTTGAAGTACAGAGCAAAAAAGCTGACAAAAGAGTGCTGATTTATCAAGCAACAGATCTGTATTAATTATTCCTGTGTTCCAGATCAACTCTATCTGTTCAGAATGTGAACAATGTTCAGTTTCCTATCTTAGGACCAAAAAAACCTCCAAAACCAATAAACATTTACTAATTCACCACTGATATGTTCCCTCTTCTTTTCTATTTCTGAGCCAGTGGGTAAACTACCAGAATAGGTTTTGCTACAAGATCAATTTATTAATTCACAAGACCAGGCCCAGTTCTCTGATTAAGTTCTGTTTCTCTTGCAATTGGATCAGAGAACACCCCAGTATGGTATCACCACATCAAACACACCATATGTGCTGAATCTACAGCCTAACAATAAACAGCAAAAGCACAATAAGAACATTTCCTTCAGGCCAGATCACACACATCTCTGTAGAATATATATCCATCAGTCTGAAATATCATGTTATGAAAACAAAGAACTTTGTATGTAATTGAAAAATTATCTCTCTTATTTTCTGACTGTCTTGATTTATTGCAGTGACCACAGTACAAAGGTCTCACATAGCTTCTCCCTGACTTTGAGCACAAAGCAAGGATGATCTTTAGTGTTGCATATTAAAAAATTAAAGATAGTCCAAATGTCTGGCTGCAATTTTTCTCAACAATCTTTCCAATGTGCTCCCAAGAATCAAATAAACAAATTTTTAAAAATCCAAAAGCAAAACAAAAAAACTTCCAAACCAACCCTAAAAAACCCTAAATTGATATGAACTGATAATCTTTGACAGGTCACAAGCATCAGATGTCAAAATTAAGCCATTGGAGAGACACAACTTTTTCCTTCGTAGCCATAAAGACAAGGCAATTGTACAGGCTTAAGCAAATAGCACAGAAGTCAGAAGTGCTTTGTGTTAAAAGCAGGGAAGACACAAACACTCCAACAAAGGTAAAATTTAAACTTGTAAGAATCACAGACTAGTACCTATTTCTAAAAGGCTGTGTTAATATATGACACTGATAGATAGGCAGAGCAAGCATTAGGATGGGTAAAGGTGACAACCACAAAGCAGAGGTCACAAACAGAGACAGCTGTAAAAAGTATCTGTACATACAGAGAGTTCAACACCAGCATTCAGAAAGCAGCATGCCACGACTGATACTCTCTTGCCCAATATTCAATTTGTAAAGAAGAAAACCCTCATCTTGACAAAATCCTTTTCTGCAAGGCTATTTCCCTCTGGGAAATCTCAAACACATATTCAACCCTACCTCAACATCCATCTCATACAAAGAAAATTATGACCTCTAATGGCATAGTGACTTATTACAATGTCAGGCAGCAAAGCCAGGATAAGAGATTGCCATCTTTTTTCTTTCCAAGCTACTTGATCTCATCTTCTCAGATCTGACAGGACAATCTGAGCATACACTGAGCGAGATCCGTGACAAAACCATTTAGACCATGATTTGCCTGAGTTTTGGAGAGAAGAGGCATTTCAAACTCAGATGTTAAGTCATAAAGGTTTCTCTGTTCTTATTAAACAAGCCCACATCTCTCTCACAGGAACAACAAGATGAGATTATAACATGTACATCTTGCATATTGATTTTTTTTCTTAAAAAAAAAAAAAAATCTAAATGGGCCTCTTAAATAATAATTTAGCCCAACATGCTTATGCAGTAATATCATTATCCTATTTTAAATTTAGAAGCCGAATCCTCAGATCAAATACAACCTACAATAGAAAGGCTCTGCCTTGACTCAATACTTTAATTACAAAACAATCTTTTATATCTGTAAAGCTGCAGAACCAAGCAATATTTTACCCTACAACTCAGAACCAAAGCATCCTGAAAAGTACTAGAAACTATACACTGCACAATGCAAGCAATGTAAAACCACAGTTAGAGAGAGCAAATCTGCCATTTCTAAAAGATTGCCCTGAGACTCTGAACTCTCCACCCTTGGAGGTTTTCAAGATCCAGCTGGATAAAGACACAAGCAAACTGGTGTTGAGTTCAGACTTGGCCCTTTTTTGTGGAAGAGATTAGACTAGAGACCTTCTGAGATCATTTCCAACCTGAATTGTCCTACAATCTCTCACATGGATTGCACACTAAAAGTTCTTAATTGTTATGAGCCCTAATTGTGTTCTCTGCTTGTGACAATAATGAAGACTGGAGCTTAAACCTTTAAAATGGCACAGTGTTAGTAACTGTCCTTCAGAAACCAGAGGCTAAAAATATTGCAGGAAAACAAATACTGTAAAGAACTTCTGATATCTTGACTTATTGTCGCTAGAAATAAATCCAGAAAAATTTAAACACAATAAGAATTAATAATTATAGCCCCAAGTTTATCACACCAACAAAATCTGTGCCCTTTTTACATTCTACATCAAAAAGCTACAATTTATCTTACAATCAGGAGGTCAGTATGTCCCTGCTGCACTTTTGTAAGATCAAGAGCATTAGGTGGTATAGAATGAGCACTGAAAGTCCCAAGGGATAATTGAGATCACTTTCTTGATCTGATGAAGGATAATACAGAAACACTACAGACCAACTGGACAGCCTCAGAACATTTGAAGTGCTGTTCTTGATGCGCTTGGACTCCCAGTGCAGCCCAGTAAGGTGGCATCTGTAAGCTACAGAACATGCCCACTAAATCCTGTTTGCATCTACTACACGTTTGTTTTCATTCCTCCTCCTTCTGCTCCATTCAGAAATTACCTCATTCCTAATCTCCTTCTAAAAAGTCACTCATCCTCTGAATGAAACACCTTATTTATACAGCAAAAGAGGAGGGGAACTAAAAAACACACATAAAAAAATCATGTTCTCTACACCACAGACAATTATCTTAATAACTGAAAAGCTTTCTTTGGCCTATTTTTCTCAGAAGCATTTCTTAAGAACAGGAAAGCTTAAAACATAAAGGATATTTTTAATGTCCTAAAGATTTTCACTTCATGACATCTGCTACATGGACAAAACAGATGTGACAACAGCCGTGTTTTCTTCCAAGCAAATTTTAAAAAATACACTTGAGTTTTAAGAAAACAGTAACTGATTTGCCAATTAAAGAAACAAGAAAGATTTGAAGTCTCTTTCCAACAAGGCAAAACAGACTGTTGGATCACACTTACCATTTTCATCTCCAGCTCCTTTCCGACCATCCTCTGGGGAAACATGCACCAGCTGCAGAATGAGGGGTCTCCGGGTTACAATTCCAGTACCTCGTGGGAGCAGATCCCTTCCCACAAGACTTTCCAACACAGAACTCTTTCCACTGCTCTGAAAATTGGAATACAGCTACATTACTTTCTTAAACATAAAAATGCTGTGATATTTTAGTTTTAGTTTGCTTTGATCTAACCTGCAAACAGGCACTGAAGGATACAAGTCTGCTACAAACTAGTACTTGTCTAAACCTGCTCAGATACTTAAAAACCATGGGACATCTAAAAAACACGAAGACAGATGTATTTTCTATGTCTTAAGGCTAAACTAAATACCTAACAGTTTTTTTCAGAAAAATTAATATCCTAGTTTAGCATTTTCTACCACAAATATAGAACTCTCTACATACAAGACAGAATTTCCTTCTGAGCATTATAAAGAAAGCAAAATGTATTATGCAACTTTCTAACATCTTTCAGTAAAACTTTATAAACTAAAGAATTTAACCCTCTGTTAGTATTTGTTAAATTAACATGGGCCGACCCTGCTAATACCAACAGCAGCATTACACAAACAGATATTAACTATGTATACTTGAGTATATTCAGCTGTTACAGTCTTATATTCCTTTCATTTTGAGGTTTGATTTTGTGTTTTCGTTTTTCTGGGGGTTTTTTTTGTATAATGTATCAGCTTAGTAAGTGCAGACATTGTTCTATACTCTAAACACAGAAACAAACATTGTTTTGTGCCCTCCCACACTCTCTGTGTATATATTTAAGTATTTACAACTTAATTGACTGCAAATATCTGTCTATATAACAACAAAATGTAAGAAGTTGTGAAATACTTTAAGGCTGTGAAATTACAAATAGGCTTTAACTGTCTACATTTAAAACGTTCTCCTGTAGCACTGTTGTATAAAATGCAGAATTGGTCCAACAAGCAGCTGTGAATAGAGGGGTTTTAAAACTGATTCAAGACCAGCGCCATATTAAAACTAACAATAAACAACAGACCCAGCAATGTCAACATAATACTTTGAAAGTCTGATTGAGAAGATTTTGTCTTTTTAATAGAACACTATTAAACTCTTCCAGTTTTCTGCAGGTGGAAAATCAAAAAACAGCCTGCTCTGACAGTCACTGCCACCAGCTACGAAATGTTTCTATATTAATGCTACTACCAAGCAATTCTCTTGTTTAAAAAAAAAAAACAACAAAACAAAACAACAAAAAAAACCAAAACCAACAACCAAACAAAACACAAAAAAACCCTAAAAAAAACCCACCCCACAAACCAACAGATGCTTCTAGCAACTGGAATGTGCATTACTGCCATACAACCTCCACTCAGCCTGCCAGTTCTGAAGTAACAGACTTGAGACTTCAGTTAATGAATATTATAACCTCGCATAACATGACAGACGAGCAGTGATGAATATCTTTAAATTTCACACATTTAATGACATTTCCTAAAAATGAAAATTAGATCAGAGATCAAGCAATATCTTGATCACTATCAGACAAGATATTTCTGCTAATGCAGTAAAACATATATGAGAGCCTTATAAGCTATTGAAATAAGACTTGTATGCAGAAGCACAAAATAAATACTAAAATACAAGGCCAAACCCATAGAAAATTTGAAC
>JAWWES010000041.1:60609234-60625963 GCA_035583135.1 Lophotriccus pileatus
CTATTGAAATAAGACTTGTATGCAGAAGCACAAAATAAATACTAAAATACAAGGCCAAACCCATAGAAAATTTGAACAACAAATTAAAGCCTTCTTTCATTCTATCACCTTATTGTATATGCTTTATGGAACAGAAAAGGGTGTAGATTATGTATGTTTTCCAGTTTTCCAAATTTGACAGCAGTGAGCTCACTGGTCTAGAAGGACCAGGGTCAGATGAAACAGAGCTATAGCTGCCTAGGATTTTTTTTCCCTTTAAAAGTCTTCCCTATAAAATAATTAATTATTTTCTTCTTCAACTGACCTTCTGCAACTCAACTTTAGATACCATCCCTGCAAGGCATTTTAACAGACCACTGGGCACTGAAGTCTTACCAAAAAGTAACTTAAGAACAACCTGACCAAAGCATGCATTAGCTCTGGAAACATCCACAAGAGAGCTCCTGTCTGGCACACTTCTGAAGAATTACAGGTATTACAGACTGTGAAAAAAATAAACTTCACAACGACAAATAACAAACCACTTCTTTTTTTAAAAAAGTGCAATGCCTACTCAAAAAGATGAGAGATTATAAAGATGCATTGAAAAAAAAACCACACCAAAACCCAGCCCGGTTTCATTTATTAAAATCACTTTGAACATCAAAGTGGATGCGGCACTTGGGGATATGGTTTAGGGATGATTATGGTGCTCCTGAGTTGATGGTTGGACTAAAGGATCTTGAAGGTCTCTACCAGTCTCAGTGATTCTGTGATCTCTTCAGCAAGATTTCTTACACATGGATAAAATGATTACTCAGTCTCAAAGGGCTGAGGGTGAGACTTAGAGGAAGTGGCTTCTTCTGAACATATAATCCAAGCACATGAGGGATAGTAAGAAGTAGCTCGAGTCCTTATCAAGAACCTCATCAAGACAGGAAACCAAAATCCATGGGAGAAGCTGCTGCACTGCTCGTTGGTCTTTCCAAAGGAGTAGGAATGCAGGAAGCTAAAACAGGCACACACCAAACTGTGTATAGAACTAAAATACTGTGTCTTACACCACTCCCACAGTTATCTCTGGACGGAGAAGGAACAACCTGGATCCTTTGCAAATGTGAAGTCATACACTAAACGAGACATTACAGTACTCTACACATCAGGAAATTTACTTCAAATTGCATTACGTTCCAAATTAAAGCAATTTGTTGTTGGAATACGATACATTATCTGATGACACACTCCTTAATCTGGGTTCCATCGACATCCATTACCAAGAATTGTCTGGGAGCACGGTCAGGAAGGCAGCAAACATGAAGCTCATCTTTTTTTGTCAGCAGGAGGAAGTGAGGGATGTGGGTCTGTTAACAACACAAACTCAGTTCAGCCAGTCCCTCATACAATAGAGGAAGAGAGAGACTAATACTAATGACCAAGGATACCACAGAATTTTTGGGGATGAATCTGCAGAAGCATCACACTTGTTCTGGCATCTCATTGCAGTGCTCATCATGATTTTAAGCGTGGACAGAAATCCACAAATTCACTTCATGATGGGTCCAGAAAAGCATTAACAAACTCTAACCTTTCACAGCAGATCAGTCACATTTTTCCTCTGGCCCTTAATATCCGATCCTAATTTGAAGTATCTATCAGCTGTGATATCCAGAGGAACTTTATACAGATTGTTTAGAAACCAAATGGGCAAATAAAGGAACATCCTGTGTCACTCCTTTAATCCTTGTATCAAACCTCCACTGATGAGTGTTTAACACTCTGCTATGTTAAACAGCCTTTTCCCCAGAAAAACTAAGATCAGATGAGATGATGCACACAGGACTTAAGTACTTTATTTACATCATGTATACTGTCAGAGTGTGTTGAAATCTTATCAGCTTTCTCACTGCCTCCTTAACACCTGTATGTTAATTTTTGTCAACATCATCTTCAGGTTAATCTAAAGCAATTAAAGATGAAGGGCAGAATCACTGGGACACAACTGTGCACTTACTCTCATAAATTAAGAAGCTGCAAACTGTAAGAACTGTGATCCACTCCAAAAAGCCAGCATCTCTACTTTTAACAGTTCTCATGAGCTTGTTTTTGCCTCCCCATCCTTCATTTCTTCTTTATTTATCCCTGTATATTTCAGTTCTGTCCACTTAAGTATCAAAAGCCATTTGCTCCCACCCATTACACTAATTCTTAGGAGAAAATGTGGGTTGCAATCTGCTGTTTTACTGACCACATTTTTCAGGAATTCAGAAGCAGCAGACAGCAGTGTATGACTTCATAATTGTCCAGCTTTATTAACAGCAAGAGATCACTTTCAGAAACACTTCAGGGTTGTTGATAAGCCAAAAGGAAGAGACTCTATTGAAAATTTTCAAGTAACACTATCAACAGCCATTCCTATTCATCTCACACATTTACTTCACTGGCTTCCTTACTCTATTTCCACATCCTCATTAACATTCCTATTTTAGGAAACTTGTACCCTATACCCCACAGCATGCAAAGATGTTTTCTCCATAGTGAAAAAAGAACCCTGGCCCAATCCTCTTGCACTGTTGGTGGTCACCCTCTACTTTGAACCCCATCTACAGGTAAAAAGGCCTAGAAGACCCTGATTGTGAAGACCAGGGCAAAGAAAGGATCATGTACCTCAGCCTTGTCCATATCTGCTGTCACTAAATCTCCTGTCACTGTCAACAACAACTCTGTATTTCCCTGATTCCCATTTTTTCTTTTTTTAACTGATACAGTTAAAAGACACAGCTGATACAGCGCTGGAAGTTCCTGTTGCCTTTGATGTCCCTTTCCAGTCATGTTGGCTTTCTTACTACACCTCCACATATGCAGCAGTATTTTTATACCCTTGAGCGAGCATGTCCTCACTTCTACCTCCTGCATGAGTGTTCTGTGTTGAAGCTCAGCCATGAGTCCTCCCCACACTGCTCTCCTTACACCTCTGCTCATTTTCCCAAGCAAGTTTATGGACTACTGTTTTGTGCTTCAGCGAGGTTGTCCTTAGAGGCATGCCAGGTCCATTGAGCTTTGCTGTCCTGTAATTCACTGGGTCCCACCAATTTGCTCAGTAAATAAGCAAAGTCTACTCTTATTCTTACAAAGTCCACACAGCAAGAAGGCAATAAACACAAGACTCACCTGGAGTCTCACTGATGCATGAGAACCATGAGATTTCTTACACTCATTTGCTCAGACTGAGCAGTTGACAGAGTGAACAGCTGACTATTGGATATTTCAAATATTATTAAATGTTATTAAAATTATAATGAACTTGTATCAGCTGCAACAGATTTTTAAATCATCTCACAAGAATCTCCTGCCTTTCTTTGTGTACTTTAGACTTGATAGTCTCTTTGTGGAGCCAATGCACAATATATAACCTGTGGAAAAAAAACTTTTTTAGGAGTAAAGTACTGAGAAACTTCCAAAACGAAAATCAGTTGAAAGAGGTCTAAAACTTTGCTCACTACTTTTGCTGGAATAAACTTATAACTTTTGTATTATCTCATCAAATAGGAAACAAAGGCAAAGAACTCCTGCAACACAACACAGATTTACTGCAGGACAGCAGCACAAGAAAATAAAGAGGCAATGATATCAGTATGACTTTTCAGTGGCACGGTGATGACAAGTATTTGCAAATGACCATAAGGAACTGTGAAGCAGGAAAGATTTCTCAGTGAGACCTAATAATTACTGAAAAATTCTATTAAGAAAAGCAGTGCATCTACTTTGAGACCCAAGGTGTAAGGGTGGCAATTTGGCAGTTTCTGTCACACAGGAACTATAAAAGTCCTCCTGGCTAAATCATGCCCTTAGCAATATATACATAAACAATTTACTAAATTTTCATTCTGTTACTGGCAAATAGAAGCTAATGCATTCTGGCTGGGATCTCATCCATAGGAATATTACTCAGATAGGTGCTTTGAAAAGAAGTTACTTGCAGTAGCTACCCTGGAAGAGCTCAGCATGCTAGAACTAAAGAGCAGCAATATTTTTCTTCCTTTTCATATTTGCAAACATGAATTACTCTGAAACAAAAGGTCAGCATACATGCATTTCCAGAGCAGCTGCACAAGGGAACTGCTTTGCTTGGAACAGGTACTATGACAAAATTTTCCTATTCAAACTAGGAACACCCCAAGCTAGGCTGGTTCTAAACAGCTAACAAATTTAAAAGTTATTTACTTGTCAGAAGAGAATGTTAAAGCTGTAAGCAGGGCACAATGAATTCTTTTAGGACATTGTCTGAAACAAAATTACACTTGTAACATATGCAGAAGAATTAACAGAGTGATCCCAACTTGAGAAAGCAGTAAAACCAGCACAGTGCACTGCTCATTGTTGCAAAATATATTTCACTATGAAAGACCTTGTCTGACTGACAAGACTGTTGTTCCTTCAGGCCATTCCCCATTTGCTTGAATAGAGAATCTTTCTGAATCACTCAGGAAGAAGTTGAAGTCACAGGAACTACCTCCACATAAAACAGTTTATGTACCAGCAGTAAGGAGCGCCAGAACTGGCATAGTTCAGTAAAAATTCTTCAGAAATCCTGTAATTTACACTGTATCTAACTGTAGACATGTGCCAAATGAGCAAACAGAGAAATGATTAGCAGATGTATTCTTTTTCCATGTATCAATTCCCAAAGCCCCCCCAAGAATTCTTACCTCACCTACTTACAAACAAACAGAGAAACTAATCTTATTCTACTAAATTCATGACTTGCAGTAAAGTGAACCAAAAAAAGCCAATTTGTATCTTCCAATTTAAAAAGTTCTCAACAACAGAGATCTGGGGATTTTTCAAGAACTTCACAGCCATTTTCTCTCCAGATTCTGAACAACATTTCCCTGGGCTGCCTGCTTTAATACTCTTGCCCTTCATTTTCCTGAAAACATTGTTTCTTTTGCACTGTTCCTGCTGGACAACATACAAGATCCACCTAGTTTAATTAAACACAGGTTTTCTAAGAAAGATAATTGCCAATCAGAAGACTAACTTGACGCTGGCATTACGTATCAAAACTAGTGAGGAAACACAAACAAAAAAAAAACCACACTGGGGAGAGGGGAAATGAACAACAAAGAAATAAAAAAATAGATTCACAAACAACTTCATTCATATCCTTCTACAACTGTGTATTCTGTGCACTCTTCCAAAATAACTGTGCATTTGCAAACAATAAAATTAGTATCTTCATTTAAACTACATTTATTATTGCTTTCACATGAAAAATCTGTAGAGCTAAAATGCAGGATCAGAGTTATTAGACCTGTCATTTTATTTTATTTCATATGAAGTCTGCACATAGACCCAAGGAAAATGCCATCCTTCCAATCATAGAAGCCTTCAGGACCCAGAAGGTACAGCTGTTCAGAACCACAAAGAGCCCATCAGAGAAAAGAAACAGCACAACACTAAATGTTGTTTGCACTGTATAATATTACCAGAAAAACTTATGTCTGGTAAATGTAAACAGCTAATTAATGTCAGCCTCACTTTGCTGCTTGCCTGAAACACATACCAGAACAGTCAGGGCATGATTTGACACGAGTAAAGGATGGCAAAAAGGAAAACAGTTACGCCCAAAACCAGATTCAGTAAATGTCATATATCAAAGCAAACAGAAAGAAAAAAAAAAAAACAAAAAAACAAAAACAAACCAGAAGTTTGCAAAACATTTGGGAGAAAAACAAGCTCTCCCCAGCCACTGCTGATGTTATGCTCTAGTTACCTGCCCTTTTACAAAAAGGAAAGAAATTCCCAAGTTGAACTTAGCCTGGGGTTTTCCTGGTTGCTTGGTACAAGCCTGAGTCTCCTTCATCTAAAACCGTTTTTTGCCAACATAATGTAGGCTACATCGAATGAGCTGAAGTAGCTTAAATTTCTGTTTCCCGGACAGGGAAAGGTCAAGGAAGTTCTGTACAGTGCCTGAAACTGAAGACCAAGAGGCCAGTCTCAAATCAGATGCTTTGCATCCACTGGATTCTTCTCCTTATCCCAGCCAGGACTGTTACAGTAGCTTCCCATTGCTGTGAACTTCTTAACAGACAAGATATCATCCACCCTGTTTAGCTTAACAGAATATACACCTATACCTATTCAAGTGTATCTGCTCTCTCAGATCCAGAAACCTTCCTTGGTAACAAAAAGTGCTTTGGTCTTGAAATATGGAACAGGATACTTATTCCAAACAGGAAAAAAAGAAATAGATGTAACATTCATCTGTGATCCAGTCCCAGGGAATTGTCCAACAGAACAGCCTATGTTAAGTATTGTAAACTACACCTCCCCATTTAAAGTCCTGAAACCGTATTAACTTAAGATTAAGCAAAAGTACTCTATAAAAGCACACCTGAAGGTTCACTTAAACATCTCGCTGTGAATTTCATTAGTAATTAGAGCCATTGCCCCACAGTGTCTCAACTTCAACTAACACTACCACATGCAAATAAAGCCCAGAGAGTGTTTTTATAACGTCAGTATTTTAAGAATTTTGCTATACAGAGCTGACACTAAAGTTTGGATATAACTAGGTTGATGACTCCTAAAAACCCAGAAGATATTCCAAGAATTAATGACCTCCCCTGAAAAAAAGCCAGACTATTCATTTTTACATACTTCTAGGCAGATATTTTGTTGTCTGGTTGGTTTTTTAAAATTGATTCTAAATCTCATGGCCACTTTTGTAGTGTAAACATTTAATTTTTGTGCTATGTACCCTTAAAATACAAAAGGTGATAACTAACCAAACTGCTCTTCTTCCTCATGCCTCCTTTCACTATAGTTTTAATGCGTTTGGTTGAGGCACTTCAATACCACCTTGTTATCCCTTACAAATACAGATCACAAAGCATTTGTATAAAACATGTCAGAACCCTGAGTATTACAGCATTGTTGAGCAAATATTGTTTATATAATATTCCCAGCATGGATGAGTTTTTTTCGCACGTTATTAACACAGCTCTAAAAATAGACCTGAAATACTGAATTGGGGAAAAAATAGAACACCTCTCTGGGAATGGCAGAAAAACCCTGAAACAGTGAAGAAAAATTGGCAGTTGGAAGGTGTCCTCTGAGTTCTATAACCAGCAGAGTCCTGAATTTTCTTAATAGATCCTGCAGTAGGATACAGAAATAACTTCCATGATATTTATGCGGAGAATGAGAAGGAATTCTCATATGGCTGAATCATGGCAAAACAACTCAAAGTGCAAGAGGTCATTTGAATGGGTAACATTTACTGAGAAATATTTTGTAGTTAGTACCAAAAAGTACCTAGAGAGAGGAAAAATTAAAACATTACAACTGCTCAGAACACAAGAGCAGTAGGAAATCAATCCCAAAACAGAGGAGGGGACATGGGAAACAGAAAACATTCAAAGCTAAATTAAGGCTTATAAGCAGTTTCTAATTCTACATTTTCTAGAAAAGAAAAAATTAACTTGATGCACAGAAGTAAAAATAAATGAGAAACGGAGAAAGACACAAGCACAAAATAACACAGGAGTAAAGAAGAGATAGAGAAGACAGGTGAGAAAAATAAACAGCAAGCACTACTCAAAAAGGCGTTTTTCTTCTCCTTCCTGAATATATAAAAAGGTCATTTAAGAAAAGCAACTGGCAAATTGGAAGGAAAAAAGCATAGCTCAATTAACAGAGTCAGAGAAACTGGCAGCATTTCTCTCCTGCAAAGAAAAATGGAGGTGCAGAATTTAGAACTGCTCTTTGTGAATATTATTCAAAGAAGAAAAAGTAAAGATAGCATATGCCAGTAGGCTACAAACAAATCAGCTGTGTGAACAAACTTAAAGGCTGAGGCCGTGTAGCACTTAACCAAAAATATCTCAAGAAACAAGATTGTCTCAAGGCACATTTTAAAAAACCAAGGCAGCAAGCTTCCAGCAACAAAACTATCAGCTCTAGGGCCATATTTGAGACATCTCCAAAAGTCTGGTCTACAATAAACTAACTTCAAATGAATAAATGAATAAAACTTTATTTAAATTAAAACTAATTGCATAAAATAACCACCTGTGGAATTACCATGTGGGTAAAGACTTATAACCCTGACTAAACACAAAAAAACTCCAAGATACAGCTTGCTAGAGATTTTGGTATAAATTTTTCTGGAGTCTATGAAGGGCTTGGTTTTGGAATGATAGGAAATTTCATACAATTTAAGGGTGGTTATGAATATACTGAAAACAGCACTAAACAGACATGGATACTGATAGACTGGTGAAGTCAAACACATGTCAATACTGCCTTAGCTCTCAGTGTTCACTTATAAAAGTATTTAAGTAAAGTAAGTATTTACACTTAAGAAATGGTAACTAGGAACAAGTTATTTAAAAGCATTTTTAAAAAATGCCACTTCAGTGCATTTCATATAGTGAAACTTCAAAAAATACTTTCTTAATCTTACACAGAAAATGCCACACCTCTGCACTGCACTTTCTGCTGCAGTTCTAAACTGAAACAAAGAAACAAATTAAAAAAAAAAAAAACACACCAAAAAAATACACCTTGATTGTATAAATTTTAATGTAATGAATTTTAAATGCCTTCATAAAGCGACTGACTCCTATCAGCCACAACATCAGCCAGTATCTAACACAGTTAGATGCAGAGTCTCTCCCACCCAATCCAAGTATTTTAAATCTAGCCGCTAGATTAAGCGGCTGGGAAAAGAGAATGACTGCTGGTTGCCTCACAACCAGTTTGACACTGTAGCTGGCTTTGGAGCAAAGCTATTCCATGCTTCAGCAACGTGCAAGCTTTAAAACATACAACTCACGTTTTGGGCCATATAATGAAACCTCTGACTGCAGAGCAGTTAGTATTAATGTCTTTGGTAGGCAAGCTATTGCCTAGTAGCACAGCACACTCAATAGATACTGTTAATGTCACAGGAACGACAGATCCATTAGCTTCAAGTTTTAGCTCTGTTTAACGTTTCATTTCCTATTCCCTTATGCCTTCTGCAGTTCTGCTCAGGCATATTCAGCTGCCAGAAGTTCTGCTGGAGAACAGCATGCCATTTGAAGAGATATGAAAGGGTCTGAGCTATCTCCGAGCCCAGCAGCGGCACCACAGGGCTGAGACACGCACGTTGCAACTGTTGCAGCCGACAGCAGCCGGCCTCGCCTCTCCTCTCACCTTCCGTCCCCATCACGGGCTAAGTAAGACAAAGCGGTCCCAACGGCAGAACTGGAAGCAAAGGGAAGCGATCCACGCCTGCAAGATGCCGTTCCGCTACCACATCCCTTTTATTCAGCGCAGGCTTCCCGGCGGCTGTCGGGGAAGGGAAGCCCCGGCCCGAGCGGCGATGGCGGTCCCGCTGACGCACCGGGGCGGCCGCCGCTCCCCGAGTCCCCCGGCACCACCCACACCCCCGGCGCGGGGGCCCGGAGCCACGGGAGAAGGGTGCCCGACCCTCCCCGCAGCCCCTGCGGAGCTACTCGGTCGAGAAGCGCTCAGGGGCGGGCGGGCGAGCGGTGCAAGAGGCGCTGCTTCACCACACCGTGAGAGCGTTGGGCAGGCACCGGAGCCCGGGGAGGGAGTGCGGGGCGGGGGGACGCGGCCACCGAGGGCGTCCCGTCCGCCCTCTCCTGTCGCGTCCCCCCGTGCCCTTGGCGGGGGCAGCGACAAGGCTGCAGCAGCGGGGGCGCGATGGACGCCCCGACTGCGCCCTCGGGGCGGTGACCGCGCCCGCCCCGGCCCGGCCCGGCTCACCTGCGTGCCCACCACCACGATCTGCGGCAGCTGGATGATGTCGGCCCCCACCGTGTTGAACACGTCCTGCAGCTTGTTAATGACGGGGATCAGCGCCTCCATGGCGGCGGGGGGCGGGACGGGCCCGGCAGAGGCGGCGGTGACGGACGCGACGGGCCCGGCGGCTCCCTCAGCCGCCCCCTGCGCCTGCCGCCATCGGCGCCGGCCCCCGCGCACGGCACGGCCCCCGGCAGCCCCCGCGCGCCCGCCGAGCGCAGCGCCGCCGCCGCCGCCGGGCATCACGGGAGGTGTAGTCCGTGAGGGAGGGCGGGGCCTGCCCCCACGCTGCCTGGGACGAGCGGCGGGGGAGGCTGCGGGCCCGTACCGCGAGCGATTCCCTGGTTTTGGGTGCGTCTTTTGGTACGACAGCGCTGATCCTCTACAGGGGTCAGCAGTAGCAGAGCAACTCGCAGGTTCACGGATTCACAGAATCAAATGGGTTGGAGAAGACCTCTGAGATCTTCGAGTCCGACCTGTGACCCAACGGCCACCCTGTCAGCTGGAACACGGCACTCAGTCTTTCCTCAGACACCTCCAGGGACGGTGACTCCACCTGGGCAGCCCATTCCAACTTCAAATCACTCTTTCACCTTTTCCGGTTTCTACCTTTGTGTAGAAATTCTTCCTGATGTCCACCCTAAAACTCCCCTAGCGCAGCTTGAGACTGTGTCCTCCTTTCCTGTCATGGTTACCCGGAAGAAACCCTAGCTGGCTACAACCTCCTCCCAAGAAGGGGTAGAAAGTGATAAGGTCACCCCTGAGCCTCCTCCAGGTTTAACACCCTCAGTTCCCTCAGCCACTCTTCATAGAACATGTGCTCCAGACCCTTCACGAGCTCCATTGCCTTTCTCTTGACCCGCTCCAGCGGGCACCACAGGCAGCCCATGTAGGGCAGGCTGGCCTCAGCACCACATGGAGTTTTCAGCAAACAGCAGGGAGTAGCCACATTTATTTGGAACACTGCATTTTCTGAATCCCTCGAAAAACAGAAAACAACCAAAGGTGTGCCCCCACTGCCCTCCTCACTGCTGCACCAGGTCTGGCAGTGCTGCTGCCTGAATACAGCAAGGACAGGTGCTGAACGGCAAATTGCCAGAGCTTGGCAGCATCTGGTGTCACAAAGCACACGGAGCACAACAATGAAGCTGTTGGGGGAGGGGAAAAAGCGTTATGGAGGTCTCCGAGTGGGGAGAACAGGACTGGAGAAGACCTGCTCTTACAAACTGTGCAGTGAAAAGAATGTTCTTCCATTTCTTTTCACATATTGAGAATTCACGCATTGACAATGGACACATTTAAAACAGCTCTATTTATTCTGTTCGCTTTCTCGTGGATATTTTTGGTTTTGCAAGGCTCTCAGATAATCATCTGAAATTTTGTAACTAACATGTATAATAGTAGGCTTGGTTGAGGTGTCTGGCACATCTTGGGAAGTGGGAAAGTGTATGAGATTTAATACTCCGCTGCGTTATAAAAAAGATAGAATGAAACCAACATGTGACTTGTGATGTGAGATCACAACAAATAAGCTGTCACATCTTCAAATGTCTTTCCCTTGGGTGCATTTTCTCAAAGATAATTATGAATACACTAGCACTGAGTTTAATTCTGACTTTGTCCTTTCTTGTAAGCCAAGAGAGTAAAAGTGCTTCTAAAAGTTTGGAGTTTTGGATGGCAACAGAATTTGTATTCTTAGTTTATATAAATTAACCTTTTCCAGTCTTCATGTCTTGAAACACTCAAAGGTTGAAGGAAAGAAGAAATGAAATATATTCTTATCTGTACATTTTTACAACAAAGTTTCTCATTCTTACCCAAGCAATTTCACACTGCTTGTCAGAGGGCTAATATTTTGTGATAAAACCATAAAGATGGCTGTGCATTCAGCACAGAGAAAAACAGTTAATGTGTGTAAAATTTTGTGAAGAAGGTCCTGAACGCCCTGTTGGTGAGGGGTTCCTGTCATAACCACACCAACATGATTATCCACTGGTTTTGCCCATCAGCTTTCAGTGTGTCACTGCCGGTTGCTCTCAAAGATCATTAGTACCAGAAGGCCATTTGGCATCTCCCTCTTCAGCTTCCAGGAAAATAGCAAATGTTTCCTCCAGCGGTGGAGTTTGGATGGGTGAGGGGGAACTCCAGGTCCAGGGGTTACCCCAGGCACCAGAGGGGAGAGATGCCCTCCCATCCCTTCAGCCACGTGTTCCCATGGCCGCCCGCAGAGACAGCACTGGCTGGGACGTGAGAAGGGGAGGCAAGAGGGAGTTTATTGTTGGTGTAAAGGTTTAAATAGGTTTTAGATGGATTACAAAGTAACCAATTACAAGTCTCAGGCAGTTACAGAATTAAACCAATCACAAGGTAAAGGTTCCAGTGAGGAAACCCAGGACATCCTCCCAGGACATTCCTGCATATGAAAGGACAGTTTTCTCAGGGAGTTTTGGGAAGAAGAACCATGAGTTAGTAAAAACTGCAAAAAGCCATGTTGAAACATGTTTAAAACAATAGTTTTTCATTTACTGCAGGTTTACTGCTACAGTTTCCTGCATTGTACATCTGGCACAGTAAATAATCCTTCTAAGGGGTTTGCTGTTTCCTGTCTAGCCTCATTTCCTCTCTCTCCTTGAGTCCCTGGAAGGAAAAGAAAAGAAGAAAGGAAGAAAAGCATCCCAATTGCACAGGACCAGAAGCTGCTGGAACCCAAAGCAGATAGAGAACAACCAGCTTATTTCTCTGTGTGAATCTCTCTTGTCCCACTGCTTTTATTTTGACATATGATCTCATGGACACCACGTGAAATGGAGCAAGTGCATCCTGGTTTATATTTTAATTTAGGCCAGAAGTGGGACATCTCAGAAAGAATGTAGAACTGGAAAAGGGTCAGAGAGGGACAACAAGGATGATGAAAGGTGTGGAACAGCTTCTATATCAAGACCAACTAAGTAAGCTAGAAGCTTTACTCTACAAAAAAGTGGAACAGGGCAGCGAGGATCAGAGGTCTGTGTAATCATAGAAGAGCATAAGATTTCTTTACTCTCCCTTCCAATACAGGCATTTTGGGAAACATCTAATGAAAGTAGGAGCCAGCTCAGGACAAAAAAAAAAAAGACAGCAGCCCCTCAAGGGTGGGTTGGTGCCCTCTTGAGCTCCTTGGCAAAGAATGCTGTAGACAGTAAAAGTTTAAATTGGTTCAGGTGGTGTACGGACAAGTTTAAGAAAGAGAAATGTAGTGCATTCATATAAATAGCTATGCAGGAATCAAATCTAGCTTTGGATGTTCCTAAGCTGACAATGGGTGGAAGCTGGGAGAGTAGCCTGCAGAACCATTGTATGTGCTCGCCCTTTAGTCTGTCCCGGTATGGCTATTCTTAGAATTTTATCAGTGTAATATTTCAAGAAGCATCCAGATGAAATATCACTTGCAGAACCGAGTTGAGATAACCTAGCCTGCCCAGCAGAGATGTCAAAAGGCCTATCGGGGGCCAGACACACAAAGGGAGAAGCACAAAGCAGATGAAGGAAGTGAATTAACGAAGAATGCAAGAAGAAAGTACTAAAGAAGATGTAAAGCTAACAAACTTCAGAATGCAAAGTTTAACACATTTTACATTTCTGGCTAAAAAGTGGGAACTGGAAATACCTCTAATATGAAGTGTCATGTCCTGCACCAACTTACAAAATCCAACAGTTACCTCAGCTCAGTTGAGGACTGTGCCAAAGCAATAAATATTTTACAAGCAACAGTTAGCTGTAGCTTTAACTCTAACTTTCCATGGCTGACTTATATTGCATAGAGTAAGAAACTCAAAGATCTGATAAAAGGCAGTAGTAGTCAGACAGGTTATTTACTAAAAGTTAATTGATATGAGGACACAGGAACTGCCACACTGAATCTAATCTGGTATCAATCTACCTCAGGACATCCTCTCTGAAACCATCTGGCATCAGCCGTCTGGGGAAAACATAAAAATGCAGTAATAAGATCTTCTGATTCCAAAACTCTATATTAAATAAATTTGATGTTGCTGTAAGATCTGAAATAGACAATTCAATATTTCTTCTGTTTTATGTTCCTTGAAATGAGATTGCTTTATTTACCATATAATAGGGGGTTTGTCCTGTCACGCTAAATTCTTGGCTCTTATGACAAGCTCTGACAGTAAATTTCATTATTTAATTACACATCATGCAAAAAACCAATTTGGTATGACTTTTAAATTTGTCATCTTCTAATTTCCTTATAAGCCTCCTTGGTTTTATGTTTGAAATCAGGAGAACAACATTTCCAGTCTTACTTCTCCATGATATGAATTTCTTTTTAGTTTGCAACATCATCTGCTTCGATTTTTGCTTAGACTGCTAAGTGTCTTTCAATGGGCATAATGACAGTAATGGACAAGTCATTTGCCATTTAATTCATTTATGCCAGATGAAGAAACCACAAACTAGCACCCCAGCAAAGCATATTTCCCTGCCATCCTATTTGTCTAGAGAATTATTACCATGCTGAAACATACCGAGTATGTAACGTGGCATTTGTGCTACATACAGTCATACCGCTTTATAATGCAGAAACACTATTAGCAAAATACTTCTGTAAATTATTCTTTAAGAAACATCACCTTTTGGAATCATGCAGTACAGCAATCACATGGGTCTGGCAGAGCCTGATTTTTATGTGAAGCCAAATTGCGTGGTGTTTCTGTATTCTCCAGAGCAACCTCATCACAGAAGTAACTGTAACAGTTTCTAATATCAGACATCTGCACAACAAACACCATTAGAAGCTGACATAAATAAATTCCTGAAATCCCTTGACAGAATGAGTCTCCATTTGGATGTTCTGCACAGATTTCCCAAGCTGATGTATTCTAAACCTTGCTCTTTTATTTTTTTTTTTGTTTTTTTCCTCCAGAAGAAACAGAAATTAGAGGCTTGAAATCCATAGTCCAGGGATTCTGCTGAATTGGCAAAGCGTGCTCTCCTGTGTGCTGGCTGTAAGAAGGTCATAGTGCTGAAAGGAATTCCTGAGTTACGAGGAACTTCTTATCTGTGCTGACACCCAGTCTTTGACAAAACAAAATTATCCTGGGGCAGAGATGCAACTTTGCTGGACAATATGACAAACTAAACAACTGAGAGTTTCTTACATGCTCTTACTCTGTCCGCTGGAAAGTTATTTATCTAAATTCATTGGATATTTGGGGTGTCACTCAACTCCTGGTAAAACACACTTGCGGAACAAAAAGCAGTTTCAAGTTAAGGAAGGGGAGGGCACAAGAGTTTAAGAGGCATAGGGCAAACGCAGCAGTCAAACCTCATAAATCAGTAACAAAGCCCGAGCACTCTGGTGTTTGTAAGACATTAGCATTTCTGGCGAGGCCAACAGAGGTAAAAGCTTCGGTTGGAGATTAAAGTAATCTCTGTATCGTTCTTAACTGCTGTATAACAGTGCCCTCTCCCCCCTGCAACAGGTGTGGTCAGACTTCTTGAAATAATAAACACAATAGTTAATAATTGCTTCAGTAAATTATTTTCCCTGCTGCAGTGGTTTGCTGTCCAATTTTCACATGAAGACTTTTTATATTAAAGGACTAAGATCTGGGGAATAAAAGCAACAGCCTTCTGTCTGCTATCAAGGAAGTAACATTTACTGCTGAACAAAATGCACACTTAGCATTTAGATGAGGCAGTATGACTAGAGAAGAAAAAAACTTACCCCAACCAAACCTTACCTCAGCCAAAACTTGCTGGTATTCATGCAGAAATTACCTTGAATCTTCTACTTCTGGATCTAGTGGTTTAAATAAGGCTGTCTCCTGTGGACTTTTTAAGATAAAATAGTATGGCAAGATGATCATTTTTAAATTTTATAATACACATTTTCTTGGGCACCCACTTGTGATTGGCACAATTTTAAGTTTAAATTTGAAATGTAACAGCTGAGCATATGTGAGCATGTTTACATCATCATGTTCTGCTTATAAAACTCATGGATACTTCAAGTTTAATTAACCCTAAAGTTTTTTAGTTCAGGTCAGTATTGCAGTTCTGGAATGGACACTTGATGTCTCACCTGCCATGCTCTGCTTTGCGTCACAGAGTTGTCCTGGAGTATATGAATGCAAGTCTTTTCATGTGGAACTGAATTGTAAGATGCACTTCAGCAACTAAAGGGCATTCAGGTAATAGGATGACCTTAGTGCTAGTCCAAAATTGAATTCCAAAATACAACACAGATAAGGTAGGTCTTTTGTAAATACTGTGTCCCTGAGCCTTGAGCTAAAAGATTTGTATTCCCTTTGCAAGTCAAGAAACATACAAGCAAGGTGGAACAGGCAAGGCAGGTAGTTCTACATACTAGGCAGTACATCTAAACAGAACTACAGTTGAAATCTTATCTTCTCCCACTATTTTAATTTCACACAGTGAGAAGGCTCCCCTATTCAGCAGCAATCAGAGTCTAAATCCCATTTTCCTGAAGGAGGGACCCTTACCTTGGAAAAAAGAGTTTGGCATACGACATCAAAACATATTCAAAAGAGAGCACAAACATCCAGCCTTGCTTCAAAACACAAGCTCACAGAGATACAAGTTCAATCTCCAGTGGACCCAAGAGAGAGTTCATTTCCACATGTTCTCCACACAAGAGTGCTGAGACTGCCCAGCTCTGAGACAGCAACTGGAAGGGACAGCAATTGGAAGAACATGAGGCCACTGAAAGCCAAAGAGAGGAGGCCCAATAAATCTCTGTTTCTCCAGCCATGTGCTATTTTAATACTACAAAATCATAAACCAAATCCAGAAACCTCTGGAATCTTCAATTTAGATAGGGTGGATTCAGTAAAACTAACATGAAGAAATTTTGGGATCTAGAAACTCAACTGCAACCCATTAAGTCTTACCCTAGATTCCTAGTTAAAGCTGTGTT
>JAWWES010000041.1:60626063-60714804 GCA_035583135.1 Lophotriccus pileatus
ATGAAGAAATTTTGGGATCTAGAAACTCAACTGCAACCCATTAAGTCTTACCCTAGATTCCTAGTTAAAGCTGTGTTTCATAAAGAGATGCTTCAGGCAGCAGCAATTTACTTCATGTAGCAAACAAAAACATATTCAAGTTCGGAGTTGAAATTATTAGTGAATTTTCATGATAAGATCCTGATGGTTGAAGGCTATGTAAGTTCTGACTGGGGAGAGCAGTCATTGAAAAAAAAAAATCATTAAAAAAAACCACCAAACCCCAACTGCAGAGATTATAGGTAACAATTGGAAAACTTACCTGGCTGTGTGATGGATTCTTCATAATTTAAGTCTTTAAATCAGGAAAAGTAAAGTAAAAATATGCTGTAACAGAAAGAAATGTAACAGTTTGAGGTGACGGGCAGGCAGCACATCCTGCTCATGACACCAGTGTTATGCTTTTGAAACAGAAACAGCAACACAGACATGGTGTGGACCTCAAGCAACCAAACTCTACTCTGTGTATCCTGACATGAACTGGGTCTGGTGAGGCTAAATATTGTCATGGCTGCCTAGTGCACAGGGCCAAGGAGGCAGACAGTAACCAGCTCCCAGGCAAAAACCGTCACAATCATAAAAATCCCTCCACTTTTCTATTAGAGACACCACAGGACCCTCCAGAGCAAAAAAAATTTCTTTAAAGCAAAAGAGCTCCAAGTACTGTGTTTGCCAAGGGCTGGTATGCCATTTCTCTCACATCAGGAAGCTCATACAATGCCAAGAACAATTCCATTGTAATGAGGCAGTATTAGTCAGGCTCTTTGGGAGAGCCAGAGGAGACAAACACCTACCACTTCCTTACCAACCTGTACTTGATGGGCTCCTGGACAGTTTGCTACCACCTAGAAATGTCAGTGCTTATTAAACCTGCTGATTTAAAGGAATTAAATAGGAGCTGTGATTACGGATTTCCTGTAGCTTGAATGTTTTTAATTGTGTCTTCTTGTTAAAGCACACTGTAGGGTAAATTCTGTTATTTTGTCTCCATGCAGAGGGCATGGCATTGTGTTTAATGAGGAAAATAATGGGTTGGAAGCAGAGTTAATCACAGTAGGGAAAAAAAATCAGAAAAATTAGTGGGAAAAGTTGCATAAACGGAGAGGGAAGTACTAATTGCCACGGTCCATCAGTGCTTATTTCAAATACTAATTTGTTTACTGTGTTTGCAAAGAGAAGAAGTAGAAACTAAAGAAAATTCTTGTATGCAACTCCTTCCAGACAGAGAATAACAAGTGCTACAGTAACCTTTCCTCTCTCTTTTGCAACATCGTGCCCATCTGCAGAAGAATCCAAGAATAAATCAGATACAATCAAAACAGGTTTAATGTGTACAGACAATTGAAATTGGAGGCAACTGCAAATGGTTCTGGTCTGTTAAACAACACTTGGAAAAGGAGTAGCTGCAGCTTAAGTGGCACTTCCTTAAACTCAATCTATGCTTAGCCAATGAATGAACTTTGATTTAAATAATCAAAGTTGTCTATGTTTAGGATGATCATCCAGCTAATTACCTGATCAATTTTTTTGCTTTGCAGCACCACTTTAATTTAGTGCACAAGAGATCATGCTGAGCAGCTCACAAAATTTACTGGTCACATTCTCACTAAAGAAATCTGGACCTAAACTCAGGATTGCAAGGATCACACCTTGTATCTTTCCTACTGAAGATGTCATAGCATTATACACACTCAGAATAATAAATATAATGAACTCAGAATACATCTTTCACCGACTTAGCAGTACTTGTGAGTAACCAGCACTTCAGAAAATTAGATACCAGTGTACCAAAGCAGATAGGTCCTTACAAGCACACACACAACTGGAAAGGCAGCTTAAAGATTTAATCAGCAAAGAGAACAGTAGGTGGGAAAAAAAACCAAAAACCAAAAACTAAAAAAACCCACCAACAAACAAAAACAAACAAACAAACAAAAGCAACAAAAAAACCAAACAACAACAACAACAAACTAAAAAAAAAAAAAAGTCAACCAGCAATACTTATTTAATGATGCTTTTATTTTACAGGATACAAATTTCTTTTCTTTTGAAGTACTCAACATGAATTAAAGTGCTTAATTTTTACAATCTGCATCCCCCCCCCCCCATTAGGACCAAATATACATATATTACAGAAAATATGTACAATATCTTCATTTTTTTACATTCATATACTTATTGACCATAAAAATGATGACTTAAATTTGCACAACTTACAATGGCATTGAAATTTCACCTTTTTAATATTATTCACTTTCTGTCAAAACCAAAACAAATTTACACTTCTTCCAAATATTAGGTTTTTTTTTTTAAAGGGATTTTGCAATTTAAACCAGAAATGTTTCCATAATGAAGAGATATTAACATGTAGAGCCTGCAATTCTGATGTCAAACATTACAGCTGATCTAGATCCTACGAAAATTAATGTATTAACCTGCTGTGAGGGCTGAAGAATGGAAAATTTACTGATAGAAAAAACAATATTTCCATTGCAAACTGTTCCCTATATGCAATAAAATTTGGCTTCTTGAAGATACTAGGGCACATACATGCAAAAATGCTTTGATACAGTTCCCCCTTTTCTGAATGTTTCCACCATAAATAGTTAATGAATCTACGATGATGAACTATAAACAGAAATAGGCTGGTTTTATGAAGTGATTGCAAAAATGTTTTATTCAAAGAAATCTGCTTGGGGATTTTAATAGAGAAAAAACCCATGTTTTACATTCATTTGTGCTAGGAAGAGAAAGGAGGGAAACAAAATGCCATAGTTGAGTCTGGGAA
Organism: Lophotriccus pileatus; assembly: GCA_035583135.1. Taxonomy (NCBI): domain Eukaryota; kingdom Metazoa; phylum Chordata; class Aves; order Passeriformes; family Tyrannidae; genus Lophotriccus; species Lophotriccus pileatus. The sequence continues at coordinate 60,628,891 of JAWWES010000041.1, forward strand.
GGGATTTAGTTATGAGGTTTCAAAGGAAGCTGATTGAATACCTTACTGGAATTTACATGTTTGTGGGGGGTTTTTTGTTTGCTTTTTTTAGGCTGAAATAGTAAACATGCCACAACAGCAGATCTACTTCTGTCGATTTCGTCTTCTGAAAAGCACACTCAACACAGTCAATACACATTCTCTTTTGAATGCAGCACAGTGTATCTTTTGATTGTAAAATACTGCTTGAAAACAAGTCATCTAAATAATAGTCTCAAATATATAAATACACATATATACATATACACACACACATACACATATGTGTATGTACACACACATGTAATCATTAAGTTAATGTTATGTTCTGTTAAAGGAAAATGATTTAGGAAACAATCTGACTAGCAGATTAAAACTCCTATCCAAGGAACATACTTCACTACAGTCCCACAGGTCAGAACCAGGTAGGTAAATTCCTCACACCAACAGGGCCACAGACAAGAGGAAAAAAAAAATTACCTCCACGTATTTCATTTCAGATTTCAAATAACAGCACACCACAGACTAAAAATGATACCCATTTCACCAATGGATTTATCTTAGGATAGTCAATTCTGCCACAAAATTATTTTTCTCCAATCATTTACTTTTGGATATAGTTTTCCAGCTCTTTACATACACCCTTACATCAATCGCCTCCAACTGAAACTCATCTGAAGTCCACCTGAGGACTGTGACTCTAGATGAGACATGGTAAGTCAGCAGCCACCAAACTGGTGAAAATTTGATCTTCTACAAGTGTCTTTATATATGTAAGGCAGATTCTAAGTGAATTTAAATCACTGAAGGTAGAACAGCTCCAGCAGGTCTATGCTAGTTTATACCAGCTAAAGGTCTCTAAATAGACTCATGGAGAAAGCGCCTTTGTTATTGCTTAGATTTATTTTTACCTGGAATGTTTATTTCTTTCCTGAAAGCCTTTCCTTCAGTATAAGGAACCACTACCCCCTGTTAATTTTTATTTAATTTTGTCTTGAAATGAAAAGCTGACCATTTTTTATGTGGTGATGAACCAAAACAACCTGTCAATGTTCCACATCTTTCACACTTGACTTTTAAAAAATTATTACATATGTATACATATTTTTTTCCTTCTGACTCCACTGGGAACTCTTTAGAGCATACTTCTATAATGTCACCTAAATTTTACTTAGGTGGTAGTGTATTTATTCTACATTTAATCTGTGTCTTGTCTTCATCCATAATTTGAAAACACGAAGAATAAACACCCTCTTTTCTAGGATAGGGATTTAGAATCTTTGAGGAGATTTATAAAGCACTTTGAGATAGTTTTGCATAAAAAGGTGCTGCTATATATTTATGTGCAATTAAAGTGGTTTCATATTCTACGCCAAACAGAAGAGAACGTTTTGCATTCTCAGTATCTATTTTGCACATATAAGTTAAATATGTTTTGGAATAAACTACTCAGAGTAAAGGGATTTGAAAGTACTTGGTAATCTAGGTTTTATAGCAGCTCTTCAACCAAGCAGGAGTACCTGATACCCAAAAAGAATTTTTAGAGGGTTTGGATGAATGTCACAGACATGCAGATGTCATGATACACTGCATGTCGGGGAGGGGGGGGGGAGAGGGAAATAAGTAATTTCAAAAAATATATTACTATGCTCCAAAAAATATGAATGATAAAATCAAGTCATTGTTCTGGTTGAACACAGATAAAATCACACAAAATAACTTTTGATCTGCTTTAAATCGCACAAAAGACTGATCACTTTTAAAGTGAGAAACAAGCATTTCTTGAACTCAAGAATCGCAAAGCTTAAATAATTCAGCAGAGCCATTCACATACATTCATGTATTATGAATGAATGCTCAGTTACAGTTTATTCCTTACACACACAGCTTTATGCTAATAAATTTAATGCCTTTTTTCTTTTCCTTTAAGAATTTAACAGTAGAAATGGGAACAGTTTCTACCTTGTTAGAATGATGGTTTCAATTTGACTGCTTTGGTCATAACCACTTAAGCCACAGCAGTTACGACCTTGAATTTGTTCCTCTGCAGTCATAATTTACAATTTAAAGTTTTGGAAGCTGTAGGAGAGCTTGTCTGTGGAGAATGAAGAAAACAGGGTGGTGAAATTTAAAGCCATTTCTTCATCTTCTGATGCCCTTTAATATTGATAGTACATGCTTTTCCTACAAAATGCACACAGAACTGTATATTTGAGTGCCAAGGCATTATGACTCAGAAGAGAACAATTCTGACCAAGCAACTGATTATGACAACATTAAATAGGTTTCACCAGGGTAAATAAAATGCCCTGTGCTCTATAAATTTTAATGGCTAAGAGCAAACATGGGGCTAACATCAAAATAAATAACTCCAAATATTTCAAGTTGTTTATGTCCAAACACAGGGCTTCATCTGGGAGATGCTGCAACCATTCAAGCAGCTTCAGCTACTCAATACCACTATAACAATAAGGCAGCACTGAAACCACTGCTTCCAATCATTTTCCTAATAATTTAGCTGGAATAGGGCTTCCTACTTGACTTAGAGTTCAGCTTGCAGGAGCTTAGAAAACAGAATGCATGCAGCACCAGTCTGTGTGGGATGTTCGTCCGCTGGAGGACAGAAAGGCTCTTCCAGGACCTGGAAAGGCTGGATCAATTGGTCAAGCCATCTGTATGAGATTCAATAAGGCAAAGTGCCAGGACCTGCACGTGTGTCACAACAACCCCAGGCAGCACTACAGGCCTGGGGAAGAGTGTCTGGAAAGCTGCCCAGTATAAAAGGACCTGAGATGCTGGTCAATAGCTGCTGAGCATGAGCCAGCAGCATGCCCACATGGCCAAGAAGGCCAATGGCATCCTGGCCTGAATCAGCAATAGTGTGTCCAGCAGGATCAGGGCAGTGACTGTCCCCCTGTACTTGGCACTGGTGAGGCCACACCTTGTATCCTGTGATCAGTTTTGGGTCCCTCACAACAAGAAAGACATTGAAGTGCTAGAGCATGTCCAGAGAAGGGAAACAGAGCTGGTGAAGGGTCTGGAGCACAAGTCTGATAATGAATGTCTGAGGGAAGGGGGTTGTTTAGTCTGGAGAAAAGGAGGCTCGCAGGGGCCCTTATCACTCTCTACAACTTCCTAAAAGGAGATTGGTGAGGTGGGTGTTGGTCTTTATCCCACATAACAAGCAACAGGACAAGAGGAAATGGCAAGTTGTGCCAGAGGAGGTTAAATTTGATATCAGGAAATATTTCTTCACCAAGAGGGTGGTCAAGCATTGGAACAGGCTGCCCAGTGAAGGAGTTAAGTCACCATCCCAGTAGGTATTTAAAAGACATGTAGATGTGGCACTTAGGGACATGATTTACTTGTGGACTTGGCAGTGCTGGGTAATTGCTGGATTCAATGATCTTAGAGGTCTTTCCCAACCAAATCAATTCTATGATTACAGTCATCCCACCATATTATTTTCAGTATAGCTCCGTCCATCTTATCTTCTAAGGCAACTTCTTCTCTTACACTCTACAACTTGACTATGGGAAACAATTTTTATACGTTGGCATACGGTAAGACAACTCTCCATATCCCACAATTGCACTTGAGGCTCTCGTAGAAGATACCCACTTTGGGGAGATGACAGTGAAAGAAAGATAGCCACTGAGAGTTCTTGCTTACCTGAATGTTCCCCCATCCCTTGCCAAGGTATACACAAGATGACATGTATTAGCTAGGGATACCTTGGCAAAGATCTGATGGTACTCACCAACACGAACCAAAACAGGCTTGAGCTGCCTATTAATAAAGGTAAACACAGCCAACAGCAGAAGTAACTTAAAATCTCTGAGAGAATTACAGAAGAGCTTGCACACCAAATAGAAGTCATACTAGGGTAACATGTAGAATAACCTGGGCACATGGAGCACCCAAGGAAGAATTTAGAACTGACATGCACAAAGTTGGCTGCAGAGTTAGTACTCTACAATGCCATGTCCTGATCATTACTGCCACTGATGTAAACCTCTGGTCTTTAAAGGCTATGGTAGATTTTGGATTTGTGCAGGTGAGAGCAAAATCCATCCTTGTTAAATGCAAAAAAAATTGGTTTTTTTTTTTCCCCTTAATATCACAGAAAGAGTAAAGTGGCAATGCGGGTTCGGTGAATATTTTTAGCAATCTCGTTATAAAAAAGCAACAATTTAAATCTGCCCTCATGTTACTAATAAAACTGGACTTGAACCTGAGCTCTTCAGCCTGACAGGATTTAAAACACAGATTGCAGATATACTGAGAAGACTCCTGAGTGTTCTTATGATGCGTTGATTGTAGAAGTTACATATTTTCCCTCCTTTGAGGGTTCAGAAAAGGAAAGACAGCAATGATTTTACTTGTCTACTTGATGGTCAATCACTACTTCTGAGTTTGTCGTATTTCATCCAAAGATAATTACAGCAAAAAGTTTGGGGAGGTCATTTGCCTCTATGTATAAAAACTCCAATAGGAATGAAAGCTCACAAGGAACTTAATATTGTAAAGCTAACAAGTCCTTATTCACAGAAGCAGAAAACAAATTATGTTAATTAACACAACTTGAGATTTGCAAGCTCAGACTTCATACTGAATTTTTATAAAGCAGGCTCCACCTTACAACAATAATCCTTGAACACTGTTGTCATAAATAAGTATTACAGGATCTAATCTTCTGCAAAAATTAAAAAATGTAAGTTCAAAATGCTCTTTTGTTTCAATAACCATAATAGCAAAAATACATGTTCCCAGCAGGTTATTAGAATCTGTTGCTTTTCTCAAACCACATATTGCATTTGAGTCACAAACTACTGCAGTCTTAAAAGCTACCAGTGATAGGACACCGAAGAAAAGCGACTACTCATTTAAAACACAACTGGAACTCATATGTCCATTGCATGCCACTTACATTACTGCTATTCTTTTGATGCATAAAAATATCAAGATCATTAAGTGTCAGCTATTAAAACAAGTCACTGAACAGTATTTTTGAATTTAGGACTGTGTTTAATTTCAAATAGAAAACATGCTTTTTTAAAATAAATTATTCACTAATAGGACCTCAGTATCATGAAATCAAAGCACAAATCAAGTATTGTACATTTTTAATACTGTACATATATTATATATAGTTTTCTCATATTTTAGGCATTTATTTCTAGATTGAAGATCATTAGATTTTTTTTGTTCCTTGATAAATTGAAACCTTAAAAGCCAATATACTGGTGAAAGCAATTTGCATTAATTAAAAAGAGACAAGTGAATACAACATATGTACAGATGTGTGGAAATCAATCTATAAACTACGTACATCAAACCAAACTGTCCCTGCATATTTAAGTACAGATCTATTTTGGCAATGTGGAGGTATATCTTTTATCCTGTTGCAAGTCCTAACATGTAAGTAGGAAGCTTAAAATATTTGCATTCTTAATGAAAGTAGCAAATGTTAACTGAAGAGCAACTGGATTTTCAAAAAAAAAAAAAATTGCATTACGACAAACAAGTAGTACAGTAAAGTTAGTAAGTATTTTTAATAGCATTCACATTTTTTTAAAAAGTCTCTTAAATGGACCTGTACATCTCTTTTATTGACAGAACATAAATATAAGAAAAAGATCCCTAAAAAGACCAGAATTTTTCCCAAACATAAAGTGCAAAGATGTGTATGGTAATAAGAAGTTTATTTTTCTTTTTTTTTTCTTTTTTTTTTTTCTTTTTTTTTTTTCTTGATTGAGCAAAGAAAGGTTAACACAAAGGTTAACCACAATTTCAATTGAAATCTTTTAAAAATGCCACGTGTTCTTGAGCTTCAGCATTCAGATCTTTTAGAAGATTCAGGCTGCTCTTCTAAATTCACTTGCAGTTCATTTTGACATTCTGGTGTCTCACCTTTGACAGCTAAATGGATAACTTTTAGCCATTTCTGTTTCAGTTCCTCATTGTCAGCAGCAAAGCTGTGCACAGACTTAGACTGGGTCAGTTTGAAGCTGTGTGGGAGGTCAGCACTTCTTGGAGTGTCATCCACTGTATAGCCCAGAAGGGGAATTGTAGCCAGAGCTTTAACATCCTAAGAAGAAGAAGTTCTTGGTTAAGAACTTGGTTAAGACAATAATCTGCCCACTACCTCTCGTTTACTATACAGGCTGGTGAAAACATTTGGATCTTTCCCAAGCTATTTGACTTCTCTTCCTCAGATGTCAGTGACAATAAACACTAAAATCTTTTCCATTTTCTGTGCACATACCTGTGGAGCACCATACATGTAGAGCACAAGAGCTTCCTGTTTAGGTATAACACACCAAGCTTTCTGCCAGGGCTTCGACTTTTCCATGTACTGAAGGAAGCTACATATTACACTGTTTCCAGAAACTTCTGCAGATTCGATCTGGGAGATAGTATAAAGCATAAAAAGAAACAAAAACTTTCCTTAAAGATTAAAAATATATAGAACAAAAAAGCAGAAATTTATCATCATTCATATAAAGTCTTGGACAGTATCTGCAAAAGAGCTTCAAGAAATACCCAAGAAAGATCATGAAGGACTGGATTTATGAAGGATATATATACTAAACACATATTAAATACACAACATGTATGGCTTTAACATATGTAATCTACTCCTTTTTTCATCAGTAATTTTGGATTACAGACTTCTAGATCTCTCGAAAATTCATTTTCCCACCACAACTAGCCTTTCTCTGTATCTGAGTATCTACAGCAGTGTCTGATTTCCAAAATAACATCACGTTAGGCATTGAAGTACCACTAATTATCCATCATGACAACTAGTCTATTTTGACAGTCAAAATATTACGACAGGATCAGATCCAAATACATCTCTAAGAATAACATAAGCATGGAAGGACTAATCCTAGAGAAAAGATTAGGTTAGTTGCTTAAAATCTGAAGACAGATTAGAGACAATTAAAAAGAACACAATGATTATGTGTTAAGATTTCCTTGCACTGACTTTTCTCCTCTCCCAGCAGCAATACTGTCTAAATGCTGCAACATTGTACCAACCGCTCTGTAGCCAAGAGATCCAGCTTGCAGACAAACATTTCTGGGACACTCTATAGCTCCTTCAACTACCTTAAAAAAGCCATCATGCCAAGAAACAGCCGTGTCTCAACTTTAAGGGAAGCTAGTGGAGTTCTGTGCTACTTACTCTGTCTCACTGAAGAGAGTATAGTCAATCCATGTTGGCTTGACTACACTTACTTAAGAACTGTGTATGGAATTATAATGTGTATTTTAATTTTGCCGCCTTCTCTTACTGGCATTTAGCTCTAGGGTCAATTATTCTTTACTAATTCCCAAGATAAATATATGTCTCTACAAAGTTAGAATGCTCTTTCTCCAGTGTATGACAGGAATTTTAAAAGGGCTTACCAAGGGGCATTTAAGAAATGTGAAGGTTAAAATGCCTCATTCTCGCCCGATTATAGGAGGAACATGGTTCTTTATTGTCTGATTGAGACCTTGAATTTTTAGATGTCAAAAGCTGAGAGCAGCTTGACACCTTAAAGGTACATACTGTATATACTGATCAAAACTCTCTTACTCCTCAAACTCTGAAGAGCAAAATTCTCCCCCATTCTTCTCTTTTCCATCCCCAGTTCTTTCAGGCTGGGTATATGTTTTCAAGAATCACTGCAGTAGCTGTGGGTTTTTTTGCCATGAAAGCTTAAACGCAGAAGAAGAAAACTGAAGATTTATAAGGAAAGTGTCTTATCACAAGAGCTGACATAACTGAAATAAGCAAACAACCTCTATGGTCTGTAACTCCCCCTTAAAAAAAGTTGTAAGAAACAAAGCAGTACTGCAAAGGTGAATGCTGAAAGCCAAAATCTATTGAATGGGATGAATTTGATCCACGTGGTTTTGATTTTTCAAACAAAAAATAAGCCCCGCTAGAATGCTACCATTTTTAACCGACTGATGAGTCAAAATCATAGCATCCAGACATATATAGTATTTTTGAATGACATACCTCCAAGATGCCTTTCTTCTTCTTTTCTTCACTGTCTGTACAACCAATTATAACATGATAGCAGTCCTTACAGACTTTGTTCAATTTATTGCCATCGTATTCAAGATGTGCCTTGTAATCAGAACATTTCCAGCAAACAACCTTAGAAACAAAAAAGATAACACACATATAAAATTTAAGTATTTATGTAGCTTTATGAAAATATAATTTAATTAAAAATCAGTATGATTCTACTTTGTATATTTTTAACCATGTAGAAAAAGAAAGATAACACCTTTATAACATGTCAAAAATAATTTAATTGAAAATAATGATTTTCCAGATTTTTGCCATTACTTCTTAAGTAGAAGAAAATAGCTTTTTACTATTTACCTGGTACAAATTTTGCATAAAATCACATTAAGCTTTCAATTACATCTGTAGATTAAAGTCGAGTATAGAATCAACATATAGAACAAGTCATGCTGAAGGAAGAAAATCCTCCAGTTTCTTTGGATGCCAGTGTAAAAAGGTAAATTTACCATGTGGTTTTCTCTCAGAAATGAGGTTCTGTGAATGAATTAAACCTACAATTGGGATGCCCTTTTAATGATTAAAAAAATATGATAAAATCAGAAATGACTAGTTTAACCTGCTAATAAATATTAACAGGTTAAAATGTATATAGGTATAATTAATATTTTTAGAATTGATAATACCACACTGATTTTTCCCAATTTTTCTTTTCACTACAGATATAAAGGAAATGCAAGAAAGATTTGAGAGAAGTTCTTTCATGGCAAAGATTTTCCCACAGAATTCTTCTTTCAGGTTAAAAAAAGAAGCTCTGAATAAAAAATACAAGTGTGGTTATTTTAAGAAAGAAAGGTAGACAAATGGACTTGAACCACTCAGACACCTGCACAGAATTTTTTTTGGGGCCAGGGCTTTGCAGTACTAATCTAGATCACTATCTTCAGCTAGTAGTTCTAGAGAATACTGGTGAAGTATTCCCAATTAGTCACTGCTGGAAAGCTATTGCTGACCCAAATTAACTCCCATGAAAAAACGTTTAAAAATTAAAGTACGAGGAGATGTGACAGAATGGCAAGAGAGGGAAGTAGTTAGGAGTCTAAACAAAAGCATAAATAAAAAGGAAGGGTGTGGTTTTAAGATTAATGGAGTTTTAAAACAGAATGAATGGGAGAAAAAAAAACTGAAATCAATAATTCAGAGCTTCTGAAAAAGTCTCAAGTGTCCAAAGCATAAACGCAGCGTTATGAATTCACTAAGTCTTCATTCCACATAAAACCATTAGAAAGAAATCACACAATATACCCTGTAACACACAAATATTAAACCTGGGCTTGTACCACCCTCTGGTGGAGAAAGGCATAGCTGCTGCATGGCAAGAGAAGGAAACGCGGTACGTTTCCTCTTCTTTTGTTAACTTCTGAAAACTCTCAAGTCATACTACTATTTGGACATGTTTCTGTATCATCCTACACGGAAAGCAGCAGCAACACTCTTTCCCCATCCTAATATTCTCGCCTTTCCTGCTGCACATGTTCACACAGTTACGCACTGAACCCAGCTGGGTTATTCATTGGGTTAGGTCCAAGCTAACCCAGTGAATAACTGTGGGTTTCATGATCTTCTTGCAAAGAGGAGAGAAGATGTAGCAGAATGGAAAGCGGAGGCAGCCAGTGCTGGCAGAAACAATGCTGGATTATGCCATCTTAATATAGTCTTGAAACTGTTCATGTTGGGGGAGGCCACTCAAAACTAACAATACAGTATGTCCAGGGACTTGGGACATTTTACACAAACGTGCATCTTCCACTGCTCCAAACTGCTTCCAATTTTACCATGCCAGCTAAAGCAGACAGAGGGTCCTTTGTGGTATGCACAGCTGCTTCTTTCAGCTACAAGTGCGGCAACAAACTCCACAACAGTGGAACAGGCTGCCCAGAGAAATGGATGCCCCATCCCTGGAAGTGCTGAAGGTCAGATTGGATGAGGCTCTGAGCAACCTGGTCTAGCAGAAGGTGTCCCTGCCCGTAGCAGGGGGGTTGGAACTAGATGATCTCTTTAAGGTCCCTCCCAACCCAAGCCATTCTATGATAACAAGGAGCCACAGGAAGTCAAGTAGATGCTTGGAGATATTCCCAAGCCTGCTGACCAGCTACAGGCACTAGGGCTTTGCACTCACATGTCCACATGCTCGGCAGTGGTGCCTTCTCCTTGTCAGGGCATTAAATGGCTCCTTGCACTTCATGCACATGGTCACTTCGTTGTCCCGTATCCACCTTGGTGCTCTCTTCCCAAGCTCAGCATTCTGAAGTAGGGGCAGGAGGAGGATGAGAGAATTAAAAAAAAAAAAACAAAAGCTAGTAAAAAGTTGCACAGTACTTGAAACGGAGAAAATAATTATTCTCTTCCTCTGGAAAGGAAATGGCAAAACATAGCTCAAGATGCATTTTGAAATCTATAAAAGAAATAACAAAGGACCCAGTCAAAAATCACGATGCATCACTGAAAGTGTGCTCTGTTATGAGTTTCAAGAAAGAAAAAGACTTGTTTATAGGATTCAGCATTATGAAGAAAAACAATTACCAACAAGATGACTACTCTAATTACTCTGCTATAAGAACAATGAGCTTGAAAACAAAGTTTCTGCCAAACTTTTTCCACTTATTGAAGAACAAAATGAGTACTAAGAGGGTTACAAAGGAATAACAGCAACTTACAGAAACCTCAACAGGCATGTCTTCATATTCTTTAGCAATAGCGTTTCTGAAAGTTTCATTCCTCTGCTGAAAAGCTTCAATAGTACTCTGAAGTGCCTAAGGAAACAGTGGAGAAATTCCTCAAACATGTTAAATTTAAAACAGACTCTGCATTCTGACAAGTTATCAATGAGCAGAGAGGGAAGGTACAGATGGAAAATATGAATATTACTTTTTTGATTGCTTCAGTGAAAAGGTGTTTAGAAAATAATGTAGATGAATTTACCTTTATCCATTCTTCTTTGTCTTGTTCAGAACTGAAAGAAATATTTGACACATTAGTCCAAGACTAGTTCAGGAAACATTAGCTCACTATCAACAACTTCTTGCAACAGCCAAGTAATTCTGAAGTAATTCTCAAGAATTTAAATTTAAACAATACTAATTGTTAACTGTCCAACTTAAAATAAAAACAAAACCAAGCCAGAAGGCAAAACCATGACCTTCGGCTTCACAAATTTGCAACCACTAAGAAGTGAATTCAGGTAAAAAATTAAATGCAAATGCATGTAAAAGTAGTAATAGTATTTTCACTGTTAGACTTATTTATGATTATTATTTTTAAAAACAGGATAGAGAGGAAAAGAAGACAATGCACAGCTTAGGTGTGTTTTTCTCCTCATGTTTCATGAGTTATAAGTTCACATACTAATAAACATTTCTCCCGTGTACCTCTTAAATCTCACTCCCTCCCCAAAGTGATTTCCTTAATGCTTTTCTGTTGTTGCTGTTGTCAACAGTGACAGGAATTGCATCCAATTAAACTAAAGGAAACACGTTTTAACATTGTAAACCAAACAGGAGAAATGTCCCTTTTATGCATCAGACCAGATACAGATGACTTAACAGTAGTACAAATGAGATATGCCGACAAGTCAGAGATAAGAGAGGAAGCACATCCAACTCTAATCTTGTATGACAGCTTTGCCTTTGAATAATATCAGCAGAACTTTGACATTCAAATCTTTGGAAAGGCATCTTATATCACAACTAATAACACTATTAGAAACTACTAGCAAGTGCTAGTAAGAAAAAGTTTATCTGCAAACTTTGTTAGAAACATGAGAATTAACTCTTCAGTGTATCTGGCTCTCGAAAGTGGCCTCCTCCTTAGATACTGTTTGAAAACAGTAATTTAAAATGTAATCCAGTAGTAGTCTGAGAAATAAATAGAAGGCTACTAATAAAGAATACTCTGAGAGTAAACTAAACATTGCAATACTGTCAATACAAGCTCACAAAGTAAGGACATTAAGATATAGCATACCTACAATACTCATACATTAATAAAGATTATTCTAATATAATACCTTGTTTGGTACTTATTCCTTCACAATTTTGTACAGACTTAATGCCTTCCAATAATGATCAAAAGCAATAGATGAAAATGTGGGCTTCTCAGACCTAAAGCAAACTAGTGCAATAAACTTTCAATCACTGGTAATAGAGGAAAGTTAACAAAATAAACTTACCTCGCTGTATAATTTTTTTTCCAACTAAAACATGCTTTACAAACAGTACAGCAAGATGCCATCTTTCACCATTGAAATGGGTATACGGCATAACAATTTGCAGAATACTTAGCAAGATATCATACAGCAGTTTATGGTAGATGTATGATAGACAAAAAACATGTCCCAGAAGTCTTGCAGAGCATAGTGGAAAGATTTTTTCCTGTCATTTTTCAAAGTTTCTATTTAATTTTCAAATTCAGTGAAAGTGTAGCTAAGTATCTGTATTGTGGTGTTATCTTTGCATATTCACTGTTGTAACTCTTCTTAATTTTTACAAGTTTGGGTTGTAAAGGAGAGTGCTTGCAAGCTCATTGGCTAGCAAGCTGTGGTTTGTCCCCAAATACATGGTACCAACACAGAACTGTATCCACCACAGACATCTTCCTGCTTATTTGATCTTCACCTCTCTGCAATGAAATCCTGACTGCTAGGAATAGGATCTTTAAGCAGGTCCAAAAGGAGAGGTGGAACACCCAACTTTATTTGAAGTGGGGCAGTCTAGACAGAAAAGACTTAGTCTAGGCAATGCAAAAAGGTAATGGGAACGTAACTCAGCAAGAGGAGGATACAAGCTCTAATAAGGAACACAGAAAAAGTGCCCATCAGAAGAGTGCAGCTGGAGGAAAAGGACACAACAACTAAAAGGAGAACTTGCCTCCCAGAAGGAGGTTGATACCTGGGACTAGAGGAAAACAAGTAGACTGGAAATGGGCCTGAGGAACAGAGGAAAGTAGATGCCTGTCTACTGCTGCAAAAAACTATGTTCTGTGGAGATAAACTCACTGGGGTAGAGAGTTTACCTGCCCTGAGGTGAGTAGGCTCATTTGTACCAGGTTCAGGTTCCAGAGGCACCAGTGCTTAACATATTCACTGTTCCAAAACACTTTAATGGGACAGACTGCCTTGGCACTGGATAGGTGAGCTGCTTTCAATTATCCAGCCAGCCCATTCACAGCTATCTTTGGTATTTCTGTAAAGTGAGGCAATGTGCTTCTTTGGAGGTGCATCTTCTGCTCAGAGAGATTCTTGGACTGACAGTTTATGATTACTGGCAGGCTATTTTCAAAACAGTGATATTTTAATGACATCCACAGCACCTTTCTCTGAATATATTAGTCCACTCTTTTGTGTGTAAATATTTATTCCTCAAAAAGCAGCTAAAAAGACTGCTTACCTGGCCTGCAACTCCAGTGTTCGCTCTTTTCCAGACACTTGAAAAGTGTGTGGATATTCTTCATTGTGAGTTTCTATAATCTTCATACCATCTATGCCAACTCTGGTTCGAACTGAGAACTTTGATCCTACCAGGCTGAATTTGGGAACGCAGTAGAGCAACATATTGTTAAACTGGGGAAAAAAATAAACACACGGTTTTACATTTAAAAGAACACAGATAAAGCCACAGTTTGGACACTGAGAGCTGGACAATACTGCAAAGCTAGACCTGGTGGATGAGGAAGCAGGCTCCTTCCTGATCAGTTGATGCATTAAGATTTTGGTCTTCTCATGTAAGACAACTTCTTTTTTCTTATTGGTTTAGAAGTAAGATTAAAGGACAGCTTCAGTGAATATAAGAATAATTGCTCTGTATATGCAGTAATTTTCATAGCATTTATTATCAAACTATACTCAGACTAGATATTATATACCAATGTAAAGCTTTTCTAAACAAAACCCCCATTCTTATGCCCCAACACTGCAAAATCTACTCTGAACTGCAGAATAAGAACTCTTTTCTTCAGTGTATACATTTATATTTATCATGTAGCAAAACCAGTTGGTTTTGTAGAAGTTTTCGTAACTACTATTATTTGAAGATATTTTTTGTCTTTTATCCAAGACAGAAGAACATTTCTTAGAGTTTTTATTCCCTGAAACCCTCCATATTACAGGGAAAAAAAAAAAAAAAGTGCATGAGTAGGACAAAGATATATTTCTTTATAAAAGATTAGAAATTTAATAATGTTTAAATGTCTAAAGCCCCAGTCTGGAAGCACAGTTATTAAATCAGATCTACAGTGTTTAATTTTCTCACATTTTTCCTTTAACATTTTTCTCAAAATTAATTATTAAAAAGAAAAACTCACTTCAGTTAAATGCTATTTCATAGAAATCCTTTCTAGCCTATTGCCTAGTCTGTATCACAGACCATTTGAACTTGTCAGCTCCCATATGAAGAGAACATTATTTTAATCAGCTGTCTAGCTCCACTTGAGGTCTTACTATTCAATGGTTTCTCCTTTTGTTTGAAGCACAGTTAAGCAGGAGTTGTGCCTCGACAACTCGTTACCAGGCTTTATTAACCAGAGGACAGGCAATGCCTGAGGCCCACAAGCAAAAATGTATTAGCAATTTTTAATGCATGGAAAGCAATTAACTACACCAAACCTTTTCCAAAGGAATTGTAAGGGAGTATGGCTGTAGCCTGTGAGTTCCAAGACAGGACACAGGCACCAGTGAAGAGGATGACCTGACACAGTAACAAGCTCCCACAGGACCATGAGCCTTACTGGAACCTCAGCACACAATCTATCAGAACTAAAATCCTAAGCTTTTACATTTCAGTTTAAAGAGAATGTCAAAGTTCTAGTGCTCTAGGAGCCACATTTATAATCCACAGCCACTTAAATGTTTTTCTGGAGGGACTTGGGAGATACCAGATCATCACCGTGGAGCTGCAAGGACAGCATGTACCAAGGAGTCAAGCCCACTGAGCGTGAGTCTGTTCAGCAGGAGGTCACCCTGAGATAATATTCTAAACCTGGCTGTGAACTGGCAAATGAGAGCTTTGAAACTGAGGGGACTGCAGTGGACACAGGAAAAGGAGTCTGGCAAATCATTCATTTTACCCTCTGTGAATATTCACAGGCTGGATCCAGTGCAGCACCAATCTCCCAGCACTGGAGCAGGGCAGGGTATCTTTGCAGCCATGGAGTGTACTCAGAAGAGCTTATGTGGTAGGTGGTCAGTGGCAGTAACCACCATCAGCAGGGTCTGCCTCCCAGCCTGATGGGCACAATCCAACAGTCCCAGGCACCACAGCTCACATGCTCTGCAGAGCAGCACACCCACCCTGGACATGAACTAGGGAGGATTTCCTTTTCTCTTCAGTAGTTCTTTCAAGTCTAGAAAGGTATACAGCCACTCCTGAAAACACAGGCCACTGTACTTACTAGGAAAAGATACCGTTCTTGAGCAGAGGTATTGCGGGCGGCAAGTTTAAGGATCTGCCCTTCTTTTATAAGCTCATTCGAAGGGTTCACAATGTCTTCCTCTTCTCCCAGCATCTCATATATCTCTAGCAACTTCTTTAGATTTTCCTATACAGTGAAAATACAGTTATAAAACTTACTAATTGAAAGCACAGATCTTTAAGCATGTTTAAATTACATGATGGGCGTTTGCATAAGTCTGGAGAACGTTACCTTTGAAAAACAAATATACCTGGTATGCATGGTCTGACTGATTGACTTAGTTGTTAAAGTCAGACCTACTTTTAGATATGTTATATCCTTGGCAAGTTAAAAAATGCAGTTATACATACACTCTGCATTATTTCTTGCCCAAAACTGTTCACATAATAATGAAGTACCTATTGTGCCCACCCAACAGGGTAGAGAAACAGTAGCTACTCTTTACAGACATTTTTCCTTGCACCAATAGAAACAGACAAAACAAGATTAAGACTTCAGCACAATATCAGTTACTTGAGCCTGGGGAGGAACTAAGGGTCCCATTTTTCACTTGAGGGAATTAAGTGCAATGCCAGATTTTGCCTATCATTCCCAGAAGCTGTACAAATACATTAAGTAGCAGCAATCACTTTGACCCAGGAAACCAATTTTTGGCATTTTAGGAAAGGTTTGCAATTCACACTTCCTAGCTTCACCAAATACTCAAATATAATATATTGAAAAGTGAACAGGAAAACAAGGATCATTTACCATCTTTCTAATTGCACTATTCGAGTGACTTGCTGCAGTGGATATAATTTCCAGGGATTCTAGACAGAAGAAAAAGAAAAAAGTATAACCAAAAAGCTGCATTTTTACATACTTAAAAAAAAAAAAAAAAAAAAAAAGGAGTCATTCTACAAAAATGTTTGTCATTTTTATGTAAATTACAAAGTACAATAAATTTCTTTAGTTTTCTATAAAAAGAAAACAAGGTAAAGTGGAAAGCATAATGAAGTAAACTACCAAATAGAAATTATAATCTGTAAAGACCAGAAGAGAATTAGTTCAGATTACTCTAGTGCTTCAGCACTCAGTCACATTTTTTGTGACAAGAACAGTCATGGTCTCTCCTTTTCTCAGAGCAGTTTAGAACGTCAAACTGTATTTTTCATTGAAACAGCTCATCTTACAAGTGTTTACTGTAAGGGTATTAACAATGAAATATTGCAAAAATATATCTGGCAAATGATTTTGAACAACCCATGTAAATATCTTGAACTGTTCCTGTGTAAATACAGAGAGCAAGAAATTTAAAAGTGGATTGTTCTTTTTCCCTGAAGGAGCTCAAAAATACAATAAGGATCTTCACTTTTTTTACAGGTAACAGTTATACTTTTGAAATGTGCATAAAGCAAATCAAAATGCCAACAGAATAAAGCAAAACAAAACAAAACCAAACCAAACCAAACAAACAAAAAAAGCCACCACAAGCCCTGATCATCTGCAAGCAAAAAATCAAAACCTGTGCGCTATTCCAAAACTAAGGCAAAAATTCTGTGCTCCAGGAGGAGAACACTAAAGGCTTTATGGTTTTTACATTAACTTCAATTCAGACAGACTTTTTTCCGAAGAATCCTATGACTCCCCTGAGGAAATTCTATTATTCTCTTCACAGGTACTTCTTCCCTTTATCTTTCCTGAAGACATCTTTCATTTACAGTATCCTCTTACTATTATCTTATTACAGCTCTTTTAATGGCCTGAAGATATTTACTTTCAGCATCTTTCCAGTCTAGGGAATCCTGAGGCAATTTCCTTAGGTAGTCCTTTAGAAGCATCTCGTAGCGTGGAATGCGTTGTACTGGTTCTAGCATGTGATGTTGCAATGTCAAATTTCCACACACCTTTTCCTTCTAAAAAATTGTAAACATAGTTCAATGTAGCAGGCAAAAATGTTATTACGATACAGTAAAATAAAAGTTATGACTGATGAAACATAATGTATTTTGAAATATGGGTGACAGACCTACTGAAAGAAAACAGAACTACTTTACCAAACCAAATAATTAGAAAATCTTTCTTAAAAACAACTGTAAAAACTTACCTAAGTATCCCGCAGTAAGTATACAACCACAAATAAAAGTCTTACTAAAAAAAAATCTCCTAAACTCCAGTGTATTTGAAATGAGGTTTGTAATAACACAAACAAGAGAATTACTTCTGAATTAATAAGAACAGTTCATGGCCAAATATTAGAAACAATCACTTAAATGGGCTACAAAGATATATTTTACCTATCTGAGGAGGGAATGCTTTCATTTGTAATGCAAACTCCCTCAGCAGTGCTTTAAGATATATATTCATTTTCATAATCTTAGATATAATTAGATTAGGGAAAAAAAGATTACATTAAAATACACACAGCTTCCTTCCCTGGCTTACAATCACAAGACCCCATAGAGCAGTAAAATTTAAGTAGAAATGCTTTATCCTATTTCTGACTGCTCAGTCTGCAGTAGAAACACATACCTGCCAGTGCACAGAGACACCCACAGGGAGCACCAGAGGGCATGAAACGAACCTCTGACAAGGTCGATGCCTTGCTGGACTCTCAAGCTTTCTTTACCTTTTGCGGCTCAGCATTAGTGTCAGCCAACACAATATTATGGATTCAGAGCAAGGATCTACAGTTGCACTGAGAGGTCACTTTATGCTAAAACATTATTCATTTAGTGGTATCTACAACAAAATGCAGTGTTTTCCAGTCTTCACACGTTTCAACCTTTATACCCTGCTCCTCTATTCTGCAGGAGAAAAGTCTGGATTTTTGTGGGTGGATTTTGCACATATGAAGGAAGAAGGAGAAGAAACAGAAGGCAGTGTGAAGTTGGCAGAAACAGCGACCCTTAATTCTAGGGGATTTGGTATTTAATTTTCTCTTTAATCCTTTTTTTCATCCACAAACCTGTATATTTTTATAAATTCTTGTATTACTTGGAGATTTACATTATTTCCCCCATTACCTGAATGTCTTGAATAATGAATTTGAATTGAGGTGACCGTTCAGTCCATGTTTTCACTAATTCCATTGCATTATCAAAATTCTTCACATACTCTCCATACATCTTGAGGAAAGGAGCTAACTTTTGCAGAATATCTCCAATTCTAGGGGTGGTAGTCCTGCAAAGTAAGAGGGTGGAATCTCAGAGCAAACAGGAAAGAAAAAAAAGTCACAAAAGGTTATAAAAAGTTTCAAGTGTTTGATAGAGAATCCGTCCTTCTGTTTGGGATCACCTCACATGGAGTTCCAAAGTAACCATTAAAACTGACTTGAACATAGAAGGAGTGTATCATCTTTGATGATGTATAAGCATTACAGGTCATGTAGAGCACTGAAGAATAAAAAGCTAGATATAATGAAAATCTTGGAAGATTTGGTTTATAAAACATAGCCTAATTTATTTTATTTGCAGTTCCTTAAAATTACATACTTTAATTGACTTTAACCTCTAAAATATCTAACCTGTGGTTTTGTTTGAGGACTAAATCCATGCTGTACAGTCTCCCTTTTGTGCCTTATCTAAACATATGTATTTACAATTTTTAAAAAGTATTATTTCTCTAAGACAACATATGAAGTAGAGAGAATCTCTTGGATTCCAGTCTTTTGTGAGAACTTTCCCACATTTTTCTCAATTCATGATGGCATCTTCAAATAAAACAGAACAGTAAAGCAACTGATGGAGAAGCTGAGAGAAGCTGCCCTCTCAATGCACGCAAAGAACGTGGAGCAGCACACGTGCATCTCCAAGGACTACAACAAGAAGCGCATTTTGTGTCCTGTTTTCAAGGACAGACTCAGAAACTCAGTATCTCTGGATTTCTCAAAGCCTGAAATCATGTTGTTATTGTGGTCTAAAGTGAAGCAATCTACATTATTTTTACAGTCTACTCTAACACACCACTTCTCCAAGAAGAAAAGTGCGCAAAAGAGAAAAGTTACTTGAATAGTGGATATTGCAGGACTGTCAAAAAAACGGTCCAGCTCCAGCTGCCTCTGAGAGGGCAAAAAGTAGCTGTGGAACACCTGCCAGAGGTTTGTCCTTCTGCTGGGCCTGGCAATTAGGGGACAAGACAGACAGGGAAGTTAGCCTCTGAAATCACCGAGGCTTTCCACCCTCAATTAGCTTCACATATTTGCTCAACCACTCTACATGCAAGCACACAGATACACTTTCAAAGGCAAGTTAGCAATTTAAAACAAGTCCCCTTTGATTCCCCTTTGGTTCACTGAACCATTTCCCTAGTCATTGTCAATGTATGGCAATATAGCAATGCAACTTTTAACTGAAAATAAAAGACAAATCATGCCAATTCCAATGGAACTGAAGGAAATGTGAATATATTTCCAAAGCTCAACAGAAAAAAAAAATAAAAAAAAAAAACACCAAAAAACCACAGACCTTAGTAATCAAGGTTTGTAACATCTCCTTTCAAACTGTCATTTCAAACTGGATGCATGAAAAGTAAGGAAAACTCTGTAGTCACAGCAAAGGTGACTACAGAACAACTGCTTTCTCTTCCAACATACAAATTAACATACATCAACAAAACTCAAAGTTGCAGTTCCAAAAGCAGAACAAATCATATGAGTAGGTGGTGTCTAATTGACACAGATTCCAAAACTTTGTGTTGGAAGAGTGAAATAATTTCTTCACCACCATTACCCCAAAAGGATATCATGCTGTGTCCTTATATTCTTCCTAAATATCTTGTTTTGGTCATCTTTAGGTACAAAAGACTCAAGGTACTTTATCTAGTTATTTTGTTTGATAGTCTAGTGAAAGGTACCTCTGCCCATAGCAGTGGGGTTGGAATTAGATGATATTTAAGGTCGGTTCCAAGCCAAACCATTCTATGATTCTATGATTGAAATCACTGTTATGCTCTGTTATACTCTTTTCATGGGAAATATATTGCTACAAGCCTGTTTCCAGTGTTTTCAAGGCATATGTTGTAAAAGAGATTCAGCTCCAGCTGTTGCTCAACTCATTCAAAATGCAACTACCAGAGAATTCCATTTTTACTCAATAAGCTTAGATTCACGCTGCCTTTTCTTCCAAGAAAGAATCTGCTTTTGATCTGCTTTCCCAGTTGCAAAACTACATATTTTTACTGTAAGTTTTCAAAACAAATCACAACTCAAGGGAAGTGTCAGAAATTTTTATCCAGCTACTTTTGTTGGAAGCTAAAAAGTAATAGAAGCGCCTAAACCTATCCACAGAACATACTTAATTTTCTGTGTCTAACGAGAGGAACTGCCAAGAAAAGACTCTGCATTTGGCAGAAGCTTTTGTGCCAGACAATTTCAGAGACTGGAGAAGGGGAGAGAAAGGTATCCCAGATTTTTCTTTCAGCAATGATCAGAAAGAGTTCTCTTCATCTGCACCCTTTTTTCTAACCCTTCCCAAAAGCATAACGTTTCAAGGACATTTAAACAGGCTGTCTCAGGTACAGCACAAAGGTTGTTTTCAAGCAATGTGGAAAAGATAATATCCTTGTGATGAGATTTATTAGCTTTGCACCAATAGTTGAAGCTTATCTGCAAAAGCACTTTTCACCCTTTGAAGCAATATAATTATACACATAATATTAGTGAGGAATTTAGCATTTTGCAAATATGTAAAGTAGTGCAACCCATCTTCGGTGCTCCATAAGTGTTTAGAGCAGAATTTGAAGATTACACCATGAATTTAATTTCAAATATATATACAGCACTGGCATAATGTAGTGTAAGCTGTTTTTCAAACAACTGATCTCCAGTGCTCATGAACATGCACTGTTATAATCCAGGCATTTGTATTTCCTATCAGAGTTTTTCAATTGATTAAAAGAAAAGGTTTGGCTTACCTCACACAGTCGCTCTGAAAGGAACATAAGCTGTAAGCTTTCCTATATTTCACAACGACTATGTTTTATTTACTTTCTTGCATTAAAGACTGTACAGAGCTACCATGTGTTTGTGCGTGGTAAGTATTCCACTTTAAAGAATCATCATTTTAAAGGGGAATCATTTTATAGAATCAGAACACATACAGTTGCTGTCTAAAGCAGCACTGTATGGTCTGAGATTTTCATATATGTCACAAAAACGTATTGTTTCTCATTTTTAGTGTGGGTTTTGTGACAATAAAAGAGTTATATGAAGTGTAACTAGAAATTATATATGAACAAACACTCGAAGTCTTCATAATAAATTCTGGGTAAGGTGGAATTAAGGAGCCAAACAGGTGCTGAGGTGAAACAACTGGATGAAACAATATTTGTAATTTCTTTTTAAATGTAACCCATCTTATTACAGAAAACAGTAATGACAAAGGTTAGTGTGCTTCAATGTTAGTATAAACCACATATGTGTTATTTATCTCAACTTTGTATTCTGTACAATGAATTCACCAGGTAGCACATAATTTTAGTCTGAAACCCTAATTTAGCAAGGCATTTGATCATGAGTAATCTCACTGGCTTCAGTGAGATACATGTCCTTTATTTTGAGCAAATGATTCAAGTCCTCTGCTGAGTCAGATCCTGATGAAGAGTAGAAGAGCAGATGTTCTCCTACCCACAGGATTTCCTGGGCCTGGAGCACTTAATTATGAAGGTAACTTCCCTACCTCAACCCTGCAATAGAGTTTCTACAGACATGGTTTTAGTAGCATATTAACCAGTGAATTGCCTCTTACCATTCTTGCATTCTTTTTTCAAGTTCTGGAAGTAAGAATTTACTGTGGAAGGCATTTATTGATGAAATATTAGAAAATATTTTATTAATCACTTCAGGTGGAAACGAACCTCTGTTGGCTTCCTCAAGGAGTCTGGAATAGAATACCTGCAACACAGAAAAAGGGCCCCAAACCTATCAGGGTATTATATTTAAACAGTGGAAGACCACCTTATCCACCCCTCCTGCTACAACTGAGGCAACATTAATATTTCAGTAATAGACAGGTAATGATGAACTCATTTATTGTCTTTCCTTCACCAGAAGGGAAAAGCTTCTCCTCCCCTTACACATCACTTCTTTCTGTAAGCCAGGAGAGCACTGCAGGCAGAGCAGACATAAGGGAAGCCAAATTGAAGCAGTACCATTTTGGATCAACTCCAGACATCCTGTCTGTTTTAACAGTTAGATCATCTCAGCTTTCCCAGTCACATTTTCTACTCTGCCTTTCTTTTCAATCATCGTGATGCCTGATCATGATGTTTGATCACTTTCTTTGTATGCTGTATCCCCTTATCCTTTTGAAATCAAAGTAGTTGGCTGACTATAAGTGGTCCCCACATACTATTCAGAGAGCAGCAGCCCCAGTTCTATATACTCTGCTATAGTTTCTTTAAAAAAACTCACATATATTCTTTCTCCATCACTGGGCTCTGCCTGACTACAAAATGGCTGGAGACTTGTGCATCTGTTAACGTGCACATCAAAAAAAAGTATGCAAGAGCTATTGTCCCTCTGCCTCCCTCTCCCATGCTTGAACAGACTGCATCTCCATAGAAAGGGCTTCAGAAGTTTGGGCAAGGACTTGCAAAAGAGTCTGAAGACAAGAACTTTGATCATCCAAACTGAGACAGCAGAAGTGACTTAAAAGGAAAAAGCCATACACTTCCACATACACTTTAAAATATGCTCAATTTGCTGCATCTCTGAGAGGACAGGTAGTTAAATTTTGACATGCTACTTTGAAGACCATAAGGATTACACACTTTTTAACCAAGTTTAGAACTATAACAGTCCCTTCCCAGTCTTCTATTTTCCTCTCATTAGCAACAGTTGAGCAGCTGTGTTTGAAACTCATTTTTCAGATCTCTGTCCAGTTAATATCTGGAAAACAGGCATAGGAGTAACGTAGTTATGAAGGCATCAAGGAAAAAAACTGTACATTACCCATCAGAAAAGTCTGTGAACAAAGTTAACTTTATTCTTTTTTATTTTTAGCCTTCTCTAAATCAAAGACAATTTTCTGCCATACTTTGGCTTTCAAAAGTCACCATATATGTGGATCTGCTATGTAAATCCACTTTCATGAGGACAGTTACTTAGATCCCTAAGCAACCTGAACAATTATTGTACCAGTTGAGTCTTTTTGCTTTTCATCATCTGCTTGTGCAAGGCTTATGCACTGGACCTGAGAAATTTAAGCAGTGGTTTCTGCAAAAAATATCACGGAATAAGCCAATGCAAAGCGAGAGGCATCCAGGTAAAATGTGTATGTGTTATGTAAGTAAACCAGACTTGGGAAGAAAAATACTCCAGAACTACAGACTTTCGCATTTAAGAAATACCAGTTGGATTCTACAAAGCATAAGAGTCCAACCCTTTCCTTGCAGGAAGAGCAATTTCTGTTCATTCAGTACGACTTACTCTATACATGTAGTAGAAAAAGAGAGGATATACCATTTGGAACGATCAACTTCTTAGGTTCTTCAGCACTAAAGAAAAATTCTGATAGGGTGGTTCAAGTTAGAAGGATTTAGCAATTTTCCAGTGAGTGGGTGATTTCAGCATTATAAAATTATATCCTTTTCCAATGCACCATAAGCCCAGACATGGTTATCAACCCTCTTTTTCGAAGGGCTACCAGCATGTGATACTATTGCTTGTAGTGACATCTACACACAGAGAATATTTTGCACTAATATCCAGAAAACTCTGATACTTTTTAAAAATGTAGCGTTCTTAAAATAGCAGCACAGGCATGTGGCAAGAGAAAATAACTGATTGGAAAATCGGCAAAATGTGAAGGACATACCACATCTTACATAATTTATATCCACACTTATGCATAGTCATTTGAGTGAATTCAAGGCAACACAATAAAAGCAAATTCAAGAAAAATGTACCCCATCTAGGAGGTCAAGTCGGCTCACGTAGGCTTTTTCTGTTTGCAGAAGTTCATTGGCAATTTTGTGACGTTTCTGTTCATCTGTCTCCTGGAAGAAAATAAGAGCAGCTCTTAGGGATACTTAAGGAAAACATAATTTAATACTAAAAAAAAAAAAAAAAAAAAAAAAAAAGAAAAGAAATTTTGGACCTTACAGTCCAAAAAGCAGCTGAAATCCAGGTTTCACATTTAGTTGCGAAGTAGACACCAATTTTGAAAAATACAAACTTTCCAGCAGTTTAATCAACAAATACAAAAGTCAGAGAATGATAAAAATCAATCAAATTGTGGAGCAAAATTCAAAGCCTACAAGATTTAGTATTTCCCAGTTTGTACAGGGATTTCTGCCAAAGCACCAACTCCCTACTTAAGAGATCAGCTCATATCCTGGTAATCGAGTACCACTGACCTTTCAGAGCTGGAAGAACTGATTTGCAGAGTAAGAGGGAACAGATGGGAGTACTCAATGTTCACCCCCACCCCCATTTCAAAAGTTGTTTGAACTGCATGTTCTTTGCACAACAAAATTACTGAAAAATACCGTACAGAATGTTTTCTGTTCATCAATACACTCATGGCTGAATAAGTGTTGACTGCAATTAGAGGGCTCCTTCATTAAATCTTTACAGAAGCCATTTTAGCATCCTAGGGGAAGTCTTCATTTTAAAGCCTTTTATTCCACAAAATATATTTCTGATTCTTTTGCTGAACAGAAGCTTAAAACATTCATTCAAATTTCAATATTAAACTAAATATGTTAGAATGTATAATTATAAGTTGCTAGGCAAAATTACTACAAAACAAACAGTGAAAGCACAGCCTTCTACAATATTAAAATATAGGCAAATGCCTCAAGCTTGCAAGTGTCAGATTCAACAAAATGACACTTACACTACAAGATTCTTTCTCCAGATCTAGTGCTAGTCTGTTCACATCTAATGATGCCCAAGTTTTTCCTAAGTAAATGGCAGTCTTATCACAGTGCTTTTGGGAAAGTGGTGATTTCTAGGCAAACCACAGAAAGTCTTCATAAGAAAATTAAAGAGAAGAGCTTGAAAGAGTGATTTCTGATTTCAAACTGCACACTGCTTTCCACAAGAGTGTGATAAACATTTGCAAGTACATTGATAAAAAATAGCTTGCAGAATACTGAATATTAAAGTACAACCTTACATTTCAGGGACTCCAGTGGCTATTTTCCTCTTTTCAGTTTTCTATAAGTATTCCAAATTTCAGCACAGTTCAGTTCTAATCTGCAGTGTTAATGGTCACACTGCTACATGGCAAACCTCCTCCCTAAATACAGGCTTTCAATAGTGACTTGAAAGCTGTTCATTAAATCTGTTTAAATCAGCATAGCAACCACAGTAACCTACAGAACAGTGTTTTAAGTGCTGTCAAGAGACCTTGCAGGGAGCTGGAGGATTAGCTATTAAAGCTACATCTTGCTGTTTAGTGCAGCCCTTTACAAAGGATCTCACATGTGGACTTGAGGCTACTGGTTCCTCTGCAATTTAATTTTTATTTTCTCACCCCAGAATCCCAATGTCTCCCTAAGCACTGCTACAGAACCAACCCAGAGTTTTTAGAAGATTACTTGAACTAACTAAAAGAGGGAAAATCATACATAATGGACACAAAAAATACCACATAAAATGAGTTGACCCCAGCTTTCCAATCCTCTCAGTATCCACCTTACACATCTTCCTAATTCTTGAACCTCAGTCTCCTTTCTGCAGTTGCACTACCTGGCACAGAGATCTACGTGGGGAAAAATGCACACCATGGATGAGTTATCTTTTAATCACAGAACAAAAACACCCACCTACAGGGTTAGATCAGTGCAGAAATATCACAAAACTGTACTTTTCTTTTAGGAAGTTCTCAGGGTGGGGGGTGGGAAAGCAACTTCTCAATTATTTCAGGGAACATTTCAAACTTCTGTGACAATCTGTAACACATGGCAACTCGACGTATAAAACCAAGCAGAAATGGTTGGTGTGCTGTACAGAGGTACATGATTTCAACTGCTGATGTCAGAAGCATAAAATAGCAACAGGTGCATCAGGAGGAACTGCAAACTTGCACCTCTATATAAAATGCTTACAGTAAATATTTCAGCTGGGTCTAGTTAGATATTCTTTAGTACAAAGCTGCACATCAGAATCTTTACATTACTGTGGATGTTTAAGAAATTAAAACAAGTAATTTTTAACTCTGAAATAAAGAAGAGGTATGAAAAGTACTGCTGAAAGTATGAACTTTTTGTTCTCATTTCCTAATATTGTTTTTCAATTGTCCTGAACTTGAAAAAATATGTTGCTGATTTAAAACAGCTTTTACCTAAGCCTGAATTCCAATGTAGCCATAACTTAACATCCAAACCAAAGAGGATTCATCTTCTGTCAAGAAAACTATACCTGCCAGCATGACAGTGATGCTGTATATGATTCACTCTTATTCAGGCATAGACCTTGCCCCAAGGGCTTTGATGGGCTATGTTAAGCAACACAGACACGGTGAGAGATGTAGAGTATGTACAAATATAATTTAATTTATATTGTGCTTGTTTCTTGCTTGCTTCTTGCATAGCAACCAAGAAAGCAGTAAGGATGCTGGTATCCCTAAAGAAGCATCTATTCACAAGGAGATTTATGCATTTATACTGGGCATTAAAGATATGGAACTTTGTCCACATCACTGTTGTTAAAGGAGACCAAAAAAATTGTAAAATCAAGAAGCTGGTAGAACTTCTCAAGTGTTTTAATAGTAAAACATTTCTTGGCAGAAAGTTAACTTTGCAAGAAAAATTTCACCCTATTTAAATCAAAAGTTCACCTGCCATTTAGAAATACAGGATCTCTACCAGATTTTGCATCCGAAACATCAGAGCCCCCAACACTGCCATTAAAAGACAGCATCACACAAGGACTTTGTTAAGGATGCACAGTAGTTTCTTTTCCATCTGTGGCATGCAGGCAGTCTATATGCCTATTTCCTACCAGTCTCACAACAAACACTGAAACATTTGTCCTCTTGTCTTCAGTTAGCACTGGCAGCAGATTCCCACAAGTTGTTATTCAGGAAGTTAATTGATTGGGATGTTCTTGTACTATTCAGCCTCCGCAGTTTAGGCAAGTCAAATTGTATGACAGGAGGTGTTTCTGCTGCAAGGCAGGAAACTTTTCACTTTTAATTGTCTTTTTGCTTGTTATACTTCTGTTTCATTACTTGCAAGCTAATTCAGCAAATAAGAGAAATAAAGCATACTCTACTGTGGTTGTTTGGGGAAGACATTTCAGGTCACTGTCAACTTTAATAAGTCTTGCTCAACTTTTCTAGAACCTGCAATAATCTGTCTTTAGTCAGATCTACAGTGATAAACGGGAGGAAAACAATTGTAAGAACAACACTATTTCAAAATAAATCTTCTTTTCCAAGTCCAAAAAGTGATCTCTGCTCTGGTTTTGAACCATTTCCCAATTTAATTCACCCCTTCCAGCAGTGAACTTTAGATTACTTCTCCTGTCCACATACATATTTACAAAGAGAGAGCACTACTCTCTTCTCTTCCCTGAATTAAGAAATATGACATGCAAGAGACATGATACTTTGCATCAGTACCAGAATACATATATCAGATGCATAATCTAAAGTTTGACTATGACTCACTTTTACTCAATTGAATCTACACTTTCTTAATTAAAAAAAGACAGAAGACTGCTGTTAGCCTGTGCAATGCAACTTCAGCTGGACTGCATCCCAGTTTTAATATTCTATAATGACTAAGTGGGTGCTTAGCAAAATCACAGATTGTCTAATGCTCTCACCTCTTACCAGTGCCTGCTTGGATGCAGAAACAGCTTAACACTCCACCAGAAGTCTGTTGCTCATCACCTTTTCCCTATTCCAGACATCATGGATGCAGCTACTTAGACCACCACAAGGCTGATTTCCATCTATTGGCTGCATTAATCCAAACTAAATCAGTGTTTGATTCTGGACAGGGTGGTCCCTAGATCATTCTGTGGCAGACAGGCTTCTTAACCTCACTAGACTAAAGGGGATGTCCTTGTTTCACAAGTAAGCTGGCATTTCAGGCAGTGCTGTTGTGACCCAGCTCAGTCACACAGATTCAGTTCTACACCAATGCAGACTCAAAAGTCATCCTGCATGGGTTTGGCTTGTTCTGGTTTTTTACCCTTCAAGCACCAGTGAACAATACATCTAGTAACAGCCACACTACACCTCACAAGTCGACTCGGTCAATATAAGACAGATCACGTGTTGGTTCCAGCAACTCAAAGACAGATTTTAATGAGATTGCTGCCATTAGCATTTGCCCAGTTCCTTCCTTAATTTTACAACAGAACTGCTTCTCGTTTCAGCTTTTTCCTGAAAATGCTGCCAGCACCTTACTGCATGACTTGGATTCAAGCTTAATAGTGTTGCCTACTGAGAATTCAGCACTTTATAGGCACAGAGAAGGAAACAGGCATTACCGAACAGGAGACAGGAACATAATGAGAGGTGTGGCAGGCTAAAGGTGCCTTGGACCGTGACCAGACTTATGCTTAGATGGGAATCACAACATTCATTCATTACAGGAAAAAAACAATCTCTAAAACAAACAAGAAAACCCATACAACCCAGCACCTTCTTGTCACTGCCAAGGATATTTCATCCTATAATGCATGAGAATTTGAGACCCACCTTTCACACTCACAGAATTTGCCTTCAAGCAATGTGACCCCTACCTAACCAAACTCAAGGGCTTGGAGAGCTCTTTAGTTAACTGATGCAGGTGTACTCCTGACAGCAGTGAGGAGCTTTATCAGCACTCAGCTGTTTGGCTCTGTAGTGAAGAGGAAGACCAGGAGGGTCTGCCAAGCTGCCCCTGCCACGAGTCATGTAGGGCACAGCTGGATCAGAGATGTTAATCACGCTCACTGCTTCAGTATAAGAAGGAAAACTGCATAAGCAAACTTTTACAAGTGGAAATATGCACAATTTTTCAGCATTTAATTTCCCAAGACAGATTTTCTTCCACCCACTTACTTCTCTTAAGTATTTAAAACCTTCCTTACAAGGAAGTTCAAATTCATCAGATATAAGTTGTCCTTGCTGTATATTTAGTATACTCTGAACATTGCATCTAGCTCATAGCTAGCAGACTGCCACTGCCTTTCCAGCTTTGATTTGACAACTACATCCAAATTATGGATTCACACAACAGTCCTGCCTGAAGCTTTGTCATTGCAGTTTACTACATGTGAAATTTTATTTTATATACACCACTAACATGTGTCCCTCGTAGTCTGGCACAGCTGAAGCACAGCGCCAAACACACCCACATATTTCACTTTAACTTGCTTTTTAAACCTCAGATAGCTAATGGGGAAAGAGCAAAGGGCATGAGGGGAAGAGCAAAGGAAGGCAGGTGGTAGGAAGATGCAGGCAAAAGTTTTTTCTCATCTTTATTTTCAGAGGAAAAATAACCAAAACATTTTCAACTTTCTAACCTGCTCTTAAAAGACTGTTTTTGTAAATAAAATCCAAGACAAAATACCTAAAGTAGTAATACATCAGGAATGAAACAATTTCTCTTTTTACCTTTGTTTCTACAGGCTGATCTTGTTTACTGATTTCCTCCAGTGGTTCTTCCTTCACATTAGTGCTAATTTCTGGAGTTTCGTTTTCGGGTGGGAGCAGTGTATCACTGCTTGGAGTCCTGCTGCAGCTGTTAAGCACCTGCTCTTCACAGGTAGTCATACTTTGCAATGACTCCCTGCAAGTACTTTCTTCTTCCCCATTTATCAAGCTGCTGTCAACGACTTCATCTGGAACTGGAGTGGACACAGCAGAGCCACGATCTGATGATCTCCTGTCCTCGTCTTCCGGCTGGTCTTGTGCTACTACTCCGTTGGCTGTGTGTAGCTGTGCAACCTGAGTTTTGTCAGTATTATTGTTTCCCTGTTTTTGTAGTGAGTGCTGGGAGGGGAGTTTGGGCTGAGGTGATGATGTTGACCCATATCTTCCTTGAGATTTAGTAAGGTGGAGAACAGAGGAATCTTTCTTGAAATCACTGGGATTCAATGAGCTAAAGGCACCAAACAAACAAAACATTGATGAGAGAAGATTTAAACATGGACTTATAAAACACCCTGGTATGGTAAGTAGCAGAGTTGCACCATATAACCAGTTCCTCCCAAACCAATTTTTTCCTGTGTTAATATTAGGAAGTTCAGTCCATTGAGATCTGGAATGCATTGAACCACACACAAACATGCATCTCCTATTAGAAACCCAGAATGCCATCCATACTGATCCACTGCATCTGTCTTGAATCTCATCTGCAGGGAAGATTTAGATAGGAAATTAGGAAAATTTTCTCCATTGAAAATGTTGTCAGGCATTGGAACAGGCTGCCCCAGGAAGACTTTGAGTCACCATGCTTGGAGGTATTTAAATGGCGTGCAAGTGTGGCACTTGAGGATGTGGTTTAATGGTGGGCTTGGCAGTGCTGGGTTAACAGTTGGATTCTATGATCTTTTGCAACCTGACTCTATTATTAGCTCCATGTAACAGACAACGAAATCAAGACACTGATAGATGATGCAACTTCCCCAAAGTGTCCCAGAAATTATTGGTGGAAATGGAGCAAGACTCGTAGTCTCTTAAGTCCCAAGTGACTTAAAGTAACAAGTAGCCTATTCCCTAACTGCCCTTTAATTAAAAAAATGATTTAAACATGTCCAAGAGCATTGAGCATCCCTTTCTTTAGTTCAGTAGACTACAGGAGGAGCTTTAAATTTTTATTCCATTTCTTCCCCTGTTTCCTTATTTAGCAGTGTCCTTCCATCATGCTGCATCTTTTCTGAAGGTCTTTTTCCTCCATAGTTTATCTCTGCTTTAAACACATTATCCTTTGTTTATACCTTTCATTCTCCCTTTCTGTTTTATTTTTGAGATTTTCACTTTTAGGCCAATATAAATTCTACTCTGCTCTGTAAAAGCATTTGGCTTCGTTATAATTCAGGAAAAAAAAATTACTGGAACCTGAAGTACATTTAACAAGCCACGTTCAACTTGCTATAAAGTATCAAACTGTCCTTTAACACATTGTCCCCTGGACCTCTATCTTCTGGAAAGATGATAACTGCTTACAAACTTATGCTTACTCCTTATTTATAGGGCAGTTTACAAAAATATTGCAAACACATTCTGCACTCTGACACACAGAGCTCAAAAAAAAAATTAGCTTTACCTTTTTCCATCATATTAAAAAATTAAATCAGTTTTTCTTTAGTTGTGTAAAGATTATGCCTTTTTTTAATCCAGTAAGCTTAATTGCAGGATAAAATTAATGTACATTTTTCAATTGCCTTCACAGAGCAAAGAGGTTTAATTAACTTTCTGCCATGCCTACATGTTTGTGGGCTGTACAGACTGAAAATAAGTTATCACAACTGACAATCACAGTTTGTAGTTCATGAAAAAGCTACCTAGATATTTAAAGACCACTAATTAAAACTGAAGTTCCAACTTCACAGTGTGTGAGTTGAGTTCATTCAAAAAACAGGGATTGTCTCCACTGTCAAAGCAGGATATTCCAGAACTCAGCATTCTAATTATGGAAGTTTCTCATAAGCAGAGATCATAGACTTGAGGGGAATTTAGTCATTGGACAGATATTACTGGATGTACTTAATGAATGATGTTGACCAAAAGCAACTCAACTTCCCATAGTCCACAAAATGTCCCTACTTTTAAAGGTCTGTGGACAAGAAAGGTTTCCTTGTCTTCTTTATAGTTTCCTTTGATTGCATAATATTGAAAAAGTTCCTTTACAATACACCAGGCATTTCTAGCAGGAAGCAACGTAGGGCTCAGTGGTGCAGGACACAGTGTACCTGAGGAGTTTCCTTTTGTTTTTCTGAGAATACCACACTGTTTAAAAAACTTTGGAGGAAGACCAGGAAACAAAGTTGGTAACAGGACTAGAGACTTGTGCTATAAGAATTCACAGGACTTCCAGTGCTGTAGTAATTTCTTTTTCCCATCTCTAAGCTCCTGCCATGACCAAGTGCAATTAAGTCTCTGCCTAGGGACAGAAGTTTCTTGCAGATGAAGCTCTGAAATTATTTCTATTCCAATGGACAAAGATACTTTTACAATGCTCAGCTGCTTCCATTAAAGGATTAAATTTCACCCATCTTGAGGGGAAATTCTTTCAATGAAAGTCTTAACAGTCTGGCTCCTCAGAAGCTCATGCTCTGTTGTACATCATGCATTCATTCTCACAGGGAGCATCCCTTCAGAACACCAGTATCCCAAGGAAAAATGAGAAAACAACAACCAAAACTTGCAGTGCT
This sequence comes from Lophotriccus pileatus, assembly GCA_035583135.1. Classification (NCBI taxonomy): domain Eukaryota; kingdom Metazoa; phylum Chordata; class Aves; order Passeriformes; family Tyrannidae; genus Lophotriccus; species Lophotriccus pileatus. Next base: position 60,661,704 of record JAWWES010000041.1, read on the forward strand.
GAACTGGCACTGGACTGTTCCTTGAGTTGTTCCTCTGTCATGGGTTTTCTGGAAAGTTGCTCTCTTTATACAGAGCAGATTCCTTTCAAGCCTTCTTTTTTAAGAGCTTCTAATACATTCTATTAAAGATGCATCACGTACATCTAATTAAAGACACACACTTTAAATAACACTATTTTGTGAAAGCATTGTTCACCGAGGTTCATGTTTCCCACAGTTCCAAATGTTTCCTGTAAAATGCAGTATCAAAACTCCAGAACACTGAGCTATGCCAAAATCACCAAGTACTACAAAGGAAACCATTTAGAGAATGTATGTCATATCAACAAATAACTCATAGATTTCACCCTCTTCACATAAGAGGTTAAAACAGTGTAAAATGAAAATCAAGATTTCAGGTTTTTCTATTTGCTTATAAAAGAATTTTTTTCCCTGCAAAAACAGAAGAATATTAGCTGCAGTGTTTCACTCTTAACCCAGCGCTTATTTCAAATCCCTACAATTTTTCAGGAAGCTTTAAAAATGCTACAATTTTGTTTGTTTCCTTTTTTTTTTTTTTTTTTTTTTTTTTAAGAAAAATTAAGGCTAGAACCTTATGAATGAGCACACCTTGTATAGCCCAAATACACAATTGGCGCTCCCGTTTCAAAACACGTTCAGTTTTGCCACTAAGTCCTCTGGCAGGGATGGGTGTGAGCACTGCTGTGGTACCAGTGTTCTTCCTCACAGGTGCAAGTTCCAACAACCCACATACAACAAGCAGAGTTACAAGCCAATTGAAATTCTCTTACATACCTGCCTCCCTCAAAATGATGGATGAGATCTGACACTTTACTGGACTTCTCCTTTGCAACACTGGAAACAGCAGCGGGCGTCTCTTCCTCCATTCTTGGCTTGTGATTTGCTAAAGCTTTATGCCCGGGGGTTTGGTATGTTGCCTTCTGCAGATGAATTGGCTTTGGAGGCACTGCAAACAACAACAATCAGTCAATCACCCACGTTTGTTTGAGCTACCAGAATACAGAATCATAGAATGGTTTGGGTTGGAAGGGACCTTAAAAATCATCTAGTTCCAAACCCCCTGCCATGGGCAGGGACACCTTCCATGATACCAGGTTACTCTCACATATGAAGGTTTTGCATAAGAACGTACTGCAGTAATGAAAAAGAGATGCTCATGGCTTTAATTAACCTTAAAGCTGCTTTAGGAATACAGGGATTCCATATAGTCCTTTATGCACTGTTTAGTATTGGGGATTTTATTACATTTCCTGACTAAAAGCTGAGCCATATGCTACTTTGACAAGCTAGAAAACTAGGGAGTTTTCTAGTTTGTTTGTTTTCATAGTGTACTGTAGTAAATATATGTGGTCTCCATAAATGCAGCCTTTAGAATAAAAAAGAATTGAGCACAAAGGACCTAGCTGTATTGTGAAGCTCAAGACACAGATTTAAATTGCTACTCCAAAATTCCGGTGCTCTCATTCTTTACCTTATCCCTTGTGACCTCAATAATAATTGTCAGTGGAAAAGGTATGTGCCTTCAGCTTTAAACTTCCTTTACTCACTGAACCTTTGTCTAATTATACTGCTGAAAACCCTCCCTCCTGAAAATACTTTTTATTTTTCTTGCTTTTTCCCCGTCCCTTCCATAAGTCCTTCTAATTAGATTGTTAATGATCAGCCACTGTTTAATACAGCAGTGACTAGAGCACAAAAGACAAAGTGACACATAAAGCAACTAAAGTCACACGTACTAAAGATCTTTAAATTAACTTTTATCCCTTTAAGCATTTGTGGGCAGCAAAAGCACATCACAGAAGGGGCCCAAATGTGTTCCACTTTTGGAGTAATGCACGTCCAGCTGCATCAAAAAGAGAGACTTAACAGAAAGGTCCTTAATTCCTAAGAATACAACTCTGTTCAATCCCACACATATTTCCAAAACATATTGTGGGGGGGAAAAAAAAAAAAAAAAACAAAAAACAAACCCATATTTGATATGAAATTGAAAAAAGATTTATTTATTAAAAGGCAGGCATAAATTGGCAGGGGTAGGTAATGCCCTGTCAGAGGAGCCAGTGGTCCCAGGGGCTTGGCCACTGCTCCACAGACACCCCATTCCTGCAACTGCAAAGGCCTGCCAGGGAGTAACCATGAAGGGAAAGAGGACAGGAATTGTCATTAGGAATCGCATGCCATTCTCATGGTAGCAAAAAAAACAAAAAAAAAAGCATTAGTACAGGGTACACAATAGATGGATGTGAAAAAGCCACATTCTTTGCATCGCTGACTCTAGAACAGCTTCCTAACTCACCCTGGAAAATCCATGCACCACAGGAATGAGCTTACACCCCATCAACTGACAATTGAGAGGGATGTTGAAAAAATTCTTGCAAATATACTAATCATAGACTGTGATAATCAAGTGTTTCTAGCAGTTTAAGGGCAATTTTCCATCTCTACCTTACGTTAAATTTATAGGAGGTAATATTTGTCTGTGTTTCCAATAACCTAATTGCACTTAAGTGGGATTGTAGTGATTGCTGCAGTCTGAAAAGTACCATGAGAGACTCTATAAAGAAATGAATTTACCACAAAAAGCTTTAGATTTCAATCATATCAGCTACAAATGCTGATATATTAAATAATTAGAGGGAGAAAGAAGACAATTACTGTAGATTAGATGCTTTTGCTGTGCATGTGTGCACACTTGGTTCTTGAAAGCTTTATATTTATTAACACAAACAAGAAAAGCAAGTTTGGAGAGGATGCAGTACAGAAAGATGACTCAATCACTTTCGAAATAATTGCAATGCAACCCTGAAACAAGCAGACTATTAAATTGTGTAACTGCTTCAGGATCTGCAGTAACTGAAGTCCCTCCTGAGAAGCCGCATGCAGTTGCTCAGCTGCAGCTGCAGTGCAGTAGAGTAGCTTTCCCTACATTCCCTCTTCTCAGGGAGTTTGGAGAAGGTCTGGCAGAATTAGGCCAATGAGCATCAGATAATTGTCCAAGCACTGAATAGCTTGCTGCGCTGACAAAGGCAAGGGGACAGTGGAAAAAGGTGACACAAGCGGGCCGGGAAAAAGCAGGACACATAATGGAGCGTAAGCACTGCCATCCCCTCAGGGAGGAGATGGGCAGGAAAGGGGTCACCGAGTGGATTTGCTGACCAGCACCACACGAGTTTGTAGGAACACTTCTTGCTCTTGCAGTGGACTTTGTATAACCCCCATTCCTGTGAAATCCCTTGTGTAATGGACTTGTGCATCTCTTCAATTCTTTTGTACATCTCATAAAATCTTAATATCCTCACAAGGATATATTAAAACTACTGAACTATAGGGAATTAATTCTACTGATAAAGCAGAAGGAATTAGTTGGAAGTTATTTTTAAACAGGATCCACTGGGACAAAAATCAAATTCTAGGACATTCTGTGGAGGTGTCACACACTTTTGCAGCTATTACTGAAAAAAACACAGCTTAGCAGCATTTACGTAGGGCAAGCATGAGGAACCTCTGGTCAAACTGGACAAACTTTGTATACTGAAAATCCCTGTAATGTCTTCAGAAGAGAACCACAAACCAAACAGCCAAACCAACTCACTTATGCAAGATATTTTATGCCTTACTTCCTATTACCATCTAAGAGAGAGTATTTCCCCTAATCAGCTGCTGCTGTAGCTACTGTATGGTTTAGAAATAGAGCAATGGAGAAAGGATAGTCACAAGATCAATGGAAAGAAAAGAATCAGTAGCGTAAAAAACTCCCAGCCCTCAAACCTTCCTGTAAGGTCAGCCTTGTTAACAGGGATTATGGAAAACAAATTCCATTAATTCTCCCCTCAATGCACTTCTGCAGTGTTTTGTTTTAATCAGATTATTTTTCAATGTGCATACAGCAAGGATCTTAAGAGGAAAAAAAAAAAGAAAAAGAAAAGACTGGCCCATTGTAGTAACCTGCATAATACAGAGCTCTGTTTGAGTCTATAAATACTCTTTTCTCCATACTGCAGAATTTCGAGCTCATTAGGAGACATGAACTGCCCATTCTGCTCAAAGAAAACCCCTCCATATACTCAGGTAGATGGCACTGTATACCACTAGCCATAATCAACATTTATGCTGCAGTGCCTCGTTGTGCATTCAACTTTGCATATGTGCATAAGGAAATGGGATTTCATGCTGCAAATGGCTCAGAAGGTGCAACCACCTTTGCAGACTCCAAAGCATATTATTAAAGGTCATTTATCTCTTCCCTTGGAAAGCATCATGTGTTCAATCTCCATCCATGTGTTTAACTCTCCATGGTTAAAAATGCTGCTGTGCCTTGACTCGATGAACACACAGGTGAAAGTTCCTGGGGTAAGCAACTACAGCTCTTCTGGCTGAGTCATCCATCATCACCTCCTTGCAAGCTCCATCACCTTCAGGAAGATCAAATGAGCACAGCTGGATAGATGCCAAAGATTTACACTCTTAAAAACAGTATGAAGTAACTAGTAACCTAGACTCAGCAGAAAGAGAGAAAGAGCCATCTTCTCTTTGAGATGTGCATTTCCACATTTTTAGATCACACCAGAAGAAATATCTTCCAATACTGTATTAAGAAAGATGACCAATATTAATCAGATGTACTTTGTTCCCTCATATCTTTTTCCCAGAGATAATATTTGAGATTTGGCAGTTTTAATGATAAAAGAGACGTTGTAACAGGTTCCTTAAAGCACCACTGAGAGTGAAAAAGCCTACCTAGCAACAGCTCTCTGTTTTAGTTCAATCCACCATTAACTGTACAAGTTTGCTAGAGAAGCACAGTCTACATTTCAGACCTTTAAGAGTTTTCTCAGCTTTTTTAGGCCCAAGCCACTGAATATTTTCAAAACCACAGAATATATTATAATTAACTGAGAAAGGAAGACAGGACTGATGCTACACAGCAGACAGTCAGCTAAAACTGACTGCTGAAGTCTATGTGCTGAATACATTTTGTCCTTATCATTTCACAGTAGCACAGACCAGGTTGTCTTTTGGAGTGGAAATTCATCTCCAACCCAAACAAAAATGCCTCTTCAGCTTCAGCAGGAGATTTATAAAAACTGCTAAGCTCTCATTAGAAAAATTTAAATGAGCAACTGATGCATAGTCTTGAACTGACAAGACACTTCACTGCTCTGAAAAAGTGTTGACATTTCAATATACTCTGCATCCTACAATAAAGCTGCCTGGTACAGACAACAGCTTCGGTGTCCAGTATTTATTAACTGGGCATCCTAAAAAAATTAATGCAAGAGGTTCAAAAGGCAAGGAGTGGAAGGAACGTTTTTTTTTTTTCCTTTAAAAAAAGGTCTTTTTTTACATGTCATTCTACATGCATTCTGCTACTGCCAGCCTCAGATGACTGCCCAACTATTTGCAGGTAAGGGCAAATTTCAAATTATTTAACAATTTGCTTCCTCTCTCACACATCATCTTCGTCTTGGAACCTGGTAGCATATTTTGCTATTTCCACTGACTATCTCCAGTCTGGATTAGTCCACTCTGTTAGGGAACACACTGCATTGGTGCAAAGGCAAAGCATCAGGTTTCACAGACAGTACACACTGTGACTGCTTTGCTCCACAGTCCTGATTTCTTTGCTTAACTCCCTCATCGGCCTTCAGCCAGTTTCAGGCCTTGTTCCAAATTTGCAAGGACTTTCATGAATCACACCATATTCAAGACAGAAATCTGACATATGAATTGCTAAATTGTTGATGGAAGGAACAAAAATTGATGGAAGGAATTAGTGGAGAACAAAAATTGTTCTTTACTGCCAGTGTATCAGACAGATTTTTTTTTTCTCATTGAACTGCCAGGGGAAAAACTGAAAATGAAAAGAAAGTATTTTATATTGAATTTTGTGCAGAAAATTATTCACTTGACCTAGCTACCCTGAGTGAACTCTTTCCAAATATTTAAACTACTTCTCAGAGACCAAGTACAGACAAAACAGGGTTCACTTCAAGTGCAAGATTTTGGACCTTTTTCCTCTATATTAAAGCTTTATTTCCTCTGTTAAAGCTAAGTTTACTGAAGGTAGCTGTACCCTACTTGCAATGCGACCTCAAAGTAATTTTTAAATCTCTCATTTTAATTATACGCATTCTGGTAGGTTAAATGAAGGTCATTTTGCAGTTAGTTCATCCACAATCAAATATGCTGGCATTACAATTCAGGTCTGTCATCTTGTTTCCTCTCACTAAGAAAGGACATTTAGTATTTGCATGACTAGAACAACAACTTGGAAGAACATTTCCTACTGCTATAAACAAAAAATGTTTCAGTACCTGTGCATGAAAAGCTCTTCAAAAAAAATATAGTGACCACTTTTAAACGAATAAACTAGAGCAATCTAGTCTGCTTCCATCATTTGGACTCGCAAATACTTATCTCATTAATTGTATTCTGGTTTGCTTGAATTCAATTAAAAGCAAAAAAAAAAGATATACTATAAAACTTCAATCTGGTGCACATATTTAATAGAAATAAATGGAGAAAGACATAGGCCCACGAACAAAGCAGACAAAAATACTATTTAAAACACTATTATTAAATATAATCTATGCAGCTGCATTTCTTAGACTACAACACTATTCCTGGCTCTAGCACAATTGGGAGTAATCAGTATTGACAAACACACAAGTCATGGCTATGGAAGAGCAACAACAGCTGCATAACTACTTGAATGAATGGGGTCCAATAATACACAACTTCTAATTTATCTAATGGCTAGAATTTAAAATAAGTGTGCTGGCTTTGTTTTTGAAAGGCTTAAAATCTTTTTATTGAGTGCCCATTTCTATTTATCCATTAGTAGATTTCTAAAATATTTTTCTTAGGAAGAACACATGTTCTCTTGTTAACTTTGCTGCAGAGAATTTGTTTCAGAGACATAGGAAATGGTGCAGAAAGGCTACTCAGATAAGTAATGTTTACATATTACTGACAAAAACATCTTAGTTTACTCAACAATACTGGCAGAAATTCCATAAAAACAAATTATACCAAAAAAATAACAGCTTTATTTTTCTCTCATTCTCCTGAAGTAAACAAAACTTTCTTGACACCCCAAAAAATTACTTCCCCCCTTAACTCCAAGATGAACTCAGGACTGACGCAAAATCCTTCAAGATGCATTTTCCTATTAAGTGATACACAGATTGTTGTATCCACTACAAAATGACCCTGTGTGATTCTAGTTTCTATATGAGATTTAGATGGGCTCCAGTGCATTGGGTTTGCACGGCCAGGTTTTGGCGGACCCCCTGGCCAAGGCCAAGTCAATCCGAGAAGGTGGTGCCACGTCTGTGATAATACACTCAAGAAGGAAAGAAAAGTTATTGCACAGATGTAACTGCACACAGAGAAGAAAGGAATGAGAATATGTGAGAGGAACAACCCTGCAGACACCAAGGCTAGTGAAGAAGGAGGGGGAGGAGGTGCTCCAGTGCAGACCATGGTGAAGCAGCTGTCCCCCTGCAGCCCATGGATGTCAGTGGGGGTGCAGAAATCCACCTGCAGCCCATGGAGGAGACCCACAGAGGCGCGGGTGCATGCCCAGAAGAAGGCTGTGGCCCCATGGGAAGCCTGTGCTGGAGCAGGACCTGTGGCCCCAAGGGGAAAGGAGCCCTTGCTAGAGCAGCTTTGCCAGCAGGACTTGTGGCCCTGTCAGCACCCACACTGGAGCAGCCTGTTCTTGAAGGACTGCACCCTGTGGAAAAGTAATCCATGTTGGAGAGTTTGTGAAGAACTGTAGCCCATGGGAAGGACTCACAAGAGAGAAGGCGAACTGTCTCCCATGGGAGGGACCCCACACTGGAGCAGCAGAAGGACTCCTCTCCCTGAGCAGCAGCAGAAACCACGTGTGAACTGACCATAACCTCCATTCCCATCTCCCTGAGCTGCTGGGGGAAGGAGGCAGAGCCTGGGAATGAGGGAGGGGTGGAGGGAAAGTGGTTTTAAGTCTTATTCTATTTATCATTATCCTGCTCTGGTTTTTATTGGTAATAAATTCAATTAATATCCCCAAGTCAAGTCTGTTTTGCCCATGATGGTAATCTGTTTGTGATCTCTCCCTGCCCTTATCTCAACTCCTGAGCCTTTTGTTGTATTTTCTCTCCTCTGTCCAGTTGCAGAGGAGAGGGATAGAGAGGCTTTGGTGGATACCTGGCATCCAGCCAGGGTCAAACTACCACATCTAGTTTTCTATAAGTAGTTCTTGTTTCTGCTGTATCAGCACTGTGTCTCAGAATCCAATTCACTGAGCAGCACCATGATATTAGTCTTCTAAAGTCACTCTTTTTCTTTTAACTTTTAGGATTAACAAAGTTCCTGTTGCATGTCACTTCTAAAAGACATCAGTCCAGAGTTGCTTTGAATTCAAGATTTCTGGGATGCAGTGACTCTTTCTGAAGAATCACCAATATTGCCGAGAAGACCAAAAAAAGATGGCTTGTGGTTTGAGTCAATATATATATTGTCTCTACATCTATATAGACAAAGTACATATAGATATTTATACATACATATATATATATAAAAAGTATCACATAAAAACTATTTATAAATACAGGTGTTGACCCATGTAGCTTTTAAAAGTGAAGATACTATTTATGGACAGACACAGAAAGAAGGGATGTTTACTTCTACTCTACATACGTTATTGGTCAGCTTTTACTGCACAAACATGAAGTTCTCATCTTTCCACAAACTCCTGCAGAGCTAGAACTCCAAAGGCCCTGAGTATCCTCCCCACCACTCCTGCTTTGAAGCCAGCCTGTCAAATGCTCCAATTCAAAAACAGTGTCAAAACCTCTCAGCTCAAATACAGCAATACTTTTGAAAAATAAGTCAGAAATTACAGAATCATAAAGCATTTACAGAACATTTGTATTTCAGTAACAAGCTTTTACCCTACGGTTTTCTTTCTGACAAATAGGGTTCTTTCAAGATGCTCTATTTCTCTCATAAGTCTGAGATGAAGAACAACTTCCCTAACAAAAATATTTGAGACTACTTACCTTGTGGCTTTGGATTTGAAGCTGAACGTGGGGATTGTTTGACTGGCACACTTCCATTTATTCCCTGAGCCGCTTCATTGCGTACATTCTGCTCCACTAGTCTGGTTGTGGCACTCGCTGTACAGGTTCTAGACAATATTAAGGACTTTGGACAGATGCTGCTGCCTGAAAAATACATCCAGAAACCCGAGAATAAGAAACAGGATGAAATATAAGATATAATGACTACAAACACATTTATTAGAGTGCTGACAGTTCTCTACAGGGAAAATTAAAATACCCTTTAAGGGTGTCTCATCCTAAAAACACATTTTGCCTTTCACTGAAATTTATTATGTGTTTTAAACCTTGAAGAGCTGGATATTAAAAAATACTTCCACCATGACTAGCCTAAACTCTTCTGTAGAAAGATTAGAATCTCCAACAGAGATATTTTTTTCTTATCTGAATTGTCAATGTGCTCGTTCAACAGAACTGTAGAAAAAACAGCGTTTTCGTTTGGCTATTCTATTCCTGCATTCCATATGTGCACAAAATGCTATACATTCAAAAAGTTTACTTTTATTACTGATGGTAGGATCCAAAATTAGGCAACTTTTGTTGTTAAGAAAAGGCCCCTGTTTTAAGCTTTAGGAAAAAAAAATAGAGCAAAGCACAAATCCAGCCAACTCTTTCCTAGCAGAATGGAATTTATTCTGATTAATAGGATCTGAAGAAATCTGCTATTGGTAAGAAATCTGGAAGAAAATATAAAGGAAAGCATATTCAAACAATAGAAACTGTAATAAAAGCACTTATCAGGATGTGATTAGATTAGACATGCTTTGGAATGTGAAAACAATTGGTTCCCTAAACACAACCAAAGACTCGAAATAATAACAAGAAGGACCTTGAGATGTCACTTAGGTCAATATTCATTAAACTCTGAATCCAAAAAATCCACAACTTTTTTGTGGGAGGAACAAGGGAAAGGAAGAAAGCCCATTGTTGTCATACTTATTTTCACTTCAAAACATTATTACGGTAGACGTTGGGCGCCTCAAGTTATTGTTATTATTTGCCACCATTTTACCTTTCCTTGCCTTTACTGGGGTTTTCTTTGCACATTGCTATAAAAAGCAAATCCAAAACTCATTTACTCATTTCATAAGGTGATCCTCTGATGCCTTCTGAACAACTGGTCTGCAGAGTTCGGACACTCTGATCTAATCCAACTCCCTTTCCCATGGCAATATCCACTGTATCCAGCTATTCCTAGGCAAGCCTGCTCTTTGTATAGCAATGGAAAGAGACACCATAGCTATTGCTCTGTGCTGCTCAATGATTTCTCTGCCTTCTGTGGATTCCAACAACATTTTCAAATATTTATTCTTTACTTCTTAGAAGCTTATTTTTCCTATTAAACACTGAGATACACCAGAGGCTGCCTCTACAAACATGGAGGCTTGCAGAGGTTCATGGTGAGATCAACAATCCATACTGAAAAAGCACCAGTACTTGGATGACAATGCCTGCATGACATCCACAGCTGCAACGTGGCTTTTTTCCCTCTTCCATGTCATTCAATTAGCAAGGGATCTCCCAAGAACACAAGGTTGGTTAGTTCCAGAATGATGAGGATAATCTAGGAAGGCCCACCACGTCTAGAAGCTTTTCAGACCTCTACAATCTTAGGCAGAAATTCCTCTTTCCTTGGGTATCACCCCCATACACAAAAAGTTGTATTGTACTACAGCAGTGGGAGCTCTGTCCCACATCATTCTTCGATGCCTAAGAAGGTATTTTCAGTGCCTATCTGTCCCTCCTATGGAGATTTCTGAAAGCTCTTAGAAGGACCAAGGTGATGGTACAAGGAGTTGTACCAGCAAGTTCTCCTGGTCTCCATCAAAGGGCTGACAGGCTGAATTTCCCTTTCCTACAGAATCCCATACCATACCGTAGCAGTTTATACTATAATTGAGGAATCTTAAATTCAGAAACAAATTTAAGAAGAGTAACTCCTGTGGAATCAGTATGATGCACAAATTGGGTAGGCAATTGCACATAATTTATAAATCTACATTCAGATCACACTTATAACTTTGTAATGAGGGTAAAAGCGTGAAGTCTTAGACCTTTCTGAAAACTAATTTGCTTGCAGATTTGACAGCTAATATGCTCCAAAATCTCCAGCTCCCAGAGCGCAGCTCAGTAAGGAGCATTGCTGCTGTCAACTGCTCAGGCCAAGGCTAAAATTGTCCATCTGAGTGGTATCTTATTTATTAAAAGGTACATTATTGATTAAAAATGAGAAACTTCTGGGGTCAGAATAGGAACTTACTTTACACACACAACTTTATCGGTGTGCTCCTGTTTAAGGTTATCACTCACAATCACTTTAAGCTGAGGCTGTTGCAGAGCTGCTGCTGAGAACAGGCCACTCTGCGGTCAGCCACTTGTCCTCCCTCCCTGTCGCCTTCTGCTCCAGCTTCTGCTTCTGGCTACTCCTTCCCCTGTGCCAGCACCAGCACTTCAGCCACACAGTGAGATGAAGAGCAGAAACAATGCAGCTGAAATCTGGAGTATATTTTGGCCCGGTTTGACCTCACAGCCACCCCAGCACTGCTGCTCGCACACAGGAACAGTCAGGAATATGGCTGGAAAGGGACAGGACAGCTCCTCTCAGCAGCAGCCCTTACTGCCTGATGAAATCATTTAAATGCAGCTCCAGTTCCTCAAGCAGATATTTGGGCTTCGATTCCACTTGGTTTACATGTGCACACACAGCCTTCATACCAAGTTCAGCAAAACCAGAACAGCTGAAAACAAACCTTTGATGCAAAAACATTAGATGGCCTTAAGAATCAGTTTTGTTGTTAGCATCACATGTCCCCACTAGACTGGGAAATATTAGTTCCTTTCAATGGGCAAAAGCCATTTTGTAAAGCTTTTGCACTGTAATACAAAACTGTAACACAAGCTACAGAAAGAGGGCTTCTCTGTAATGGAATCTTTTGCAACCGCTTACAAAACACAAAAGCTTCAAGAGGTGTTCTGACCCAAGAACTGCTCCAGCTTCACACCAACAACTCAGCACATGGGGGTGTGGGGAAACAGGAAGTTATCAAATTATTTATTGTCGTACAAACCATTAAACAAATTATCCATCCTCTCTGGAAGCCAAATTTTCTGGAGACAGACACGCTGCAGACATTTAACCTATATTTCAAACTAGTAATTCTGTTAATCGTGTCACATCCTCAAGCCATGTAAAGCTGGAATGGAAAAAGGTAATGGAAATTTAGCCAGAGCATGCTTCTATGCAAAATTGAGCAGTCAAATTCTCTGGACAAAAAGCATCCTTTAACATCCATGCAAGTCTGAGCCCTGGTTTCTTTACACTGAACAATATCACCCTCCAGGTGATGTAGACAGGAAAATTGTGGCAGAAATACAAACTCCTGGTGAAAATTCCTGTATCTAGTGTATTGTATGCAAGTGTATTATAAGGCAATAATACATTTGGTTATAACAAAAGCCCAAACCATGCAATACTCAGCACATTACAAAATGACAAATACTTGCTCCACAATCAGCAGCATACATTTCAGTAGGGCTCCTCAATTCTCTAAGTAAGGAATAACACAGTCTACCTTTACAAAATACAGTTGTTGCCCTGTAAATAGAACATAAAATCCCATTTGATATGCAAAAAGTCAGACATGCTTCAAAAACCTGCAGCTTTTACAGGGCGGAAGTAGATTCCCACTATGATTATTTCTGACGTGGTTAAAGAAGCACTTGCATATGCCTGCTATTCCTATGCACTGTAACAACTGAGAAATTTCACCTGAAGTCAGAAATGCAATGCACAACAAAATACTACCAGCAAGTTACTGTGTTGACTAGTACACGATTAATACCCCCATCTTATAATCAGGAATTATTAAATACACTGAAGAGGAGAGAAAAGGCGGGGGGGGGGATTTAAGTAAATTTAAAATGGGGGTAGGCAAGAACGTAAGGGAGAAACAGGTAATAAATAACTAATAGAAAAGAGAAATAAACACTGCAAACTTGATAAGAACTTAATTATTTTCCTTATCATTTGCAAGGAAATGAGAAGCTAAAATGCTTACAAACACGCTTGCACCTGCAAGAATGTTTGAAGCTAGGTGGGGCATTATCTATTTTTTCAGAGCATTCTAATTAGAAATAACCTGTAGCCATGAACATTTAGACAAACATAATCAGCCAGCTTGAAATGCCGGTAACATGAGAAAATGGATTATTTATATTCACAAAGGTTACACTAATGTTTTAGTACTGGATAGGTCCTTCATCAGCAGCTTCATAAGCCACTCTCAACACCATTAAGTCTTCTGTTATATTTATTTTTATTCCCACTTATAAGCACATAATGCATCTATACTGCTCCAGCACTGTCTAATTTTTACTGCCATTGTGACCCCTCTTCTGATCACACATTCTGAATGAAAGAAATTCAGTACTTCTGGATGTAAACAAAGTCTACAAGGAAAGGATTAGTCTCTTGTGACTAGAGAAAATTCATGTATCAAAATTACTTCTCTTAAAATTATACAGTGTTGTTAATGGCTGTGGTCTTGATGTTCTACTGCTAAATCTTTCCATGTAACATCAGTGCAAACCTTCATGCTTCCTACTCATCCCTGGGCGTAGGTGGGTGTTCAGCTAATACACTCTCTACCAAAGCACTGGTTTAGGCACTGTAACCAAGCCATACAATCTCTCGATCAGCTCAGGAGAGTGTTAACCAGCATTGGCCCTATCAGAGATGAACTGAGCCCATCCACTTACTCACCAAACACTACAGGAGTTGTAGCAAGCAACAGAACAAGAGTGAGCAGCAGCTTCCTGACCACAAAGAAGAAGGCAGAAAGTGTCCTCTCACCCATGCAGTTATATCGCCACATATGTTGAGGCCTCAGCAGGAAATGCAGTACACTGGGTCACAAATTTTGCCCACGGTTCTGTTCAAACCTGCCCCCAAAACTAAGTTTCTACTAACTTGGTACCTACCCTTCACCAGTTTATCCTTTTTGTGAGAGGAGCCAGCATGCTACTAAGATGCTTCTACTGCTGATGCACACCCAAACACATGTCAATAACAACTGCACTAAGCTCAAACTGTCTAAAAATCAGAAGTATGGAGGAGAACAATAGGAGGTCCAAGTTTCTCTCATAAAAAAAAAAAAAAAATCTACCTTCCTCCAATTTCTATTAAATGCTATCCTTTCAAGTTAACTACAGATTTGTGCCTTGATGTATATTCACCTCTCCCATTGCAGTGGGGATAGAGTTGTGAATGGTTTGCAGCTGCAGAATAGTACAAAAATTTCATACTCATATTCTGTTTTGTGCAGATGAGCTCTAAAGGTCAAACATCAGGCCAGCCTTTACTGTGGTGAGCCACTGCTGAAACACTGCAAATAGCTGATAACCCAACACTGCAAAAAGAGAAATAAATAGCTTTTGCTGAAGTCAGGAGGGCGGTCTCACCAAAGAAATTAGTTTCCTTTCTGCAAGAAGGTGCTGGCCAGAAAAATAAATGGCAAATAAGAGACAGTTTAGAATTATCTTTGAAAAATGGAATCTTGGCAAAGTGTAGGGGACAGATCAGGTTCTATTAAAGGATTATTTCAGATATATATGCTGACAAAATGCAAAAATGTAGGTTTTTTTCTTGCAGAGCTATTCTCCAGACACAGCGAAAACATTCTAAGATGAACAGGAGACCATTTTCTGGGAATAAAGAAGATGCAAAGCATATAAGGCTCTTATCTCTCACTGCACATGAACATTAATAGAATTACCAAAGAAATATTACCCTCAATTTCAAAACATTTACTGTATGGAGTAAGTAAATCTTCAAGTAAATATGACAGGTACAAATTGTAGGTTGCAAAAAGTGCGCTTGTATGTGAACGCACTCACAACACCTGATGGTGAAGTTAAACAGGAAACATTACTGAACTTAAAACTGGCAGGCCAACCACCACACAATACTTGCCAAAAAACTAGAAGATATTTAACTTCTTGGTAGATATGCTACGTTACATAGTAACAGAAAGCGGAGGTTTCCAGACTTTGGTATCCATAACACTCAGTATGTGAACCACTTGCAACAACACACAGAGCAGCACCACAGAAAGAGAACTGAAACAAAGTTCATCAAGTTTAACTGCAAAACACACAAAAGATATTGTAAAGGAAGAAACAATTTTTGAAATAGTTTCATTTCTGGTAAACTAAAGAAGGATATGCAGGGCATCAGTGATAGAACCAAAGACCAAATGGAAACATTGTCATATCTGCTTGGGCTAAGACAATACTGCACTGGTTTGGTTTGTAGGTATTCATGAGGCTCGAGCACTCAGTATTGCTTTTCCTGTTTTTTCAAGGTTTATAGTTGTTCTCACTGGAAGAAACTGTGCATCTTTCCCATAGTAAATTTCATTTTTAGGCTGAAATACAGCTTATAGTAATTTCTACTAAAAAAAATAGAGCTTGCCAAGTTACCAGCTATGGATGCCTTACATTTAAGTAGGATATCTATTTAAGGTAACTTACTCAAGATTAAAAGTCCAAGCTCTGACAGGATATTAAGAGAATAAGATTTATCAATTATCACCTGATCTCAGTCTCAGCATACTGTGCATCATGCAAGTAAGGGACTGAATGATGAATTCCACATTCACTACAGATGTCCTGCCAATGCTGGCTACAGCAGACAGACTCAGTGTGCCTTAGAATGTTGTCCTGTCTGGCTCTGATCTTTGTTCTTTTGGCTCTGGTCTAACAGTCAATTCCATGCAGGCAAATCTGGGCATCTGTTGTGATTCTTATTAAAATGAGTCAGCAATCAGTGGAATTATCTTCCAACATTTGTTTAAATTTTGGATTAGCAAAATAATATAACATGAACTGTTGATGTTGTTCCAATAAAACAAAAAGCACTGTACAGGACTTCAAATGACTGTGGTTTGAAAGCAGTAGCTTGTGACTGAGGTCCTCCAATAAAACCAGCATTTCTTACACTAAGTTTCTTATGAGTTGCCTACACTCAGGGACAGTGGCTTTGCTGATGGTGGTTGTTCCTCAACTATTTAATGAATAATGGAGTTTTCTTAGACGAACAGAGAAATGTTCAAACCACATCTCAGACACATGAAGGGAGAGCCCTGAGTATGAGGAGTTCTGTTTACAGAAATAAAGCACTGCTCTTTCCACATACTTGGTACCATACTTGGTATTACAATGCATTCCCTCAAACCTTTATTTTCACTTTCATCTTTGAACATATATTATCAAGCCCAAAATCTAAAGAGAAAATACGCATTAGTATTCTTTTACTTCTAGAGATGTTTCATGTCTTGTGTTTCATAAAATAATCACAGAATCATAGAATCTGATGAGTTCAAAGGGACCCATCAGGATCATGGAGTCCAACCCTTAGCCCTGCACAGGACACCCCAAAAATCACACCATTGCACTTGTTGAACTCTGTCAGGCTTGGTGTTGTGACCACTTCCCTGGGGAGCCTGTTCCAGAGCTCAACCACTCTGTGGGTGAAGAACCTTTTTCTAATATCCAACCTAAACCTCCCCTCACACAACTTCAGCCCATTCCCTCGGGTCCTGTCCCTGGTCTCCACAGAGAGGAGATCAGTGCCTGACCCTCCTCTTCTCCTCACTAAGAGGTTGTGAACTGCCGTGAGGTCTCCCCTCAGTCTCCTCCAGGCTGGACAGACAAAGTACCCTCAGCCACTCAGCTTCATGAAGCTTAGAACCACGAGGCTCAAAAACACAAAACAAAAAAACACCAAAAAAGAAAATGGGTACAATAAGTAGCAGCTGCTTCATCAGTCCAGGATTAGGCCAGGTAAGTTGACCCTGTTGTCCACAACAGCTACTCTGCTGTCACTGCTTCATTTCTGCAACACGTAACTCTTCAGGTAATTCCTCTCTCCTGGTCAGCATCGCCTTTTCCCCGTTCCAAAACACACAATGGCAACTTCCAGCTCACAAACTCCTTCTTACATGACTGTATTTCACAAAGTTGCAGGAGTGTCCTGAATACATATATCAACTTCTTCCCCCATTGTGATAATGGGAACATTGGTGAGCCCTGTGTCTAAGGGCTCTCCTCCGCTCTCCTTCGCCTGAGCCCTTTACATCTTCTTACATATTTCATGAAGGAAGGGGTCGAGGAAGTTTTGTGTGGCTTTCTTGAGTTCCAACTGAATTAACAGCAGATTTGATTAGGAACCCTAACACAAGAAATATACCACCACCAAGTTTTCCCAAAATTATTTTTTCATTTGAGTTTTCAGTGTAGAGCTGTGTGAAGTGAGCAATGTCCCTTCAACTATTGTTTTAAGTAACACTGAAATTTTTCACTAAGTTTTTAATTGTCACCAGCATATTTTGCACAGATGGTAATCATCATTTTCCAAATGTCCCGAGCTCCTATTTACTAAACAAGACACCCCATTTGTATAGCAGATTTACTGATCACAGAAGAATCACTTGTCTGACAAGTTGTAACACCGAGCCTTGTGTTTCTTTTACTTTATTTGTCAAGTTTTAAGATGATTTATTATCTTTTTCCTTTTTATCACATAACAGATAAACAGCATGACACCATGCTGGGCAGCAGAGTCTAATATCATATTAAGGAGAGCAACTCCAATACTGGAGTCAAGTGAATGAAAAATGCACCTATCTCATAAAAACCACTGGAATAATTCAAGACAATAAATTAGCATTTACTTACCAGGCAAGTGCAGTGATTACTCAGCCAGTAACAAAGACCTCCCCTTCCATAATTCATAAGCCATTATAAAATAGCAGTGTGTACAGATAAATTTGATCTAACTACAAATTTCACCATTTTGCTCAGTATACATTTCTTCTGAACTTCTCTAACCAGTCACTCACTGACACTTCATTTTGTTCTCTGCCCAGTTATCTGCACAGTTCATCTCAACTCAGAGCTATTTTAGAAACTGTCCATATGCTTTGAGACATGAAATTAGCTACTTCTGTAGATAAAAGGACTAAAGGAAAGCATTTTTAGAAACAGGATGCTAAAACAACCCAAAGCAAAAAGCCCCCACAAACCCAAAGGGGGGAAAAATAGAATACCTAATTACAGAAGGTCGAAACTGTAGCTCTGACATTTTATTTCAGAAGATCCGAGCTGAAGTTGTATAAATACAAACACTTGAGAGCACTCAAATAATTTAAAGATATAAATACATAATATAGTATATTCGAAATGCAGAACAGCCAAAAGATCCAAACAGAAGTCAATTATTCAACACAAGCCAATAAAATTATCACTGATAGACGGAAACTGTTTCCCTCATCCAACTGCTGAGGCAGTCCATGTGTCCCGCCAGCATCTGACAAGTCAAAGCTCATCCAGCAGCCAGCTGTCACGGACACAAGTTGTTCCACCCACTTCCCTCCCTCCTCCTGACTGCCTGCTCCCACCACTTTCTGTGCACCAGTGCTGGCATGCATCTATCCTCAGGATGCGGTCTGGAAAAGTTAAGCCATCAGAAATGCAATCCTGCCAAAAAAATTAAGCAGCCAGTTTCATGCATTCATTCACCTTAGATGCACTGAGGCCTGGGCAAAGATGCAAAAGTATTGATAGGGAAAGGAAGACAAGACTTCCTTTCCAGAAGCAAGTAGCCACTAGATGATTTTGCTTTGCTTGAATCATATCTCAAAGGGGTTGGAGCAAACAGTAGCGAAGGAAAGGGAGAAAAAATTAATCAAAAAACTATTATCTAAAAATGGATGGCTTGAAATATGCCCTAATTACAGAAAAGGCAGCAGGGTATTAACTGCACAGTAGCATGACAACAGGCTACCAGGCATTACTCCCTGTTACATGAAAGATTACAAGAAAATGTAAAATCGTGCACTTCACGATCAAGAACAAAGCGCGGGCGGAAAGGAACACTCGGCCCTTCAGAGCGGCACCAGCGGTGCAGCTGTGCAGCACCCCGGCTGCTCCATGGTGAATGCCTTTCCTCCCCCAGGCCCGGGGCAGCCAGCCTGCTGTCATGCTCCCCAGGCACTTCAGTCTCCCTGCCAAGTAATTAACAACCATCATCTACGAAACAGAAAAACAAGCGGTTCCCTGGGAATGCTCGCTGCACCAAACCAGAAATATAAAGAACCCAAAGCTGGACACTTCACAAGAATTCAAGTGCTTCCTGCTTTTGACCTGGTTGAGGGAAAAAAAGTGAAGAATAGCCACAAAAAGCCTCGTTTAAGTACATTTAGAGCCTTCCTGTGAAATCATTCAAGAAGGACCTTCCTTGTCCGGTCCCTTTAAAGCCTACCACAATTATGCCAGCTTTTACGCTGTCTCTTTTCCGTAAGGAACAAGAGACCAATCACCATTTCACACTTACTCATTGGTTCAAAATCATCCCTTACTTGAGGAAACCAAATATTAGTTGTCTGAAATCCAAATGGGGAAAAACCCCTTGACCCTAGACTGCCAGAGATGACCACAGTTTGGGCTGTCCGCAGAATTCACCCCCGATTAACAGACTTGCACGTGAACCCAGTTGCCTCTTGAATATTATACATATTGAAACAGCTTTACACTTAATGCTATGAACTGGCTGAAATTCAAATTCAGAACTATGCTACTCTTTGGTCCCCTCTCCTCTCTTCTCCAGACCCCCATCTAAAATGGTTTGTGGTTTTTTGTGGTTTTTTGGGTTTTTTTTTAAACAGAAAAAGAACAATTGTATTATGAATTTTGAACACAATTTCTTAAAACTTGTGGAGAATTCAGATATTTTTTGATGCAGACTTGGATGAATATTTACCATACTGTTCCAAAAAGCTTAATATTCATAAATATATATCTTTGAGTGCACAAATAGACAGAAAATGTATTACAAAAAAAAGTAATCATGCAAGGTAAAAATACATTAAACACAACTACGCTTCAGAAACAGAAATAATTTTATAATGGCTCCAGTCTCGTCCAACACATCTCAAAGATGTGCAACCTTTTACTTTGCAAACATTTCAGAATGAAAATGTTTGAAGGCCCCAGGACAGACCAAAAAAAAAAAAACCTCTGTTCCCACTCAAACCTCAGCTACCCCAGACAGAGCAAGACAGCCCACCACCAAAACAGGAAAGTTTCATTCTCTCCATCCCTCCACACTGTCACAGCTTACCAGCTCTAGGGCTTTTTGGGTTTCTCTCCAGGCCAGTGCAACCCCCTGCACCTCACAGCAAGTGGATGTGGGCTTTAGCACCAGAGTTTTGTGCCGTGGGAGTGAGCTGAACTGCTTCACGCGTGAGACCAAAAGTCTGGGAAAGTCCCAGGGAGGGACTGGGCAGCCTCTTGGCAGCAACTGCCCACTGGATCACTTGAGCTGCTCACAGAACTTCAGCCCAACAGAATGTTGCTGACTCCTATGCAATATTTACTGTTTTCCTTAGAGCCTCATTTTTTGGCATCAGAAGAAAGAGCATCAAAACATTCACTAAAAAAAAAAGTGGATAGTTTGAATGTTGGAGAAGAAAGTTTTCCAAAACAGAGAGCAAATAAAATCTACAAAATTACTCTTAAAAAGCAACATTTGTTTAAGGTTAAACATTTAATGTTTTTTATAATACAAGGTTTGGCAGTACTACAATCCCTCTCCACCTCACATGACCTAAACCAGCTGCTGCCTCCCCTTCTTTTTATTTCCTTTTTTTTTTTTAATGACAGGTCTTTTTCACAAGCAAGGGCTTTTTCACAAGCAAGCAAGAGCACTCATAATGTGTTAAATATTTTATAGCAATCTAAAGGACAGTTTCCTAACTACCTGTCCTTTTTAAGGTCAAGCATTGACTGTTAAACTGTAAGAAGCACACAGGCACGAAATTTCCAAACTCTTAACATTAAAGACATTTAATCCTTCTGTTTTATAATAATTATAAACCCAGGGCAGAAGGGAAGAGATAGGGAAGAGGAACATTCCATAAATATTTTGAATTTTTAGTAAAGACTCAACAAATTCACTGGGTTTACAAGCAATGATGTAAACTAATAGACTGTCTGTCTCTGTTTATATAGCACCTACCACATAAAAGACTAACATAAGACTCAGTGCTGCAGTCACAAAGCAAAGCATAGAGATGGCACTAATGAAAACACTGAAGTCCATTGTTGACTTCTCTGGGTCATGGTATCAAAGGATCCTTCAAAATGACATTGCTCGAAAACAGTTTTCCTTATAGTGAAAACTAATATATATAAAAATCTATGAAGTTCCAGTCTTCAAAAATGTCAAAGCTCCAGAGAAGGCCCATTTTACATATTTTCCATATTTGTTATGGGCTTGGAAAAAGAGCTTTGCTCAGGTACCTGGACACATTCAACTGCACATTGTCATAATTACAAATAAAGTGCCATGTGAATTTACACCTTCCCATAGGCACTGTCCCTCCAGGCATGCCATTCCCCTCTCACCTGGTCCCAGCACTGGAAGGATTTCTTTCCATTTCAAACTGGAGGCAGCCAGTGCTTTAGCAAGCAACTCACTGCTTCTCTCAGATACTGTTTAGGGCTGTCCGGGGATATTTGTCCACTCAATTTCTGGAACTATTGCTGTCACCATTCCTCTGCACACTACCTACATCCATAGGTCTCCTACACCGTTCTGAGAAGGTGACATTAGGAAGGAGGTATCCATATGCTATTCCACAGGCCAGTAAAAGCTCACAAATTCTTACCCTTCAAGCCAGGTATTCGCACCATAGTCTATGCCTGCATTAACTGCTTTCATACAACTTCTAAGTGGACACTTGGAAACACACTGCCTGGAAAATACCATGATAGTATCATCTATGTCACCTTAAAGCATACACAAATATATTTCGTCTAGTTAATCTCAAAAAAAAAAAAAAAAAAGAATCAAAGATCACAGCTTCACTATTCTATTTCTATATTTGACATTCAGACTGCCACTGTTAGATGTAAGTATACTATAGGCCTCAGCCTCTGTAAACTGAAAGTAAGCCAAGGGGCGAGAGGAAAGATGAGTTGTACTACCAAGAATAGTAGTTATGGCACCACATTATACTTCCTGAAAAATCCATAAGGGTTTACTTTCTCATTTACAGGAAAAGAATATGCATTACATATCCTAGAAAACAGCTCTTACAAGACAGATCAGTGAAAAAGAGTTTCCTACATCCACATGTAGATTCAGCAAAATGATGTGCCAAGAGTGGGAGGAAAGGAATGATTCCCATCCTTTTGGTTGATTATTAAAACTAGAGGGAGAAGGGCAGTTTCAAACCTCATCATAAAACAGATAAGGAGCCAAGAGAATTATTTGAAAACAAGTATTCTTTGATCCCAAGAAATATCAGGCATCCAAAAGTACTGAATTTAGGAGAGTTGGGGGTAGAACTGTTTGCATGCACCTATTTCAAGCTTCTCTAGCAAATGTCAGTCTCACTTACCCAGTGACTCCCTTCCCTCTCTTTAGTGTCAGAGGGCTTTCCAGAGAGGGAGGCTGGTATTCTAAGTCCAAATTTCCCACAGATCAGCTTCATCCATCTCTGGAAAACTTAATTCAGAATATTTACTGTCTTACATTAAGCTGTTAAGATTGGGTATACCTTTTGATTGAATTTACCCTAAGCTGAATGTTTTCCAGGACTGAGAAATGTACTCAAAAGTAAAGCAGTATTTTGAATAGTATGCTTTGAAACTCATAGGAGTATAAAATGGAAAAAATCCAAACCCTTCACTGGACGGTGCAATAAAAGAAAGCATTCTTTAATTCTGGAAGCCAATTCTGTACATTAATTGTGGCATAAGCATCAGTTAGATGGATTATTGTAACAGCATACGTGAAAGGTTGAGTAGAAGTCACAAGTGCACACCTACTTCCTAAAACAGTGTGAGATACAAATCTTAGAGCCAATGCTTACTTATACAAATGCCCCATAGAAATCTTACAGCTATGAACAGAGGTCCATAAATCTGACAAATAAGCCAGGAACTGAAGTCACTCATAAACACCACAAAACTGATCTGCTTCTAAGGAAGGCTCGAGCTGGTGAAAGCAGCAGCAAAACAAGCCAAAAGTAGCAGAGTTCTTGGTGTGGCAGATGTATAGGCAATCGGTTCAGGAGACTTCAAGCTCATTTACTGAGAACAGGAGGAAAAAGCCACCAGAGCATTCCAGCTGTATTGCATCACAAAGCAGCTGATGTTCACCGGCTTATTTGCTTCACACTAAAAAGTTTAACTCTTGGTGTTTCTGGATGCAAACACACCCGGGAGTCTTGAAGAGATTCAAGTTAAACAGAAGTAACCTGTTCAGTCTTACCTGGTTCAGAAGACATTGTTTGCAAATATAATCCAACACCACTGCAGGAGAAACTGATTTTGCAGTGGTAATACCCCTACGACAGGCTCACATTTATCCTATTTACAAGCCCTGTGAGTTGCCAGAAAGGACTTCTCCCCAGATGTTCAGTATATGCTGACAGTTTACATGCTGGGTCTTTCAATTCCACTATGCTCCTCCTCTTTGAAGGCAAGCCTGCTTTGAGAGGAAAAACGTAAGCATGCGAACCAGTCTGCTCACAGAAGAGAGTGAACTCTGTTCACGAGTAAAGAGGAAAAACAAAGAAATCAGCTTATGTAACCCACGAACTGCTGGAGAAAGGAGGAGGAGGGACTACTGTAAGTTGTTTTGTCTAATACTTCAGCTACTATGAAAGTTTTGTCACTATTAATTGCATTGCTGTTTGAAATTAAAGCAGTATCAGGGTTAAAGGACAAGTTAGTACACTTTCTGTTTGGTGCTTTGTTCTCCCTTTTTGTTGCATGATGCTCATTTTGAATCATCTTTTGCATTTCCTAATCCCTATTTAAATTTACACCTAAAATGAAAAACATACAACACACAGGATACCAGAGCAGTGACCAAAAGAGTCTGCATTAAAGAATTGTTGTGAAAACATTACTTAATTTGGCATAGATTAAAATCAACTAAAATAATTTAAAATCAATCTTTAAATGGCATGAACTAGATATTGTGCCCCAGGGTACAATGCAAAGATATTAGAGTGAATTATGGACTGTGAAAATGCACATTTTTAAAAAGCAAAAGGATTAACTGAAAAGGGAAGTTGCTGCAAGTAACTTTCTTTTATTTTTTAGAGCTCCCACACCATGTGATCCCTGGCTGGCACACTTTCATCTCAGCAGGAGAAAAACCAGGATTTAAATCCAGCCCTGTCAATTTGGATAATATGAATCAGAACATAGCAGCCAGCTTGCCATTTGCTGCAGCTGAGGTCATCTTCAACCTCTGCATTGGTCCAAACCACAGCTCCCACATCACCGGCCACTTGCAGTCCTCACATTCGAAGCTCCGCAGAGCTGCTTTGAAGGACAAGTACCAAGGGTTACGGGGAACACACTTGCAAAACAGTCCATGAATATCTGTTTCTCACCCAGGGGACAGCTCTCTGGAACAGGGCAGCTAATTATTTCCTTTCTCTTACAGATGTTGAATGGCAGGGGGTACTGCCAAAAACAGCAAAAAAACCCCAAGTACTCCTCCAGTTATTTCAACACTTCGGTGTGTTTTGTTCTTGAGATGAGAAGAAGCAAGCTCCCTGCATACGGATTTGAAATCTAAATGGAACTCATTTTTACCACTTTGGCCATGATTTGCAAGTGTTGTTTTTGTTTTTAAAGTGCTGTTTTATTTTTAAACTGCTGGGCTAGCAAGATGCATTTCCACATCCTTGATACTCCTAGCCAGTAATCCCAGGCTCCTTAAAGACACATACAAATTATGCTCACCCACGCCATCAACACATCATTACAACAAAAAATAACGCTAGCTGAGTTTGATAACCAACTAACAACTCCAATGCAGAGGTTATATTTCCATTTCAAAGTTCACCTCCAAGAGTTCAAAGGTTGCCCCCCTTTCTTGGACTTGCACATGAAATACATCTACAAAAGAACACCTTATCTCTCCAGGAAAGACTTGGTTGAGAAGATAAATTTTCTGCCCATATTTGGAGCAAACCATTTTCCTCACAACCCCTTGTCCATCTGCCAGTGAGGGCTTTGACAGCCTTTCTTCAGCCTGGATACTCTTTCGAGCCCAGGAAAACCACTGATAATGCCTATCATACAAGGATGTGACAGACTTTAAATTCAGATGGGATCAGCAATATAGTTTTCACTATAAGCAACACAGTGGGTTGGAAAACTCGTAGACAAATGGCTGCAAAATAAGTAGCAAATGGTTCAGATATGCAGCTACATAAATAGTTACTGACCACTGTAAACAAAGAGGAGTGAAGGAGACACAAAAGGAAAAGTAGGGGCCGGACAAGGAATCGAGTCTCCCTTCTGGGAAAAAGTATGCAATAACTGTTATAAACTTTGTAACACGGCATGTGGGAGAGATGACATCCGAGCT
Organism: Lophotriccus pileatus; assembly: GCA_035583135.1. Classification (NCBI taxonomy): domain Eukaryota; kingdom Metazoa; phylum Chordata; class Aves; order Passeriformes; family Tyrannidae; genus Lophotriccus; species Lophotriccus pileatus. The sequence continues at coordinate 60,687,291 of JAWWES010000041.1, forward strand.
ACCAAGACTGTTCTCCCTCACTCCTTGTCAAAGGACGAGGCAGAGAACAGGCAAGGAGTCAGAGCTCCAACCAGCCCTGAAAGGTCCGCCTTGGACTGCACAGGCAACCCTCCAACTCACCACAGCCCATGGAGAGTCACCACAGTTCTGCTAGCACTCAAGGAGAGAGAAGAAATTTTACACACATGAAGGAAACTGGGGATTTTATTTCATTTCCAGAAGTAGCAACATTAAAACAGCTATAAATAAGTCACCACTGCCCATCTTTAAAACACGTTTTACTTGCCTTTTTTTAAAAAAGGTAAATGATTAATTGTTTTATCTCTATTTGATTAGCTAGGCGATAAGGGGATTTGGGAGGGATTAAAACTGCTAGAATGGGAACATCTCATTAACCTATTCCCCTGGTTTCACATGTGTTCCATATCCAACTTTGCTTACTCTTAAGAGCAGAAACATGCAAACTGCACAACACAGTTAAAGTGGCAAGAATTAGTTGAAAACTTATGAAAAAAAGTGCAGCTGTGTCTGGCCTGTCACCAAAACACACCTGTGAACTTTATTTTTTAATTAACTTTTCTTCAAAGTTAGTTAAATTAATTTTCTCTAAAAAGCAGATGAAGAGGAATGGAGAACTAGTTAAATAAAATGTTGTCATTAGTGTGTAATTAAAACCATACTACTAAAATCAGTAGTTGATGTCATTTAGTATGAATGGAATAACTACACAAACTAAACCCAGTATGTTTTCAGTCCTTGCACAGCAGACTAGTTCTATGAAACTGTTACCTCAAATCAACATTTTCGCCTCATGTACCACTTTATTATCACCACTGATTAAAAGTTTTTCCAGATGTCTGACAATAAATAGACAGCACCTACTTTCTTTTCCAAGCACTTTTCAACCTCAGCACCGCAAGCTTTCTCTCAGTACTTTCCCCATTTTGCAGATAAGGAGACTCAAATTATATACATAAATCATTTGAATATTCTTAATGTGATGAAGGAAGTTGAGAAGGAAGTCACATGAGTACTGTTAGGAAACCTGGAAAGCTGAACTAAGTATTACAGAGCTACATGGGCATCATGTCACAATGACACCCCCCCCCCCCAAACCAAATTGTCTCATGTGACAGTGAATCACAGTACAGCATTCAGTGTGGCTGTCATGGGCTGTCTCCTCCTTACTGCAGGCTCACTTCAGGCACAAAGTGTTTGAGGAGGTTTGCTGAGGATGCTGCATCAGGACACGATACACAGTTTGTGCAAGCCAGTGATTTTTGTCTCATCCAAAGGATCAGTAACCCACCTGTCCCCGGACACAGAATGCAGAATGAGCACTTCTGAATTTCCATATGAAAACACCTTCCAATGTTTTTTTTCCCCATGTGGTAGATCCTTAGACATCTCAATGAGTCGAAGAGAGAAAGGCCCCTTTCACAGGATTCCCATACAGTAGCTGTGGTTGACTCACCCCTCTCCTCTCTCCTTTACATCTCAATACTTCAAAAGCACAGCAGTTTGAGTATGGGCAAAAATAAAATCATGCTTTGTCCTCAGTCCAAAATAGTTCCTGAGGTGCTATTGAAAGTCTCTCTCAAAAGCCAGGCAGAGGGATTCAACTCGGCTCCCAGCTATTCTTAGGGCAACGGGATCAGCTACTGAGACACTACACACTCTTGTCCCGAAGTGACCCTCACTTCTGTCAGACCTTCCACATGTTGCCCTTTTCATGACTCCCGGGTTAGTCTAAAATCAGTAACAAGTGATTTTGTGCAGAAGCCTGGATGGACACAAACTGTACCTTAAATAAAATACATTAAAAAAATCCAAAGCACACAACTGGTTAGTATTGCTGTCTTATTAGGCTGCATCCTTCAAGCTTTGCCACTCAGGCACGTGAGGAAGGAAGAAACGGCCATACGACAACTCAAGATTTGCAGGTATATAACCAATAAAAGGATGGGGGAAAATTACCTATTAAGCAAGTGACCTGCAGAAACTAGTGACCACCAAGAAAAGTAGAAAAGAGGAAAAGTCCAGACAGAAGTGGGCTAAGCAGGGAAGGAGTTTAGGAGTGGGTATTCAGGACTGCTGCAACAATGAAAAGTAACAACAGCACCTTAAGAAGATGCACGACTAGCCCCCCAAAAGGTGAGAAACACTAAGGGATAATCAGGATCTGCAGCCCAAACAGAAACAAGTTTGTGCACAGGATATTTGCCCCTCCCAGTTCTGAAAATCAAAAACTCCATCACTCTTCCCTAGCTCTCCTGGTTCACATGCAAGGAGATGCAAAACAAGCAATCTCAAGGTAGATGGAATAAACAACTACCATGCCATAAGCAGAACGTAAATAGCAGTATTTTTACATCTTTTTTTTTATTTTTCTTCCAGTTCAGCTGTATGATGTACCCCAAAGGGAAAGCTTGTGGTTGCATGAACACACAATAGAAGTTCTTAGGGGAAAAGAATTTTTTGTCCTATGTTTGCACAGCAGTTGTTGTTGAAGCATCTTTGTGTCTGCAATTGAGTCCAAGCAACTACAAAACTCTCCAAACAAATAATGAAAAGGTTGCAGTTCTGCAAAATCAGAGAACTACATCAAAGATCAGTGAGAGCCACGTCACTGACATCTATTTTATTAGCATTTACAAAAGGACTTGTTTTGCTATAGCAACTGCATGTTTTATACTAACCATATAAAGATGTTTTTCTGCAGCTTAAAGTATCTCCCATACTTTAAAAAAAAAAAAAAAATATCCAGGAATCTGCGGTTCAATTTTCAGTTAATCATCTTTAGTAAAGAAAGATCAGCAATTGTTAAAGGATTTTTAGTTCTAGACATGAAAATAGTCAAAGGCTTTGCCTTTATCAACTGGGTTTGATTTGACAATTCTTCTGTTTAAAAAAAATGGTTTAAGAGCTCTTATTTCTAAAACATCCTTATATATACATATATACACATAGACACACATATATATACATATACATATACATATATATATACACACTGCAAATATATATACTACAAAATTGAGAGCAAGCATGTTAGGATTTGGGGAAGAAGAAATTACTATTGATAGTGTTATCTATTCTATTATGTTAACACAGAGTTAGCAAATACCCATAAAATGAAGACACACTGGCCTTGCAACTCTGCTTTTTCTCATGCCCTCTTCATTGCTTTCTCCTTCCCATGCCTTCCTCCTAGAAAAGGATGCTTTGTCAGGCCTCCTGCCTCCCACACAGCTGCTACCTTGTCCCCAGTGACAGTATTACCTCTGATGGTGACATTCCCACCTGCCACTGCACTCCTCTGCCAGCCAGAACCTACAGCCAGACCAGCAGACCAGGTGGTACTAGACCAGGAGGGCAACTCTGGTGCCTCAAGAGCTTGGGGTAACGATGTAGCTGTTACCACAAAAACCCCATACTCTTCCTTAAAGAAGAGTGGAAAAAACCAAGGAGGAAAAAGGCTGTGGTTTACCCTAGAAGTGTTGTGCCATTCACCTTTACTCACCTTCACACATCAAACGTCATTTAATATATTTGCAAAACAGCACAGACTCATTTTCTAGTTGATTTACCTTTGGTCACACATAAACACACAAAATACACATGTACACCACAAAAAAAACTCATAACCCAGGCCAAGAAGACCACCACACAAAGGTCTCCCAAGATTCTGCAGTACAGTGAAAGGCTGAATTCATAATTTAAATTATATAATTCATAATTTAAAAATTACTCCTGCCACATTAGAAATCCAGACACTAAAGACTCAAGTGAAGCAGGTCAAATTGCAGAGACCATGATTTCACCTCCACATAAAAATCAAATTTGGGCAGTGCTAGATGCTGAAAATAAAGTACAAATTATTCTTGGTTTGAGCTAATAAAAAACTGCATGGCAGATTCACAATAAACGAAGCAGAATAATCAGTACATTTCTGGGGTAGATAAGAGCATACACACCATGGTCAGGAAAAAAAAAAAAGAATTAAAAAAACATTCAATAAAAAAATTCTGTGTCTGACAAGAAATAGCAAATGTTTGGGTAACCCACACAGAAGGCAGCAAACAGACAACATGGCTTACAGCATCAATTTGTGCACCACCCATGTCAGCAGATGCATTTGTGCAACCCTACTTTACCAGATGCTAGAAGCAGTATTCACCATGAATTTGTTTAGTCTTTCCCTGAATCCCATTCATATTTCTTAAACAGAATATGTGACAGCACAGGTATTTTCAATCTATCTCACCTTAGCTCTGACTTTGTACATTCTGAGGAAGAGAAACTTGAAGGCACAGCACATTTCTCCTTCTACTTTTCTCCAGCCTTCTTGTCACATTACAGAAAGTGTCATATTAACTTTCTCCAGAATATATTAGTTCCTAAAAATCACAGAACCATAGAATGGTTTGGGTGGGAAGGAACCTTCAGTCCAGCCCTCCTGCATGGGCAGGGACATCTCTCACTAGACCACGTCTCAGGACAAAAAATGATACTATCTGGTCAAAACTATTTCTTTCTGCCTCAAATAAATATACAGCTTTAGTCCCCTGAATTTGTTCCTGTTATGGCCAATTTGATCTAGTACTTAAAGGACAGTCAGCAAAATTGTGACCTTCATTGCAGAGCTTTTCCTCCCCTGCAAAAAGTACTGCTTTTCTCCAGTCCATCCAGCCATACATATCTCAAGTGTCCAGAGAAAAGTGACCAAAAGGAATTCTAAGAACCAATTCATTGCAAAAAAGGATGATAAAAATAGAGACAGTGGTGACAAGTAAGAGAATGTAGGCATGTATTTCAGCTTTTGGAGCAAGATCAGAGACATCTGCGACTGTTTTACATAGTGAAGTTGTGCTGATAGTTAAACATAGCCTTTGAGACCACATCAGCACTAATGAAACTGTAATTTCCTTTAAGTTATTGCCATCCACACACCAGACCTCATCAGCCAGACAGTAACAACTTTTCATCATTTATTTCAACACAAAAGCAACCAATAAGCTTTTCCCCATGGTTCTTCTACTGCTATCTCTGAATTCTGAAAAAACTTGAGTCAGAGAAGATGCCAGCCACAAAACAGACACAGTCAAGTTTCATTGCTGTCTTTCTTACAGAAAGAGATTCTAAAACACCACCCGATTTTGAGATAAACTGGATTAAAGCAGTTTCAGTGCAAGGAAAACCTTAATCCATTAAAACATGATGAAAAGACTACATTATCAAAGAACAGTAAGTAGATCACATTGGATTGAGAGGCTTTTCCCTCTCATCATTACAGTGTCCCGGGCATTGTTTTGCACTGAAAATGTTTAGTATCAGACTGCGGGAATATCACTCTTCTGTTCACACAAGCTGAGGACGCTCCACAGAAGAAACTCACATACACAAAAAAACCACCTCAACTACCAACTGAAGTTTTACACCTGTGCTAAGAAGCAAGTAAAAAAAGCATTCTTCAGTTTTCAGAATTTTTCAACAGTAGGTAAATTTTGGAATATTTTCAGGCAAACCAGAGAAACATCAGGAATAAGATCAGTAACATCAGTGACAAGGCAAGTCTGGAAAATTTCATTCAATTGTTCAGAAAAACGATATTTTACCATCAGTAAAATCAGCTTTACAAATACACACAAAGCAAAATGTTGTGCTTCTTACAGCAGAAAGCAGGGCACAGCTTGCAGAATAAGTGGTAATATGGGGAAAATTGGTGGGCAAGGTGTTTTATCTACAGCGTTCCAGACAAAGATCTTAAAAAAGAACAGTTACTGAAAATAACAGAATGCTAGCAGACAACAGAGGAGTGCAGCACTGCTGAATTTACTAAGGGCAAACAGTGCTCACACTGCTAACTGTGACTATTTCATTGTGTCAGATTTTAACTGCTGTGTTCCAGTTCTTAGGCAAAGCTCCAATTCCACCCCTAGGCCTTCAAATGTATTTTGGCTTATAGCAGTTATCTTTAAGAGTATTTGTAGCAGCTTCCACAGTTAAAACTGACTTACACACAGAAATCTTGACAAGCCAAGGGACTAAAACACTTGCCAGTTACATTACAGTGGGTGGCCAAGTCATAACAGCAACATAAGGCTCCAAGCAATGGCGTGAACAGGAGCTACTGAAGAGAGCAGGCGTCAAAATTAGTCTTGGAAACTGCCTTGTCACACAGAGCTGCCAGAGAACTACTTCAGCTGTAAAGAAAAGTTGCATAGGATATTTAAAGAAAGACAGCAGGTATCTTGTCTAACCTATGAACCCTTTTGATATTTTAGAGAGGTGAACAATACTCAACCACGTTGAATCCATGTACATTAAGCATCAAATTATTTATTCTAGGAATTAGATCTTGGTCTCAGTGCAACTGCTCTAAGCATGCTATGGGAAGCCATAAAACTATTCTGAATTACAAAAAAAACCCACTTCATGCTTTCACCCATCTTCCTGAGCATCAGCGACCTTCTTAAGAAAGGGAGGAGAATAAAAAAAATAAAATAAATATTAACTTGGGTACAAGGGGTGTAGGAGCACGCAAAGGATGCTGGGATGAGGAGGAGATACTAGGAGGAAAAATTCCAAGTGAGAAGTTCAGGTCTTGCCCTGCAGGAATAACTCATTACAGAATCAACTTGATCTTTCAAGTAATATTACAAGCTCTTGAGCTAATTTTCCCTCTACTACTCAAACAGCAGATATGCTCGGCACCACTCCAGGGAATAGACCACACCACCCATGGCATTAGTCAGTGCCTACAAAACAAAGCCCTTGGTTATAGAAGAGACTGTAATTCAGGCCTTCTGCAGCCTCAATCCCCAATTCACAAGCCTTTGCTAAAAAAGCTTTCATGAGATTTTGTTTCAATATTAGCTATCACATCTAAAACAGATACTCGGAACTATAACCACAACACCACAGAACTGGGCAGCTGAAGGTGGATTTTTTTTTTTTTTTTTTTTTTTTTTTTTTTTTTTTAGGAAATGTTACTGCAAGTAGAAGTGGAACAGACAAGTGGCAACACTGTTTAATACCAGGGTTAGCTGCATCCATACCATGTTCATGAAGGTAAAGTGCTTCTGTGGGAAAACCACAGCTAAAAGTACAGTGTGAAGAATACACAAGTAAGTAAATGTCTACAGATAGTCAAGAACAAGAACAAAAAAACTGCACTGAAGGTTCCTCCAAAGATCAGCAGCTGGAAAAACACTTCTACCACCATCTGTCAGGACTACATGACTATTCTTCCCTCTGATTCAAAATTTGGGTGCTTTGGGTTCCCATTTTTCTGAAGCACTGGAGACTGACTGTGGCTATGGAGTCCAGAAAGTATCATCATGCTAGTAGAATTAATGTCTCAAAGTGCCTGCTTGAGTTTTATATTACTAACAGGAATCTCATGACACTGGCAATGACTTCAATATTTCTTGCACAGTTTCTGAAGCATAGTGTAATATTGGCTTTTCACCCTCTAGCAGAGTTCAAAGTTCTGCTTAAAGTTTGCTTCCCATAGGCAGTAACAGTCTGTGATTCACACTGTGCCAGAAGAAAAGCCTACTGAACATCTATTACCTGTGACTGAGTTTGGAAAAGCCCCCACAAAAAACCCCTCAGTGACCAAATGGCTCCTTCCAGTCCTGTGCTCCACATTCCCAAGTGCACTCAAGGACTGTTTTGCTGAGATATTCATCAAAAAGTAAACAATTCCCATGTCTCTGTCAGTCCAAGTAGTATTTTTATACTTAAAATGAACAGCTAATTATATAGTAAGAGCAACTGGATGAACTGGAAAGAAAAAGTCAGGAATAATTCCTCTTCAAGATCTTCTCTTTCTGGCACACAGCCATTTCTCTCCACCCTGTTCTTCTCCCAACTTTGAATAACAATTACCCCGGGAGGAATATTTTCTGCAGTCGTTTGCAGAAGAGCTCTGAGTCCTCAGGTTCTCCAATTAGGCACCTCAACAAGGTGGAACTCCTAGGAAGGGCAAAAATACTTCTGTACTACATACAAACCCCCCTTGAAAAGGCTAAAAAATATAGCACAACTCCCAGACATATCATAAATCTGGACATTGCCAGTCTCTCCCATTTGGTTACTCATTCTCTCACTGCCCTAGTTTAGTGTGGTGATCTGCTCCGGAACAAATTCAACAAATTTGGTGTTTGCTAAAATCTGGTACAGCTCTTTCCATCATCCAGAAAAAAAAAGTGTTACTGCCTGCATTTTGACCCCACCCATGCAAAGCATAAAAGGCACCAGCAATTTTACATGACTAAGGCCCAGCGAACAGACCAACAGCAGCAGTGCCTGTGTCAGCAGGTTTATCCTCCCACATCCAGCGCTGGGAGAACTCCATTATTTGATGGGAGCTGCAAAGAGAACAGTTTGTAAACAGGCACCAGGACTTTGTCAAACAGTTGGCCCTTCAGAGAGAGCTGCAGGCTTTAACCTTGAAGTAGCCATGCTACTGTAAGGAGGCAGTAAGGAACCTGGGCTTGTTTGTTTGTTTGTTTTAATGTTCACTCTATACAATTAAACAGCAGGAAAAAGAAGCGTATTGAAAACCAAGCACGTTTAAAATCTCCGCCAAGCAGCAGCCCAAACACAATGTATAAATAAATCCAAGTCATGTCAAACAGCATTCCACAGTCATGTGTCAAGTGAGAAGCAGAAAGACTTGTCTGTTTGAAGAAAACAATTGTGATCGTTTATGCGCAAGCCAGCTTCCTATATATTGACTCAGGATTTTACCATTTCATAACAAGTTTCCCAAAAGCTTAGTGTGTAAGACATTACAAACAAGATTATTATGAGCCCACTATATACCTGGTTGTATTTCTAGATACTATTTAGCTGGGAGTTTATTCAAAACGTCCCGTTTTTTGTGAGATGAAGTACCTGAACGTAGCTTACACTCCTAAAAAAAGCCCAAAACAAATCACTACTCAGTATGACCCATCACCTCTGCTGGTCCCAAAGCCTGTATTTTAGAATAAATCTCCTTCAAGAGATCATGTAGCAGATTACACTGAAAATCATTTGTTTCCATTAAGCATAAACATCAGAGCCACTTGTAATAATCTACCCAAGATTAAAAAACCCCAGTCTTTTAAAAAAAAAAAAAAAATCATTAGTTTCCAACAGACATTTAACAACTCCTCTGTTATATGGAAATGGGATGTCTACTATGAAAGGCCAGATGCTCAAATGGATTAAAGAGTGTCTAGCCTTTAAATCCTGCATCCACAAATCAACACTGACCTAGTGACCTAAAGTAAAATTTAATAATAAAAAATAAGTAACCAACAGACACATAGAGACCAACCAAGAGAGAAATAAAAAAATTGTTTGCTGAAGACTACTTGGACATTTACATAGTGCTTGTCAGAGAACATAATAAGAGCTGGAGAATGCAGAAGGTAAAGTCCCCTATTTATCCTTGAAACAAGCTTAGCAAAGGCAGTGGAAACACAGGCTTCTCAGCACACCACCAGCTAGCAATCAGAAGAAATCACCTCTGGACAGGATATACAAGCCTTTACCTTTATGTCGGTACGATTGTTGCTATCTGTGAAGACTTGCGAATGAGACTATAATTCACACACACAGCAACAGTGAATCCTGTGGGCAACAGCAACCTTCCTAGAAAGCCATCCCACACAGCATAACCTTGGGATGGTTGCCCTTCCCTCCAGCTAGGTCCAGGGTAGCATCTGAAGGGTGAAAGTCTAATCTCTTTCCAAGTACAAAAGCCAATCTGCCCCCAGCACTCTTTTTAACAACACAATTACAGACCGGCGACTTGCACGTGTGAACAAGTCCACTGCAGCCCGTTCAAGGCAAGTTTTGCATAAATCACTCACTCAAACGGCAATGCCATAGCTAAATTCTGGGAAAAGAAGGGGTTAAAAAAATGTAGGCTTGTGGGGTTTTTTAATGATAAGATGATACAGCTTCCATTAAGAGTGCTCACCCAGTTCCACCAACATGCAAGTTAACATAAAAAGTCTGAAAGGACTTCATGCACATACACCAGCCTCCCACGAGCACAAGAAAAGCTTGCACACCACAAACAGTTAAAGTACTCAAAGAAATAAAAACCCCCTCAATCTCCCACACACACTTTTGTTAGGCACCAAGACTTGGAAAGCATCTTGTAGGTTAAAAATTTATCCTAGGCAAATATGTTGCAATCGTGACTTATTAACTCTATCAGTAACTTCCCTTCCAGACTCCATATACTGACATTTTCAGTGCATAGAAACAGAGGGCAAATAGGTTGAATTAGAACTGACACAATTTTAATTAAAAGCCTCTAGTTGTGTCCTCCCCTGCACCAAATAAAAATGGCAGTTCTGGCAAGAGGGATGCAGCATAGGACATTTATTTGAAAAGGGAAAGCCCACATGAGAGCAAAAACATCTGCTGAAGTAACACTTTGTCTATTTGGGGTGCAAAATTTTAATGCCTCTCGTTTAAGTAAGTAATTTGAATTGCACTAAAATATTTACCATGCATTTATTATGAAAAAATAATAGTCCTAGCTCCTAAAACACAACAAAAAAGGTCTTTTATAGGACACAAAAACCTTACAAGCATATACTTCTAATTTTATTTTCCCCTTTAAATGAAATCCTACCATCAAAACAGTCACAATATTGGCAGAATATTCTGAAAACTCATGTCAAGTCTCCATATAATTAAGCTCTGTAAGAGAGAGTCCGAAGTGTTTGGTCAGTTGTTGAGTTAGAAAGAGGGGCAGAGGGTGGGAACGAAGAGTGGAAAACCTGCTCCTGCATTCTGCCTCCCTTAACGCCGCTTCCTCTGAGCAAACTGCATAAAACACCCTAAACATCCATTGTATCACCAGCTCTGTTTGAGCATTTCCCCCTCGTCTCACCCTTCATGCCAGTACGAAAACCAAACACGTACCATATCCAAAAAGAAATCACTCAGACAAAAAGCAATCAGCGTGAAAAGACATGTAAATCAAACAGCTTTGGCAGCAAACAGCATTTCATAAAGACAAGAGATACGAATTGCTCCATTTGTGTCAGTTTGGCCAGTTATTGTTCTGACTTACTACTTTAACAACCCCAAATTAAACTGCTTGAACTGAAACAGACAGACAAAGATCCTTAAAACACAATCCCCCCACACACCCTCTTAACAATAAGCATTATTTCCGTGGTGCTGCCATCCTTAAACCATAAAGCCACCACACCAATTTAAAATTACCTACATAAATATTGAATTTAGTACTGACCTTGCAAAAAGCTTACTCCTCTTGGCTAGAAATCATTAATAGTTTTGATAAAATCCTTTTATGTGCTCCTCCAGCTAGCTAATTCCAGCCTTCCATTAACACACTCCATTGCAGATAATTGCCGACAGCACACGCTCCCCTGCTTTTGCTGGTTCCCAACCCAGCGAGGATAATCACATTCCAGCAGGGAGTGAACAGATGGCAGCCTCCATGGTAACCAGTCCTCCCCAGCTAGTGGTAGCACTGGGAGACTCCCGGGGACTGGGGCAACAAGCGCTCTTTGTGCTCCAGCCTCCCAAAGCCCGAGCGCAGGCAGAGCCGGCTCCTAGGGCTGACTGGGCATGCCTGGCAGGTGCCTTGCCTTCGCAAGCAGGCACGACACCTTAACAAAAGCTTGCGACCAGGTTTAACCTTGACACTGCCTATCCCCTCGTTGTGCGGCGGGGGAATGGGGGTAAAACACTCGCCTAAAATGGAGGTGAAGCCAGCGAGGGTCCTATTTGCTATTGAAACAGGGCGTTCAGAGAAATTAGCTGGGATCTGCTCTTCCCCTGACAAAATGATTTTCTGAAGGCAGGCTTACTTCCCCTGAATGGGTTTGATTTCAGCACGATGGAAACGTGTGCTGACTGATCTCTATCTCCTGGACCTCTGAACTGCTCCCCTCAAGAATAATACAACCTATTGCTCAACAAGAACTGCACAGACCCTCTGTTTTGGTCTTAAAGCTTCTGCCGAGATCAGTGCTGATTCAGCAGCAGGCAAAACCACCCTGTCTCTCTGCTGCATGACCAGGCTGCCAGGGGAGGCGTGTCTGGAAAAGCCGCTTTTTTTTTTTTCCACATCAAAGGTGTGCCTGAAACCTTTGCTCTCACTGGGCCAGATCCTGCACAGCTACACACCTACATCAATGTTCTGCACCAGCTCAGTGAATTCCCACTGGTGTTGTCTGGAGGGAAAAGGGAAGCGGCTTTTCAAGTCCAACTGATAATGATCTTGTCTGCAAAATAAAAGGGCTCTGAAAGAACATATTAAGGCTTTTAAATACTGATGATTTGCACAGGACCACGTCTCTTTAAGTTTGAAACACTGGATGTACAACAGCATGCAGCACAGTAGCCTGTTGACTCACTCAAACTTTCTCTCCCTCACTCTGAAAACCACTAAGAGCTTATGACTAATGGTGTGTCAAAAAATTGTGGGTAATTTTACTTAAACCTGAGCCAAATTTGGACTTCAGGTTCCTGCCTGCTGACTTAGGTCTAGAAAACTATTCTTTTGAGGAAGAAAAAATGGTTTCCTTTCTCCCCTAATAACCCTAGTTGTGTAGCTGGTCCTGCAACACAATGTTTGTTTCTGTAAAAGACTGAAAACCCCTTTGCCAGAACCCACCATCACAAAAATACCTCTTTATCCTGTGGGTTGCTCCAAGCATGGAGCTCAAAAATTTCCTCTCTCCTTAGGCCCAAATTTTCAGTTTCCCTCATCCTCACTGCACAAGGATGTTAGTTTTGTTTCACAGCAAGCTCGAAGTTTACATTGGTAAGAGGCATCACTACTGAACTGCTGGGTACATTAACACTGGAAGCCTTTCATATTACTGTTAACAGTGTGGGAGTATCTGTAACCCATATGAGCTCCCACCACAGGGAGCTGAAAAGGACCCAGATTTCAGAGGGGAATCACAGAGCTCACAAGGGCTCTGCAGGTACTGGTAGCAGGCACGGGACCAAACCCAGGTCTGCCAACATGCCCTTCACGACTTGTAGATCATTCTGACTCATGCTGTTAATTTGGATCCATTTTCTTCCTCTAAATGAGCAAACTTTACATCATCAAAAAATTCTTTAGCAAACATGGACACCAAACTGAATTACCCATTAGCAGCAAGGGTAAAATAAAGTAAGGAAGGAAGCCAATACCCTATTTAACTTGTGAATTGTTAATAATAGAAACTTTTCAGCATTTAAGCATCATGAAACACCAACTGAATTTCTTGCTTGGCCTCTTAAAAATAAGGACCCCGGTTCAGAAATTAGTTTTGATATACTAATAGATTTTATGTATTTATGCATTTCTGGAGGGAAAAAATGGAGGAGCTATTACAATTCTTGGCAAACTGACTTCAAAATTATAGGGATTCAAGTTCAGTTCCAGTCTTTTTTCCTTCATGAAAGAGACCTCCTACAAAGCAATTTTCTAGATTTATGTTAATTCTAGCTTTGTATTTAAAAATTATGTTGTTTACTGAAATATTATAAGCAATTTTCGCATTGGACAACCTGTTCCCTACACCATAAAAACCCTTAGACCATCTGTTCTTGAATAAGTACTAGCTGTACTCATTATAGGAGGACTGCTAGCAGAATGAAGGGCAACAGCAGTCAGAATCCATTTCAGCTTCTTACTTGGATTTTTCTTTCAGTCTGATTTTACACAGGTACAATGGAGAAAATTGAATAAACTACATGGAGCAGCCATCACACACAGAAATGGGCAGTGGGAGGCACTACAATTTTTGACAGAAGCAGTAGGTAAGTTATATGGAGCAACACTAAAAAAAAGTATCCTCTGTTCATATGACAGAAGCTTTAGTCACACTACTTGAAAGGGAGAGAGGAAAACAGCACGTCCAAAATGATTTTGAGGAGGGGTAGACAAGGCAAAGAAAATTTAGCCATCTCCCCTTTTGATTTGGCCGAGACTGAGCCAGAAAGACGTTTAGGAATAAATTGGTTTTAGCTGGAAGATATGAATGGAAAATAAACAACATATTGACATCCTGTCTCCTGAATTGATTCCATTGAAAGGATTGTCTTTTATAACAATGACACCATGTGCTTCAGCTTTTTCCATCCCCAGCTGCCATCTGACAGACCAAGATTCTGGCACTTTATTCAGGCTGATGAAGACTCAAACTAGGCTTTAGAAATGTATGTTTTTCAAATTGGATGTGATTTGGGTTTTTTTGGTGATGACAACTTAAAAATCTATCCACTCAAAACAAGTTATGTGAAATTAGAATAAGGCATACTGACAGCAGTTAGTCTCCATTCTCTGCATAAAGATTTGAAAGCTTTATAAATACAGCCAACCACAGCATCTATATATGTGACACCAGGCCTCACATGTGCATGGGTTTGAATTGTTGTCCATCTGTCATACCATTTTTTAGAGTTCTACTAGAACAACCTTGGAATTTCTGGCAGTTGTACCAACTGCACATTACTGTCAGACATAAAGCAAAACAATAGACCATTAATCTTTTGTATTACAGTATCACCTTTGTTTCTAAAAAGAAACCAACCTCAGTACGAACACAGACTGACAGAATTGTTTAGGTTGGAAAAGACTTCCAAGATCATTGAGGCCAACTGTTAACCCAGCACTGCTGTATTCACCATTAAACCACGTCCCCAAGTGTCAGATGAGATCCACACAGTTTTTGAACACTTCCAGGGATGGTGATTCCACCACTTCCCTGGGCAGCCTGTTCCAATGCCTGACCACCCTTTCAGTGAAGATATTTTTCCTACTAGCCAATCGGAACCTCCCCTGGTGCAACTCAAGGCCATTTGCTCTTGTCCTGTCACTTTTTACCTAGGAGAATGATCGCTCACCATCTCACTATAAGCTCCTTTCAGGTAGTTCTAGAGAAAGAGAAGGTCTCCTGTAAGACTACTTTGCTCCAGACTGAACATCCCCAGCTCCCTCAGCTGCTTCTCAGAAGGCTTGTGCTCCAGACCCTTCATCAGCTCAACTGCCCTTTCTCTGGGCACCTCTGCAGCACCTCAGACCCTTCATCAGCTCAACTGCCCTTTCTCTGGGCACCTCTGCACCACCTCAGACCCTTCATCAGCTCAACTGCCCTTTCTCTGGGCACCTCTGCAGCACCTCAATATCCTTCCTGTAGTGTGGGGTTCCAAAACTGAACACAAGATTCAAGCTGTGGCCCCACCAGTACTGTGTACAGGGGCACAAAATATGTATGTATTTGTTTTAGCTTCGCACCATCTAGTATTGAGGAAGTTCACTTCAAGGAAAACAGGACATCTGCATTTTCAAGAGTATTAAGAAAATATTCTGTAAGTAAGTATAAGGGCTGAAATTCAAGAAAATCTCAAGATTTAACTTGTTTTTGGGTAAGCACAGAAGGACTAAGGCTTCCGCATTGGTCTGAGATCCTCCTCCCATCTTGCCTCAATTGGCCGTTTTCCTAAAATCCATGGTACACTGCAGAAGGAAAGCAATGAATTCAGCCCTGCAGACAACAAATGCTTCCTCAGCAGCACCTCTGCAGATACACAGCAAATGGAGACCTTGTGCCTGGTGAGTTGCACTCCCTTTACTTCCACAGTGTTTTCAGGTCACACAGTTTCACATTGGCATGCGCTTCCTCAGTGTCATGAGAAACAAGACTATGGCATTTCTTTTTCCTTCAGAGGGTGCCCACACAACCTGGGAGGATGTGTGTGTGCTGGGCATGGGAGAAAGGGCAGCAACTGTTTTTCTTCTGCTCTTACTGACATTGTTTGATTAGCATGATGTCAAATGTTTCCAGTGATAAACCTTTCACTTCCAAACTGTTATTGCTTACAAAAGTGGGATTTGCAGTGGGGAGAGCAGCTATCTCCTTCTCACTGGTTCAATGACACGGACTGCCGCCATCCACTGCAGCAGTCATTCTTCCAATATTACAACAGCTGTTTCTGTGGACGTTTATTTTTGGCAGCTATCATTAAGGGACAACAAAGAAACACAGACAGAAGTCACACTAGGCCATTTTAGTGACCTATTTAGTGTACAAGCCTGAAAATTATAATTTCTTCATTAAGCAGTTCTCCAGAATAACTTTCAAGTTATGAAAATTAATGCCTTAAAGATATAGAAAAAACAGGACTTTTACTGTTATGTCTCTAAAGATAGTTATTTTCAGATCAGGCATAGCATCATCCCAATACACTTAAACACATTCCATAAACCAGAATTGCTTTAGTTTCCAAATAGTTTATGGCACCACTCCTATTGGCAATAGTGCCTTCAAGTTAGTAATGCCTGCAGAAAAGACATTGTTTCTTCCTAAAGCCAATACCAAAGTATATCTAGACTTAGCCAGGCACATCAATTAACATAATTTTCAAGTATTATGAAAAGTAAATTATGTTAAATGTAATTTAAAAAAAAAAAAAATCCATCCATCCAAAGGCCCTAGATTTGGATCCCTTTCTGTAGTAAAGAAAATCTTCTTGGAAATTGCTGATAAAAAGATACAGCTAGTTAAGAGAATCTTTTTTTGCTGTAAACACAGTTATTTTTATGTCAACAGTAAAATGTTTTGCACAGAAGAGTTGTTAAGGAGAACGTGCAATTGCACAGTCTCCCTCAAGAGCATAACGCAGCTCAGGCCTTGCACATACCAGGCAGGAGACAGCTCATACTGGTGGTACCTACCCAGAAGCAAGGCAGGAGCTGGTTCTGCAAGATGTGAACAAACAGAAATGGGAAAACAACATCAAGAGGCTTATATTACAACAGCAGAATAAACTGTGACATTATTGCATTTAATAAAAAAAAAATTTAAATAAAGGCAAGAGGCATGACAAAAGCAGAGAGGATTTCAGCTGAAAACTCAGTTTGTCAAGGTGGGACGATTCAGTTCAGTGTCTGGAAGCATCCAACAATAGGGCACAGCAACCTCCAGACACGCCTGATTATTTCTGCAATCTCACAGAGTGTTTCCATGGAAAAGCAGCAGACTCCTAGGTTTGACATTCAGCGTCTGACAGCTGAGCCAGCTGAAGCTCAGACTCACAAGGCTCAAAGAGAGACCACAGACAGCTCTTTGGACGTGGTTCTGAGCAATGCAAGAGTAAATCCAGCTCTGGGGGGATTTACTAACCCCAGAGGCTCTGCTGTGTGACCTTTATTTACCAGTTGAGTTCCCAGTGAGAGCAGAACTGACATCAGAGGAGCACATGGGTGGGAACTGTGACCACAGGGCTTTCCTTTCTCTTTAGGCTTTACTAAAGACTTTCTATCCTCTAAAGTGGACAGGAACTGCAGGACTGCTCTTCCACCCTGGCTTGGACAACTCCTGGCAGAACTTGCAAACCAAAGACAGAAATGGCGTCTCTGGAAGAATAGCCTGTACCCTTCTCTCCTCTGTATCCTACAGTAAAGACCACAAACAGTAAGAGAGTAAGGAAATGTAGAAAAACTAATGCTACCATAATTATATAATTCAAGATGTTATAGGTATTCAGTGTGCTAGTCTCCTTCATGCACATACAGGAACCTCTCATACTTCATCAGTTAAACTCAGAAAGAAAAAAGCTTTTATAACTCCAGAATCTGAATTTAGACCATGTGGAGGTAAGCTGAGGTATGCAGCAGGAGCAGTGGTATTTGAACTGTACTAAATATTACATCAGCATCCTTACGCTTTAGCCCACTGCAGGTGGCTAACTTATTAGTGGCAAAGAATACAGAAAAATCCCCAAATGAATTTAGCAGATCCACTCATAAAACACACTGATTTGATTTAAATTCCTCTCCAAACTTGTCAGGCACCGCTTTGCCACAGATTTCTATGGTCTAGAAACACCTGTGCTAGATCCAACACAAAAACTTTCCTGAGCAACAGCTTTGTGAACAACAACACATTCATTTTACAATACACCTTGCCTTTCTCCAGCCAGAAGCTTCTTCTGCAGGTCAACAGATCAGCCAGCAGGAAGTCACCTAAAGAAACCAGGCTGGGTTATTTGATAAGGCAGACACAGAGCATGTTCCTTCCATGCTGACAGCTCCACTGACAAGTGAAGGAAAAGCAGCATCACAAAATCCATCAGGATTTACTGGTATCTGCCAAGACAACACCAACAAAACCCAAAAATTCCACCTACCTCCCATGCTAGCTCACATAAGGGAGTTAGTTCTTTACAACCCAAATTTATAGTACCATTTAGGCCAACAGTAACTACGTACTCCATTGGAGTCACCTAAAATACTCCTGGTTTTATTTTGTTTATATTTCAATGGCTCAGAGATTTCTTTGCAGTCTACCTCTTCCCACAAAGACAAGCAACCAGTTTCACAGCCAAAAAAAAAAAAAAAAAGAAAAAAAGAAAAATAGGTTTTTTAATAAACTACTTAGAAAAGTCTGATGAATGCTGGGGTCTTGGTCCCAGTTGGGTCTTCCAGGTAGATACATGACAGATATACGGCATTAGGGGCATACAGCACAAACCCACAGGTGATCTTTATTTTATTATTTTCAATAAAATTAATCAGCTTAATATAGCCTGTTACTATGCAGCACTACTTGCATTAAGCACCTTGTGAAGGCTTGTATTATTATTGCTATTAACATACAACAAAGAGGGATCTGGCAAGGATTTTATTTTGCCTTTAGGAGCCACCAAAGAATATTAGCACATGGGTCACTCCAGTACCTTGAAAGGTCTAGACTTTTCGTAGTTTGTTTTTAATTTCATTTAATATACATAGGGATAAGGAAAAAAAATAACCAGCATGTATCAAGACATAGGTACAAAGAAAGACTTCTATGCATTCTGAGAAATGAGTAATGACCGACACATATACACACAAAGCAGAACTAATAAACTGATCTTGCTCACTAAAAAGGATTTTGGAAACACTTTTGAGGTTTTGATTGTTTTTGCACTGGTGAGCAAAATGAGCCAAAGAATGCAGTACAAACAGGGATGAATATTTAACTGCATTTCTATGTTCCCCGAGTAATACAATGTAGTTTAAATGTGTGTGATAGTGTACAGATGCTCTACAGCAAAATACTTTCAATCCAGTCTGCCTGTACTTACATTTTATACAGCCAGAATATAGGCACTCTAGCAGGTGTAAGTATTATCTAAACTTCCTTTTCAGGAAAACAGAACATTTGGCAATGCACTGCCAGGTAATGATGTGGGGGGCCATAGTGACACGCACCCTTTCTCTCCCATCCATAGTTGCAAAGATCATCACTACTCCGAGACTGCATGTGACACAAAAATAGGAAGGAGTAGTCAGGAGAGTGTCAGAAACTAGAGTTCAGATGTGAAGACAAATCCATTGCGTGCTATGAGGAAGGTCACAAGATTCTAGTTCTCTTTGTGGGGATGGCTGCCTTGGAGCAACACACTCTTGTTCTGCTTCCACCCCTGCTCACCCGAGAGATGAGAATTCAGTTTAGTGTACTTGGACGCTGGCAGATGACTTGTTCTTCAACAAAAGCAAGAAACAAGCTCTCACTGATATTAGCAGAAAAACTAGACAACAGAATGCAGTCCTGCACAGAAAAGTTTGATCACAGGCTACTAGAGAACTTACTTGCCTCCTGCTGATTTCCGATTCTTTAGAAGAGACCTATACATACGTCAGCTACAGGCCAGGATGAGAAAAACTGCATATATCATGATCTTCAGATACTTCTGAGCCTCTCCCAGAGGACATATATTTACTTCAAATGCAGTAAACTATTAAGCAGAAAAAAAAAAGGCCAAGAAATGGATATCTACTTACAGTTCCCCATGCCTTATATAGGAATGCCATTACCGCTAGCAGAAATCCTTACATTCCAATGACTTTGTGCAAGTAACTCTACCCATCTAAGAGGCAGTCCTTAAACTGGACATAGAATGAGCATTATCAACTCACTCTACAAAAAAGGAAGTTCTGAATTTCATAACTTAGTGACATAGCTCAGGAAATAAGCAACAGAAAATATTTCAACACATACTAACAGCAGATTGTATGAGTGGGCACCTAAGTCAAAGGAAACGTATCTCTGAAATGTTTCTTTATAAAGAAAAAATCCTTACACGTCAGGACTCACTTGTCTCAGTGCCACCAAGAATAGCTATTTTCTATTCCACATCATTGTAGCTATATTCTAGTCACACCTTTAAGACCTTTTAGGAACCCTCACTTCTTAAGGAAATATTGAGCAGCTCTGGCAATACAGAATGGCTGTCACTCAATGTAGAACAGCAGTTCTGTATTTGAGTTTGTAAGGAACTAGAAGCACATGAAAAAAATCCAGATAAAGGATTTGTATAAGTTGCTTCTACTTGTAACCTTGCTATTCTTTTCACAGTAATAAACTGTCTAATAGGGAGTTATTATTTTTCAGTAGTGGGAAACTTGCAAACAACACAATCTAATTCTTTGCATCTGGTGCTCTTCCATCTTTGCTTCTCCTCGCTGTGGTCTTTATACCCAACTTCAGCAGGTCTCTGACTCTTCTACTGCTACATATTTGTGCCATGCAAAACTCAGCATAGAAACAAGTAAGCAGTGACTGCCAAAGCCTCCTGACTATTTTCTGCACTGAATATTACATTATTGAAATGGTATTAGAGAATTTCCTGGCAGAATAAAAAGACATGCCTTGATAAAAAAGGCTCTTAAAACAAAATCCCAAAGCATCAGGCATGGATGATGCCAGCAGCTTTCTAGACAGTCAGACCTACAGCTTCTTTAGAAATCCAATCCTCAAGTTGATTATTTTTTTAAATCAGAAGGCACTATGAGCTAAAACAAAAAGGGGAACATATGTCTACTGCACGGTTGCTTTCATGAAATGCAAGAACTTACATTACAGAAAATTGACATTTAACGATCAAAAGAGAATCCTATAAAGAGATGAATGGAAGAAATAATAGAAGACCACATAGTCCAGTGCTTAGCCCTGAAACATAATTGACATGTCTAATTCATCCTGGGAAGATGGTTGTGAGAAGACTACACCATCAAAAGCATGACTACACCTACCTCAGCTTAATGGAAGAGAAAGAAAACTACAGTACAGCCAGATGGTTTGGTTAAGGAATTTATACTTTTTTTTGGAAATGGTTCTTCAATAGAAAGCTGTGTGATGCTACTAGTGTAAGTTAACCACTCTCTCATTTTCTCCTAACTACTAGCAGGGCTAAGATCCTCACCATTCCCATAAAAAAAAAAAAAAAAAAAAAAAAAAGAGTTTAAACATTACATCTCTAATGCTGTCCACTATCTCACCCAGAAACCCCTCTTACCCTTTTATCCAAGCCCTGAAGCTATTATTTGAAAGCACAGTATGAATTATAATGATCTTTTTGGTCATGTTGCTTCTAGCAGCCTCCTGCAACTTTAACAGCAGAAACACTAAATTTTCACACTCTTTCTTCTTGAAACTTCAGGTTATAGGAGGAGATTGCAGATGAACAGAAATTAATGAAAGAAAAATTGTGCTTTTCACTTTGCAGAGTTGCCTTTGATTTCAGCACTATAACCATTAGCAGTGATTGCTGTCATCAACAGGAAAACAGCTGCATCCAACAGTCTACAAAGAGCATTTCATCTGGACCACAGTTACTTAAAATACAGTAGCATTATATCATACATTACATTGCCTTTATTAAAACTTAGGTTATTTTATTTAAACTTCCATTAAGCTTTTTATGACAAAAAATTAAGGCTACATTGTAAGACTGTGATTTTTTTTTCCCCTCGCTTGAAATAGTTCATTTTCATTGTGGCAGTACATTGTAATCTAATTTTAAGGAAATCCCATAGTATCATGGGACATAAGGTAGCAAAATCCTTAGTCTAACAGGTTTCAGATTCAGCTATTAATCTGTCCTTCTATGCCATACCAAGTAGAGACTTTAATAAGTTGTGACATTTATACATGGAAGATGCAAAATGGAGACAGAGCACCCCAGAAAAGATTTTTAACTCAGTCCTTTGTGAGGCAAAACAACCAGCCTCCAAAATGCATCTACTCCTCAACTCAGAAGAAATTTATCACACTCAAATTTAAGACATGCAGTTGTCATACCAAAGTCGTGTACATTTATAATTTATAAGAAGTGATGCTAAAAATGGACATAAATACTTCAGCTGACTCAACACAGCACAGCAGTAGTGGAAGACTGCCAAATTGACCTCAAGTACATTCCTCTGAACACAACATACATCCTGTACCTTTTCCACCTCCCTCTAAAGCAGCAGCTGGCAGCTAGAAACACCTATGTTGCTTTTTCAATGGAGGGAGAGACTGCTCAACACTTTGTTTTAAAAAGGAAAATGCAATCATTTTGTTTTCACCAAGACCTCAGGAAACCCTAAAGAAATAGCTGAAGGCAACTTAAGTCACAGTTATTTAGACTATGAGGACACTGTAAACCACAAGAAGCCTTACTGTGTTCCTCAGCAGTCTCTCTGGAGATTTGAGGGATTGTGCTGTTTAGATGTGGAAGCAGAAAGGCCTGAAGTTCTTTTGGGATATACAGGAAGCCTATGGACTAAATACAGTACATGATGGTAAATATTCTTGCTATTCTCCCGTTGCTTTTTGACAGAATATATCTCTACTGAATCTTGAAACAAAAGTCTGCCAAGGACCTGTATTTTGGAAAGGCTACCAACCTCTAGCCAAAAATAAGCAAAAGTGTGTTCAGAGGAATGTTTTTATGTTCACATCATGGTCTCTCCCATTTCCAGAGAAATAACAAAACAATAGCTATGTTTTATTATATTCAATAAACTTTCTTTTTAATAAACGACCAAAATGAATGACTATTTCCTTTTTAGATTTTGTTGCTCCTACTCTACATCACAGCTAAGTGACAAAGCTTCAGGTATTCTGGAAACAGTAGCTTAGCAGAATTTTGGACTCATCTATTCAACTCAGATTCAGTAGAGTAACAAGCAGGAGAAAAAAAAGCACTAACTCCTTGAAACAGAAAAATTTGGTAACAACAACTGAAGCTCATCCAGTCCAATCCGTAATTTGGCTCAGATTTGCAAGCAAGAAAGCTAAAGAGGAGCTGCTACATAACACCAACCTGCAAACAAGCACAGAAGTTTTTTCATATCAGGGGAGGTGAGCGTTTTGGGGGGTGTGGTGGTGATGGTCTGTGGTTGATTGGTTTGAAGTCTATAAACAAGCCGGGCCCTGCAGAGTTATTATTAATCATGATCAAATCACATCAGGTTGTCAACATCTGATTGCCCTTACTCTTGTATGTTCTGCATGTGTCTCTTTGAATTAAAATGGTAAAACATTCATCAGCAGTGGCAGCACACAAGACTTTCTCATGCAGCAAGAGTCAAGTAAAGTGGAAATAGCTCTCAGACCTAAACAAGCACAAAAGCTCTTCAAGTTTACTTCATGCCAAAATCTTCATGCAATCTATATCACTATTCAGACAATAGACACTGGAAATTTTTTTTCCTAAATTTGCTTTTAAACACAGAAGTGTTTAGATGATCAATGACAAAAACAAACAAACAAACCAACCACACACACAAAGATATCCACTTTAATTTGGACCCCTCTTCCTTTACTGCAGATTCCGAACAGCCAGAAGTTTGCCAAGTCCCTGGCCACATACACCCATGACTCTGACTCACCATTTTAGACTGCAAACACTGCTACTTATTCTTTAGTTGCTTCCTAATTTTTTTATAGTTTAGAGCATTGCACCCTCATTATGACTTTGAAATCAATTGCAGGTGGAAAGACATATTGCAGCCAGAAGAGCTCTGTGGTATACACTCACACCTTTAAAAAAAATAAGAAAACTGTTTGCAAACCACCAAAAAACTCCTCAAAGAAAAACAAAAGACCAAAACAACAACCAAAAAACCAGTTCAGCTTTGCCTTCTCCAAGGATCTGTTTGGTCTTTTCTGTACAGGGCTCGAACATCTTTATGGTCTTGTAACGTGTCCTAGGCATTTCCTTTCTATCAACTACCATGACTGACTTGAGATTGAGAAGGGGGGAATTAGGGGAGGGGGATTGTGGAAATGATGACTTTTTACCTCTTCCAGAACTGAAACTATTTATCTGTATGATGATATTCTCATAAGAGTCTTTCAAAGAAGATGTCTGAAGCCCTTGTCCTATCACAGCATGCCCTTGTAAAAGGTCCTCCACTGTTCTTGTAGGTCCCCCTTTAGGTACTGGAAGGTGCTCCAAGGTCTCCCCGGAGCCTTCTCTTCCCAGGTTGAACAACCCCAACTTGCTCAGTCTGTCCTGGTCTAATGCCCTGCTCAGAGTAAGGCCAGCTTACATCAAGTTGTTTGAGGTTTTGGCAATTGATCTCCGAGTGCCTCCAAGGATGGAGATCCCCCAGGCCCTCTGGGTACCTCTTCCAGTGTTTGACCACCCCAGTGCCAAGTTTTTCTTCCCCTCATGTTTAGTTGGAATATCATTTGTTGCAGTTGCATCTGTTGCCTCTTGTGCTAACATTGTTTATCTCTAGGGTCTGTCTCCATCACCCTATTAGGTAACATAAAATAGTAATAAGTTACTCTATAGATATTTCTTTCTGTAAAAACCCAGTTCTGTCAGGCTTTTATACCATATGTGTCAGCCCCTGATCCTCTTAGTCAACTGGTCTTCTTCCATTTCTTCCTTGCACCAGGAAGCCCAGAACTCGAGACAATACTCCAGATGTAGTTTGACCACTACCAGGCTCACTGCCTGTGACCTGACACAGTTGGTCCTGCTTCACCACAAGGTCACACTGCTGACTCATATTCCTCTTCTTCAACTCCCCACATATCTGCACTGTTCTTCAAGCACTACCTTCTACTACTGCATGAGATTTTTCCAACTAGATACTAGAACTTTGTTTTGCCCATAATGAACTGCATGAGGTTTCTCTCAATCCATTTTTCCAGTCTGACAAAGTCCTTCTGAAAAGCATCCCTACCCAACCCTTGTCAACTGCTCCCGCTCCATGTAATACCATACACGAACTTGCTGAAGATGCCCTTCTTTCCATTGTTGAGGTAGTTAATGGCAATATGGAACAGCATCAAAGTCAGTGTTAACCCAGGAAAAAGGAACTCCTTTTCCTTCCCTGGCTGCCAGGACTACTAAAAGTGCTTCGGGAGCCAAAGCCATCTCCAGAATTACTGACCATTTTGTCCATATCCAAAGGGCAACATTCCAAAAATGGAAGTACAACAGCATAAGGCAGCTCCTCCTCTAAACTCAAATACCAGTTTACCACTGGGCAAATTGCTTTACTCAGAGTATAACTTTAAGCACAAGAATGTCATCAGTAACTGTTAGTCATTATCTTTTTCCATCTGCTAAGTTTCCAAGTGTTTTAAGATTTTTTTTTTCCCCTGCCCTGAACTGTTTGTGTACATCAAAGAAAGAAAACATAAACAAGAAAGAGACAAGAACAACTTTGCAAAACTGTTTTGGTGGTTTTCTTTCTCAAAGATCCTTTGAAGAGCTTTAGAGAGTTGAGAAGCTTAATAGAACAGAAAGAATTTTTACATTTTTGGTGTATGAAGACATAGCACAACTATTTGTATAAAAATAAACGGACATATTAAATGTCAAACTAACATGTTAGGTTTGGGTTCTTTGGCTTTTATTTGGAGAAGGGCTGAGATTAAGAAGGAGGAGGAAAGCATAAATAATAGAGATATCAATTTATCATTATTCACAGAAAAAAGGTTTGCAGACAATTTCCATGGATGAAGTGCAGCATCGCCTTGGCCCTTAGCTAAATTCATATGCAAACTGATGACACATGGTGCTTCAGGGAATTTGAAAACTAAACAGCACTCGCAGCTGCTAAAATATCCCATAGAACAGTGCAGTTCATACCTCAGAAAAAGACTAATTTGGATTCTCACTCATCTGGATTTTTTACTTATGGCTAACTATTAATTCTTACACAGTTTATTTAGGGCAGAGAAGAATAACTTACAGGAGTAGTCTGGAACAACAGAGAGATTAAGTGTAGACAAGAGATCATAGATTTTCAAGATGATACCACAGAAAACATGTGAAGTTAGTTTAATAAACCTTTCCGTTCAGAGAGGTGGCCTCACATTCTACAAGATAAATAAGCTGGGTTAAAACCAAGGATGGAGCACAGGACACATTACTCTGATTCAAAGAGGAAAGTTCACCCACACCACTGTGTCCTCCTCACATTCAAGGGCAAAAACAGTTTAGAGATATCTGCATTTGTCAGAGAGATGCTTTGAAATTTAAAAAAAAAAAAAAAAACCAGAAAACTATTAATGTAAAAAACACAGAAACATGGTAATCCAAACAGGAACCACTGATGGAACGACTATATTATATCCTATATTGAGAATTTAAAATGATAAAAATTTCTGTGCTGAGCCATTTAATTACTTCAAGAAGTCTAAGTTCAAAAACTTTGACACTACAATGAATTTTCTGTCCTCGACATATTCCTTAATTCTCTGTGCAGACTTCTTTGTGGATAACCCTATTAATCCCACTGACTATGAACACAGAAGGAGGAAAACAATCATTAATTACTTGAGGTGGTGCAGATATTTATAAGGCAAGAAAAACAAACATGCAGTTCTTGATGGCTCCCATGGTGTTTTTAAGCAGTTACATGACATAGGGGAAAAAAAAAAGTGACTCAGTAATCAAAATAAAAATCAGACTTTGTTCTAATATGGGACAGAGGAAACTGCTTTCCCATTAGAGGACAAATAAATATCATCAACTGCCTGACACAAAAGGGAAGAGGAAAACAACAGGAAAACTTTGCCAGCTGGGGAAAGCAGTAGTTAATTGCCAAGGATCATCTTAGGGTTGCAGCTGCTTGTCTCTGCCAAGTTTAAAGAGTTAGCCGTTCTAAAAGTATATTCGAAAAATGCCACCAGGGAGTTTAAATACTGACCTTGTAAGGAAAAATTCCACTGAGAAGACAGCAAACTTTCAGGATCCCGGGAATTTTGTTAAGAGTCATCTCATGATTTCCCAGGTTCAGTATCAAAACAGCTATTCCAAAAATGCCACCAATGTTGCTTTTTTCCTGCTCACATCCTTACCCACAGAGTTGCCAGTCTCCCACGTGCCTGTCTGGATTTAGTTCTGCACATCCCACTCCAAAGGGAACAACTTCTAGACTGAGACTGTTGCTACTACTATATCATCACCAATCTATTTTTACTGGGTGATGCACGGGGCTTCTGGGAAGGCAGCAGATATAACATTTCTCTCAGTATTTTAGGACTATTCATGTACAGGGCTCTCAGCAATACTATTTGTTGAGATTTTAGAGAAGCATTGGTGGTAAGCATACTTCCAAGTATTTCAGGACTTAAAAGGGCTAAATTTTGTTTAAAAAAACCTACCACCAATGACAAAACAACCCAGGAAAAAAGTACCAAGGTTTTCTCATAGAAAAGTGTGTCTATAAAACTGACTTTTT
>JAWWES010000041.1:60728677-60744470 GCA_035583135.1 Lophotriccus pileatus
AACACTCCTGTTTTCTAAATGACATAAATCTTTAAATCAGTGAATCATAAGACATGCACAGTGAAACTACCTAATCTTCTTTTTATTTAGAACTTACCACTGTCCAATCTCAACATTTTCTGTAAGCGACATGAGGCACAAAACCCAATTAAAGTTTCATTTTAATTAGGATTCAGTCCCACACAATAGCTGAATGGCATTTAGGACATAACAAAGAGGACACAATATTCATGGTGATAAGATAATACAAGTTATGTACCATATTCCAACACCCTGATATTACTCAGGTTTTAAAACAAGCCTACTTTTCTGTAGCGGCTCAACTACATTTGTGGAAAACAGCCCCAGAAAGTCCCACATAAAACTAGTGAACTGTACAGTTGGTATTGGCCACATGAGGAAAGCAGATACTAAAGTGTTAGAAGTTAACAGCTGTTAAAACCAGGAAATAATAATTCTCCACAGTTAGGATGAACAGACACTTGTTTGTTTTAAGCTCCATGAAAATCCTTGGAAGAGGTAACTCATTTCGGTTTTGAAGTTCCTTTAAACTCCCTATTAATACACACAATGCAAATATTGTTCTCACTGCTACGAACAAAAAGCCTTTAATACATCCTGTGCACAAGCAATCCTTACACAGAACATAAGTAGGATGAACTCTTAAAGAGGCAATTCTCCACACTGAAGTTGAAAACCCGGGGCAGCCCGCACCAGCACCAGCCAGGTCTCTCTGCTGGCTGTACACAGCATTTAGGATGAATGTGTTTCTCCCCCTTTGACTGCATGTCAAGAATGTTACTCTGAAGATTCCCTTTGTACTTGATACAGGACAGGGAAAGAACGTCAGGAAGTTTAGAAGCACCTGCACAGCTGAGCACTTGGGTTGTTGCATCCTGACTTGCTTACACCCCTCCATGAACCCCAAACACAAAAGCCACTGCAGAGCAGTTACCTTGTGCTACCTGACCTGGCTTGGCAGGTTTAAACAGGTTAACAGCCAGCTCAGGTGTTAGCATGCCCTTCTTCTGTGAGTCTGCCAAGCCTATTTGTCCACTGGATCAGTTATACATTAATAAATTGTGAGCAACACTGTTTACTGCATTATCATGCATAACTCAAGAGCACATGGGGGTAATAGCAGAGCAACAGTTGGGTCAGATTGCCAGAACCTGATGAAAGTCAACTTAAACTGCTGCATTAACAACCACTCTGTTTTCTGAAATGGACAACTATTTTTAGTGGTAAATCAATGCAACTTGCTCTCATTCTTAATTGCTAAGTATTAAATATGTATTAAAATACATCTTAATAGAATTCCCATTGATCTATATTTAGAATTAGAATGAGCTAAAATACAAATGCTGAATAATTTTATGCATCGATAGCAATTCTGATTTTATCGTATGTACCACAAAAAACAGGTGTTTTGCAAAGCCTTCCCTAGAACTGCGTTTTCACACAAGAATTCCCAAGCTTTCGTTTTAAAGACATAAAAGCCCTCTTTTAAAGTTTTAAGAATTAAGAAGTTACAGGCTTTTGAAAACTATCCTCAGGTGTCTCATCTGCCATGACCTTCTTGAATGGTATAGTACTGCTAGCCCATAGGAGAATAGTTAAAGTATAAAAGGAATTTACCTTCACAGATGAAATGCAACTTCTTAATGATGACTTCTTAAGTCAGTGTCAGACTGAGTGAAAAGAAATGTACAGTATGTTTGTATTTTGGCAACACTCAGTTGAAGAAAAGGCCAGCAGTGTAATTGCATAAAACTGAAAAAAGTTTCAATTCCACCAAAAACAATTTATTTTTTTCTGTATCAGTGACTTTGCTTTGATTCTTAAATCACCAGTTCTGAAGAGAGGTCTAATTAGCCCATAAGTTTAATTTCCTAACTCAATTAGTGATGTTAATATAAATAATGCATATATATTAATATTCAGTTAAGGAAGTGAAGTATCACAGACAAGATACTGAATGGTGGTGAGAGCAAAGAGAAGAACTTTCTGATTACTCACTGCAAGAAGTTGTCATCAAGCTCTTGTGATACAAGCCAAGACATTCAAAAAGAAACCTGTCTTCAAATATTATTTGCTTTAACAATTTTACAATTCAAGTAATTTATAGAGCTTGGAGGGGTTTTTTTAAGTCTGCTGTAGACCTTAACTTTGATTTTTTTATTTAAAATATCTGTTTCATGGTAGAGGAAAAACTAGGAGCCTGTTCTCCTATGGGATAGCAATACTGTAGCATTCAAGGAACTTGTGTGGGATGAGGGACTACTAAGGATGGCTTTCAAAAGGCTTAAGCAACCAAACATCTCAGTCTAGTAGGAATACAAAGGATAGCAATATAAGCCTTAAGTAAATAAATAAAAAGCCACCCTACCCCAGAATTACGGCTGGAGTTTAAAGACTAGACAGTCCCTATAAGGCACAGTGACTGGTCTGGTCAGCATCCTCAGCCAGAAGCAGAAGCAGTGCCAGGGACCTTTACACTCTCTCCCTTCATCTTCTACCTCCAGAAGCCACCCAGTATGGGTGCGAGATTCCTCTCTCAAGTTTTCCAGATCAAGACCTCTTGTTCTTCAGAAACAGAAGACAAAACAAAGATACAGTTAGAACTTCTCAGTTGACTTCTGCTTCTCAAGTACCACAAAGTCCCCAAAGAGATCACAGAGGAGCCGCATCAGCAACCAGCTGATCTTGAGTAAGCACACAGCCCTAACCCTGGAGTTCAGATAGCCACTCACAGCCCTGGTTCCTGCAGCACTGATGCTCAGGGGCAGCTTAGACCCTGCAGGTTTCAAGGACACAGGGGCTGGACAGAGTTACCATGTAACTCTACAGCTGCAAGGGTGGGTGCTGTTATATCACTGCAAGTCCCTACCATGAGGATTTGGTCACAACAGCGACCAGCAGAGCCAAAAGTCTAGCACGGAAACATCACACACTCAACAAATAAAAAGCCAAATCTTTAAAAAGGCCAGAAGAAATCCAGCCACTGAATCAATCAATAATTTTTAATCATTGTTGACCATTTTCTCTCTCCTATCCTCATCTACATCTGGCCCCACCAGCATCTATGAGGGGAAAGCTAGACCTCTAAGTCAGCTGCATTGTCCCCTCTGTTGCAAGAAAACATTGGTTCAGAAGGCTTGAACAGATCGCAGGACTTCACATCTCCCATTACAATTCCACCATATTTTTCCCTCTTTCCAGGCTATTTAATTTGTTTTACATTAACATCTGACATGCTTAGCATTAATACTTAGAATGAACACTATTTCATTGCTCGGCCCTATCTTCCATTCAGCGTCTTTTGCCTCCAATTTTAATAAATTTTATGCTCTGTTTTACTGAGTTTCAGTGTAATCAGAGGTGTCAAACTGCTCTGAAACTCATTAGAAATACATTTCTTTACATGTCTAGCTTTGCAGACAACTGTGGCAGTTTAATTTTCCTCCTGTCCTGCTTTTACTCAGTTCTCCATATGTTCTGATACCACCTTACTGCTGTGTGTTTGCACACTGGGAGCAAATCTGATTTCTACAGTTTGTCAACGTTTCAACAAAACTCCATCTTCCTAACACCTTCCTTTTATTTCAAAAGTCTTTTCTTCTGCTACAGCCATCTCTGCAAAAAACTTCTTTCCAAGGCAGCCAGTTGAAGAAATCATTAAAAATTCCTCTTCCAATTTTCTCCCCCGTGCTTGGGTTATTGACAGAACCTAGTGCCCTGGGAATGCCCTTTCTAAACAGCATTCTCTCTCCCCTTGTCAAAAGTACAGGAGTTTGTTGATAACAGCCTGAATATATCAAGCTGTCCACTGCTGTGCATTTGATTAAAATGTTTTGACCATCAAGAGATGGAGGAAAAGTTTATTCACAGATTTATCACCATGAAAAGGATCATTCTGGTCATCTAAGTGCAACTATTAATCCTGGATCACCTTATATTCAGGAGAGCTAATACATACAGTATCCTATTCTGGAAGAGAAAACCATTTTTCCCCTCATAAGAAAAAAATAGAGTTTCAGCTACAAGGTTCACAGTCAGCAATTTGATTAAAATATTGAATTGACAATAACGGTTTGAAGAAAGTCCACCCACTATTAACAGGACTAGAGGGAGAAGCCCACAAGTGTCTCATTTTAAAATCTGCTTGCTTCACATTTTTCCTTTCTCTCTGGCAAATCCTTCATCCTGGGAAGATATTTTGCCTTATACATCAAATGGATAACACTACTTTAAGACATAACAGTGCAAAACACAGCATCTAGAGTGCTTTATCACAAATCCCACTGTACCCAAAACATACTAACAGTACCAAATACTGCCCAGTTATAAATGGGATTTTGACTAAAATGCTGGGAGATTAGATAGTCCTTCACCACAGCTTAAGAAGTAGGTGAAAAGTCTGATTAACTGTAGTTTTAAGCAGCATGAGTACTTACAGAAAAGGGACAAAAAAATAGCCAAGGGCAAATCATAACTTTTTTATTAACAGATGCCTTTCTCAATATTTGCATTTTACTTGTCACCTGAAAGTAACATTCCTAGAACAAGCTCTCCTTTTCCAATCCAGAAATCTCCCAGTCATGTTTATTATCTAGAAAAGCAACCTGCTCCTATTATTCTGTGCAAAAAAATCTGGACATGCAAATTATTACTTTCCCAATTTCAGCAGTGACTAAAACCATTTTTGCAATGATACTTACTTACACCTCTGCAATTTTGCCCTCTCTG
The DNA here is from genome assembly GCA_035583135.1 of Lophotriccus pileatus. NCBI lineage: Eukaryota > Metazoa > Chordata > Aves > Passeriformes > Tyrannidae > Lophotriccus > Lophotriccus pileatus. Next base: position 60,733,427 of record JAWWES010000041.1, read on the forward strand.
GGTATATTTAAAAGAATTCTCTCCAGCAAGGAACAGAGTTAATTTTCAGCATATCCATGCAAGTTGTAACTCTTCTTTGAAACCTTTTGTGTAGCAAAAGGTTTGTCCCTAGCAAGCCAGGCAGTGAATATGAATTCTAATTTATTTAAGGAAATTGCCATCAGGATCACCAGGAAGTCTATATTATAAGCAAGGGCTAAATAGACATATCTAGCAAACCCCAGATACATATATATATGACCAGATAGTCTATGAACTAAGCAGTACACTCTCATTTGCTTTAAAGAGATTATTTTGATCCTTAATATTTGGAGGAGAAGTGGGGGAAGAAACAGTAAAATTATATTCAGGAAGTAAAGTTCCATTTTTTGGCACTTCCACACACTTGCTTCACTAGAAGGCACAGGGGATTAATTTGGCCCACAGAAACAGGAAACTCTTTAATGACAGGAAAATGTATTTTCATGCAAGTTCTGCATAAAGCATTTTTTTATACTTTACTTTCCCTCATTTTTGAAGGGAGAGGAACATTCAGAAGCAGTTTCCTCATGTTCACCTTCCATTCTCAGCATTTTTAAGTATCAACTCTCCTTGGTAAAGCCTAACTTTAGAAAAATGTCAAAAACTCTGCAATACATGTAAAGACATGTAAAGCGGCTAGCCCTCTTTGGCAGTAGTCTCTAATGCATCTATAGGTGCCAATCCCTGCTAAGATTAGCCCTAGATTGTATAGGTTTTCCTTGAATATACCACATAACAATCAGGTTTTCAATCACTGCAGACCAATTAACAAAATACAATGGATTATACAAAGCCAGGAGCAAGGGGAATGAAAGTCCAAAGTTCATTACTTTATTTTCAAAGGTAAAACAAAGACAACAGCAATGAAAAACTATCGAGCAGGGCACAGTTGTCCTTCTAGCACTTAAAAAATAAACCCCTCAACAATAAAGAGACTAGAGCAGCATGCTATTAAAGTCTCATTTAGTTGTCTCCCACTGCATGATGGAAACCCAGAAGACTGCTGAAGTTTTTTTAACATAATCCCCTAAAATCTTGTCCATTTACAGGCAGATACAACAGTAGCAGTGGGAAACTACTTTTTTTTCCCTGTCAGTGTTAGCAGACACCTTGCTGCAGTGAATGCTGTCCTGAATGCAAATTACCTCAGCTCCCCAAGAGGCATACTGCAATGCCTGAGACTGCCAATATACAGTACAATGCCAGCAAATATGCATTTAGAAAATTGGTGGCCAGAAGAAAACAGTCCAAAAAGGGTGTGAATTTGTGCTTAAGTGAGAAAAGGCAAAGAAGAAGTACAAGATTTGAACGCCACAAAAGTTAAGCTAGTCCATGTACAGCCAGGATAGAGGTGACTTCACTGATGACAAGAATAAGATATTTCTTGCTATCAAAGTGAGTTACTGTGTCCTTGTGTTCTGAGTGATGGCTTCACACTGTAATTGAGTCAACTAAGTGGAGACAGAACCTTCTAGGATAGCTTGATCCCATGCAGAATCCAAGTAGTGCCATACTCACATTGCAGAGCTCTTTGCTTGTGAAAGGTGCTGAACAGCAAGCAGTAGCCTACAGCTGTTTCTTGGCAGATAATTTGAGTTCACATGCACCAGGCATAGGAAGTAAAAGTTTGCCCAAGTTAGCATAAACTCCACTGAATGCCCATCTCTAAACCATCTCCAGCTATCAGCTTTGATATTTTTCATCCATTTCAAAGCATCTCTGAAGATTGAAGTAGTCTTCTGTCCTAACTTTTAGACTAATGTCAACTTCTAATGGCAAACAAATTTTGCTTTGTCCTGCGGGCAGTTAAAAACACTACGGTTTTTTTACCTCAAATGTTAACAAAATTCAGTTGCCATTTCACACATGACAAGGAAGCTGAATTACTTGGGCTATAGTATGTTGAAAAGCAGAAAGACTTTTCTGTTCCAAGTCAGATGCTTAGATTGCAATTCACAAGAAAAGGCTGATGAAAACCTGAACACCTAATCTCAGCATGAGAAATGTTTTCAAACAACCCCAAGAATGGAAATACTCCTTGATCTTCTGCCTCTCAACATAGAAAAGCTGCAACATTTCCTACTTCATCAATGTCAAAGGCTGTGTGAAAACTATGGAGCATACAGGAGTTATAATAGGTCTTATTAAGTCTTTGCACTAATTAACACACTATTTACTAGTCCAAGAAGAGTTTTGATATGAATGCCATACACGTAATCCAGATTCAAATTCATTTATAAGCAATTATGGCTCGTGGAATACATCTACTTTCTCGAGTTGCGTTCCAGATACAGATCTGAGACAATTGCTTGAGTCCTGTCCCCCAAGCAGTAATGTAGGTAACTGGCATATTTCACAGCACTTAACAGAGACAAGGAGTGGAGATGGCCTACACTAACTCCTCCTTTCCCGTAAGATTTTCAAGCAGGTCAGAGGCATACTCCAGCCTTAGAAAAGCCCTTTAAGATCCACTTAGTATTTTGTAAGCCAGAAAACTATAAACAACTTTGTTTTGTTTTGTTTTGTTTTTGCTAGAATAACACACCCAGCTTCATGCTGCACCTGGGGGATTAGAGTTTATTGCAGAATCAAGGCAGTCTGGTCAGCTTTTGTCAGCCACAGAAGCAAGTGCAGTCACATTCTGACTACAAAGAACAGAGAAGGAAGCTACAAAGCTATCCTAGGATTACAGGATGCTAGAGCATGAATAGAAATCATGTACATAGTGTTTCACAATGTTTTGTCATCTTATTTTCTCGGAGAAATGGATTACGAGTGGGGAAAAAAAGGGAGGCTTTATGTACCTGCCTGACATTACCAAGTCTTCCTTTTATTTCCCACATCTTTGGGATTCACTTCCTTATCTTAATTTGTGAGTTTGGTTACTGCATTGCATTTCAGGGACATTTGATAAGCAGCATATTGCTCCTGTCATGGCCCTCACAACCTTCTGCAATTCAAAAGCCAACAGGAATGGTCACACTGAAAAGCTACACACTGAACAGATGTTTAGCAAATAAAAGTCACCTGATGGAGTTGGTCTGTGCACAGATGAAAAGAGCAACAACGAATAGATTGTACATGTGTATGAAACCGTTACCTGGGAGTCTAAGTTATCAGTGAGCAATTGCAGAAGCCTAAAGAAACTAAATTAGAAACTAACAGAAAACACAAGGTTCTGGTTGTGAGTGTGCCTCTATTAGAGAAGAATAAAATCTATTAAGTCTACATCCTGCACATACAGCTGCCAATTCCTCTTTTCCAATGTAAACACAGGAGTAAAGCCGTGGGAAAAAAAATCCCACCACAAATAAAAAATTGTGGTTTCAGGGACTTACCCAAACTCACTATGCATTAAAGCTAAAATAACGCATTCTATGAACAGCATCACAATAGCCTGTTCCTCTCTGTGCATACTCATTGTTAAAATAAGCAGGCCTCTTGCCCAGGAAGTCGTGAAAGCAGAGTCCCCAAGCAAAACGTCCCATCCTTATATTTAACATTTCATAATTTCGAACATTATAACAAGCATATGTCAGCTTTTTTTTTTCAAGCTTTTTTTCACCCACTTTGCCCTTACACACTCGTAAAACCATGCTGTGACACTACAAGCATGAGCACAGGATGTCACACCTTCTGTTACATCAGAGTTCAGACATATAAATGGGTGTGTGTGTGTGAACTTGCTCATAAATGATAACTTTCTGAAGTTCAGATTTTATGACAGCCTACTTCTACAATGTGGCCAAGGCAACACAGGAAGCCAGCCTAAGCTGACTCTCCCTTTTAACATCATGCATTAGTGCCGTAGCAGCTGCCTCCTGAAGCATAACACGTCAAACTAGTCTCACACAGGTTTGTTCCTGAAGGGGAAAAAGAAAGAGGCATCGGGGAGGAGCAGGTGCAAGGCATGGTCTATCAGAAAGGGAACACTGCTTTCCTGCCAGCCTAAGAGCTGTTAGTACAAAAGTATTATATAGAAATATATATATATATATATATTATAACATATATTTCGAATAGTATAATAAATATATATATATATAAATACAAAGTACAACTTCAGAACATTTTGTGCCGAGCTGCGGACTGAGGGTACGAGGCGAGCTGCGGCTGCCCCCGGTTCCGAAGTCCCTAACCCATAACTCCGCAGAGCTCAGCCCCTCGGAGAAGCGGCTCGGCAGCCGCCGCCGGCCGCGCTCCCGCAACCACTCGTCCTCGCACGGACACGCACGGCACAAGTTCATACCTTCTACTTGTTCAGGGGGGGCGAACAGCCAGAGGAAGCCCGTGGGACCCGACCCCGGCGGCAGAGTGACCCCGCCGCTGCCCCGCTCCCCCCGGGATGCCCCAGGCCCGCGGTGCCGTCGGTTTGGCCGTCGGGGCCGTTCGTTACCTGCGGGCGCGCTCCGGGCGTTCGGCCCCGCGGGGCGGGCGGGCGCTGCTCCGGCGGCGGCGGCGGCCAGGGCTGCGGGAGCGGGGTTGGATTTCCTGCGGATCGCCACTCGCCTGAAGTGCGCGCCCTCGGCCCCGCTCATCCTCGGGGCGGCGGAGAAACGGAGAAAGGCGGACTGAGGCAGAGGCCGGGGGGTCCTCAGCGCCCCCCCCGGCCCCGACACTGCCCCCAGGGCAGCGCCTCCCTCGCCGCCCGCCTGCATCGCGGCGCCCCCTCACCTGCCCGCCGCTCCCCGTCCCTCCCTTCCCTCGCCGCCACCTGCCCGGGCGCCGCCTCCCGCCGCCCTGCCCCCGCTACCTGCCCAGCGGCCGCCAGCCCCGGGCAAGGTCCCTCGCCTGCATGGTGAGCCCCAGCCCTGCGCTGCCCTGCCCGTCCAGTCCCGTCCCGCCCTGTCCCGTCCGGGGCTGTGCAGAGACTTCCCCGAGCGAGTTCCCTCCGCGGCCGCGCACGAAGGGGATGCCGCGGGCTCCGCACCTGCTCCACTTCTGCCCGGCCCCGTTCCCATTCCCCCGGGCGGCTGCCGGGAGTGCCACCCGGACCAGTCGCTCACCCCGCTCACACACCCTCCGCGTTCGTGTGCTGCCTTCTCCCACCGATCAGCCCCGCAGTGACTGTCCTGAGAGAGGGGGGCCCAATTCCTGCCCAGTGTGTCAGTGAAAACATAAAACAAGTTGGCCGTAATGCAGTCCCCCGTGTCCAACATTCTCAAAGGCGTCTAAGTGCTCGCACTTAAAAATGAGTTTTGGTGCCAGGGATGGAGCTGCAATACTTTCATCAATAATGATTCCAGCTAAAATGATTAGTTCAGGCCAAAGCTCTTGCCTTTCTCTCTAAATTTTCATCAGTGTTAACCGAGAAGGGCAATCAGCAGTCTGTGATGCTCTGAGATGTGGGATGAGGTTTATTTATACAGTAACAGCATCTGAAAGTACCTATTTACCTGCTTAACCAAGACATGATGTTCAGAGGCAGAACCTGAGGCCATTGTGAGAATGGGTAACAACAGCCTGTAGAGAACTTCTGAGTCTGTCAGGGAGATTGATGTGATGCAGTTAGAGGCAAACCAGTTGAGAAGCAGTGCTCCTACTACACAGGGATTTCCTGGCCTTTAGAAAATGCAGGTTTTAGGGCTTCTTTAAAGGTGGCCTTCTGTTTTGCAACATGCTGCCTCATTTGCCATCAGCCGTAGCTGGAGGATTTCCTCATGAAAGACAAGTGCAGTCAGCTACACTCCAGGGATGTTACCCTTTGGCAGTGGTCCAACACAACCTGTAGTTGCCAGGAAGTACATGAATGGCTGAGTCTTGGAAGAAACTTCTGGGGAAGTACCTCTCTGTACTTGCCCTGCTCTTACATCACTTTTTGACCAGTGTCAGAGATGGGAGGTGGGCAAGTGAGACCTTCCATTTGACCTGTACAGCCACTCTTACACATTCCGTAATAAGATTTCATGGGGTCCTCAGGCAAGCTGCTGATTCCACAGCTTCCTTGTCTCCCAAGGGAGAAGGGTACCTTTCATCAGTACCCAGAGAGTCATGTGTGCAACATGGCCATATCTCCAGGGGGGAATCACGTGATGGGACATCAGCTTCCTACAAAGTCCTGTGCTGTGGTGTGAGGCTCCTGCTGAGTTTTTCCCAGCAGGTTTTCTTGGCACGCAGGACCTGATGGTAACACAACACCTCCTGATGTCAGGGAGCTACCTGTGTGAAGCACCAGCCGTGTCTGGCCCATGGGAGGCACAGATGGAGAGGGAGGCCAGGGTGGTGCTTCCCCTACCCCATGTGTAGCAGGGAAGGATCATGAGGCAGAAGAGAAGTGAGTAAGTCTGATGCTTTTAGTGTCAGAGAGCAGGTCAGCAATGAGCACAGGGAGAGAACTGCTGCAGCTGGGATATCTGCCACCGTGTGCCAAGGATCTCACTCTTTTGGTCTCTGCGAAACCACTCTCTTTCAGAAGAGGGTTGATATCCTACAGCCTCCCCTGTCAGTTCCCACACAAAATGAAGCAGTCAGATCACCTCCTGGATTCTTTTTGTCTGCTTGCAATCGCAAACATCAGGTTTTACTTTTGTAAACATACAAAAAAGCAGTGACTCAGAGATAAAAGACTGATTTATTTCCTGACTTTTGTCACCTGACTAGGGCTGGGCATATGGAGATGCATATATCACTTATTACTGAACTTTGTACTTGCCTCTTTAAACATGGAGCTTTGCTCCTGAAAGAAAAACAGTTAAGGAAGCAAGGGCAAATGCACACACCCTAAAAATCTTAACCAAATGGTAGGAACTATGCTAATTTTGTTTTCTGCGATGTTATCAGTGAGTAGTAACTTATTACAGTGCCACTCTAGAAAATAGAGGTCACCTCAGAAAAGAGAATCATGCCAACTCTGCAGAATCAGGAAATTGGTCACAAAGCTCCTTTTCTTGAGAAAATCCTCCTAAAGCACACTGACGTACTTAAAGCAGTACAGTGACAGCCCGTGATAGAAGAAATGCACACGGACAGTAAATTCGTGGTAATTGTAGAGCATTTGTACACTGCAGTGCAGTACCAGCTTCTCAGAGTAGCTTATTGTCTCTCTTCTTTTCAGTTAGTTACAGCACAGACCTGGAGCAGCTGGTTCAAGCTGGCTCTGAACTGCTCTACACCAGCAACTGGTCTGTTCCGCCTGCTTTGACACGGTGAAATCTGTCCGCCCCTTCTGGCATGACCTTCCTCCTTCTCTATACACTGCTCTCAATCTCTCTTGTTCTCCATCTCCAGGGAGAGTCAGAGAGTCTTTCTGCAACGTCAGCAAGAGGAAAAAACATTTTTCTAAGTGTAAAAGGTCAATCAGAGATAGGTATGATCTTGGAAAACATCAACCTAAGTGATTAAAAGATTAGTGAGATAACTGGAGAAGGGATCTGAAAAGAGAAAAATAAGCTTAAACGTGGACAGTGCTGGCGATATTGCTTAAAATATATCAAGGACAGAAAATGGCACTGGCTGAATACTGCAGCCTACCTCCCACCCTAGGCAAAGTGCAGGAAGAGTTACATACGCCTCTAGTGCATGGTCACCAGCAAGCCACAGCTACCCATTCAAACGTGGGCAATAGCTGGGCTATCTGGCTCCAAAGCTTTCTGGGGGAGTGGTGAGAAATGCAGTGGTGGAGACTTGATTTAATTGTACCTTATTTGCATGTGGGAGGAACAACTGGAACCCTACGGAAGCACACAGAGGTGTAGAAGGAAAGCAAGGACAGCTGGCAAGATTAGCCTTCAAGAAAACGTTGAAAAAACACTTCTTTCAACTTTCAGCCTGTGAAAGTCTTGGAAGCATTGGTCTCATGCTGCTGGAGACTCAAAGCATTCAAGGAAACAGGATTTTATAGGCAATCTTTGTTTAGCTTGTCTGAAAAAAAAAAAAAAGCTTCACTTTGCATGCAAACCATTGTTCCTCCAGTAAACCTCTTTGGGTTAACCTTTTCCTAATGGAAACAACCTTCAGAATACTTGATTTTCACTAACTCCTTGAGTGAGACTGTTTCTGTTGTTGCCTCTGGTCAAGATTCTTTATTTCTGCTGGAATTTAACTTTATTTTCTCCATAGTTGTACTATAAATCTATTCCAGGATTCAGTTTATGGCCCCTAGCTCTGATTTCTCTTGAGTTCTGCCTTGTGCTGTACCCCACAGCAAATCTGTGTAGTAACGTATTTTTAGAGTATTAATCTACAAGACCCTGAGAAAGAAGATATATAAACTCAGCACCTAACTAACAAAAGTACATTTATAAATCTTTCTAAACATTATAAATATCAGCTTATTGGGAGTAGCTTATTTAGAGCTGATTTGGGCAGTACCTTCTCAGAAATCTGGCAGAAAAGCGCCATTCTCTGTTAGATATGAAATACCAAATAAAAACCCCATTGAAATGTAGCTTATAATATAGGGAATCCATACTTAAATACATAGCTGACCAAGTCAAGTCCTGCCTAAGTTAATGTACAGCTCATCAAACAGTTTGAATCCTCTGTGAACTGTACACAGTATAAGCCACAAACCAGTTCTGCCAGCAGGGAAGTATAATGAAGAACAAGAACCGGTATAGCAAAAGAGCAAGTAGGATACTAATTAGAGAAGAATCTCACTCATCTCAGACCCTCATGCACATTCCAGATGAAAAGTCTCTCCCAATAGCAGCAGCAGTTATGATGCACAAAGCAACTGCAGTGTGTGAAACAGATACACAGACTGAGCAAGCAAATTCGAGGCAGATACTTAACCTCCCTTAAATCATGATGCAGGCAAACACAGGATCCAGCATTCAAAGACATGATGTGACTTCCAGTCTGAGGCTGCAGACTTTGGCTTCTTAGCCTGTGGAGTGGCTTACAAAGTTGAGAGGGACTCAAGCCTGGTGCTTGTTCCCTGCACAGCACCCAGTGTGTGTCTCACAATAGGGTGGGGACCCTGAATGTGTGACAATTTGTTGGTTTACACCAAAAATGCACTTGGGCTCTTTTGTTACTTACTGATGTATCTCAGGAATGGCTTTACTTCCAGAAGGAGCTGCAGGGTCAACAGCAGGAACTGGGAGTCAAACATCAGAAGTAACCCATGACAAACAATGTAAGAGGAGTCAGACAAATCCTAAGTATTATCTGCTGGAACAAAAATTGGAAGAGTAAATAGCCCTCAGAAGAAAATCCGTGGCAGATTTTTTTATCTTGCTAATAAAAATCTCTGTTCTGCCTTGATTGATTATGTAAGAGGGAACAATGTTGTGACAATGTTGTGTTTAATCTCCCTGTTTCTCCCTGTGTTTCTCCCTGTTGTCATTTTGGACACCACTGAAGATAATTATGGGGACTATCCAGCGGCAGGTTTTGTCCACTTCCAGTCCCTGTAATAAAGAATCCTACTTATACCCTCTGCAGCCAGGTCTTTTTAACCTGTCACACACAAGAACACCAACATGTAGCTGTAGCTCTGCAAGAACAACACTATGATAACCAAAGAAGGAACATTTCTCTAAGTGTTGCCTTGTTGTTAATTTTGCCTCATCCCTTTTTTGCTGCATGAAAGCATTTTGTCTATTGCAAACAAATTCTTGGAATTTATTGAAAACATGTTGAGATAAAGCTATCAAACATATCCCTTAGTTTTACTGAAGGACTGCTCCTCAGAGGGAGTAATTGCTCCCTCTAATCAGTTTTGTTAGGCAAGTTTTGCAAGATAGCACTCATTTAACAGAGACTGATTGCTTTCAAAATTAGAATATCCTTCATTGTCACCACCACAGATTAATGAAATGTTTCTCAGTATCCAATTGATGTCAGACATTTAGATACCATTAGCAACCGTGCTTGAGCTTTGATTTGCATTAATTACAAGTGAAAATAAACTTCCATAAGGTCATGTTAGCAAAAAGGAGCGAGAAAGCAAGCTATGCTTGAGAAAATGTTCTACTCTTCTCATATATTTTTTCTTTCTGCACTGACAACAGCGACTACCAAAAAAACCCACAAACAAACAAACAAACAAACATGGTAATTTGAAACAGTTTAGTGGGGTCTGATTCCCAAAGCAAGAGTGACAACTCTTTTAGGTGTACCCCACATCCAAAATTCAGCTTTTTGCCAGGTCATGTTCAATTCACTGTTGAAAATTGTGAATTAATAAATTAGGGAAAACTGCTCATAATATGGCCCACCAGTTCCTTGTGGTTGGACAGGAAAATGCATGCCAGCAAGATCCTGGGAGTGGTTTTCCCCAAGGTCCCTGGGGACCTGGTGGTGGGCTGTGATAATCTATTGATAATGATCTACTAATCTCTTCTCCTGAGAAACTCTGCAACTTCTCCCTTTTCTTAGAGGGGCCCATGCTGGTTAGGTGATGGGACAGTTGGTGGAGACTTCAGGAGAAAAGAGGATATCTTGTGTGGAAGGAGTTGGTGGCTGCTATGAGTTGTTCCTCTGGCATTTTCCCTATGTTGGACGCAAAAGCTCTGGGATGGGTTGAAGCTGGGATGGGAGCAGGGGCTCTGTCCTCATGGAAATGAGTGACCATGAAACTACGTGCTCTTTGCCATTGCTTTGCATTTATTCCCAAAGCCTGCCCTCTTTCATTGGTGCTATGATGTATGGGATTGTAGAACCATAGAATAATGAAATGTTTTGGGCTCGAAGATGCCTAAAGATCATCTAGTTCCAAACCCCCTTCCATAGGCAAGGACACCTTGCACCAGACCAGGTTGATCAGAGCCCCATCCAACCTGGCCTTGGACACTTCCAGGGATGGGGCACCCACAAGATCTCTGAGCAACCTGTGCCAGTGCCTCATGACCACCACAGTGAAGAACTTCCTCCTACATCTAATCTAAACCCACCGTCTTTGTGTATAAAGCCATTACCGCTTGTCCTATGCCCCTGTATAATGTCCCTCTCCAGCTTTCTCATAGAAGCCCTTTAGGCACTGGAAGATGTTCTAAGGTCTCTCAGGAGCCTTCTCATCCCCAGGCTGAACACTCCCAACTCTCTCAGCCTGTCTAAAGAGTCATGTACTGCTAAGGTG